>QPKB01000003.1:17347131-18021503 GCA_003546025.1 Camphora micrantha | reverse complement strand
AATGGGTGCATAATCATTTCCTATTGAAGGAGAAGAAATTATTTCCTTCATCTTTTACTCGCAAAAAAATCATAACAGGAATCCGTGGGTAAAATATGTTTTTTTTTCTCATCAAACACCCTCCAAGAGTTTGGCCTTTTTCACCCAAAGCTCCATCATTTCGAGCATTGTTATTCAAATCCAACTTCTCCCAAAATAAGGGTTCATCACTCCCACTATTCCTCCGCATATATTGTTTAAGACACCTTGCAATTTTGAACCATACTCTTAAATCTAGAATTGTCATGTTTCCGACTCTTGAAACTGTACTATTGTTTACTCCTTTCTATAATGCCTTCCAATGATTTGTTTTTATCATTGATCCGGTACATTAATGTTCTCATCTTTGAAATTTATGATTTTTGTCATTAAAGGATCACACCATATCCATTTCGTTAGAGAAAGAGGACATTCACAATGTTACTTATTCCCAATCCCCATCCATTTTCTTTTTTCTTACTTTTCCCACCTGATTAGATGAATTTCTTTCTCCAACTCATCTGCACATGGGAATGCTTTAGATTTCTTTTAGTTTTTGCAGCTAGTTCTGTAGATCTGGAAAAGTGATAGGAAAATGAACATGAAGGTTTAAGAGTAACTTATTAATGATAATCTATCTCAAAAAGGCATATACCTATCTCTTTTAAGATGCTAATTTTTTTTTTCCAAATTTCTCATGAAAGAATGCAAATATTGAGTTGGTCAGTGGTTTACACCAATATGAAGGCCAACATAAATATAAGACATATTCTTTGCAACACCAAGAAATGTACAATAGGAGAAAGGCATTTATCTGACTTCACCACTAAAAATCTAGAATTATCATGTATAGAAATTTTTGCATCTTATGTGATTCAGCTCCCAATTTTTATAATGTCTTTCACTCTCTGACCCTGCTATTCTTATCCTTTCCCTGTTCCACCCCTGATGTTTCTTCACCATTGTCACGGGCGCACCTAGAAGAAGCTATATGACTAGGTGCAGCAGGGCATTGTAGTGCTTTACTAGCCTACTAGTGGGGTGCAATCACCAGACTTAAAGAACATGTTGGAGCATTGGCTGCATCAATATTTTGGTCCTTTAAAAATTGTAGTTTTTTGCAACTTGTTCCCATCAAAACAGAAATACACAAAACTGCTCATCAGTACACCACCATGGCAGCATAAACTAACAATGGCTCAAGCTTTAATTAATCTATGAAAGGTTTCTTCACCCTGCACAGGCTGTTTACATGAGTACTAAACACTATCATTATCTTAAAACCAGACGTTTTAAGAGAAACCCTTGCGGAATAGCTGTAATCAGTCCCAGGAAACTGGCTCCATCTTTGCTGCCGTCGTCCCTTAAGTCTTGAAACAACACAGATGACAGGTACCTTTCTCCAAAACTTGGATGAATAGTCTGCAATGCGCATCCACCAAACAGAGATTTTTTTTTACTTTAGAACGAAAATGAAAACGTAACCCAAATGGAAAATCACTAGAATGTCACTAGCATAGTTCTAAAAACATGGTTTTTGGACACTGTGGCCAAGCCAAACCTCTTATGCATCAGCTGATATACATTAAGACTGCACACTATATGGTTTGTTTGGTAGAAATTTAGCCAATATCTAAAAACTCATCAGAAATAAAAACTGCAACTTCATTTTTTTAATTGCTTTTAGGATATGTTTCAAAGGTAATAACTTAAAAAATATAGTAGATTGGAAATGGAAACAAAATCTGTAGCGACCATAATATAGTTGGACATCACTTGATGATGACGATAGATCAACAAGGTGAAAGCGAAATGATTCATATCACTTCACTTATACTAATTAGCAAACAACAAATGTAACGTACACAATAAGTTCCCTTTGTTCTCCGGCATTTGGGCAAGCCTTAGTGCTGCAATAGTGGTTAGCACCTGGAGGAAAATTCCCTACCTAACAAAACAGAAAAGTTGTTTTTTTCAAGAGTGAGTTTATAAAGTACTGTTGAAGAGGCAAGGAGTGAATTTAATTTTTGCTAGGGTTATGATTGAGTACTGGGGGTAGTAATTTCCTATCAAAGGGGAAAATATTTGATCCCCCTTATAAATCTTCACCTCTAATCCATCACTTTAGCACGAAAGACATTGCTAAAAAGTTCCTAGGAGTTCAAATACCAATATAAACTAATAGCCCAAATATTCACATTCAAAGAACTCCCATCTGGTGATCAGCGGTTCTGTATGATCATCTCTGTTGTGGAGTCATGGAAGGGTGATGGACAGGGAAAAACCTGACCACTAGATGAACAAGAGAGACAAAAAAACTTCTAATTACCAAGAGCCCTTCTTTCAGTGCCAGCTCTCTTGCCATTTTCACAGCATCCTCACTGGTCACCTGTAACATGCTATAGGGATTCAAAACTCTGTTTTAAATAATGTGCAAAAACAATCACAGCAGTTTGAGTAGTGCATGCATTACAAGTATGAGAATTAAAATTGAGAACAGTATTACTTGCCTCAAGGACTCTTCCAACACATCCATGTCCAAACTTTGGCTTGAATCCAACCCCATTGCCAGTTATATGGTGGGGACCTACTCCACATAACCATACTCACATGAGATGTTATAAAAAAAAAAAGAAAAAAATTTGCACAAAAAGATGATTATGAAGAATTACACCCCATTAATCATGATAACGAAGTTTTAAATATATTATTGGTAGGATATCCATTGGCCAGGCGGGGGCTTTGAGAAACCCCGATTATATTAATAGACCCGACTAAAGGACAGGATGAAACAATTCAAATCTAGGCCTGAAGTGCCCCCATCTACTATTTCATAGTATGCGAAAATCTAAATGAAGTTTATACGAAATAAAACAAAATGACAATTTACCTGGTTTACCACCATTTAGTATATTTCTCTCAGCTGGCTCAAGTCCATATATCTAATTATGATAAAAAAAAAAAAAAAAAATTGTTAAAAAGCTATGCTCTAATAGTTCATTTTATATGACTACTTTTCTGTAATGCATCAAGAAACTGTGAAATTATAATTAAGTAAAACAAGTACCTTCACATTAGGGTTTTTCGACTTGAGATACCTCCCCACACCAGAAACAGTGCCTCCACTCCCTATTCCCATCACAAAGATGTCAACTTGCCCAAGTGTGTCTTTCCCATATCTCAGGCCCTGTGGTTTCAAAGTGCACCTATACATTGTCTTTCTTAATCAGATATTAAACATGTTTAGATAGATATCTACAATGACAACTTTGACAAGTGATTAAGATGGTGATTTTGAGGGAAAATCCAGCGTGGCCCAAACCATCCCAACCATCTGTTAAATTGATAGCCACATCTTAGATGGACTACAGTATAAGACACAAACTAATTGGATGCTTATAAGCATTATTTTGGAACAACAATCTGTACAGCGGGGCCACCTTTTGTATTGTCTCTTGGGCCTAGCATTATGTGGTATCTGTAACAGGTGAACCATGGATTTCAAGGTAGAGACGGTTTAGACAGAGTTTCCCTACATGGTTTTTACATAATTAAAAATTAATCAGGACTATCTTCAGGCCTTGAGTACCTGAGTGTTGACAGGATTTCAAATTGTTGTAGCATGTAGGCACCAGGAGTTGTTTCCATAAGGTCATAAGCCTTCTTCACTTGTTCCTCCCATGCCTTTTGTGGGATCTGTGAGGACTAGCTCAGCTCCAAAAGCTCTCATTAGGTCACCCTTCTCTCAAGACTTGTGTAGGAGGGCATGGTGAGTACGAGCTTGTAACCTTTCAATGCAGCCATGAAAGCTAGACCAATTCCCATATTTCCAGATGTGGGCTCTATCAAGACCGTCTGTTGTAATAGAGATGGGGATCATTAGAAACAAATTAAAAAGAAAACAAAGAAAAATAGACTTTTTTCCAGCCTTATTGGCAGCAGGCCCCATTGGCATACATAGAGCATATAAGCTGATATGTGCTCTACCCACAAGGCAATGGCGACCCGAATTTTCATTTGGGTGGTGCGGCCAATGCCAAGTTAAGAAGTCAATAATAAAGTAGAATTTTTTTTAAGGTCTTATTTAAGGAATTTCTCGAATCTCGCGGGTGTGGTCACATCTGCATCGTAACACTTAGGTCCGCCCCTGCCACCAGGGACTGAACGTGTGTCTCCCATGTCATAAAGGGGGACTTTCTTGCGTGATACCAGCTGCATTATGGCTATCCATGTGATACCAGCTGCACTACTAAATTAAAACACATCAGTTTTACTGCATTGCAGACACCCCATTCGAGTTCAATTCAGGTCACCCCTATCCATGGGATGCCTAGTGATATAGAAGTGTTGGATCAAGCAAAGTTAGGCCTTTACAGTTCCTAGAAAGGTTAGAGCTGTAAATAACTTACTTTGCCTGGAGATATCAACCCTTGCTTTTCTGCAGCTTCAATCATGGCAAATGCTGGTCTGCCACCATGAAAAAAAAAATTAATAGAATTTTTAAGGAAAACTATAAGAATCATATTTCTTCAGCTCCTAATGGGGTTGCACATGGTCTGGGTATAGCAGAGATTTTAGGCCTGTGAGCTGGACACTGGATATTCCAGATGTATGCTAAAGACTTGCCTAGTTATCCATGTGCAGCTGCTCAGCTCAACATATTTAAGCCAGATAGATGTAGTATTTCACAAATTGGTGGGCCTGGGCCTTACTTTAAGGCCCAGAAGACCCTACAATTTCTACATGATCTCATCCATGCATTAAGTGGGGCCATTGGAAAGGGCATAAGCCCACGTAGGATTTTTTTTTAGGGTAGTCAATTAAAGGGTTAAAATACTCAACTCAATTCCTCTGACTGGCTGAGTCAACTGACTGTAAGGGCATTGAGTCCAATTGGTCTCATTAAGATTTGGGTTTACCAAGTTTTGGAAGTCACACCCAAGTTACATAATCTACGCCCTTTCAACCCACTCCAATCAGTCAATTTTAGAACATTTTATCATAACCACGGAAATAAAAAGGTTTTTGCCTATGATGCCCAGATACGATATGGATACGCCATAGATATGGCAAGGACACGGATTTTACACATAAAAAATGAAGTATCGGATACAATACGTTGCCCATTTTAAAGTATCCGGGCATCATTGGTTTTCCCCATTGATAAGTGCAAATGTTTTTTTCTTTTTTGGCTGTCAATGGGCAAAGCCAGGCTCAAGAATTGACAATTTGGACAGGTTCAGCCCATTAAGCTTGGACTGACCAGTTCCATCAGGGTTGAACGAACTCGGTCTGGGCCCATTGACAGCCCTAACATTCTTTGTTTGTGACTCTCAGTTTCCATATATCGCTCATCAAATGATCATAGCAAGGATGAGATATGGAATCTCTACATGGGTCCCATCATAGAAAATAGTCTCTGGCCCTATTCTTTGCTAGGATACAATTATCCAAACAGTGGAACACCACTGTGGATGGAGATGGAAAAATTATCATTTTGATCAATGATCCTCATCATCCAGTTGGTGTCTGTCAAACGAACAGTTAAATGGTTAACAGGCCAACTTCAATGGTTGACATCACTTGGCCAAATTGTTCATAGAGTGGCTATGAGTCTAGCCCAAGTATAATTAGGACTAGCCAAAACAAAATGGGGTCAGGATTTTAGGCTGGGCCTATTTAAAACTAAGATTTCTTGAGCCTACGCCCACTCTGGCCAATCCACAGGCCACCCGCCTCGCCTGAATGAGTGGAAGGGCAACTTGTGGAGTGACTCGGGTGAGTTGATTGACCAGTTTTTAGCAGACTCGCTAGCTCATTCTACTCTGTGACCTTTGAGTCTAATTGATCAGGCCAGTTAGAGCAAGTCAGAGCCAAATTTTAAATCATGGGTCCAAGCTGCAATCATTTTTTTTATCTAGTATTCTAGTGGGATGTAATTTCCAAAATAGTGTCACTTCAATCAGCAACTTGGGGACAAGAGAATGGTCAAACAAGAATTAAATAATAACTTAGTGTAATTTACTTCAACTGTAGATGGGACAGACATGTTGTGGTTTTCTTTACACATGTACTTGACTTAAAAAAATTGGAGCTTTCAACAAATTAAAGTACAAATAAACTTAAATGAAGAAAAGAAGGGTACCTGTCCTTGATGCTTGAGCATGGTTGCATCATCTCTAATTTGGCAGCTACATGACCTCCACAACCTTCACTGACTTTGTTAAGATAAACAAGTGGAGTCCTCCCAATAAGCTGGAAAAGAGAGCAATATGGTGTTAAGGATTTCCATCGACACATACTGAGATAGAGAGTCATGATAGTGAAGGTACGTATGTTTTAGGCAAGCATTTCACCGTAATTTCTTGGGGCAATTAGAACGAGGATAAAATGACAAGTGAAAATTATCGCTGTGGGTGGAGAAACGAGGAGAAAACAATAAAGTCCTGTATTTGAATTTGAAAGGAATGAATTTTCCCCAACACAAGCGCACCAACTCAATTTGGATAGAAGTCGAATAGACACGGGGAGCAAACTCACACCTTATGCGATAAAAAATCACCCAAGGGGCACATTTTGGAACCTTAATTTGAATAAAACATAGTTGCTAGAATGTTTAGGTCATTTTTTCGGCCCCAAGAATTAGTAGATCAAATTTTCACTGTGGATGGATAGCTTTCACTAGTGAAAGTGGTGTTTTTTGCACCCCATGGGCATGGAGGAGGAAATCATTTCTCCCACTTTTGCAAAAAGTAAGTAAGAGGAGAATCACTTTTTTTCCTTCTAAACCAATCCAACGAGAGAGAGTTTCCTCCTCCCTTCGCATGTGACTATTTTCTTCCACCCTTTGTTCCACATGGAAACAGGGCAGCTCCAACCAAAGAGGCAAAACTGCAAAAGTGTATAATAAGAGAAAAGAGGTTTCTCTAGAGAAAACATTTTCCCTCCTCACTTTGCTCCTATCCAAACAGACCATGATGTCTTGTTCACATGAAAAACCCAGATAGCAGAGATCCAAAGAGGCAAAACTGCAAAAGTGTCTTACCAAACAAATACCCAGTAGAAGAAAGAGAAAGGAACAAATAGGCAAATTCCCACTTGAAGAAGCTAATTCTTCCTTTAATTTAACAAGTACACAACAAGGTTAAGACTAGAAACTTAAAAACTGAGATTTATTTTTCTAAGATCTATCAAAGTACCGATAATTGAAGACAATTTTTTTATAAAAAAAAAAATTTCTCTAGAGACCATTCAAACACCACAAATGTCAAAGAAAGAAGCAGAGGATATTAATAGTTGGGTTTTTTTAAGCATTCTAACCCATTAACAAAGGTTCTTCAACAAATTCAGTCTCCCACCAGGAAAAAAAAAAAAAAAACACCAAGAAAGAAACCCAATTCCCATGCAGTGGAACAAATTCAACTCAGTCACAAATCTCACACAGAACTTGCCTGACTAACATCCTTCTTGACATTAATTCCTGAAAGGTCCCTGATATTCTGAGGAACACATGGGGATCTAAAATAGGTTGAGTAGAGAAAGAGCTCCTCTGAAAGAGCGTGCTGTAGGCCTTAGCTCCTCCTCTCTTGCTCAAGCTCAAGAGCCTTGCCATTTTCTCCCTCAGATTGTTCTTAATTTGCGATTACAGTGTGAGAGAACCTCTCGAAGCTAAGACTGCATTTATAGGAGTTTGGGATGTGTCAGCAATCCTAGTCCAAAACCCATATGGCTCGGCTACTTGGCTCCACTCATACCATGTGAAGACTGAAGAGGGACAATTTTTGACGTCAGCCATTTGTCATGCCTGATTCCATGCAGTATTTGGCAATAGAATACAAGAAGATAGTTAAGGTTGATTTTTTTTTTTTTTTAAATTCTATGAGAGGGTTTCCGACCTTTTGGGAGTTTTTTTTTTTTTTTTTTTTTAATTCTATGAGAGGGTTTCCGACCTTTTGGGATTAACTAATTCTTTCGGGCCCAAAAGGAAGCCGGATAAACTCCACTATAGCCCTAATATAGTAGTGCAGTTTTAACGTACAACTTTCGGGTGCAAAACGTAGTCCTAAACTAACTGAGCTACCTTTTGTGATTGAATTTGTCTTGAATTAGTATGATGAACATTGAAAGTTAATAGGCTAGCCACGGGTTCTTTCAGCCCATACAATTAAAATGGTTTGGGCTTAAATCTTGTTAAGGACTTGGTCCGTGCAACCTATTTTAATTTGGCTTATTTTATTAAATTTCTTTAATGAGCCATTTTTATCAAAACCTCAAAGTCTTGGTAGAAATGTCCTGGCCCACAAGTCTTATGAAGAGCCTGATGCAGGAGATGGCTGCAGGTCAATGGGGACCATTGGCCATTACCAGTCCTAGAGATTTCATTTCTTTAATCAGCCATCATCCACTAATCTGATGAGCTTGGGTTTTTAAGGTTTGTACAGTAAGATTTGATTATAATTAACCTCTATAAAGCTTCAAATGTTGTTCAAACTTCAAACTACAGTAGAAGTAGATCCACCCTCCTTGGCTTTTGTTGAGGGGGCAACTTGACTCCCACGTGGCCTTAATGTTTTTTCCTAACTTTTGCAAACGATTCATTGAATGAGTGATACATGTGTGGGATTGCCATTCCCAACTTTTCATGCCATTGAAAATGCTTTCCCGGATTTTACGGGAAATGCTTCTACGCTAAATTTATGGAATTTCACGTGGGACTTTCTTTTTTTTCTTTTCACAGTGGAATTCTTATCTGGAAAATTTACACGGGTTGAAATGAATTGGATGGACCGTTGGATTGGGGATCAATTTTTATTGTATGATATATAACTGATAAACCTGTGGACCATGGATGAAGGGATTAGAGGTATTAGATTGACTTCAAATTTGATACACAAGTTAATTCCACTTAGATCTTTTGATCCCCTCTATCCCATGATTAGTGGGGCCTAAGGTTGGCCCCAGTAGGTGGTCCGAACTTACTTCATTTGGGTGAATTTGTTCGGACCCCATAAAGTTTTGATAGACAAGAGGGATGGGCTCTTTGGTTGGTGATCCAGACCACTCATTTGCAAGTGACCACTCCTCAAACAGTCAAGAGGGTGTGATTTTGGTTTTTTTTTTTTTTGTCTATCAACGTCATGGTCCACCTGTGATTCTCAAATTCTAGTTCTCCAAGAGGAGGATCTTGGGCATGGAAAAGGCCAAAATGAAGAAAGGTTGCTTTCTTCCTAGACGAATTCACAAATAATATATGTCCCATCTTAATTAAAGCAGGTTTGGTTTACATATGTGACAAAGTAATATAAAAATAGATGTCGCATCATGCTAAAATTAAAATAAAATATATAATATAGTAAAAGACACAGACGGGTAAAGTAGCTTTTTTTTATATTTACTTTATTATGATTTTAAAAATCAAAGTAACTTACGATAAAGTATGTGGTAAGATAAAGTGACACTCGACTTTATCTTACCACATGCTATATATATATATATATATATTCATTATAATACAATACGATAAAATAAGATATGTCACATCTATATCAACTTTACTTCCATTTTTTTTACTTTATTATTTGCTAAACAAACATGCACTAGGGGGAACAACCTAGTATCTTATGCCAACGAACTGACACGTAGCGGGTTGTAATGAATTAGCTTAGATCTAAAGTTTAAAAATATGTTCAATTAAACTGCTTTCCATAAAACATTGTTTTTGCAACCACCTCCTTATTTGGAATGGTCAATGTGCTTAGTAAGGGCACTAGTCTCACCATGACATTCTCTTCCCAACCAAAATGTTAAAAAACACAAGATACATTCTCTTTGGTAGAAAGAAAGTTCAAAATAGCTGATGAATGCTTTCCTTTCCTTTCTGTGAAAATTATCAGTTTAGACACAAGAATTCTTGGCAGGGAACCTACTTATTGTATAGGTGGATTGTGGATCACGGGTGTACCAAAAGCTAGCCCAATTGATAACTCCATTCAATAAAAGGTGAGGTATGCATTGTAGTTTTGGTGCAGCAGCCTTCTTATATACATGGGGAGGCCACTTATTCAAATTCCAAGAAGATTGCATGCACCAACACGCGTATAAATAGTTACTCAAATTATTAATATAGCCACTGCTGGTTGACTATGGTCTACCCATTGAAACTAACTTTGAAAAAAATAGATAGAGTGATTATATGGGTATTAGGATTGGTAACTGAATTGGATTTTGAATAAGTAGGCCCCACTGTACATTTAAGAAGGTCGATGCACCATACTACAATGCAATGATGAAGCATTATAGAATGAAATCTTTTTAACTTTGCATATAACTACCTTTAATTAGATATCTAGATATGTTCCATGAGACTAATTTTAATACACACCTGCTCCATAATTGACCTATGTATCTAATAAGAGAGTGCAACCAACATAATGCCACTTATTTTGGCTGGTTATTTATTTGCAAAACAAAAGTATGAAAGCACGGAATATACGGAGACTAAACTTTTACTATTAGAAAAATCATAAGCAGTGACTTATGGTCTTTTGATAGGATGAATAGATGGACTCTAGGTTTTAGGCACTGGAGTTCAATCTAAGGTTATAAAATTAATGATTCTAAGCTGCTACCTCAACTGATAAGGTGCGTTAAAGTCTCCAAGAATGATGCAGAGTAGCTAAGTTTGAGCCTCATTTAAAATGAGGAGGTATCGGCTGCAGCTAGCACAATTTAAATAGATTAGATCAGATAGCTTAAGCTTATTTAAAAAATAAAAATAAAAATCTATTCAACCATCCAAATGATTTCATAAGTAAGATGGCATGATGATTATCTTTTTATAATCCAACCATGTACAACAACATACACGTCGCGATCCCGTTATCGCGACGGGCCCATTAGAATGCCGCCTGTCTCATGTAATGTCACCAATATTCAACATATATTGAGATTTATATCATTAAAATACATAGAAATTAAACACTAGGGTGTTTAAAAATGAACATCAAATACAATATCATCTTCTTTTAATTCTATATTCGATAAAAAAATATTACTTGCTATTTATTTTTTGAAATTCAACTTTAATCTTCTTTGCCACCCTCTCTCTCTCTCTATATATATACATGTATTCAATTCCTATGTATTTTAATGTAAAACAAGTAAGCCATAAAATGAAAATTCTAATAAAACCAGAAATATGATAAGGAGGAAAAAAAAAAGAAAGGAAAAATCTAATAAAATAGTTTTAAACAGCATTTCATGATTTATTTTAATTAATTTGAAAATAGCTGAGAATTTGTGGCAATGGTCTCCAGTCTCAGCTGGCTGGCGTCTGGTAGTGGGCATTGGCTGGGTGATTCTGACTTGCAACCTTTTGCTGTTGTCAAAAGCCGTTTGAATTTGAAGTCTGGAATCTTTTGGCGGCCAAGAAAAAGGACTGCTCACTGTATCATGCCCATGAGTTCATTGAACTGATCCATGAGAAATAGAGTGTATACATGGTAGTATAGCATTTACTAATAGCAGCTTGGCTTGGCTTGGCTTGTGTTAGTGGCTGGTGCTTTCAAGCCGAGCTAACTTGGGGGTCCAAAAATGGCCAGATTGGTTAGGCACAGGAAAATCCGAGCCCTCCTTGACCCATGATATATATGGCTTTATGATATGCCAAAAGGCAACGCCCCATTACATTTGATATTTGATCATCGGTAAAAACCTCGCCCCAAACGGTTCGAAATCATGACCCCAGCGCATTGCACGACTTTAACTACTCAAACAATTTAAGTGTGGGTATTAACAATTTAAATATGGGCTAACAATTTAATTATGGGTCTATTTTATTAGTGGATCTCTTTTTTCCCCCCTTGTCAGGCTCACCGAGTGATACTACCAATGTGCAGACCCGATAATCGATTTTTAGGCCCCGTTCTTTTACTAGAATTCATAGAATTCATGTCTAGTGGTTGTCTGGAAATTTCAAATGCTAGTATTTGAAATGCTGTCAAATTCTGGAATTCTAAATTCGTTGTTTCATTCATGGCCTGAATTCTTGCTTGAACTTCCGGAATGTCGTCGTCCCTCTCCCGGAATTCCTGTGCCAAGTGAGATTTCCAAATCCTCCTTGTTAAAGTTGTTTTTCAAATGCTGAGTTTTTTGGGATTTCAAATGCCTGAAATTTCAAATGCTCAGGAATTCTGGTAATGAAACACAGAATTCCTGATAGAAATTCTGAATTCCCAGACAGCCTGAATTCCTATCAGGAATTCTAGTAAAAGAACAGGGCCTTAGGTACATGTGTGATAACAAAGCATCGATATCACTCAACTATGAGTGTGTTAGCATTCTGTAAGATTTTAAAATTAATGCTAAGCTATATTGAGGTTTAAAAAATGGTAATATCCAGATGGGAACTAGTTCTCACATACTATATGAGAACTTTTTTACGGGGCCTAATTATGAGCCCCATTTGGTGATGGGACCAGGGGGGATGAAAAGATCTACGTGAGACCACCTCAAGTATCAAGTTTGACCCCAAACCCATGCCCGCTAGCCCCTTCTTTTCATAGCCCACAAGTTTAATGGCTTCATATTAAAATATATATATATATATATATATATTTAACCCTCGATCCAATAATAGTTCAGTTCATTCGGATGTGTGCAAATTCTAAGGTTTCTTATTGGTTGCTAGGTTTGAATGGGTTGCTAGTTGGGTCAGTAAAAAAGTTCTCATATAATATGTGAGAATTAGTTTTCACTTGAATATTTCCCTTTAAAAAATTTCTTAAAAATTTTCTACTTAAGGTTGAGGGTCTTGGTTTTTAGAACATTTTTTGAATTGCGCGGAGCATTTGATGGCAGGGATGATAATGGGGGCAGACTTTGGTATGGTTGGGAGAAACTCAAACTCGCCTTGGTTGAAAAGTATGCTTCTCACCTTAGCACCCATATTATTCATCTAATCTTGTCTACAAAAAAAAAATAAAAAAAAATATATATATATATATATAAAAGGATTCGAATGATTTAGAATAGTAATAAAGAATTGATCAACATCTATGACTTTATTTTATTCTGAAAGTGTTTTGATTCGGCGTGGATTTGGCTTCAAATTTATTTATTTTATTTTTATTTTTAATATTTTCATTTTCCTCCATTTTCTATATATTAAATCTTACGGTGAGACCAATAGGAATTGAAATTAAATTTCTCCGACAGGATTTCCCACAAACATTTCACAAATGTGCCATTAGTCTTTAGAGTTTTAGGTATATGTCAAGAGCCCCATCACTATTGTGACTTTGTGCATCAATCAGCTCATGCTAGTTGAAGGTTGGATAGCAATGGGTTGGTAACAAGGATCAACCCTTCTTTCCACGTGTGTGGACTATTCTTTCCATTTTGTAGGCTTCGTCTTTCTACTTGTATATGGGCTACCATTAAAAAAGAATTCAAAAAGGGGACCCCATTTACTTTCACACACCATCTGTCAGATGGGAACTTCCTCATGAAGAAAATCCTCCTTGAGTAACAAAGCCCATCATGTAAGAACATTTTAGATTAAGAAAAACTGAAAAAAGAAGTCAAACTGGTCATTGAACAGACAAATATGCAGTAGACCCTGAATGAATAGATACAGGTTGGGGTCCAATTTTTGAACTGGTCTTTAATTCTGACCCACGTTTTAGTCCATGGGGTTTCATACCCAAGGACCCAAATACCCAATGTCACAACCGAATGTTGTATATTTGTATATGTTTGTTAGACATCTAAAGTGTTTATTCAAGTTTTTAAAAGGCCTTCAATTCAAATCTTAGTCCAAGTCTGCATTAGGCATGGGTTCTGCAATCTGGACCCGATCCAGGTATGGCTTAGGATTGTACTGGGTATTTTAAATAATTCGGGTTTGTGCCCCGCCACAAAATTGATCCGACCCAAACCCTTGACATTCTCATCGAGTCCCGACTGACCTTCACAGTCACCTAGGGCTGCTTATGGGCTTGGCCAGCCTGAGCTTGACCCGGGCTATCTTGGGTGTATAATATGGGCTTGATTAGTAATTGGGCTGGGCGTAGATTAAGTGACAGAATGCCCAAAGGCTAGCCCATCCCGACTAATCAGTGATTGTAATTTAATGTATTTTAACCAAATAGTTTGTAGAAACTTTTACGGCCCTTGTTGGGCTTGGGCCGGGCTCATTGCTTTTGAATTTTGAAATTTATGTTACACTCGGGTAGGGACATTGACATTTGTTAGAATTATTACTGTTAGGACTAATTTGATAGAGATATTGGAATAATTTCAATTAATTTTTTTTTTTTTTCATTTTGTTCTCTGGTATACATTGAGAAGTTTGTGTCAATAAAAAAAGCTTTTAGGTGGAACATATGGACTTTCTACACTCTCTTCCCATGCGCAGGCATTTAATCAGACATTTAGAAACCCCATGAGATGAACACTAGATGAATGGCCAAGATCTCTCCCACCCATGTGTATCATTTGCACAAGGGACAAATGAAGGGACTGAAACCTGGCCTTAAATCTTTTAGATTCTGCTAGTACTTTTCTTTAGTCAAACAATGGAAGGAAGAAGACCTACTTCTTCAAGCTCACATGGACAAGTCCAATTTTTGCCTTTTAAAAAACACAAAGGGAGTGTCTTTTTGGGCTAGACCCACATCTTAAAATTTGACCCTCTTCCAACCAGCAATTGAGCCACATAAAATATTACAAGCATGCACATGTATATTATCTGTGTGCTTAGAGAGATTAACCCAGATAGTGTTGTTTATAGGATGCCACTACTGATGTCTTTGAGAAAATTCTAGGAAATTTCCAGGGTTTAGGCCCTCATTATGACTAATGGAGACCGTGTTGCTTAAGGGACCCACATTGACCACTTTTTAGGGGATATGTGCATAGGACAGCACTTGTTACATTGTGATTTGGTATATGCATAAATAAATTAGAACTATAAAACAACCTGTATATGTGTTGCAAGGTAAAGAGAAATATCAGTCAAATGAAAAAAAAAAAAAAAAAAAAAAAAAAACGATTGATAAAGTTTTAAATGAAGATTTAAAGATGGGGGTATTCAAGTGCATCTATCTCTCACCATGTGTGGTGAGGGACACTCTTTTTTGAAAAGTTTTAAGTAGAAAAGGGGATCTTTCCAAAAAGTACAAAAGCCATTTTGTACTTGAAACTTTCCAAAAAGGGGTGTCGATCACTATACGTGGTGAGGGATAGATGCACTTGAATATTTCTCTTTAAAGATTACACTATTGTTTGATATGAAAAAAAAAAAAAGAAACTGTTGAAGTAAAATAAAAAGAAACTCCAAGGGGCTGGCCGAGTGGTAAGGACCATAGTTCATCTCTCTTCCGGAGTTAGATGTTTTGGTATCGACCTATGTTCCCCCCTCTTTAGGTACCGCTCTCTTTAGGAACCATAAGTTGAGTCCACTTGTGCTACCACTTAGGGGCCACAGGAGTTTTACCTGACTTTTCTTTGGGCCGGGAGGGATTAATCTAGCTCAAAGGGTTGGGAACCCTATGTTAGAAAAAAAAAATTAAAATAAAAGAGAATTTTATGCATTAATAGAATAAGAATATCAAAATAATATATATATATAGCATGTACAAAATAGAAGTTCTAAAAGACCACTTATCTCTTTTTCAGTAAAAAGAATTTAGAAATTATGTTATCATGAAGAACAAGAATAGAGTTTATCTTCATTACGATAGCATGTAAAAACATGAATTCACCAATCACAAATTTCTATTTGCATATTGTTAAATATATTCGGTATGACATCAAAACACTGCAGGTTCCAACAATGATGTCCTGTTTTCTTCGTTATTGTGTTAGAAATATTATAAGGCAAAAACATAGAAAGTAGTAGCAATTGGCCACCACGTAAAACTACTTATCGGCCGATGTTTTAAAAATATTGAAAGATTATAATAAGATCCTAAAAGTTGTCTGCCAAGTTCAACGCTACATTGTCACCTCTGGTCAACCTGTACCATGGTATTAAAGGCCCAATAAAGGCCCATCAACCGACACAACAATCAGCGTGTCCACTAGGGTGGGCTGCCCATCAGCCAATTCAGCAGGTGATCAATGATGGTGGATCTGCCTTTGTAGAAGGGGCAAAGTTAGTGAAGCACATAAAGAGGATGCGGACTGCTGCATGCAAAAAGAGGCCAAGCCATTTATGAGATTTCAATGTATAGAGTGATGGGGGATCTGTTATCCTATTGATTCTTTTTTTCTTGAATTTGTCCTATTGATTCCACCAATAGTGTTTGTTAGTAGCAATTTGGTGTACGCTTGTAAAATAAAGGGTTTTTTTATTTTCTGATAAAGGGTACATGTTGTTAGATCTAATGGGTTGGGGATTGGGTTGGGCATGAGCTGAATATTTTTGAATCAAACCTCATGTCTTATATATTTCATTTATCTTGGATCCAATGAGTCTCCTAACTCGTGTTTAAAAAGGGTAACTGAAGACTCGCGTCCCATCCAAAAACATGTTGAAGACAATGGACATGGCCGCTCCGAACACAATCTAGGATTGCATCGTCTTGGATTGGCATTGGTTATGGAGATGAGTGATTGTAATTATAAGGGATCAGTCAGTCACATGGTATTCACTTAATAGAATTTGAGGGGAAGAGAAAATAGTCTTTCTCATCATCATCAGCCCTGATCTTTTCTCTCTACTCTCTCACAACTCCACATGGTTGACCAGCCCCTCTCATTCCCTGTTGTATAGCCACTTTAGGGAGGATCATTATATCTCCTTCCAATCATTTGAGAGAGAGGTTTTAGGGATATATCTTCACATGATGATTAACACATCCTTTGGTTGGCAAATGTGGAGATATTTTGAGGGACCACATACGGTAAATTCCAACAGGTTAATCTCTAATAAGCAATTTTTGATCCCCATGATGATTGCTTGATCCTACCTAATATGTGGTTGATCTTCGCGTTTGTAGCAGCCAAATCATCTTCGATCAAAGCTTGCCAAACGCTAACAGACTATCACTTTCTTATGCAATTCTCTTTCTCTTTTTTCTTTTTCTTTTTTCTTTTTTTTTTTTTTTCTTTTTTTTTCTTTTTTTGAAAGATTAGTGATTCTTTCGTCTTCCAAATGATGTATTAGAGGAAAATTTACTTAACAAATGGAGAAGCAAATCTCATGGGGGCGTACCCCTCACAAAGAATAGAATGTCCACATCTAAATAAACAAAAGAAACGGCCAAGGATAAAAGGAATCTCCATGGATTTTCTTTCCCTCCTGGTAAAGGAATCTCACTATCATACGGTATCAACAAGACAATGAAGTCCTCCCTATCAAAGAAATAATTAGTTCATTTATATCCCTTTTCCCAGATAGAGAAGTGTCAAAGAAATTGAGAGTGGTTGTCCTCTCTACCACGGAATCGTTGCATTCCACAAAATGTGCCCTCAAATTGCCAATTACAGAATAGATTCATTTCTCTTTTCCATGGGTTCCATGTACCTGAACAAGCTACCTAACCTACACACATGAAAGGGAAGCTGGACTGCTGGAGTAATTCAGTGAGAAGTCCTTTTCATTAGATATTGACATGACCAAGCCAAAGATTATTAATTCGAATTAACGTCGAGTCGCGTCACATACTTAATCCCGTAAACTTCAATCACTTAAAAATTCACAAGAGATACAATTATACATAATGCGGAATATAAACAAAATTTATTTACATTATGAACAATCATTCACTTGCAAATTTAAATACAATGTAAGGAATATAAGTGTGAAACGTTTCCAAAATAAATTCCAACTCAAAATTTTCATTTCAATTCCCATTTTAATATCATAATCATATGATATTGCTTCATTTCTACCCAACTCCTCCTCTTGGAGGAACCAGATTGATTGTCTCCGCTGGCACTGTGGCCTCTGAAGGACCGGCATGGGTAGTTGTGCCTGTAATACCATCAATAACACTATGAATTTGACAATTCAATAATGTATAAACAGATACATGATTGAACATGCTAATTACACATTTAATCTGTCTAACTCATTGTTAGACCAATACAAATACAATTCATAACTAATGAGAGTCTTTATTATTTGGCAAATTGCAATGGTATTTCCAATCAAATCACATCTTCCTAAAAATAAAAGATTATCATCTTTCATACGGAAGGATTCCCATCTTCCATGCGGAATGATACATATATTGTAGAATTTATCAGTGCCCGGGTCAGGGACTACTGACATCACCACGGAGCTTCGGAAAACTCTCAAATAGTCTGCTGCAACAGAAATAGCTCTAATGAGCATATAGAAATCATCATGTAGTGCCAAACTCAAGGAATAATACAATTCAACACATTAATTCTGTTAAATTACAAATTAACTGATACAATTCTATAAACAATTTCTTTTCGAATTCAATTCTAGTTATGATCTATTTCGGATACCATTTAATGCACAATTTTAATTAAATAATACCAACCATTAAGTGAAATCCTCAATTGTTTAATGTACATGTTATTCTCGATAGCATCACAATTTATGTGCATTTTGTACATTAAAGTCCCTTTAATTCACACCCATGGAGGTAAAACAACGTTCAAAGTTATCGATAATTCTCCTTTTCATTTTCCATTAAGCTTAACAACTCTCAATTACTTTATAATTAATCTCAAGACTAATTTATAGACCTAATTAAACTCATAGGAAGAGCTTTTGATTCAAATAGAATTACCTTAGTTCGAACTCATTTTTGAATCATTCGATCGATTGGAAATGTAGACAATTAAATTATACGTTTCAAGAGCTTTCCATCAATATATAAAACTCCAAAATTCGACGTACGGATAAAAAGTTATGGCCGTTCGAAAATCTACCAAATTCAATGGTCTGCCAAGAGTTCGAACGTTCTTTACAAGAGTTCGAACGTTCGAGTGCAATACGTTCCAAGCAAAAAACCAGCAATGACAAGAGTTCAAACCTGTAAAGTTCTGTTTCTGCACTAATTGTTTTCCCATCTTTTCTACTCATTTCCAAAGGCCAATTAAACATGATTTAAGTCTCTAATACTCCATAAACAATTCATTCATCATATTATAACCCAATGGAAATTGTTTACAAATCTAAATTAATGAACAATTACAAACCTATATACACAAGAACTGATTTAGCTGCAATAAAATTTTGGAACCTCCTGTTTCCTTCCTCAAACATCATTTCTCATAAGATTAACACTTCTACTTATCATGTAATCACTTCAATTACCATTCAAATGATCCACAAACCAAATCATTTCTACATAAATCAAATAAAATAATAACTAATTACAAGAAACTCATATCAAATAGCAAATTAATCACAAGCACTGTTTATACTTGCCTTTACTTGAAATTTAACACCAAAACCCCTCTCTTGAGCTCAATTTGAGACTAATTCTTTCCCCAAATTAAAACCCTAATATAAAGAACAATTCCAAACAAAATCTCTTGAGTTGATTGTGTTAAACAACAACTCTAACCACTCAATAGCCTTGAAAACTATACAAAGAACTTGAATCTACTTAATTATAGCTTACAAAAGAAAATCACAGCTTTTCTCCTAACTCAATCTCCAAGGAACTTGAAGAAGATGATGGACAAGATGAAACTCACAATTTCCCTTTCAAAATCACTTGTAACAATCATTTCTCTAGCATTTGGTAGAGAAGAAACGAAGAAGAAAGAACCTAAGCTACTCTCTCTCTTTCTCACTGTTGTTGGAATGAAACCACCGAGTGACTAAATTCTGGGTTCATTTAGAACCTTATAGAACAAAATTTTACAACTTAACCCCCTACAATTTACCTATTTCAAGTTCAAGTCAAATCAAAGCTCACTTGACTCATTTCAAGTCAAATGAAAATGTGTATATTATGAAAATTGTTGTACTCATCAAGATACACATGTGGATATTAATTTTCGCCACATTCGACGAAATACGCATAAATTTGTATTTACGAAAAAGTCCTTAACTTCACTAATTTGGGTCTAAAATCAACTCTATTAAATCAATCTCTTCCAAACTCATTCTATTATGCTTAATTCATCTATTTAAGACTAATTTGATCCATATCAGTCATTAATCACCATTAAGTTGATAGATCATACTTAATTCACTTTAATCTCAATTAATTAGAGTTAATCTTGATTAACTCGGTATGGGGTGTAACAGATAGTGACCCCACACTTGATGAACATGGATTGCATCTTAGAAGTGACCATGATGAATTACAGAAGTGAGAAGACTCCTGCTAAGATGATCTTGATTAGGATTGTGGGTGGGCAACTTGTGCATGTTGCGATCGGTGTTTGGAAGCGTGCGATCAACAAGAAAACAAATCAAGCCTCACAAAAGAGAACACGAGGTTTGGTGATTTCACACCTACGTCTACAGACAAAGCTCGTCTCCTTCTCCTCCACTAAATAGAGTTTTTCCCACTATTAGGGTTACAACCAAAAGAGATAATATGTAATTTTAGAAGAATACCAAATTATCCCTTAACCCTAGTAAAAATGAGTCGGGCCTATAAAATGAGCCACAACCCATACTCAAACCCATAAACCCAACAGTGCACTCAATGCCTTGCCCTTCTAAGATCTATCCAATAGTTCAGGGTATTGTGTGCCCAACCTCTATTTTTCCTCCATCATTACAGAAACTGCGGAACAATGACTACTTTTTCCCATCTGCTGTCTACAGATGAGCCTTCAAAACTATGATAGTTTCTGTAGGAGACATTATTCAGTGCTCAGAAACAGTAATTAACAATCCCAAGTTGGTGTCATCTGAAAGTGATTCTTTGCTGATTGAATGCTAATAATAGCATCCAAAACCATCATATTCTCAATATAGAAAAGTGAATGAGATGTACAATGAAGATGTTTGCATCACATGTTGAATCTGGCTTTTGTGTGAGAATCTTCAACAATCAAGCTGGCCCACTTATCAATTATTCTTAGGTGCCTACTTGTAATTCACTTGATGACAGGACCATTCAGATCAAAGTAAGGACCTGTTTAGGGCCAAAGTGGGTATTACTATTGCACATGAAAATCTTCCAGACAATGAAATGCCTTGTTTAACAGACGATATGCTATTTTACCCACGGAATTCTAGATTTTCTTTTCAGGATAAACTTCAAAATAGTCTATTAAGTTTTTGCCTGGTATGCACTCGGTTGGCATTTGTGATATGCCTACTTGTGTTTATATGTGGGTGGACCCCACTGACAAAGAGACACTCCTCACAAGGAGTTTCAGGATGATGGGAATAAGAATAGTTTGAATTTTACCCAACTCTCTATCCTTATCAAATCTCCGTTTAAATTCAAATGGAGAGAGTTTGATCCAACTATTGCCTTATTCAAGCTCGTTGGAATCCTTATTAGGTTTGTAGCGGTCAAGTCTCTTAGATCCGTGTTATCTAGATTCAAGGGAACTAGGAGTTATTGAACCATGAAAGGCTTTGGTGGAATTATTGAAACAACTCTATTAATATGTAGAGTAAAGTAAAGTACAGTTTAGATAGAGTTGAGTGATATAGCATAAAGCAGAAAAAAAAAAGGCAGCAAACCTTAATAGATGGTATCAATCGAATTTGATGGTTTAGTATTTGGAGAAATAACCAGTTTTGAGTGTAACATAAGCAGCACTTAATAGATACTAGCTGTAGACGAGTATAAAGGTATAGGGTAATTTTCTACTGTGACGTCCCCGCGTATGTGTGGGTGGCATTATTTTTGTTGTCACCTTGAAATTTAAGGGACCCTAATTTATTGATATGGTGCATGCGAACATCCATAGGAGAAAATTTTAATAAAAAAAAAAAAAAAAAAGGTAAAGAAGGAAAGATAGACTCAGATTGAACTTAGCAACATGCAATTAAGCCAGCCTTAGGCTTTATCCTCTTACCCAAAAAAAAAACAAACAAATAAAACCTATTCCAAGTTGTATCACTTGATCAACTATGTGTACCAATCCCCACCAGGTGAAAAAGCCAACTCAGTCGCCAGAAAAGATGGCCCGGATTACATTTTCAAAAATAATATTCTAGGGTCAGCAATAACATAGTAATTAATGAATGGGAATTAATAAAAAAAAAAAAAAACTATTTTTTTTTTTTTTTTTGCTGTTAATGGAAAAGCATTGTAAACATAATAACATTTGAAACACTACAGATCTAAGATATATAGTTAAATGTATGAATGATATTTATCATTTTTCTCAACTAGTACAATGAAAACTTATATAACTACTTCCCAATAAACTCCGAGAGGTGGCTCAGTTGGCGTAGGACCACGGTTTGCACTTGGAGATTGTGGGTTCGAAACTGCACCACCACGCTGAGGCCACAGGGGAATTTTACCCGGTTTTCTCTCCTGTGCTCGTAGGGATTATTCTGGCCTAAATGGTTGGAAACCATGCGTTATTAAAAAAAAAAAACCCTATTACGGGTGAATTTGGTAATGGAATTGATAAGTTAAGGAGGCATTGGTTTGGAGTTCGATCCAATCAGATTTGGGTTTTGACTGCCTCACATTTTGGTTCATATATTATCTATTTACATATTCATTGATAAAAGTTATGCAATGTTCATTACTTCTTTGATTAAAAGGAATATGGATAGCTCTATCAAACATGTCCCTATTGTTCTTGCACCTCATGCAGGTTTGGCATCACATATTATTTCAACCCGAATTGGGTCCCAACCCATTGTTTTAGGGTCCAGCTCACCCTTCTTATTTTTCGATTGGGGTTGAGCAGAAGCTGCTGACCCAAGTAATAAATGAGTTGGATACCAATCCACCCTGGCCTTACTATTTGACCCATGAATCCAATTACTTGGTCTAAGACAAGTCAACCCAACCTAAATATAACTTGTTAATTAGGAGCTTAAGTTGAGCCTTATAACTTTCAAGTCAACATCTTCACAACACGATTAATAGAACTTGACTTTACTGATTTGAATTGAACGTCTGTCCACATATAGAAGACCCATGTTACTCATCCTGACCCAAACCCAACCTACCATAAGGTGTAGGGGTGGGAAAAGGGTCAGGTTGAGTCAACAGTTGGGGTCCAAATTTGGAGTCCAACCCATATTCGACCCAATTTTAAAATGCGTCAAATATCCCTAATCTGACTTGACCAGATCCACATCGACCCACAACACATGCATGCCAAACTTAACAGACCTATGTTGACTTGCATAACCAACAAAAACTGTATGGGTAAACCCAGTAAACTTGATCTATCCCAACATGCTTTGTCAAAGCTCAGCTCAAGCTCAACTTCATTTCAAGAACTATATGAGGTCCATTAACCAAATTCCATTTCTAAAAAGTTGGGCGAAGGTCCATTAACATCTTTCTAGCCCATGCAATGAACTAGTCCATCTAATTCCTGCCCAATTTGTAAATGCTTAGCCTAACTCCAACTTCATTTCAAGAACTATATGGTTCAAATCTTTTTGGTAGACTCAAGGGATAGCGTGGTTGGCCTAAGGCCACGGTTTGCACCCAGCGGTTGTAGATTCGAAACTGTATTACTATACTGGGGTTATATAAAAATTTATCCGACTTTTTTCTAGACACGGAGAGATTAATTCAGTCCAAAGATTAGAAACATAGTAAAAAAAAAAAAAAAAAAAACTTTTTGGCAGGTTGGGAGGAACCCAAAATTCCCAATATGGTTTTCCCTGTACCCGGATCAAACCCGCCCATTTGGCAGCTATTACCCGTCTCCCTCGTTTCTAGTCAACCAAAAACATACTCCAGAGAGAGAGAGAGAGAGAGAGAGAGAGAGGGAAGGTTGTTTTCTCGTATAGAATCCAACTCCAACAGCTTTCAGTACAACTGAGAACTCTCTGTTGTTTTTCAGAAAGAAGAAGAAAAAGCTAATCTCCTCTTCGAAAAAGCTAATCTCCTCTTCCTCTCTTTCAAGAAAGCTTCTTTCTCCAACTTTGGAAATGTGGGTTGCTTTCAAATCCTACTCTGAGCTCAGTCACATCTTCAGATCATGAAAATTGTCTGAGAAAGCCCAGAATTAGAGACACCCATATGGCACCAGCTTTAGAAAAAAAAAGTAAGTCTTTCTCTTTTGAATGAATGAATTCATCCCATTCAGTAGATACAACTTCACAGATCTGTCCACTTCTTTGAAAAATACAATGTTATTAGTGTCTTAGGAATTTTTGTTTTCATTACAGAAACTGCTTTTTTATTTTTATTTTTTTATTTTTTATTTTTTATAGAAGATTTCAGAAACTGCTTTCTTATTGAAGCTTGAAGGAAAAATCTCTTCTTTCAGGATTTAAGAAGACGGGTTTCTAGATGGAATGCACATCATTGATTAGAGTTAGACAAAGCTTTCTGGATCCGGAAAAGGAAGAAAAATCAAGTCTCTTTTGGGTTTCCTGGAGATTTTTCATTCTATTTTGGAAACTAGGTGGTTCTGCAATCTCCAAGATTTCAAATAGGTCTTCCAGATTTAGATATCAACAGTTCTGGGAAATACTTTTTTTCTTCTTTCCAATTTAGAAATTGGGTTTCATGAATGGAGAACTTTCATAGACTCTATAGTAGTTTTCTGTAAGCCCTACAAATCCTCCTCTTTTCTTTGCTTTTTTTACTATTAATTTATTTTGAGCTTTTCCTTCCTTGTGAACAACTGGGGTTTCTCTGTCAAAAGGCAGACGCTTAAAATTTCAAAGCCATTTTGCAATTTTATGTTGAACTCTTTCAGATCTAAGTAAGCATGAAATTTATCCTTTTCTTTCTAGTACAGTGCTTCAACTGATTTTTAAGAAATTTCTGCATGATTACCAGGCATGGAAATCCAATCCTGGATCCTTCTGAATTCTCTTATCTTTTTGTTTGATCACTTGATGATATGCCTCTGTTGAAAGACTACAACATTTTAAACAAAATTTCCATATTTCAGAGAATTCTTTTTTCCTTGATAATAAACCCTTTAGATATAAAGCTTCCTAGATCTTGAATGCATGAAAGTTCAGGACTTTTTGAGTTGTCATAGCCTTTTCTTCCACTATGGATGTGTGTATTTAAATTTTTTTTTTTTTTTTTCAGAAAGATTTCCTAGATCTAACTCATGTTCTAGATCTGAATGCCACAAGTTGCCATGGCCTTTTCTTTATTGTTGGAAAATGGCTTTCGGATTAAATGCATCTACTTTTGCATAAACAAAAGAAAAAGGAAAAATAATAACAAAAGTTCAATTTCATCTTTTAATGTTTAAGAACTTTTCTTCCATTTTAGATTGCAGGTTTCTTATTGAAATAATTTTATTGAATTTGTAGGGATAGTGAAATTCAAACTGCATGAGAAAATAAAAATCAAAGGTTCCTTCTATTTTGGAAAGTAGGTTAATGACTAACTTCATTGTGTTCACTGCAGATGGGCTTCCCTGATCTAGAATGCATGGAAATCCAGATGTTTTGAGGGTGGGACGTCTTATGAAAATGGATATATGGAGCTTCGACAAGAAAGCTCCAAGTTTGGGGCATTGTCTGCCACAACTTCACGAAACCTGTCATCTTCTTCATCAGCATTTGTCTCCGCAATCCAGTCACCTTTCTTCTCTCCAAGATCACCAAAGTCCCAACCATCTGAATCAACCAGGTTTGACTGCCTAAACTCCTCCAAAACGTGTGATGTAACCAGTGATCCTCGCCCATGCAGCACCGGAATTCATAAACCAGAATCTTTGTCCAGCATCAGTTTCTCCCCTTTTGACATTTTAGAAGTTCCAACTGTCGGTACTTCCAATGATTTCCCAAGACCAAGTGATCAGCTTTCTTCCCCAAGTGGCGAAGAGATGAGCAATGGATATTTGGAAAGAAAAGAGAAACAGAAAAGGTATGGGAAGTTCTCATTTACTCCAAGTTCAGCTTCTCTTTCAACTTCTAATAGGCTAAGCAGCTATGATGTATACATTGGTTTGCATGGTCGCAAGCCTTCTTTGAAGAGATTTTCTAATTGGCTCCGAGCAGAGCTAGAACTTCAAGGGGTGAGTTGCTTTGTTGCTGATAGAGCTCGGTGTAGGAATGCTAGAAGCCATGATATGGTTGAGAGGGCAATGGATTCTTCTAACTTTGGGGTGGTAATTATCACTAAAAAGTCCTTTGGGAATCCATATAGCATCGAGGAGCTCAGATATTTCTTGGGTAAGAAGAATCTGATTCCAATATTCTTTGATTTGGCTCCAGGTGATTGCCTGGCAAGAGATATCATTGAGAAGAGGGGGGAGTTATGGGAGAGACATGGGGGTGAGCTTTGGATGTTGTACGGAGGGTTGGAGAAGGAATGGAAAGAAGCAGTGAATGGCCTTTCACGAGTTGAGGACTGGAAATTGGATGCACATGATGGTAATTGGAGAGATTGTATACTGCGAACTGTGATTCTTCTGGCAACAAAGTTGGGCAGGAGAAGTGTTGTTGAGAGAGTGAATAGGTGGGTGGAGAGGGTGGAGAAAGAGGAGTTTCGTTTTCCCCGAAACGAAAATTTCATTGGGAGGAAGAAAGAGATTTCTGAGCTTGAACTTATTCTGTTCGGTGATGTGAGTGGTGATGGGGAAAGAGAATATTTTGAACTCAAGACAAGACATAAACGGAGGCATTTGGTGATTGGTCGGAATGAAGAAAAAAGGAAGGGACGGGAGAACCCTGAGAGTGGCAGAAAAGGTAAAGAACCTGTTATATGGAAGGAGTCTGAGAAGGAGATTGAAATGCAAAAGGTGGGGAGTTCACCTCCAAGGCAACACCGGCCTCTAAGGGCAAAGCATGGAGGATGTTACAGGAGGAGGAAGAGTTCCATGAAGATATTGTATGGAAAGGGTATTGCATGCGTGTCTGGAGACTCAGGCATCGGTAAGACAGAGCTGTTGTTGGAATTTGGATACCGATTCTCTCAAAGATACAAGATGGTTTTGTGGGTGGGAGGGGAAACAAGGTATATTCGGCAAAACTATCTAAACCTTTGCTCTTTTTTGGAAGTCGATGTCAGCATTGAAAACCCATTTTCAGATAAAGGTAGAATGAAAAGCTTTGAAGAGCAAGAGGATGTGGCAATATCTAGGGTGAGGAAAGAGCTCATGCGGGACATCCCATTCTTAGTCGTGATTGATAACTTGGAAAATGAGAAGGATTGGTGGGACCAAAGATTTGTAATGGATCTCCTTCCGCGCTTTGGTGGAGAGACTCACTTCATAATTTCCACACGTCTTCCTCGGGTAATGAATCTTGAGCCACTGAGATTATCATGCCTGTCGGGTGCAGAAGCTATGTCTTTGATGAAGGGAAAGTCCAAAGAGTATCCAATTGCAGAAATTGATGCTCTCAGAGTCATTGAAGAAAAACTCAACAGGCTAACAATTGGACTTGGGATTGTTGGATCGATCCTCTCCGAGCTCCCCATAAATCCGAGCAGACTCCTTGATACCATCAATCGAATGCCGTTGAGAGACATGACATGGAGTGGGAGGGAAGTCTCTACTTTGAGAAGGCATACATTCCTTATGCAACTTCTGGAAGTTTGCTTTACGATATTTGATCATGCAGATGGACCGCAGAGTTTGGCAACTCGAATGGTTCAGGTAAGTGGTTGGTTTGCACCTGGTGCCATCCCAATTTCACTTCTGTCGTTGGCAGCACATAAACTTCCTGAGAAGAACCACAGTGCTCAGTTATGGAAAAAATGCCTGCTGGCTATCACCTGCAGCTTTACAAAATCCCATTTGAGGAGATCTGAAGAGGAAGCTTCCTCCACATTGGTGAGGTTTGGGATTGCCAGAAGTAGCACTAAGCCTATGTGCATCCATTTACATGAAATTGTTAAGATATATGCCTGCAAGAGAGGCATCAATGGTGCTGCTCAAGCCATGGTTCAATCTATTAGCACTCGAGGATCTGTTTCACAGCATTCTGAGCATTTATGGGCAGCATGCTTTTTACTATTTGGGTTCGGGTCTGATCAGGTGGTCGTTGAATTGGAGGTACATGGGTTGATATGTTTCATAAAAAGAATAGTTTTGCCTCTTGCAATTCACACATTTATCACCTTGTCACGGTGTAATGCGGCTTTAGAACTCCTGCGCCGATGCACCGACACACTGGAAGCTGCTGAAGTGTCCTTAGTTTCTCGAGCTGAAAATTGGTTAGACAAATCACTATGCTGGAGGAAGCCAGTTAAATCAAATGCACAGCTGAATCCTTACCTTTGGCAGGAACTAACACTACTGAGAGCAACGGTGCTTGAAACACAGGTGAAATTGATGCTTAGAGGAGGCAATATGACTTGGGGGACGATCTCATTAGGAAAAGCAATCTTCATCCGAACATCAATCTGTGGTGAGCATCACCCCGATACAGCTTCTGCTCGAGAAACATTGAGCAAACTTACTAGGCTTCTCTCAAACATCCAAACCAACTGAATTTTTTCATCATGGCTAGTTGTATACGATGCTTGAGCTGAAAAAGGACGGCCTCTGATGTTGCCCATCTTTCAGTATTATTAGCTGTTGATCTTGTGGGGCCAATTGGTGACAAATAAAACTGCTTGTTGCTGAATTTGGAGGAAAAAGAAGTTCCCACAGCGAAATTCTAATTTAGAAGTTCATCTTTTAAATTTTTGGCCCATTGTAGAAGTGCCACATTCCATTCCATTCTTTCTAGTTGATGCAGCATCTTTTTTTCCTTTTCCTTTCTTCCTTGTTTCAAATATCATTTTTCGTGACATGTGATGTTTGCATCATGTATAGGAGCTTTTGGCTTTTATTTCTTTATTGACATCGGTATGAAATGGAATTCCATGTCATGAATTTTGTAACCACCCATTTGTTCAAATAGAATCCATGTAGCTATGATTTTTTTTTTTTTTTTTTTGCCTGTTAGATTGAAGTTTTGTGGAAAGTACTGTCATCTTTTGGATTACACCATGTCTGTGTTGTTAGAGCTGACTGATTTGTCTATAGATATAGCAGATGCCTTTAGTTTCAGCTTCTTGTAAGAGAATAGTGACTAGAGATTTTGAAATTGGCTGCAAAAAGACCTGTTCATACTAGAATTCCTTCTTAAAAGCAGTTACTATTATCATTTGAAAGAAATTTTGGTTAGCCCAACATCTATTCCAGGACAGTAATCCAGGGCCTGTTTGGATGAGGAGAAAAGTAGGGACCCATATAAACATATTTCATCCTGTCTAGTTTTCTTTTAGAAAAGAAATTCTCCTCTGAATTACCTTTTCTATAAGAGAGAAGTTTTCTCCGAGCAGAGATAGCAACCTTTTTTTTTTTTTTTTTCTTTACTTTTTTTTTCGGTGGAAAGGAGGAAATTGTATTCACAGCAAAAGATCAGCACACATTAGGCTTAAATACATTTGAGACTCATAGAATCCAGGATTCATCCCTTCTAGAGCCAAAGTGACTAAGTATCTGACTTGTCCCTCCCTGATCCAAATTGTTGTCTACATAATTTTGCATCATCATGTGATTTGTACATAGATGCCAAATCGCTGGTCAAATTAAGGTCCCAGAGACTGAAAAGTAAGGACTAAATTTTGCCAAGGCATCTGCAGCCCTTTTAGCAGTCCTACGACCAAGTTGTATGCCCCAATGACAAAGTCCTAGGACCGAATTGTATCCCCAATGAAGAAATTGGAAGTTCTTCCCATCACCTTCTTCGGAGTGATCATAAATTTCTAAGCTAAAGAACCTTGACTCGTGATCATGATGCAATGATTTTCTAGGAAGAAGATTAGGATCAATAGGTTGATATTGAAAAATGCAGGCATTCCTCATCTTCCATGTAAACCGTACCACTGACTTGTCCAATATGTCTTCTATCTGGGGTTGAACCGTGCCATAACCCACTTGAAAAGGAATCAAAATGATGTGGATTCAGAAATAGAAAGTTCAAAATGCTCCAAATTCTACTAGTGTAATTGGATATTTCATTATTAGAAGTGGTAGTAAATTATGTATTAATTGTTTTGAAGAAATGTTGAAAATGGTTCTTTCCTACAAAGTTTCCCTCTATTCAAATCTACGCAGCGGAGAATCACTACTAGTGAAAAATGGTGAATCTCCAAGAGTGGGTTCTCCATGCTAGACTTGTCTTCATTTCTCAATCTGGTTAGGATTTTCTCCACTTTGTTTTGTACTCGTTAAAAAGGCCCAAGGTCTGTTTGGATGACAACAAAAGGTGGGGAAAATGTTTACACTGAGAAATAGGTGAAGGAGGTTAATGCCCTGTGCTCAGGAAATGTGAGAGTTGCTGACCCTCCATCCCTTTGTTTTCCATACATGTGGGGCCCATGTGGAACATGTTTTACCAATATGGTGAGTTTGATAACTGGGCGGTCCTCAATTGATTTGGGATCTTCCAAAATCATCTCTGGCAGGATTATGTTATTTTTTACCACTCTTCAATTCTACACCATTGTTGTAACCCTTTCTCAATATCTATTTGTAGGCCAGGGATGTAGAGTTGATGTGACTAATCCTAAGGCAAATGGTCGAGAAATTCAACGCCACTATTCTGAACAACTTGGAGCAGGGCCTTCTTTTCGCACTATCACTTACTGATAGGAAAAGAATGGATTCCATAGGATCGACTGCCCATAATAAAAACCTGATGTGAATGGAAGTTATCGTTTTTCAACCAAAACCATTTATGATTTACCTTTGGTTGATCAATGTGGCTCAACTGCTGAGCCGTTTGAATCATTCAAACTGACCGGTTTAAAATGGACTGGACATGGGAGAAAAATTTTGAGAACCAAAGTTTTAAATTTGAAGTTGTAATAAATTTCTAGCTCTATAGGACTGGGGATGGGGATGGGGATGAGGGGGTGGGTGCTTGATTGCGGAGAGAGGTTGGGTCATTATGATCTGATATAGATAGTGACATGTGTTTGTCGGATGCCCAAGAAGCAGTGAATACGGATGGGAATGGGCAGTGCCCCAGAGAAGGAAGAGCCTTCTGAATTTTCCATGAGTCTCTGGTTCAGAGGATCCAGACTTGTGGAAATGCAGAGGCTTAAGCGGGAAAGGGATTAAAGATTTTTGGGACTAGAATTACCGTAGCAAGCCTGTGCGGCGGTTTTTTTTATTACAAAAGAGCGATGGTACTGTTTCTGTCAGGGAGAAGAACATGGTGGTGTCGACTGATGAGTTCCAAAGAAAATTTTGAGGTTTTTTCCTTCTTCTTTTGCATCTTACTTTGTAGCTCATATTTCATTATTATTATTATTATTATTATTATTGTTGTTGTTGTTGTTGTTGTTGTTGTTGTGGTGGTGGTGGTGGTGGTGGTTGTTGCGGTGGCGGCGAGTGGTGCTGGTGTTGGAAAATAGGAGATTGAACACAAATTTTTTTAATTATTATTATTATTATTTGGTACTATCTATGTACACATGGGAAAAAGACATACCTAGGAATTGAAACTTGGGTAGGTCATGCCTGTGTGAGAGATGAAGTTGCTAACCAACCGAGCAGCCCATGGTTCTCCAAAGCATTTATTAGAGGCGGAATAGAGAGAGATATCGGAAAGCAGAAAAGCCTTGCTGAAGCCTTCAACTAACAGTTATATCATCATCATCATCAAAGCCTCATTCCAATTATGTTGAGTTCTGCTATATGAAATTTGGTTTTTCATGCCAAACTATCTTGAGTCAAATCCTCATATAAGTTATACATTTTTCAGATCTATTTTTACTAAATTCGTCCACCCCTTGAGCATTATGTAAAAAAAGAAAATCTAATAAAAAATTGATAGGAAAGCATGAAAGTCACTTGAAGAAAACTCTTGGGACTGAACTGCTGCCTAGTTGGTGTATATGCTCCCTGGTTTTTAGGGGTATTCAGGGGCTGATCCCCTAGTACATACATTTTGTATATAGGCTCAGCCCGGGCCAAACATTTTGAGAGGCCGCATGTGCTCAATATAGGAGTAAATCTCAGGTCCAATCACTAAACAGGTTGAGCTTGAACAAGTTTTGTCTAGGCCCATGAACACTCTATAGTTCTGTTGAAAGTTTTACCTACATTATGATTAGGGCTAAGAGTGGCCATGAGTCTCATGACAGATGAGGCCCAGCCAAACTGCAAACCTGCTTTAATTTTGGATGGATTTAAACTGCTTAAAGGCCCATGGGTTACATTTGGCCCAATAAATAAATGGCCTCCACCAGTGTCTGCAGAGAGTGATGGCCAGTTAAATAGCATGGCTAGACCCAACATAACACCAAATGATCAATCCAACTCAGCCCATTTGCATCCTTAAAATAATATGAGGCCATATGAGGTCAGGGCTAGAGGTGGCATTGGGATGGGTTGCCACCGGGTTGGGTCGAGCACTGCAGGTAAAATAAATATACCCAGCCCAAATCCAACTCATTCATCTACTATGATAAAATCTTCTAGCCTGGACTCAACTTGAAAGTCAGAAGTGTAAATCTGAACCCTATAAATTAACTCAGCTTGAGTTAGTAGGTTCTAGTGCAATTAATCATGGTTTGGTGAGGTTGGTTTGGGGTCCAAAAAAAAATAATGATAACAACTCAACTCAAGCCCAACCCATTTTAAACCACGTCTGAAGTTTGAACCCCAACCCAACCCAACCCAAAAATGACAAGGGTCAACCCAAACCCTGAATTACCTGGCCAGGTTGGATCAGGAATTGCCACCATGAGACTCAAGCCTCTTGCTGTACTAGAAGATTCAGGCTAAGCTTGCACCAGTGTCCAATTACATCCAACCACTCCTGTTGCTGCAGTCAGGCCATACAACCAGAGTCAACTTATTTACAATGGCGTGGAAATCTGATGCAAAGAAGAGCCCCACATTTCCTTCCATTAATAAGCCTTATGAAAAGTCTGGTTCAATTTATTTTGAGCCACAATATCATGAACAGGTCGGGACACTTAGATGGGACCTGCTGCTAAGGATGAACAGGTGATTAGTTGCACCAGAATTTATGATCCAGAGGGACTTGAACAGGATGACAACCCCAAATGACAGAGGATTGATAATATATATATATATATATATATATATATATATATATTTGCAATCGGAGGGTTCCCAACCCTAATTGATAATATCACTGAATGAGCCTTTCTGTGATATATCAAACCATCGCTTACCTTGTTCGCCATTCGATTAATATGCATTTGCAATTCGCAATTCAACACAGGGTCATAAACACGGATAGAGTAAGTTTATTTGATTCACTTTTCAGTTCTTCTAGTTCGTAATTTGAGTTTGATAAATTTAATGAACTAATTTGTCTATGTCTATGCTATTAGCCCATTGCTAGGGCCTACATCTAAAATCCAAATCATACAAAATAATGATTCTTCTTTACATTTATTTGAGCCTAGTTTTATTTCTATCAAGATTTATTGGTGATCTTATTTGAAAGTGCGGCCAAATTTTATTGGAGTTAGATATGGACTAGCATTAATACCTTGGGTGTATTGCTTATGAGCTGCTTAGGGTTTTTTTTTTTTTTTTGTAAGAGTTATTCGTAAATTTAGAGGACTCAACTTTAGCGAGAATAGTTTCTAGTAATTTGAGAATCTAAAAATGAATTGTCCCAAATGGACTAATCACAATTCAAAATGGACCATTCACAAGGAACTAGGTAATTATGTATCAAACCAGGGGATGATCCTTGAGGAGAATGGTAGCCTCTTTAATATTAGTAAGTTTGTGCGGCACAAATCCTCAAAGGAAAAATCCAGGTTCATGGTCATTGGCAGGGATATGGGATGGTGGAGAGAACAGTTGCTTTTATCACAACTGGCTCTTTGAAAATTACAATGTTGTAAATTTGACTGCATATTTATTTTTTCTTAATAGTTTATCTGAACTCCTGGCCCATCAAATTAAGATAGTGTATTTTTTCTTTTTTTTTAACCTAGCCAAGGGGGCTAAGACCCAATTGAGAGCCCCCACGCACAAAGAAAAGACAACTTGAGTGGGAAAGGAGTTGCACATGCAGGAATAATAATGGACACTAAAAAAAAAGAATTCCTTAGAATTTAAATCCATGAATACCAGCGGAACACTAAAATAAAACCCAATACAAATCATGAGCATCATCAACATAACATGTGAAATGGATTTGTTTGTTTCATGTAATTGAATTACTAGAATTTCTAAGAGTATTTGAGAATTCCTATTGGTTTGTGTATGCCGGGGGGATATTTGAGAATCCCCAAGTGACATCTTTCAAGCTAGATATTTGAAAACTTAAGAGAATTCCTAAGCTAAAATGGTTCAATTCACAATGCTGGATTTTGAGAATTCATAAATCAAATACGGATATCCAAATGTTGAGGAGATGACCACTAATATGGTGTCACAAATATCCAACATCAGGAATCATGTTAGGGACTCTTCTAAATAAATGCCCCTTAAAGTGGTTAAAATTGAAGGGAAAAAAAAGGGTGAATATCTAAAAATAATCATAAAATATTCTCCCATTAAGGGGGAGATGAGAAATGAATATTCACCCCTCACCTTAATAACTAAAATCACAGGAGAGTGAAGGTCCAATCTACACCTATGCTTTATATCCCTAACCCTTGCCTCTTTAATATTCCTTTATTGGGGCAATTTAACAATAAAATTCTTCTATATTCAATTCCACGCAAAGAAAGAGGCTCATAGCATTTGGATAATAAAGAACAATTTTTTCCTGTGATGCTCTGCGCCCAATTAGATTAGCCTATGGTTGTCGGGATGGAGTGCATGATATTCAAGGTGTCCTGCCTTTGGGGACGGTTAGAATGAGTGCTCCTTTAAAGCTCCGTGACGTGCGCAAAGAAATTTTTTTCCTTTTATTATAATACATGGATGTATCTAGTTTTGGCACAATAAAGTCAGTCACTCTAGGGGTCAAGTCTCACCATATGAGAGGGTTGTAAACCCTAAATTGAGATCTGATCAAGGCCTCTTATACAGAGATGTAACTGAGCCAATCGTAGACCATACCGGCCAATCTTGATCTTAGTCTTGACTGCCTGATCCACATCTCGATCTCAACTTAAGCTTGACTTGGAACTCAAGGAGCAAAGTTTGATCTAGGCTTCATATACCGAGCTCAAGTCCGGTCTTGGAACTGGCTTATTTCAATCATACATGCCTTTGTTACATTCAGAGACCAAGCCTGAGCTTCAACTTGGGCTTGGGATCATTAGACATGTTAATCATCAAGCCAGTTTCAAGCTCGAGCCCGAAGCCCCTAACGGAGCTGAGCTCTGGCCTATTTACAAGAAGAAACCCTAACTCTAGCTTGAATTGTACGCTCTCGGCTTGATGACCTCACAAGTCAAGCTTGAATCCAGCTCGTTCGAGCCCTATGAAGCCTCACAAGCTGGGTTTCATGCATTGACAGCCCCACAACCTAAGCCTGCATGTCGGCCCAAATCCATTGTTATCAGATTCAGGATCCGGCAGATTTGGGCCGGACCTGGGTCAATTGTCCACCCCCAGCCCCAGCCCCAGCCCTAGCCCTTGGGCCTTCCCAAAATAGATAGAAAAAAATGCAGGACCCAGGTGCATAAACATAATTTCGTTACTCTTGCCACATATACAATAGCAAGTGAAAATCTCTTTCAAAATAAAACCTTTCTTTTCCTTGTAACCTTCTTTCTGTTTCTGCCCAAACGGCACAAAACCCTGTATTCTCGTTTCTCCCTAAAACCCTAGACCGATTTCTCCGGAAAGCTTGGATTTTTCCTTCTCTACAAGCCAGCTGCAGTAAAGTAAGGTTTTTCTCAACCTTCTTAGCTTTCTCCTTTCTGGGTTTTTTTTTTTTTTTTGCCTTCTATCTCTCCTTCTTAGCTAGCACTTCCATGTAATCTATTGGGAGTTTTGTATTGGAATTGTTCTTATCTTACATGATAACTTCTTCGATTTGCTGTGGGTTTCTGGAGTATAGCAAGGGGTTTATTGCTTGGTATGTTTTAAAGTACGCCATTCAGTGCTAATGTCATAAACTGTACGCTTACTGTAATTTTTGGGAGGACTTTAATTGGAAAGTTTCAAGTTTTTTTCAAGAACCGGTTCAGTTGGAGGATTATTTTTGGTGTTTGGATGTAATTTTTGATGTATAGTCTGATGGGTATTTGTTTACCGTCATGCGGAAATGGAAAGCTCTCACTTTGTTAGTAGATATCTATTTAGGCCACAGAACTGACATTTGTTTGGAGGTAATTGGTAGATATGGATGCGGGTTTTTGAAGTGGAGTCGGATGGGTGAATGCTTTGTTGTCAACTCCATTTATTTCATTGGGTTTGTAGCACCAAGAAACCCCAATCTATGAGTAGAAAAGATTTTGGATTCCTCCAACGGCTTCTTCTTGGAAAGGTACGCTTATCTAACGCCTATTCTACTGCTTCATCTGCGTCGCTGGTTGATGAGCACACCTTCAATTCAGACTCAAATGCTGGAACTGTAATCACCACTGATGAAAATCGTGAAGAGAAGAGTCTTTGTATCAGCAGAAGTCATTCTCTCTTCACTTTGGCGACTAGAGTACTCCGTTCTTTGAGTTGGGAAGCTGTCAGGGAAATAAGGTTTTCAGAGGCAGTTGAGAAGCATGGAATATCTCATTCTGTTGATGTTTTTTCAGTTATTGTCCATATCTTTGCATCGGCACGAATGGAAACGGAGGTATATTGCCTCCTTAGACAGGTTGTTCGTTACCACAAGAGTAGTGTAAATTGTGATGCTTTTGGACTGTCCACTGCATTGGTTGAATTGTCGAATGATGTCGAAACTACTTCTGTTGTTTCACAAATTCTCATTAAGGTTTTTGCGGAGTCCAGGATGGTTGAGCAGGCTGTAGAAGCATTCTTGCAGGCTAAGAAGATCGGACTGAAGCTGAGCATATCCTCATGCAACTTTATGCTCAAGTGTGCAGTTGAGAGGAACAAAGCTGAAGTGGTTCGGTGCTTGTTTGATGAAATGAAGAACTCTGGCCCTCCCACCCAATGTATACACTTACACCATCTTGATGAATTTCTACTGTCGAGAAGATATGGGTCAAGCCACCGGGATTCTATCAGAAATGGAAAAGAATGATGTTAGGCCAAGTGTCGTGACGTATAGTACATACATTCATGGGCTTAGCAAGGCTGGAAATACTGAATTGGCATTGATGTTACTTCATGAGTTGAGAGACAAAGAGATGCCTTTGAATAGTTACTGTTACAATGCTGTTATTCATGGGCTATGTTGTAAAGGTCAACTGTACGAGGCCAAGATGGTTTTGGAGGAGATGAAGAACTGTGGGTTGTCGCCAGATGTTCATAGCTACAGCATTCTCATTGATGGCTTTTGCAAGAGAGGCAATGTACAACAGGGATTTAGTCTTTATGATGAAATGGTAAGAAATAGAGTAAAGCCTAATCTTGTTAGCTATAGCTCACTTCTGGATGGTCTTTGTAGAAAGGGAGAGATGGACACTGCATTGAATTTGTTCCATAAACTTGTAGATTTTGGTTTTAAGCATGACCATACTGCATACAACATCTTGATCAATGGTTACTGTAAGCATGGGGATTTGGATTCAGCCCACAGGATTTTGGAGGAGATGGTTGGAAATGGATTGGTTCCCGATGTTTTTGATTTTACCTGTCTACTATGTGGCTATTGTAGAATTGGACGCTTGGAGAAGGCTGTGGAGCTTTTTAAGAATATGCCAGAAAAGGGCATATACCCAAATGTCATTTCATGCACAGTAATTGTTGATGGTTTTTGCAAGGAAGGGCTTGTCCTTGAAGCTTTTGAGCTTATGGATGAAATGCTCGACCGGGGTATTATTCCAAACTTATTTACCTATAATGCAGTCATTGATGGGCTATGTAAGGAAAGGAAATCTGAGCGGGCCTTGGAGATTTTTGAATTCATGGTGCAAAGGGGGCTCGTTCCAGATGTTGTTATTTATAGTACCCTTATAAATGGTTTTGCCAAAGAGTTGAACTTGGATATGGCTCGTAAGTTGTATGCGAGGATGTCAAAAGAAGGTGTCACACCCAACACCATCACGTATACAAACCTTATCAATGGATACTGCAATTATAATGGAATTCACGAAGCTCTCCATTTGTTTGAGGAGATGATTCAAAAGGCGCTGATGCCTGACACAATTGCCTACACATCAATTATTGCCGGATGCTGTAGACATGGAAATATAAAGAAGGCTTTGGAGCTTTTCACCACAATGGTGCAAAGTGGTCTTTTGCCTGATGTTGTAACTTACACATGTCTTATAGATGGATATTGCAAGAAGAGTATGATGGACAAGGCGGTCTCGTTGTTTGATGAGATGACAAAACTGGAAATAAATCCTAATAAGGTAACTTATACTTCTCTGATCACTGGATATCGCAACATGGGCAACTTGGGTAAAGCACATGAGTTGTATGAGAAAATGTGGGAGGGTGGTATTTTTCCAGATGATATAACCCTTACTGCATTGGGTTTGAAGTCGTATGAGGATGAGAAAGGTTGAGCATTCAAAAGAGTCACATTGCTTTCACATGTGATGTTCAGTTGTGGATCCTCCCAAACTGATGTTCCCTTGGTAAGTAATATAGCATAAATATTCTTTAGTGAAAAAGTCTGTAGCCAAACATTGAACCAAACGGTCTTGATTTATTGCCACTCTACTAGTCATTTTACAGTTGGTGAATCCAAACTGCTCAAGTGGACTTAGGGAAACACACAATATTAGCCGTCCAATTTGTGGAAACCAAATGAGCAATTAAAACCATGGAACTTTCAATTAGTCGAGACTAAAAGTGGAAAATCCCATTGGTTGGATGGCTAAGGTTATCCAATGGCCTTATGTAATGCACGCGTTCAGCTATGGACCCATTACATGGATGAGATTCTTTCCATGTATTTTTTGATCCTTCTCTTAACTGTTGCTTTATTTATTGGTCACTCTCTGTGTAGGCCACTGAATGTGGAGTTATGACCACCTAGTCTGGATGGTTTTGCGGCATGCAGCATCAACTGTGATGCCCATCACATTGTGTAGATTATCAAAAATGCGTCCTGGCCCAACCTGGCTTGATTTCCCCTGGCCCAACCTGATAGACCAAATGACCTTGAGCCTCTACTGGCATGATTATTATACAGGTTTGAAGTTTAAATTCTTATCTAACCAAACGTGACCTGACCTAACAGGATTAGTAGTGTAGTCCTGCAACCTTATCTGTGAAGGGGCAGGCTCAGGACCTGATGATTGGCAGGACACATTGACACCCTTGCAACTTCAAATTGTTCAATAAAATCATTGGAGTTTAATAATGTTTTGGATTTTGTATGATTTCTAGTATTTCTTGTCTAGTTTATCATGCATATGATGTCTAATGTTTAAAAATGACCACCTAACCTCTGGAAAATACATTAAGCAGAATGTATCACCTTGGCCATGAGTTTTTAATTTGTACAAGTTAGGCCCTTAAATTCCGTGATCAAAATTCTAGACTCTGGATCGGCCACACTCCAAATATAGGTAGATTTAGAAGTTCCTAACCATCTACTATTTGACCCTTTTTGCATTGGAAATGGACAATCATCCTTTTTTTCCTAGCCATCTTTTTGTGAGGTCTCAATAGAAGGATTTCCCATGCTTCCTATAGTAAATTTTGGTGCATAATTGTGGTGTAACATTGAGTTTCTATGCCTGACTATTGCTTATGGTGTTTGATTTCTGCAGTGCTCAGGTCTAAGAGTTGCAGACAGTGATCAGAGCCTGTGCTGATTCCATCCACTTAAATTCAGTTGTATTGTTGGTTTACCATCCTCAACAGGTGAGCACTGTAAGCTGTCAATAGAAAGAAGAAGAAAAAACAAGCATCATTCAATGCACTGACTAGGTTAACCTAATATTTTCATATTATGAATCTATACTACCTTATAAAAGAGAAGAACGACAGACTTCTTTACACCCACAAACACCCCCCTCCCCTCCAACCACCACGTGGGGACTGCATGCAATAGTAAAACGTTTCATTAAGTATTGTCCCATACTCCTATACTGAGTAAATATTGGAGCCACTTTCTGGTGATCTTATTTGCCTAAGTTGCCTGTTTTCTTGGATAGCTAGTATAGTATCATCTGATGGGAAATGTGCTATTCCATGATGGATCCCACTAGATCAATATTCTATATTAACAAAATCTGCTCCCTACCTGTACCATTGCTGGTTGCAAAAGCTGAATTAGACTAATTACATGCAAATCTTATAAACTCTTAATAAGATTAGTTGCCAATCTTATCCACTTTTGTAAGAATTTGGGAATGGGTTAAGTTATGCTTAGTTCTATCTGTTACCAATAAAAAAGGTGCTTATTTTAGAAATCTTCTTAAGATTGTGCTAATCTTAGATCAATCCAAAGCGATCAAAAGTTTTTAGTGAAGACAGACAATGATATTAAAGAAAGAACGACAATATTTTAACAAACTCTAGGATGAAAAGTTTATAGAAGGCTTAAGAACGAGAGAGGATATTTGGAGGGAAGTGGCTTTGTTCTTCCTAAGTTTTGGGTCTTTCCTTAGATACAATCATGTATAATTGGAAGGAAGTGGCACTCCATTAGTTTGGGCTCCTCCTTTGTTTTGGGGCTTTAAGGTAGCCTTTTTGCATTTCTGCTCCTTTCTTTTTCTTAAGCTAGCGTATTGCCCTTTGTTGCCTTTTTTTTTTCATGTGTGGTGGTTGTATATATATTTGCTTTTCGGTATAATCCTTTTGTATTATTAAGCTTGTGATTAATACATGTTGCCATGAAGAGAGAGAGAGAGAGAGAGAGAGAGAGAGAGAGAGGAGAGAGAGAGAGGATACTTTATTAGCAGGACATACCTTTTGATTGCAAAATTAGGATAGCAGAAGAAAGCATTGGATACTTTATTAGCAGGACATACCTTTTGATTGCAAAATTAGGATAGCAGAAGTAAGCATTGGATACTTTATTAGTAGGACATACCTTTTGATTGCAAAATTAGGATAGCAGAAGTAAGCATTGGCAAGAATGAAAACATGAAAGGTTATGGGGCCAAATGGTATCCAAATAGATGCTTGAAAATGCTTAAGAGAAATTGTATGAGTTTTGTTGATCCATTTAAGAGAATATTTAATAAGTGGATTTTATTTGATTTAGAGCAGATTTTGATTGGAGTTCTTTCCAAATTAAGATTAGGACTCTTAACTCTATATAAAAGATTGTAATCCTTCCTTAGGGATCGTTGATTGAAATGAAAATTAGTGCTTTTCTCCTCCTTTGGTGGATTGTAATTGTAGACTTTGGTGTGAAGCCTAGGTATGTGATTCCTTAAGCTTCGGCTTGGAGAGTAGTCTGGCTACTCTTCCCCTACCCGTGTTGTGTCACCTAGAGGTTTGAACTAATGATTTTTAGATAAAGGGAGTATCCCAAGAGGTTATATTGATATAATTAAAGGCATGTATGGAGTTGTAACTAGTGTGAGAACTACTTTTGGAGAGCCATGCAAATTTCCGGTGACCATAGGTTTGTATTAGGGGCCAGCTTTTAGCCTTTTGATGCATGATAGACCTCAGGTCACATGTGTAGGGCCCAAGTCAATTTAGGACTTTTTATTTCACTAATTATCTGTTATTAGTTTCTAGTTTTATTTAAGAGTTGTAATTATGTTCAGATTTCCAATTTCATTGGTTTCCTAGTTTAATTAGTTTTCTTAGGGCACAAGTTATTTATTTATTTATATGGCATTGTAGACATGGATTATCAGAGTTGATTGATTAATAGAATTTGGTTTTATTCCTTTGTGAGGTGCATCCTCGTTGATTGTTTATGCGGAGATGCCGTGATAGTGTCTGCTGACACGTGCTTCATAACCTTTATTGTGCTTTGGCACTTCCACACAAGCCCTAACCCTAGGGTTTGCATCACCTTTATTTTTTTCGCTTTGCTTTTGGACAAGTTAATTGCTCATATTCAAGAGGGTGTTCTTTGGTATATGTTGTTTGCAAATGATATAATGTCGGTGGACAAATTGAGATATTTCTTGAATGTGAAACTTGAGAGATGGCAAGATGCTTTAGAATCCACAGGCTTTAAAATAAGTTGTACAAAGATGGAATATATGAATTGCAACTTCAATGGGAATGTGCAAAGATATGCAACTCCTGTGTGAATTGAAAGCTCAAGAGATAATATTACAAAGAGATTCCTTCTAATAACTTGGCTTTATAATTAATAAAGATGGAGAGATTGAGGATAATGTCAAACATAGGGTAAGAGATGGATGGTTGAAGTGGAGACTTGCTTCTAGTGTACCTTGTGATCGATGTTTACCAACAAGACTGAATGAAATTTTTTACAAGATAGTGGTCAACCAACTATGGCCCATGGAGCAAAATGTTTTCCAATTAGGAAGTAACACATGCCAAAAATGACTGCATCAAAGATGAGAATGTTGAGATGGATCTGTGATAAAACTAGGAAAGATATAGTCAGAAATGAGTGCATTCGGGAGCATTTAGGGTAGCATCATCAATTGGGGATAAATTAAGAGTGACTTGATTGAGATGGTTTGGACATGTCCAACACATGCTAACAATGGCGCTGGTAAGAAGATTTTCTATGTAGGTTGATGGCCTCTCAAGGTAAAGGGGTAGGCCGAAAAGGGCATTGATGGTAGTAAGGACATATCTGAATAAGTGGAGCTAGGGGTGTTCGCGGGCCAGCTTAGATATCTAATCTTGGAACATTTAATATTTGGATTAAATGATAGAAAGCCTAAAGCTTGTGCCGACTTGGCCCGGCCCAAATAGGGAGTGCTTGTAATTTTGTGATAAATTTGTCCAAATAATTGCTAGAAAGCTCGAACAAGGGCCATATTGACTAAATGGGCGGGCTCAGACTTGACACTAATGGCCTGTGTTGGACTTAGGCCGGATACAGGCTTGCTTTTCTAAAGTCAGGCTAGGCATGGATATGCCTTAGCTTGCTTGACCTAGCCACAAACACCTCTAGTGTAGCCTATCCAAGGAGTTTTCCTAGGTTAGATTGGAATGGCGAAATAGAATTTATGGAAGTTAACAACAACTTAGTTGGGAAAAGGCTTTGATGATGATATGATGATTAAGATTGATCCAAGGGGACGTAAGTGGGCCCCACCAATTGACTAGTGGGCTTATGGCCAAGGCCAATGGGCTAGGCGATCATCGGTTTGGCCCAATGAGCCAGTTGGTATGAGCTAGGCCGAATGGGTGGGTCTAATGTGAAAGTATTGCTGGGGCTTCTTTTCCAAATTTTGGCCCATGATGCACTTGGACTTAATGTCCAACCCCAGCAAAACCCATTGATTTAATGAGACCTGGTGAATAGATTAGCCAACTGAGTAGTCGAAGAAATAGAAGAAAGAGTGATAGTCCCTTGGCAAACATGTAGGCAGACAAAATGACAACAAATCTCGATGCGTTTTGGTATACACACTGGTCAATTTTGATTTAGTTTTGCTGAACCATGCAGAAATTCGGTCCTTTTCAGTCAAAAGAGTCCGAATTGCTATTTTTTGGTGGAAACATGTCCTTTTTGTTTTGTTTTTTTGTTTTTTTAAATTGTCTCCCCCCCCCCCCCCCACTGCAAACAACGACAATAACAACAACAAAAAAAGGAAAAAAAAAAACTCCTTTTCCCAAAGATTTATCCAAAGCCTTATTCTGTCTTTAGAAATAGAAGAAGAGAGGGTGAAGCGCACCTCTTTGTGGTTGGGGGGTTTGGGGTTGTGCGGGGTGGGAAGAGATAGAGCTGATTGAAACGAGAGGGCTGCTAGAGCTCCTACATGGCTCTTCTTCTTCCTCTTTTCTTCCTTTGTTATCTTGTTCGCTCTCGATAAAAGGGGCAAAAGGTTGTGGGCCTATGGCCCCTTTCTCCCAGGGTGTCAAAACTTGGCCAAGTCTGAGCTGACTCGATTGACTTGACTCTGACCTATACAGAGTCAGTTCAGGAACGACTTGGCTGAGTCCCAATAAATCTCTCTATTCTTCTTTCAACACAAAAATGCCCTTTCCCAACATTAAAAAAAAAAAAAAAAAAACCCTCAAAACCCAAAGGTATAGACCATGAATCAAACATCCTAAAAACCCTATAAAAAAAAGTTGAATTGGGGAGTGAAGAAAGGTGTAGAGAAAGAACCGTTTTACCTAATTATCCTTTTTTTATTATTCCATTTCTTTGTCATCTTTCAACAAGCAATTTTGTAGCCGGTGTACGCTAAGAAAGCTCCAACGTTGGCCTAAAGTCTTCTACGGTAGCATCTTTAATTTGTGGGCTCAACGGTGGGTCCCATCTATTAAAAATCTTAACCGTTTGAAATAAATGTCCCACTCTTATTGGGCCCTAGCCAAATTTAACTCTAATAGGAAATAGGGACCTACCATTCTTCACTCTAATAGGAAATGGGTCCACTGTTTAGAGTGATTAAATATAACTTTTTATAATAAAATTGAAAAATACCCCCAAATTTTAGTATTTTTTATAAAAAAAAATCCTGAGGCACCATGTTTACTTAGGTGCATACTTCTTTGTCTGCACCGCAGTTCATAAGTAAGCCATAAATGAAGGAATCACATTCAGCCTCAAACCATTGTCTTGCACGCATCATAATTCATACCACATTTTGTGGAATGTACTGCAGTGTTTTTTTGTTTTTGTTTTTTTCCCGCAACAAGGTCTGAACATGCATTAGTGTCCCTTTTTTCTGGTCGAGTTTAACAATATATCTCTCTCGGGCACTGGACAGAGGCAGTTATATTCCTCAGTGTGTGCTCAGTTTTACTTGACTGTGTCTTTGATTACATAACATTTACTCTTTAGTGTCAGGTTATGGTAGTGCCAAGCATGAAGGAGAGGTCACATCACATGCTTGATGAGAGCAAAAAACTTGAGACGAAGGTGGGACATGTGGCAGGTAGGTATTTTCTATTCTGATTTACTCACTGGTAGAAGAGGAAGATGCCTTCAATTGATAACTTCATACTTATATATATATATATATATATATATATTGTACTGTCAGGTTCTTGAAATCCAGAAACACCAAACAAACTGATGAAGCTGATCCAGAAATGAATGATGAATCAGGGGAATTGGAACATTTCATGTAGCAGTGAACAACAAGCAATGCATTAAAGACAGATGTTTGGATGGGCTGGTGTGTCTGAATATACCCTAAATTTAACAGGGTTAAATATTTTGGCACAGTAGCCGATTGGTTGTTCCACATGTTTTGGGAGGCATGGAAATAGGAAACATCAGATGGGATAATGTCTTTCCAGTTACCCGTTTTGCTCCAAGCGCAGAGTGAAATGAATGTCTATCCATTCTTTTATTATTTCCATGACTACAATGTTTCAGAAAGAAAAAAGAGAGGCCATTCCTTCCATGTCCTACTGGCTATTGCATCGGACTGACCATGTGGATGTCCATGGCAGTGCTTTGATTGCTTGTTGTCATCTGAAAGGTAATTTAAACTGCTAATCTTATATAGTGGCAAAGATTTCTTTAAAAAATTAATTTTTGCATCCAACTGTCCAAGAAAAATACATTGGGCTGGCTTTTTACTGATGGAGGTTAATGGTTAACAACAATCACAGGGGACTGGTACTGTGGGATCACTGATCAAGGATGTATGGCTAGTGACAACAATCCCTTTGGTGGAAATCTTGTTGAAAGAAAGCAATGGAAAAAAGTTAGGAGAGCTAGAGAGATGAACAGTGAAAGAAGAGAGGATGGTTTCAATGGATCCCTTTAGATCCCTGGCCCTCTATTCTATGAACTTATTGATGTTAACAAAATTACCAAGAAGCTCCCTTGAAACTATGTAATTAATTGCAGGAACAACCCTAATCATATGGAATGCATATGATTTTCTACAATAGTCCTGGATTAAATTCTTATTTGTGTGATCGCAAATTTTGGGCATGTTGTATTCAATTGAGTAATCTAAGAATATTTGATGATATATCAATGATGAATTGATTGTTTCTTTAGCGGTGCATGGCAAATGATACATTAGCATCTGTCATTTGAGGAAGGTCTTCAAACTTTTTTCCCCTCTTGTTGATAGATATTCTCAAGAAGGAATATGATCAGTGTGAGGTAGAGGGGTTGAAGCAAACTTAGAACTGCTGATAGCAATGGAGATTATCAAAACAACTCTTTTCATGGAAGGAGGTGAGCATCTAATGGAGGATGTGCATCTGATCATACACAAGGCCATAGATGTCAGTTGGGAAAAGTGATTCCCAAAGAGGTAAACATCATATCTAATGTGGTGCTTTTTTTTTTTTTCTTGGTCATAATTAGTCTTTTATTGAAGTGAATTTGACAGGAAACCTACTGTTGATGAGTATGCAACTTATGGCAATATAGATATAGTTGAGAGAACTGCAAAATCTCATCCTTTCGTGTATAAATTTTCAGGTGATACTCATTAAAGAATTTTATTGAGGATACAATGACCGTACATGTGGCAATAAGAAGTTAATTCCACAGCCAGACGACGACTCATGTTCAACAACAAAGTTTGGTGACCATTCCAAGATTTTTATAATGAAGAAAAAGAATATTCAAATTCAAACTTGAGACTGGTCCTCAGTTTTTCTCAAATGATTTTAATGTTTCAGGGCTACATTTTTTTGCTGTATAAAGTTTTTGTACTACTTTAAGAGAAGGATATGAGATTAATATTAAAGATGACTTTTACTAAATTATAGATGGTTAGCAGTTTTCCATTATGGATGCAAAGATGATGTTTTCTAGTGCACATTGGAAACGAGAGTTCATTTTGGTCACTTACATTCTAACGGTTCGACTTCATTGTAGAAAGATGATGATGATGATGATAGATTTGTCATTCATAGATTTGTCTAATGATATCTGTGAAAGAATAAGCGAACCCAAAGTCACCATGTGTATAACCTCTTGTACATTTAGTTCTATTGTTCATATCTTATCCAGATTGTAACATTGCTGCAGATCATGTATAATACTTGTTATGAATGAATGCGAGATTTTCCCGCCTAATCACATGAGAAAGGAGAGTTTACCTCAGACGAGGTTATCATGGTGTATTAGAGGAGTTCCAAGAATGGTCCTGCCAAATCATCACTCTCTCGTATGCTCTTCACCTTTCCTCTATCATAGCCTCATCTCTTCCATTGTCAACCTTACTCTTGGCATCTTTATCTTCCATCTTGGCTCCAAACCACTGTCACTATTCGTAGGTAACTTTGTTTCAATCATACTCACAAGCGAAAACAATCTCCTTAGCTGTGTATCCCATGCACCACACCAATGATTTGTATGGATGGCCTATTTCTTGTTATTATGCAGTTCTTTGATTCCTGGAGCACATGAATCTCTACAATTTGTGTAATAATAATAATAATAATAATAATCTTTTGAAAATAGAAAATGGTATCCCATGAATAATCTTTTTTTTTTTTTGATAAATATGCATGTGTTTTGATTATTAAGTAATAGTTAGTGGCTGCATTTGCCTTCTAATGTCAAATAAATAGCATCTCAATTCTTTGAATGCTAATATCTTACAAAGAACGTGGTTCTGATCTTTTGATCTTTAAAAATGAGTGTGGAGGTTTCTCATAACCTCCCACACCTTACAACATGAAATGGGGGAAAGTGAATATGTTTAGGCCCCTTTTTTCCCATAAGAATAATTGTATGGCCTTCTTTTTCCCATTTGACTAATTGCATGGTGATTCAACTCTGTTGGGTAGGGAGAAAAAATCAATATCGCAAAGAGAGATCAAAATTGGCTTACTGTGGAGCCTAGTGTAGACGCCAGTAACGCATAGCTAAAAGGAGGCTGGTTGGGAATTGCTGTGTCTCCCAGTATTTAAAATTCTCTATTTAAATAGACAGATTCGAAGAATACCAACACATGAAATTTACTTGTGGCCTATAGAATCATTCAAATTTCAGTTTCCAAAATATACAAGTACCTGTTTAAGCATCTGTGAAACCAGGTGGCGTACGACAACCCCTCAACAAGAATTCTCATAATTCCAGCAAACAAACAAGTTAAATAACATGAAAGTTATTACAGGAGATATTCACCTTTTAGGTATTTCTCCAATTATTAATGAAGAAGCTACTTGGAAAATAAGGATATTTGAATAATAATGAAAATCTTGCTGCAACAGCATAAACGCCATTTTTATTTCAAGAACCACTTCATAAATGAAGGAAAATGGAAAGAAGGTGATGTGTTTGTTTCTCTTTTAACTGTGAAAAACTCAGGGTTTTTGTTTTTAAAGTATGCATAAATCAATCAAGCATTATTTCTGCAATTCTTAGGAACTGCTTCTATTTTCTAATTGATGGCATTATATTCCTCTCATTTTATTTTTAAAAGGAAACGAGTTAATATTATAGTGAATTTTTCTCAAAAGTGCAGACAATATTTATGACAATGTATGTGATAAGCTCACTACCTTCTAAACAGAATGGACAAAACTGCTAGTTTAGTAAGATGCTGTGATCTCCTTTTATTATTTTGAAAATATCAAAATCAGAAGTTAGAATCCTCTGATGTTATATGGTTCAGTGAACTCCCTAAGCTCATCATTATAAATTGATCATCGGGGCTTTTCTTTGAAATTCAAATCGCTCAAAATCACTGCTTCACCTTGTCTTGATTTGTAAGAAAACTCATTTCAATTGAAGTTTGGCCACTATCCTATTGGTAATGTCTAGAACACTTGATTAAAATAAGAAATAGTTCAAATCACATATTTTACATGTGACTAATCTGGTATTGAGTATAACTCCAATTAGAGTGAAATTTGGCAAATATCTAATACATGAAACCGCAATGGATTTGAGCGGTTTGGAGTCTGTAGTTACATGCCGTGCCGCTCATTAATTTCTAGTGATGGGCTCTGAGAATCTCTATTCCCTGCTTTCATAGGATTTGGATTCCATGATCAGATACTGGAATTGATTCTTTCATAATTTCTACAATAAAAAAAATTGATGATACAAGGCAATATTTTTCAAATGTGTATCCTGTTGCATCAGAAAAAAAAAAGTGTCAATCTCAACTCGGCTTATGAAGTCAACCATTTCAAGTATGGAATTGGAATCCATCTGCATCCAACACATGGAGAACTCTAGATTTTCCTAAAACACAACAAGCCTTCAAAGGGAACACAATTTGACAGGTTAAATTGGGCAACTCACCCAACTTGTCTCTTTCAGAGGGCAGCTTGGAATTTGGATAGTGGTTTTGTCGTGTTTGAGGTGAGCATCAGTTTTGTATGGTCCAAAATCCAAACCCAAATCCTTATGTGGTCCTTTAAAAAAGTTTTAAAAACCTGATTCCACATCTTTTTTTGAGGAGAAAAAGAAAAACACAATCTAGACTGAAATACAATAATAGTATTTCAAATCCATACTAAAAGAATTCAGTATTGGCAAGTGGCTGGTACAGTCCAAATCCAAGCCCAACTGAATGACCACCACCTGGCTCAGCTCATTGACAGCTCTGCTCCTAGGATCTGGTTACAATGTACAATTCACTGTCCCCCTTTGTCTATGCAAGTAAAAAGCCGGCTAATTGAATTTCAACTCTCCTGCTGAATGAAATAAGACTATACTAGTTTTTACTAAACCATATGACATTTGCCGGCATTGCTATCCCTTAAATTGGTATCAGCTGTTTCTCTGTTACAGCTCATTTGAAGCTTTCAGTTCAGTAAAAAAAAAAAAAAAATGCCTGGAAAACACATCATAGGCCGGCCCATTACCTCATGTCAACACCCAATCTATTCATTTCACAGCTACATATAAAGAAAGCCCAGGAGTAACGTGTAAGTTGGCTCTAAACCACATCCAACACTCTCTAATCTCCTTACAATCACCATTTTTCACAATATCTGTTATCATTCCTTACTTGGGATGGGATTGCTTCATATAAGTAAGAACCTGTTCTTCTTCTGCTTCCTCTTCATTTACGTCGCCATGGTGTTTTCAGCCAGTTGGAGCTCACATGCACGCATGCTATATCAGCCGGAGCTTCCGGCGGTTGAAAGTCAGAAGCTGAGTGAAAGGGACTTTGAGGTGTTAAAAGCTATGCTGCCGAAGGGGATACCAGTGCCACCATCTGGGCCGAGCACTGGAGGCAATTAGGCCACCGCAGCAGTGTCTCTAGAACAAAAAACCACCTATGCTTTATGTTCATTAGATTTATGTATTCATCAATTCCCACATTTTTATGTTTTTACACTTCGTCTGTTACTCAAAACTTTATCATTTCTTTCTCTTTATCTATTACAAGTATGAAAATAGTGATCACATTCTACCCCTTCTTATTCTATCTCCTATGCTTTCAAATAAAAAAGAAAACAAGAAAACAACAGAGGTTGTGGGGTTGTTGTTCTTTTGTCAGCAGTTGAGCACTGCTCATGAAATCTACTAATATTATCATTGGAGTTGGCTCAACTGTTGGATTTATTGCATGTAATACAATGTAAATTATGTAACAGCCAACTCTGGTGGAGCCAAATTTGAGTTAGTTAAAATTCAAAGCAGGGGCTTCTTAGTCGTTCAAGTCAAGAATGGTGTGTTTGGCAGTGGACCCAGGAAATTTTTTTGAGGGGGCGGGCCGTTACGAAAATAGAAAAAAAGTTCCAGGGGGGGGGGGGCGGGGGGGGGGGGCGTATATATAAAAAAAAAAAAGTATTTCATAAAATTGTGGCGGGAAGGCCATGGCCATCTTCTGCAAATCAACCCACACTACATATATAATGAGTGCAATTCGATGAATGTTTTCTCAGTGATCAAGGTCGGTTGAATCATATTAAGTATATGTGTGATTCACTTTATCAATATCCAAACCATTCAAAAGATGGCCCACAAATGTTAACTGATGTAGATGCCACAATCATGGTTTGGTTCGAAGTCTTAAAGAAAATAACTAATATGCGGAGGTTAAATAATAAATCACTCACATGTTCTTAACGAAATAAAATCTTCATACAATGGAGACCAGAAACATGGATAACCCTCAATAAAGTCTCCACTAGATTGGATACGTACATGATCACCTGTTGTACGCGTGTGGTGGTGGGTTGATGCCGATGGGTGTGTTCAATTGAACAACGAATGGAAATTCTCATAATCAATATGAAGGCCTCCAAAATCAACCCCACACCCCCACCAAGTCCTACCCACAGACAGAAGAGAGAGCCTTGGGAGCTGTGATCATCAATATAAAGGCCTCCTAGATCAATAGTAAAAAAAAGATACGTTGTATCTCAAATCAAATGGTAAGCATAGTTTGAATGAGTAAAATGGGGACTGGTAGAAACTCACAAGGTAGTGTTTCTGAGGCAGTAGACCAAGTGAGGCCCATAAACTAGTTCTCACGCAGTTTGTGTCAGTTCTTTTCATTATAGAATTCTCATGTGGTTGTGTATCTGGTGCAAATGTCTGCATATAAGACAGTGGGAACTCGCCCATGCCCCACCTAGGACCATGTCAATCATGAGACTGTGTATGGAAACATCTCAATGAGATCTAAGTGTATACAACATATCAACCCTGTTAGATCATCCTAACCCCCTTGCCCAAGTTATAATGACTTAAGAAGGACTCCATTTTCGGATGAAAGAGCTCTTGAGCACCAAAGTAACCAATAACTGAAACTATCCTTTGAGCCAGTAAAAGAACAAGTTGTGGCTGCAGTTATTTTTCTCAGATTAGAAACAGTTCATCGTGATTGTGGTCTATAGATCATAATTTACATCACCCAGATGAAAGTTGCATGATTATCATATCCTGAATACAACATAATACAAAATCATTGATCACAGATGTTGAATTTTTTTAAGTCACTCTATCCACCGATGTTTATCTATAAAAAATGCAGGATGAAGAAGAGCAAAAATCCAAAGAGCTTGGAAAGCTCGTTGTCACCTACAACCCAACTCAGCCCTCCCTTCATCACTGATGGTCAGGTTTGTGCATAGCTTCTGGAGGTCAATGTAGCCAATTATGGTGTCCTCAAACACTGCATCTTCCAGCTGGGCATCGTTGAAGGTGGAGCCCGACAATACAGCGTTCTTAAAAACTGCTCCTTTCAGGTTGGCCTTCCCGAAGTTGACACGATCCAGAACAGCATTTGAGAAATCTACACCTGCATGCTTCCAAAAATTTTAGTCATTCCTACGTAAACATGCATCGTCATAGTTAATTACTTAATTCAGCTATAGCTAGATCATTCCATAAAATCATGGTCATTTTTGCTGATTTCATGGTCAAGTTCAGTTACAAGGACATAGCAGAACTTGTTTTACTCTCAGCGCTAGAGAGTATTTAAGTGGAAAAGAGGGCCTCAACATGAATCTATTTATCTATATATATATATATATGTAGAGTTGTTAGATACCAAGAATTTCCTCTGTTGCGTGAGAACCATGTCTGGCTCAAACACGGCCACTGAGGAACCCAGCACAACTGAGTGGTCTTACAGTCACATGATAATTATGGAAGATGTATTGATAAATACATATTTCATTGAAGCATAAGAGTGGAAAATAGAATCTGATGAATACAAATACATTGAACTGCTGACACAGGCTGAATGGTCGTAATTGAATGACCCAAACCAAACACAATGATTCACTGATTTAAGACCCATACAAGTATATTAAGACACATCAAGCCTATTACTTAGGTAATGTGGGATGTGGGACTTCCCAACACTCCCCCTTACGTGCAGGCCCAGTAGATTTCATGCACGGGCCTGTCATGTGGGCTACACAAGAACAACGGGATCGGAACCCACTCTGATACCATGTAAGAAACCATATACCAATCCAAAAGCTTAAGCTGATAGGTGGAAGGCCCATACAGGTATATTAAGACATATCAAGCCTATTACTTAGGCAATGTGGGACGTGGGACTTCCCAACATAATTTAATGTATCTAACACAGTGGCAATACCGTAGTCAATTTTACCACCCGTACTAAAAGGTAAATTGGTCACTAAATCAACTCTCTCTCTCTCATATGCCTAAGCACTTTTCTTCTTCTTCTTCTTCCTCTTTTTTTTTTTTCCGTCTTATCTCTCTCTGTTCTTAATACAGTACAATTGGAAATTCAAAGACAAACTTAAAAAAATCATTGTTGCTTTTCTGTTTCTTCTCATGTTGTTTTGTCTTGATAATCAGTGACGGACCCAGGATTTTTTATTAGGTTGGGCGGACAATGGTCAATTGCAAAGGTCAAAATCAACACCAACTACCAATAATCTCCACTTATTATATGGTTTAAAGACATTATTTTTATTTTTTATCTTTTGATAAATAAAATATAAATAACTTACATCTTACTACTAATACTCAATTTCTACATAAGCTTTTTAACTACACCAACCAATTTCTCCTCGAAATATAATTTTTTATTCAAATTAATGGGATGAAAATGAAATTAGCAATCACACTGCAACGATAATAAAGAAACTCTAGATAACTCCAGAGAAATATTAATTATTATCATACAAGCCATTAAAAAAAAAGTTATCATACAAAAATAATACGTCTTTGGTTATTTCCTTTAGCTCCATCCACAATATTATCGTACTACAATCAACCTCTGGTTAGATAACCAAATCTCTCATTTTAAAATTTATAAGTTTAATTTTTTTAATGTATTGATTTTGGTAATAGAATCCAACTGTGAATAATGGTTAGATAAATCTCAAAAAAAAAAAAAAAAAAACCAGAGAGGGATACAGAAAAAGAATAAATAGAAGTAGGTTAATATGAGATAAACCCATTAACCATAGAAAACACAAAGGGTTAGTAGTTTGATCTTCGCATAGGGATAATAGATAAATAGAAAGAAAGACATGATTTTAAACATAATTTTTTCTACTGTTCAATCCCTTGCTCCATGGGCGTCACAACCCAATCTTTACATATAGATAATAACAAAGCATAATGAAACGTGGCAACACTTAAGTAGCTGTGCCTTCATTTTCTCACATTTTTATCCCAACCAAACTAATCTAAGATGCATGCTATTGATATTATGGTTCAATTTTTTCCATGCCACTGCTTCATAAGTTATGATTGGAAAGATGCCTTCTTAAATGTCTAGAAAAAACAAAATAAAGGAGGAATAAAAAAAGGTTTTGTCTGCCATTGCTTTATATAATATAATGAGTGGGAGGGCAACGTGTGGTGGGAAGACTTTTATATATGGGGCGACGTGTGGTGGGAAGATTTTTATATATGGGGCGATGTGCAAGGGGGTGGGGCGGGATTGAGCATCTCGCCATCAACTGATGCATGGGCCATGGCACTTGTAAGGAAGTCCAAAAATTTACCTGGGGTGGTCCATAACATGGGTCCACCCCTGTTGAGCATGCTAATGGAATCCTACTTAGATGCCTTCAACTATATCCAGACACAACATTAAACCTCTTTAATGTCGAAAAATGAACTTGAAGAAGCTAATCTAGTGTTATATACCCTTTCAAATAATTAAAATACCCATAATCATTGCTGGCATAAGTATAAAAAACAATAAGCATGGTTATAGGGGCATTGGTACCAAAAGTTATGTTTAAAAGGGAAATAAAAAGATGATTAATTTGAATAAGAAGTTTACTAGATTCTTACCCCATGGAACTTTGGATTGTTGATTAATGGACAATGATTATAATTTGATAATAGAATTAGAAAAATCCATTCTAATATATTTACAAAAACAAAAAAAAGACATTCTGATATTCTATATTTACCCTTGAAACTTGCACCTACTGCATAAGCCTTGGACATTACCACCTCCGACATATCTGCTCCATCAAACTTGGCATCTGACATAAGGGCTGCAGCAAGTGACTTCCCTTTCAGATTAGACTTCTCATTTGTGTAATCACAAAACCGAAGATCGATTGCTTTGTCATACACTCCATTTGCTTGACCAATTGTGTTCCCAACGAACGCGCGCTCACACCGATTTGGCTCAGTTGATAATGGAGGTAGCCTCTGCAAACCAGAGTTAAAAATCTAAGGTTGAAAACAAAAAAGTGCATTTCAAGTTAGAATATTTTGTGAGAATTGATAGCTCTCGATTCCATTGTTGTGGGATGTAACAAGGCCACCGCTCGATCAGTCATTCATCTACCATTTGAAGTAGAACTGAACACTGTAAGATGCCATGTAAGCTGATAGGTGGAAGGCCCAAACAGGCATATGAAGACATGTCCAACACAGGACTTAGGAAAGGTGAAATTTCCCAACACTCCCCCTCACGTGCAAGCCCAACAGATTTCACGAACGGGCCTGCCGCATGGGCTACACAAGAACGACAAGAGCCACATGGGATACACAAGAATGAAGGGATCGGAACCCGCTCTAATACCATATAAGATGTAAGATGCCATGTACCAACCCAAAGGCTTAAGTTGATAGGTGAAACGCCCAAACAGGTATATGAAGACATGTCCAACTCAGGACTAAGGCAATGTGGGATGTGGGACTTCCCAACAAACATAATTTAGAATTCGGATGCAGGACCCTTATGTTGTAAAATTATCCTTTAAATCTTAGTGTGATATTATTGACTACAATCAGTCGATAGATTGGGATTTAGTAGTATACTGATATGATTTAATTTAACCAACCAACCAATTGTGATTAGCCTATCAAGGTTATAAAAGCATAAGGCCCTTACTAAGAGAGGACCCTCAAGTCATTTGATCGTCAGCATGTACTTGGTACAATGGCTAAGGGCAACAAAAGTCCTTCCTTGGGAGTTAGGACAGTGAGAGTTTTGTAGAGGTCAAAAAATTATCCAAGAAATGAAGGAAAACAAAGCAAAAATTGCAAAGAAATGTGAGGAAATTAAGGAAGAAAAAAGAAGAAATAGAAAAAGAAAGAAGAACAGAAAAAAGTATAAAGGGAGAGCAGCCTTTCCATGGTGCCAGCCTGCCAGGAACACCCTGGAAACAGCCCAACAGCACCAGAAGCCTGGAAATATGCATATATGTTAAATGGATCAGTGGGTCACAGCCCATGTCAAATAAAGCCCAACTTGTGGGACAAAACAACTCACGTGTGTACAGCTATGTAACTTTATTCTTTGACTTAGTATGAGATATGATTAAATTATAATTAGATTAGAATGGTTGTAATCTAGATGATTGCTACAATCACTGTAACTTGTGTAGCAACAATATTTCTATATAAAGGAGCATTGTGACCTTTAAAGGGATCATCGAATTCACAATCACATTGTTTTCTCTTCGTGCTGGCTTTGACAATATGTAGCAAGCAAATGCACATTTAAAATGAGGATATTCCGGACTTTCCTTAGAGCCTCTCTGTTTCTAGTAACTTGTTCTTTTGAAGATTTTGGGTAAGCTTTTGAGGAAGAGGATGGTAATGCAGTTTCCTTCAATCCGAATTTCCATTGTTCTCTTATTCAAAAATACTATTGGCAATCATTAGATCCATCAGAGTTTAGTTTCCTTCAATCCGAATTTCCATTGTTCTCTTATTCATCAATACTATTGGCAATCATTAGATCCATCAGAGTTTAGTCCAGTGCAGATTCTCTGATTCTGTAAGATCCATTAGGCAATGAAATATTTCCCTTAATGTTGCATTTGCATGAGTTTCTCTTGATTTTTGATTGGTAGATTGAACAGCATGCTCCACATGGAATAGAATCCTGCTACCACTAGGGAAGTGATGCAGCTGCAAGCCCAACTGGGGACAAGAACCTGACCCAGACTGATGGACCCATATCAACTTGCACCTGCCCAGGAAGCTCAGCATGAACCTGAGCAAGTCGGCCAGACACTCAGAATTGAGCTATTTCTTTGAACTACATTTTATTACAGTTTGTGGATTGGTTTAAGATATATTGATAAATGGATACGATTTATCTTAGAATTTATTTTTTTTGGTTTAAGAGAATGAGAAACTATACAGTGTAATTTCATTTTAGGTTTTGTGAAATTATCATCTTGGAGTTCACACGCAGCCCGACAGGGGCATTTGAACCTTGGAAATTGAGGAAGAGGAGCGCAATTGGGATTGAGGTGTAGACCTTTGGATTTAGCCTAGGGATTTATCAAATTGATAAGTTCCCTCAAGGTGCTTGTCATCACAATCTACATCAGATAGCCACACAAAAAAAAAGGATTGAGAAGTTATTTGATCTCTTTCCTGTTCCATCGCTTACTATTAAGTGCTTAGGGAACATAGTCTTGGGATTTTGATATTTTTGTCCAATTTTAAGCAAAGGACTTGACTTTCTCAATCTAAAGCAAAGGACTTGACTTTCTCAATCTAATTTTTTCTTTTGTTTGTTTGCTACTGCTACTGTCCATAAGGAGGTTCTGGTGGGGACCCACCTGGTGATCAAGGATCAAAGTTCTTACAGATCATGGTGTGTGCACATTTTTGTGATAATTATGGTTATTTATTGGAAATTTTCAAATTGAAATAGGTTGGTACCTTCTTAAATCTCCATGATTGTTCAGTTTTCAGTTAGTCATCATCTCCACCATACAAATTCGTAGAATTTCTGGAAGAAATCCTAGAAACTTGTCCGTGTGGCTGTCTTTCAGTAAGGATTATGAACGTTAATCTTCACTTCAGAAAAAGGTCTTGATTGATTAGCTGTTTCAGACATCCAATGGCTGACATCATAGGCCATATACCTGTATTTTTCTTATATTTCAGATGTGTTGGAAACTGGACAAGATAAGAGTCCTTTCCTTGCTTAGGATCTGCTGTAGAAAGTGGAAACAGCAAACTCTGTATTTGGTAGTTGTACATAAAAACTTAAAACAGATTCCAATATTGCAGTTACAATTGGGATTACACTACAACAGGAGATATGAGGGGACGAGGGCTTATTCGGAGGTAGTTTTCCATCAAGAAATGAAGCCCAAATATTCTAGTGAGTATATAAAAGCCTGAAACTTGTCAAGCAGAAAATGATTTGTGAGACTACTACTCACTATTTATGGCCCTTTGGCTAGAGTATAGCCCTAAAAATAGGCAAATGTTATAGAAGATTCACTATTCTTCGTAAAAAATATCCATGAGAAGGCCCGGCCATAACAGGGTTCCTCCTTTAAATCATAATACTTATCGGTGGAATACTGCCCGTCTGACTTTCCACCCCAAATCAAAATTAGCAATATGTATTGACAAATATTTATGGTTGAAAAAATAGAATATAGTCTCCCACTTGATGATGTTAATTTCCAGATGACAAAATGGATATAGCTAAACACAAGAATACTTTTCTGGTTTAACATTCAAAGCATGCATGATTGCAGTATGCAGTATTAGCATTAAAATTTGGACTTATTTAAGTAATATGACTAATTTCAAAGTAAAAACAACTCTAGTGGGTGAGTACATCTAATAGCCATGCACACTGAAAACGCTTGCTTTGTTTGCAATGCACATTAGTTTAGGAATTAATGAGATATTCTATTGTCAGAACAAAATGGAGAAGTTTCAGATACCATGGCACCATCACAAATCTAGAACACTTTTTCTCCCTAATTTCAATCAAATCAAGCAAAATGATAGATCATCCCCTCTTTCCTACATCAAGTATATCAATGAATTTTAACAAAAGAAAAACCCTTAAATATATCTAGACCCATCAGCTCTGCATCAATATATCATTCTAACTAAGATAGATGTTTTTAGTGTTGCCCTTCATAATTCAACTAAACAAAAAAGGCAGTGTCTATCACTTAAATATAACACTTAGAAAGTCCTTATTCAAATTAAAGCAAAAGGCAACTACTAGAATGGGTGAGATTCCACGTGTGCAATGTCCCAAATGACTCAATAGGTCCACTTGTCTGCTCTATGTGGACTACAATCCTCCTAGCATGTTGATCAAGATGGCTCTTGTCGTTTAATAGTTTACAAGAGAAGCCTTCGAACACAACCATATATTTTTCTTGATTTTTAAGAATGGATGAAAGATGTCTGCTCTATGTGGAATATGATCCTCCTTGCATGTTGGGATCATCAAAACAGCTCCTGTAGCGTAATAGTTTTACAAGAGGAGTCTTTGATCTTTGAGTATGGAAGAACGCAGATTACTTGAGTGACTACAAGTTAACAATTTATGGTTACTTAGTCTCAACATTTGCAATGGTTTCTATGAAAGAAATTTGGGATGAAAGAAATAAAGGATAAGAATCCTCACCTGATTTGCAGCAAAAACAGGTGAGGCACTGGTCACAGCTAGAACAGCAAGAAAGCTGCATGTAACATTATTCAGCTCCTTGAATAGGAAGCAGCCATCCCGTAACTTGGAGGTGTCTTCAATTACTGCAACGAAGTAAGACAGAAGCTCATGTTTTTAACCAAATTTTGTGAAATCTAATCTCTCTCTCTCTCTCTCTCTCTATATATATATATATATCTTTAGTTGGTATATTAAACCTTCCTCTCAAGCAACGTCAGAGGGTATATGCAACCAAAGTACTACCTCTCTCTCTCTACTCAAAATTTTCTATTAAACCTCTCTCAACGAAACTTGGCATATCAAATGCAGCCAAGCAACCAAAAGAGGACTAAAATCAATAAAGTAATTGTTGCAGCACTGAAAAATAATGGTTAAAAATCTAGGTTAGATTTATCCAACATCTCAAATAGAACAAAGAAAAGAGAAGAAAGGAGAAAGAGAAACAAGAGAAACTTGTTGTAGTTGAGAGCCTTTTGGATCTAGACTCTCAACTCACATAATATCATAGCTTTCTGACGCTGCGGATCATCTACAAACCATCCCGATCCAACTCAATGCGGTCACATACTGGTTGACTGGGACAGGTGGAACTCAGTCCAGATGAGTTTTGGCTGAAACCCAGTTGACCCAGCAGGTCAGCTCATGACTTGCTCTGACTCATCCCAGTCTGGCCGAGTCATCCTAAGTCAATTTATTCATACATATAATAACGACAAACACAATCTTTTTTCATTTTTTGATTGGTAATGTGACTTGAACCCGCAACCTCAAGGTTGCAGTGGTGATCACCTTCCACTGTACCATGGGCTTTTGTCATTAAATGCAATCTTGAAGGAGTAAAATGATAGAAACTAAGATATACTTAAATGATAAAACAGAAAATACAGTTTAAATAAAATTTATGAAGATATGTTTGGAAAGTGTACATACTTGTTGACTTCTAGAAAAATCCTCCTATATTTTAGTTCTTATGAATGTTTGCATATCAAAGAAATTATACATAAAAATTAATTTACTAACAACCTGATTGGCCCGCCAAATTTCCTGGTCAGTTTGATCAGGTAATTGGTGCATTTGGTCAACCTACTGGGTTGTAGAAGTATGCTTAATATTATTATACTACGGAAATTAATAATTATAACTGCCAACTCTAAAGCCATGTAAAATTACTAGTAACATCAATAAAATAGAGCCCATAGCACAGTTGGAGGTGCTGATTGTTGCAACCCTGAGGTTGCAGGTTCAAATCATGTTAAACAAATATATAATATAATCCCAACAATTCCCCTCAAGCTGAAAACATAAATATTGTTTATGCCTAGCGTGATAAGAGGTTCTTGAAACTGTATTCTCCAATGGCTTTAGTAAATGTCTTCTAACTGATCTAATAACCTCATAAATGAAGAATCAATGAGATTAGATTCTACTTTCTCCTAGATGAAGGGGATTGCTTTGTCCTCGCATGGTGAATAACACTCTTTTGCAATATGTCTAAACATATGATTATCAAAATAATGGTGAATAACACTCTTTGTCCCCTCAAGTTCTCTCAGGGCTTTCTCTACTGGCCTTTTCCCCTCTCTCTTCACAGAGGTTTGGAAGAAGCCTTTGTCAATGAGGGTCAGCAAAATGCAGTGAAAGACGAGATAAATGCTCTAGAGAGGAATCACACTTGAGAAATGATGAATCTTCTTGTGGAAAGAATTCCACCTGTTTGCAAATGGGCACTTCCCTAAAGTAGCAGAACCCAAAGCTAGTATGGCTTGCTATAAAGCATGTCTCTTTGTAAAGTGGCCAGCTCAAGTATATGGGAGAAAACCGTTTTGAGACATTTGCTATTGTTGTAAAGCTAAATTCATTCCAGAGTCTTCATTTCATAACATTAGATCATCATCATTTTAGCCAACTGATCTGGGTTCAGCTTAGCTAACGTGCTCTACTCAAGAGACAAATTGAGATAACAAAAACCCATCTTTCTAAGATATTAGTACATGAGTGAGCTCTCTCTATCTCATGAATGTTCATACAACGCCCAAAACATTGCTCCAATTAGACCATCCTAAATGACCCTATCACCTAAAGTTTTCCTGTTCTTGAAATTTCTACACCAGTCATTTTACACAGAACCGATCACATGGAAAAGATCATAATACAAAGAATATAATCATGAATTATAACCCCGAAATGCTCCCAAATTCCCAATTTTGTATTCTGTTATCTTCAAACTACACATGGTATGCATTGCCAGTTGGTGGTACAAACAGAAGAAGAGAGATTTCTGTAGAAGAAGAAAAAAAATTGCAACTTTTTGCTGATAAAAGAAGATGGTATCTAAAAAATTCAGTTGTGGGTGGGTAGCGTTCGTACCAGAGGAGCATGTGATTCGGATCTGAGGGCGGAATTTCGGTTTATGGAGCTTCGTAGTAGGACAATGAAGAGAGAGAACGTTGCGAGATAAACAAACATTCGCCATAGAGAGTCTACTAAAACAAAGATAGAATTTTTTTCCTTATATACATGAGATGGTAGCTGTGCTGCTGCTGTTCTCTCTTTCTCTTATCTACAATATTTGTCTATCCCATCCATCCATCTGCACTGATAACCCTGTCATTTGCAACTGGTACGACACGTGGAAAAGGCTGTAGAAGTTAGTGAGGTCACCAGTGGGGTTCACCTCTGGGGAAAATCTAAATTTTAAATGTCAGATGTCCCTCTTGTTGCACTGATTCCTCTCAAACTTACTTTTAAATTTTATTTTCTTTCAATGAGGTGTGTGTATATGATATTTTTGACCCAATAGGACTTATCTTCCTGTAGTGTCTGTTAAATCCATACAAATCACAATCTACATCTATTAATTTGGAATGGATTCTAAAAATAAGATTTAGAGAGCAAATTCATACCTTGTGCCACTCCGCCATGCATTGAGTCCTGTCCGAACCTCAACCGAATTGGCATGGGTTGACCCATGTATGTATGTCCAGGTCAGTTTTGAGTCAGAGTTTTATAGCCCTTTTCATTATCGGGTCAGGGTCAGGCTCAAGTCGAGCAGTTTTGCCTAAAACATTGGCTCAACTAGACCTAAACCCAACACGACCCAACCTTATTGTTGTCCCTAATAGTAATATAGAATTTCTTTTACTGCCATTATATAATTTATTATTATAATTATTACCATTTAATTTGTCATAATAAGTTGTTTAGGCCGGCTGTTATGCTGGCAACCAACCATCCTTATCTTCTTGGAGCTGCTGCTACTCAATCATTGCCTAACATAATTGAGAGATGCTACATGTCCCGGGCTCTTGGGATCCAACGCCCCCCAAGGGGGAGTTTGTCCATGTCCCGGGACAGAACCCGGGACGAGGAGACTTTTCCAACATAATTTGGTATTAAGAAAGAATCCGGATTCCCTGTTTGGTTCAAATAGAGAAACGGGTTATTGACGAACCGGATCCCCTGTCGGGGGTGTCAATGGAAAATGAATTTTTTTTTCTTTTTTGAAGGAGATGGAATTTTATTGATTTGACATCCTCTCCCATGTGGTACCCCTTGATTAGTCCAACAGAAATCCGGATCCTTATCAATGGCATCTTGACTGTTCAAGCACACACAAATGACCACAAAAGGGTCCCACCCCAAGCACACAATAATATTCCATTTTCTTAATCAAAATCCTAAGTTATAGATTAAAAAAAATATTCCTGGAAATCCCATGAATCCAAAGTTTCTCAATTAACATTCATTGACCATGAAAAAGAGTCCACCTTCATCACCACCACCATGTAGATGAAATATCACAATCCAAGACAAAAACCCATTTCAGTTTTCTTCTTTTTCTTTCCAGAACCTGGAAATATGATAACATACATCGATATAAAAGAAGAAGATGTCGACAGAAACGACTGAAGAGATGCCAACGGAACGAACAGGTGACAGGAAGAGAGAGAGAGAGAGAGAGAGAGAGAGAGAGAGAGAGAGAGATCAGGCTTCGGAGAGATTGTCGCCATCGTCGAAGACGATGGGTTGGGCGAGCATGAGGGGTCGGTCCTTGGCCTCCTCGTCATCGTCGTCCTCGAAATCGATGGTGCTGAGAGTCACGCATGAGAACCGCTCGAGAGACGCGAAGAAGGCCGACGCCACGCTCGACCCCAAGAACGCAAGGAAGCTTGTATTGTCCTCCATTGAGATTAAAAAAAAAAAAAAGATTGGAAAGACTGAGAGATTGAGAGGAGATGAAACGGTTTTGAGTAAGAAGATTGCCGGATTTCGGAATTATTTCTGTGTGTGTAAGTCTTGCTAAGCTTTGCTTATATTTATATAAGTCTGAGGTGGCAAGCCTTTCTCTAAATATAAGAATGAGTTGGTGGATACAAATCACCAGTTTCTTGGACCGTTCGATAATTTTAGAGTTTGTTGTGAAATTGACCAAGTTAGAAAAGGAAGGAGACAGCTATCTCTTCTCTTCCCTCTCTCCTTCTTTTCCTCGTATCGTCCTCCGAAGTATCGGTTCCGCTACAGCCCCTCTCCTATATGCAATTTGAAGCAGATGGTCCTGTTTGGTTAGGGAGATCGGGGCGGAGAAAGATTTATTTGAGGATGGTGATGAAAGGTGAAGATGTTGAAGGTGTTTGTATGAAATCATGCAATGCATTGATCTTCACCTCCCTGTCCTTGTGTGAAATCATGCAAAGGGACCAGTGAAACCTTCCCATTCCCAAGAAACAAGATGCTTTGGTGTCACCATTGAATTCTAAAACCATCAAAGATGAGGAACAAAAGTAGAAGAAAGGAGGAAAGTTGCAGGAGGTTAATGATGTAATCAACCACGATATCGTCAACCAAAGTGATGATTTTGTCACTAGGAGTTGTCGTCATAATCAAAGTCTTATCCCAACAGGAATTATATTTCTCCATTTGGTCTATTTTAAGCAAAATCCTTGGATAAATTGTACTTATTTAGATTTATTAGTTTTTACTACCTTTATCTACATCCTCAGCCTATCCAAACCATCTCAAACAGAATTTTCTAATTTTATCGCTTTATTAGTGCTATCTCTATATACTCTCGAAAGAGCTTATTTCTAATCTTATTATTTTTCTAGTTTTACCATACATCTACTTCAACATTTTCATCTCTATTACATCCATTTTGTATATATGTTACTCTTTGATTGACTGATGTTTTGCTCCATAGGTCCTAATTAGTCTAATCGTTGTCCTGTAAGATTTTTTCTTCAGTCTCATTGATATGGGTCAATCACAAAGTACTCCAAAAATAAGTTTCCACTACAACCATCTTGCTTTTATTTTATGTTTAACATCTTCATTAATCTCTCTACCTTTACTAATTATTAAGTCAAGGTAACATAATGAATCTAATTTTATGGTACCTTCTCGGCTTCAATTCTCATTGTGATACCATCTACATGAGTAATTTCATAAAAAAAAATAGACGAACAACTAGGCATAAAAACTGGGCTGTGCCGTGCCCAGGCTATTGGGGCTTGGCCTAGGTAGGCCTAGGGGCACGGATTTTTGCGTGCTATGTTGGGTCGTGCCTCCCACGGGCCGGCCCGCATTCCTCTTCTATTAAAAAAAAAATATTTTAAAACTTTTTATATAAATTGAAAGAGAAATTATGGACTTTTAGGCATTCTTAACTTGAAATAAAGTCAAAATTATTAAAATAAATGTACAAACATTGATTCTAATTTACAAACAAGTAATAAATCTTTAATTACTTTAAGTTTTATATTTTATTTATATAAAAAAATTCAATTTATATATATGGACCATGTCGTGCTTCTCTTGCCGTGCCTTGGCTTAGGCACCCCCTTGGCCCTGCACGGCTCAAGAGGAGAAGCCGGGCCATGCCGTGCCAGCATGTTGACCTAGTCAATGGCCCATGTACGGTTTTTTCCTTATTGGGTCGTGCTCGGCCTGGGTGGCCCGCCCAAATCTTAATATCTACGGACAACTATACCATCATTTTATAATTTTGCTTTGTAAAAATATTTAATTAAAGCTTAAGCTTAATATTTCATAAAAATCCCTAATATTTTTTTCTTGATTTTATAAACTAAAAAAGTTGAGTCATATCTATATCTCCACCTTATATATTGCCACTTATCTTTTTTAAATTTACTCAACCATTATCCATTATCCTAGTAAATCAAATTCTAACAAACTATAAATCCAATCTAAATCAGTGCATTAGATTTTTTACACCCGCCTCTTCAATAATTTTCATTGGATTTTATACCATGAATTACTATGAATTCAATTCCTTTTTTTTTATTTTTACGAGGGATGGTGTTCCGGCGTAAAAATAAATTTCCCGTGGCCTAGTATGATGCCGCACTTTCGAATCCTCTGCCTCCAAAAATAATTGTAGTCCTGGGCCAACTAGTGAGCTACCCCTGTGTTTTCTATGAATTCAATTCCAAACAACCAAAATCACAGAACTAAAAATGTTCGGAAGTCCTTGGTTTTTCAAATCTTGCAATGTAATTTCAATTTCTCCCACACATTCACAGTGAAAGGTTTAACAAGGGTTTTTGCTTTTCTGCCTCCAAAAATCTCCGAGTCCTTCCCTTCCTCCAATAGCAGCCAAAACCCCAAGATGAGAAGAGTCTCTTCTTCTCTCGTTTCTCGCCTCTCCCTTCCCAAAACCCCCTCCAAATCCTACCCATCCTCTCTCCTTAAACCCTGCAAAAGACTCCCTCATGCCCTTCTTCTCCAGTCCCCTAAATCCCTCCTCCACCCCCAAAACCTTTCTCCCCTTCATCTCTCCACCCTCTCCCAAAACCCCTCTCCCTTTCTCTCCTCCCGCCAGCACAAAATCAAAGAGAGAGACGCCCTCGAAGAAGCCCTCGAATCCGCCTCCTCCACCGCAGACATCCTAGCCGCCTTCGCCTCCTTGGAGCCCGCCTTCTCCCCTGATGACCCCAAGCTCGGCCTCGCCTGCCTCAAAGTCGGCCAGTTCCTCGATGCCGAGGCTGCCGACCCCGAAAAGGCCCTCTCCTTCGCCGACCGTGCTCTCAAGATCTTGGACCGCAGAGAAAGCGCCACCACCAACCCCCTCCCGCTCGCCATGGCTCTCCACCTCATGGGTTCCGTCCAATACAGCTTGAAACGCTTCAACGATAGCTTGGGGTTCCTTAACCGCGCAAATCGCATTCTGGGGCAGATTGGAGAAATGGGTTCCGGCGATTTCGATGTCCGGCCTGTAATTCACGCCGTCCAGCTCCAACTGGCCAATACGAAGACCGCGATGGGCCGGAGGGAAGAGGCGCTCGTTGATCTCAGGAAGTGTATGGAGCTGAAAGAGACGCTTTTGGAGCCCAATAGCAAGGAATTGGGCATCGCCTATCGGGAATTGGCCGAAGCCTACATCGCTGTCTTGAATTTCAAGGAGGCATTGCCGCTCTGTTTGAAGGCTCTGGATGTGCATAGATCGCAATTGGGTGGTAATTCGGTAGAAGTCGCCCATGACCGCCGAGTGCTCGGTGTAATCTATTCAGGGCTTGAGGAGCATGACAAGGCTCTGGAGCAGAATGAGATGTCGCAGCGAGTTCTCAAGAACTGGGGGATGGGCTCTGACCTCCTCCAAGCCGAAATTGAGGCTGCAAATATCAAAATCGCGCTGGGGAAGTATGATGAGGCAATTGGGACTTTGAAGGGGGTGGTGCAGCAGACAGACAAGGAGAGTGAGATTCGGGCACTGGTTTTCATCGCAATGGCAAAGGCCTTGTGCAATCAGGAGAAGTTTGCAGACTCCAAGCGCTGCTTGGAGATATCATGTGGGATTCTTGACAAGAGGGAGATTGAGGCCCCTGTCAAGGTGGCAGAGGCATACGCAGAAATTTCAATGCTTTATGAGACAATGAATGAGTTTGAGACTGCAATCTCGCTGCTGAAGCGGGCGCTCTCTATATTGGAGAAGATCCCGCAGGAGCAGCACGCAGAAGGGAGCACCTCTGCGCGAATAGGATGGCTGCTTCTGCTGACTGGTAAGGTGCCACAGGCAATTCCTTACTTGGAGAGTGCGGCGGAGAGGTTGAAGGAGAGCTTTGGACCAAAGCATTTTGGGGTGGGGTATATATACAATAACTTGGGGGCTGCGTATATGGAGTTAGACAGACCACAGTCTGCTGCACAGATGTTTGCCATGGCGAAGGATATCATGGATGTTTGCCTTGGGCCTCACCATGCTGATTCAATAGAGTCATGTCAGAATCTTGCGAATGCATATGGTGCCATGGGGAGGTTAGGACACTTTACCCTGTTTGAAACTTTTCTTTCAGTCTGTAGTTTGATTATCTATCTTATGTTGTTATGCTCAATTGAAAAGGAACGGAATTTTAGTTCAGTGCTGAAATTCTACTGGTAGGGCCCAACTTTTGTGGATGAAGGCCACTCATCTCTTGGTCTACGGTGGAACAGAATATCCTCCATAATTTCTGTGATATCATCCTCCCTAGCCATCTGCTGGAAGGCTTTTAGGGTATGGTCCATACTTTCTGTGATATCATCCTCCTTAGCCATCTGCTGGAAGGCTTTTAGGGTATGTTGTGTTCACCTGGACCCAGCCATATGGAAAATATGGATCCCCAAATTATCACCCCTGCATGCGCAGTAGTAGAATGTTTTGAAGATTCGGTAAAACATAGACAAAATATAAAGTGCAAGTTTATTGATTCTAAAAGAGGATGATTTCATGAAATTTGAAATGACATGGCTCCCTAGAGCATTAAAATTCGACTAAGGAGAAATTATAGGCTGTCAATGTTTTTTTTTTTTTTGAATGGCTACTTCCATTAAAGAGAAAAGCAAGCAATACATGAAAACTATACTGACAAGCTAAACACCCAAAAGATAATAAGGTAAGCAAGCAATGCATGAAATCCTACCAAGACAACCCGACATTTAAGGCGGCAACTTCTTTCCAATTTAGCATGATTTGATCAGTTGAGAGTCATGATGAAACGGAAACATAAGATGTTCCTAAAGATGAAGATTCCGAGGAAGTGGAAGAAATAGAAGCCGAAAAGGATTTTGATGCTCTCATGGTCCTCAAGGAGTCTATACCCACTATTGAGAAGAGATGATTGAGGAAAAATATTTTTCATTCCACATGTACAATTCGTGGGCAAAAATGTACAGTTGTGATTGACGGTGGAAGTTGTGAAAATATCATCTTCCAAACTCTTGTTGATCGCTTGAAACTGAAGGTTTACAAGCACAATCGTCCCTACTTTGTCAAATGGCTAATGACAAGTGATGAAGCACAAGTGCGACATACATGTCAGGTTACTTTTGTAGTTGGTATTTATTATAAAGATACAATTTGGTGTGATGTGCTACCAATGGCTAGTGGAGATATCCTATTGGGTCGCCCGTGTATGTATGACAAGAATGGAACTCGTGGGATGCACGGCAACACTTACGCATTCACGCACGGTGAAAAGGAAGTTACACTCCATCCAAGGAAACCTGAATCACTGAAGAAAAGATCAAGGGCCCATGCCACAAAAGAAGTGCTTCACGTACACCATGTATACGAAGGCAACATGAAAAAGACTCGAGTTCGAGGTTGAGATCTTTTTTCATTCTGGGGGGAATGATGCAGAACGGGCCACAGTGGTCCCACCCAATTTGAGATATATTTTATTTTATTTCCTTTATGTTTCCCAATTATTAGTTAGCATATTTCTAATTGTAATTAGGCTAGTTTCCATTATTGGTTTAGGCTTGATTAGGCCCTAAGTCCCTAAATCTCAGACTTGATTATTGAATAGAATTGTGGGTTTTCCTCGGAGAGGTGCGTCCTCGTGTTGAAGTCTCGGTGGAGATAATTTGAAGTGTCTGCGAACATGGTGTTTCGGCACTCCACGCAAGCCTTAACCCTAGGGCCTGCATCACCAGTTGCCACAATAGGCCTTTTGACTCATTCCCCAACCTCCATAGCCATTTGCGCAACAAAGCTTGATTCATCAGCCTTACTAACCGAAAGCCTAATCCCCTTTCAAGTTTAGACTTGCAAATAGATTTCCAATCCACCCGATGAGATTTTTTCTCCATACTTCTGCCATTCCAAAGGAAATCTTGCTGCAATTTTTCTATTTGGTTGGCAATTGAAATTGGACATTTAAAAATGGACCTATAGTAAATTGGAAGACGAGACAGTACTGACCTTATGAGAGCCACTCCTCCTCCTAGCGATAAATAATTAGCTTTCCATGGTGTCAGCTTCTTTTCCACTCTTTCCACCAGCGGGTTCCATAGAAACTTATCAACCATCCTCGAACACAGTGGGAGTCCTAAATAGGTAGTTGGAAGGGAACATTAAGGTTGCATTAACATTTTTAACTCGATCTTCATTGCTTCACAAAAAATCAATGTGTCATCCGCAAATTGAAGATGGGAAATGGGATTTACATCCGTTGATACCTCAAAGCCTCTAATTGAGCCCGCGCTTTCTGCCTCTTTCACCATCCTACTCAAAGCCTCAGCTACCATGACAAAAAGGAAAAGTGAGAGGGGATCCCCTTGCCTTAGTCCCCTTTGCGCCTCTAGGAAGCCCTTCAGAGACCAACTTTATCATGATAGAAAGCGGGTAGATGATACACATTCTTGAATCCACCTTCTCCATTTGTTGCCTCTGCAGGAACATCCTACTCCACCTGGAGGAACATCCAATCCACTTTGTCATAGGCCTTTTCCAAGTCCATCTTACAAATAAGTCCGGGGGTCTTTTCCTTATTTCTTGAATGCACACATTCGTTCGCCACAAGGACACCATCCAAGATTTGCCTCCCTTAACAAAAACTCCTTGCTTCATAAAAAAAATTATACTGGGCAACACCTTTTGAAGTCTTCCTGCCAAAACCCTAGTTAAAATCTTATAGACACTTCCAATAAGGCTAATGGGCCTATAGTCCTGAATGCCAATTTCTCCTTTTTTGGGAATTAAAGAAATAAAAGATGTGCCCATACCCTTAGACAACCTGCCCCTAGAGTGGAACTCATTCATAAAAGCAATAACATCCCCTTTCAAGGTTCCCCAAAAATGCTGAAAGAAGGCCATGGGGTAGCCATCTGGACCTGGGGCTTTATCCCTACCAAGATCAAAGATTGCCTTCCGAATCTCCTCCTCTTTAAAATTTCTTTCTAACCACAGGGCTTCCTCATTTAGCTTTGAGAATTCCATATTATCTAAGGACAGTCTCTCCAGAACCTCTTGAGAATAAGGAGAGGAAAAATAGTTCTCGATATGCTTGAAAATTTCATCCTTGCCTTCCAGCCTCTTCTCCCCATCCATAAGTGACAAAATTCTGTCCTTTCTTCTTCTAGCGGAAGCCAATGCCATGAAAGAATTTTATATTCTTGTCACCTTCTTTAACCACTTGCACCTCGATCTTTGTTTCCACTTTATCTCTTCCTCCCTCACCTAAATGCTATGAAAGGCTGTCAATGTTATTTAAAAATAGAATTAGTGTAGACTGGGCAAATTGGCGATTTCAAAGCATAAGAGCTTACCTCTTCATATTCCCAACTTCTCAACTTGTTAATATCTTATTCTTATTTACAACCACCGCGCATCCATTGTATTATATAAGGCATGTATTTATATTCACATGATAAAACGTACGAGAAAACATTCATGAAAACTCAAGTTGCTGAGTTTATATATGGCAAACTCAGCAACTTGAGTATTCACGAATGCTTTCTCTCATGTTTATTATGTGAGTATCAGAGTATACATGCCTTATATAATACAACCTTTGGTTATAATGGATACGTGATTGCTGTAGATAAGGGTAGGATATTAACCACATAATCATCCTTATTACATTTGAAATGATCAACAAAAACAAACCCCAGCAACAAAGAAAAAAAAAATGTAGCAAACTAAGAAATAAGCACTACCCATCAATAGATCAAATCCAATGTTCTCCAAATAAAAATACCTAAGAGTATAAGAATACATATCATTTATTTTATTTATTAAGAACCAAAGGGCTGGGCCAGGCCCCCTCGGGCCGAGTTAAGCCAAGCCCTAACTTGTCTGTTGAGGTTTTTGGCTTTCCAAAGTTGCGCCCTACCCTACCCTCAGGCTTTTGGACAAAAAGAAAGACCTCGCTTTGTGGGCTTTTGCGGATCAGGCCAGGTCGGGCCCCCCTTGTCAAAGGGCCAAATTGACAATCCTATATTGTATAAGGGTAGGTTATTAACAAGATGAGAATGGATAAGGATAGGAAGTTGGGAAGAGGAAGAGGTCAATCCTGTCAATCCAAGCCCAGGCCCATTTTGGGCCCAGTCTTCATATCTTATTGTAAACCATATTTTTAGGATCTAGATAAGGATACTAGCTTGTAATCAGGGCATTCAGCCCATTTAGATAAGAATAGTAGCATGTAATCAGGGATTCAGCCCCTTTATAATGAGAACAGTCGATCAAGACTAGGGACAGATTTTTACAAACAAACATCATCAGTGTTAAACATCTCTCCAAAATGACATGGTATCAGAGCAGGGTCGATCATCTGTGATCTTCTCCTAAATCATCTTCCAACCATTGGAAGCCAGTTTATGATCATCTGTAATCATCCTCGTCAGTCAGATTATCTCTGATCTTCCCTGATCATCTCAGATCAGACGTGGCCCACTTGTGATCATCACCAACACATCAGGGGAATATTACCATCTTGGTCTCCTGGAGCTTTTGGGATTTCTGAAGATTTTTTCCTGATTTTTTGATCATCAGAGATCACCAAGTTGGGCCCAGGTGTGGAATTTCCCACTGACGACAGGGTCGTTTTAGATTCAAGGAATTGTGGGTTCTCCTAGTCATCTTCCAAGATCTGGAAGCCCTTCAGAGATCATATCTCCAGCCTGATCATCTTTGATCATCTTTGATCGTCTCAGATTAGACGTGGCCCACCTGCGATCATCATCTGCTACTCAGCGGAAGCAGCCCATATTGGTCGCCTGGATTTATACATATTTATGAAGATTTTCTCACGATTTATGGATCATCAGAGGTAGGCCATCTACCATTTTTTTGTAGAAAATCAGTTTTGTTCATTTCTTTTCATCTCAGCCGTCCAAAAGTTTGGATTTGGATTCGTTCTACCTGAGACCACTTCGAATAGTTGCAGAAATTTGCTGTGAACCCATCCCCATACTCAGATCTGTCAACAGATCACTAGGTGGGGCCCACGTACACAACCCAACTCAAAAATTTGGGTCGTCAGGTACTGTTTAGTGCACAGTTCTGTGCAAAAGTTGCTGTATCAGCAACTGTTCTATTGCTGGTTACTGCTGGTTCTTCCTACTGCTATTTATTACTGCTGTTGTTGCTGGTTTGTTACTTACTACTGCTGATTGTTACTGCTGCGTCTACTTGATCCAATCTGTTGATTCCTTTGCACTGCTGCTGTGATAATTTGTTCGTCTGTGTCTTTCTGGGTACTGTTTGTTGTGCACTTTTATTCTGTGCCTTCTGGGAATTGTTCTTGGCTGCTGGTTACTGTCTGCTGCAACACCTCCTGATTGTGTTCTTACAATCTTGACTGTGGTTTGATCCATCTACGATTGGACTGCAACAGTACTGCTGCCCAATTCAGCACCCTGTCTTCCTTGTGTGTGCTTCTTACTAGACTTTAGTAATGGAAAAACATGAGATTGCCCTAGTTCGCTTTGATGGAACAAATTATACCTCATGGGCCTTCCAATTTCAAATTTACTTGGAAGGAAAAGAACTCTGGGCACACATTGATGGATCTGAACCTCAACCTGAGGAAGATGAGAAGAAGATTTTAGCTTGGAAGACGAAAGATGCTAAAATCAAAACCTGGTTGCTGGGGTCTGTTGACTCACATTTTATCCTCAATCTAAAACCTTGCAAAAATGCCCGTGAAATGTGGGAATATCTTAAGAAAATTTATCAACAGGGCAATGCTGCTCGCCAGTTTCAATTGGAACTTGAAATCTCTCAATTCACTCAAGGCACCCAGTCTATTCAGGAGTATTACAATGGCTTCCGCCGACTGTGGTCCGAATATGATGAGATTAAGTTTTCCTCGGTATCTGCAGCACTTCTTTCGGAATTACTTCCATTACAGCAAAGTAGTCATCGGGATCAACTTCTCATGAAACTTCGTCTGGAGTTTGAAACAGTCAGATCGAACTTGATGAGCAGGGCTCCTCTTCCCAGCTTGGATGTCTGTCTTCAGGAACTTCTGCGTGAAGAACTACGTCTGGCTACTAAAACTACTCTAGAACAACAGAAATCTGCTGAGGCTCCATTTGCCTATGTTGCTACAACTAGACAACCTCCTCGGGACATCAGTCACGTTCAGTGCCATAACTGCAAAAAACATGGTCACTATGCGAATCAATGCAAGGCAAAAATTTGCAGATATTGTAAGGCCACTGGTCATGTTATTGACGAATGTCGGAAGAAGGCTCGCAATTCTACTTCCCGTAATTATGTACAGTCAGGCCTTGGTACTTCCACAGTGTCGTCAGCTCCTACTGCTTACACAGTGACCACTCCATCATATGCATCATCTGACTTTACTGGTTCTCTGCAGTATGATCCCTCCTCACAGCCTGGTTCCTCATCACAGTCTGCGCCTCCTGCTCCTCTCACCCCTGAGATAGTTAACCAAATGATCATCAATGCCTTAGCATCCATGAACATCGAAGGTACTGGTTCTTCTCTTTTCAATACGTGGTACTTAGATTCTGGTGCAAGTAACCATATGACCTCTTCACCCATAAACTTACAAAATGTCGTTCCTTACACTGGTCATCTTACGGTGCAAGCTGCCAACGGAGATCATCTTCCCATCACCTCTGTTGGTGATACCCCTGGCCCCTTACCCTTAACCAATGTTTTAGTTTCTCCTCATCTTGCTACCAATTTGGTTTCTGTGGGTCAACTTGTTGAAAATAATTACAATGTCTCTTTTTCTTCTACTGGTTGTGTTGTGCAGGACCAGGAGTCGGGGGAAGTGATCGCGAGGGGGCCTAGCGTGGAAGACTTTTTTCCTTCCCAGTGTCTTCATTTATTCATGATAAACTTTTACATTAGTTATTTTGTTTTTTCAGTCAGAATAATTCTCGATTGTGGCATAATAGACTTGGTCATCCGAATGCTTCTACAATGTCTACTTTATTTCAATCTGGATTAATAAATAAACCTGTTGCTTCTGCTTCTTTTGAATGTGATGCTTGTAAATTAGGGAAGAGTAAAACTTTACCCTTTCCACACTCTAACACACGGAGCACTACCTGTTTTGACTTAATTCACAGTGATGTTTGGGACATTGCTCCGACCTTATCACATACTCATTTCAAGTACTTTGTAACATTCATTGATGACTACAGCAGATTTACTTGGATTTATTTATTACATTCGAAGTCTGATGTTCTTAATGCATTTAAATTTTTTGTTCACTATGTTGAAAACCAATTTTCTAAATGCATTAAGACTTTGCGCTCAGACTCAGGGGGGGAGTATGTTTCCAAGGATTTTCAATCCTTTCTAAACAATAAAGGAATCCTTTCTCAATGTTCCTGTCCGTATACTCCACAACAAAATGGAGTTGCGGAACGGAAAAACAGACATCTTCTTGATGTCACTAGAACTCTTTTGATTGAAGCATCCGTTCCCCCTCGTTTTTGGACTGAAGCTCTCACCACGGCTGTCTATCTCATAAACCGCCTTCCTTCACCTACCATTGCTCATTTAACGCCTCATTTTAAATTGTTTGGTCATCATCCTGTGTTTGATCACCTACATACCTTTGGTTGTGTTTGCTTCGTTCATCTACCTCCCACCGAAAGAACGAAACTAACAGCACAATCTCGCAAGTGTGCTTTTTTGGGTTATGCCACTAATCAAAAAGGTTTTGTTTGTTATGATCCCATTGGTCGTCGTATCAGGGTTTCTCGAAATGTTATTTTCTTTGAAAATCAATATTTCTTCCAAACTCACATGGATTGTCCTCCTCCCTCTTCACCCGCTCTCTTACCAGGTTTTTCGGATCCAACCTTTGTTACTAGGTTTAATCCTGCTTTTGTCTACCACTGTCGAGAGAAACCTCCCACTGCAGATGGCCCTCCCACTGATCCTCCACCGACAAATGGTTCCACATCTACTCCTACCTTACGTCGCTCCTCCAGACATTCTAAACCGCCTGATCGGTATGGATTTACCCATACTTTTTTTATGACCACTCTATCTTCTATCTCTATCCCAAGTTCTTATTTGCAGGCTGTCCAACAAGATTGCTGGAACCAGGCCATGAAGGAGGAATTGGATGCATTGGATCGGAATCACACCTGGGATATTGTGGAGTGTCCTTCAGCAGTTAAACCCATAGGTTGCAAATGGATCTACTCGATCAAGCTTAAATCTGATGGGTCATTGGATAGACACAAAGCTAGACTTGTGGCACTCGGAAACCGACAGGAGTATGGCATTGACTATGAGGAAACGTTTGCACCTGTGGCAAAAATGACATCTGTTCGGTTACTTCTCGCCATTGCTGCCTCTAAATCTTGGCCTTTATACCAAATGGATGTCAAAAATGCCTTTTTTCATGGGGATCTGCAAGAAGAAGTCTATATGCGGATACCACAAGGCGTCCCCTCTCCCTCAAAGAGGACTGTCTGTCGCCTGCGCAAATCGCTTTATGGTCTAAAGCAAGCTCCTCGGGCATGGTTTGAAACCTTCAAGGGTCGATTGTGCGAGAGTGGCTTTACCCAGAGTCCTTATGATCTATCTCTCTTTTTATGCCACACATCTACTGGTGTTACTGTGCTTCTCGTTTATGTTGACGATATTATTATCACTGGCACGGATGATGGTATGATCAAATTTCTCCAAGCTTCTCTCAGGGACTCATTCCATATGAAGGATTTGGGCCCTTTGCATTATTTCTTGGGCTTAGAGGTGCATCAATCTCCCAAAGGTCGCTTTGTTAATCAACACAAATACACATCAGACCTTATCGAGGTGGCTGCCCTCCATGATTCTTCGCCTGTTGATACACCTGTCGAGGTAAATCTCAAGCTGAGTAAAGATGACGGCGATTTTCTTCCTGATCCTCATACATACCGGCGCCTGGTAGGAAGTCTTGTTTATCTCACCATCACTCGACCTGACATATCCTATGCCGTCAATCTTGTGAGTCAGTTCATGACTGCTCCTCGACACCTTCATTTGACAGCTGTCAAGCGCATTATCCGCTATCTGCTAAGATAATCCACTGCATCTCACTGCAGTTATATTATCCCAAGGATAATATTATCCCAAGGATAATCTACTGCATCTCACTGCGTATGCGGATGCTGACTGGGCTGGTTGTCAAGACACGCGTCGTTCTACCACTGGTTGGTGCATGTACCTTGGAAATTCGCTCATTTCTTGGAAATGCAAGAAACAAGAACGTGTGTCCAGATCTTTCACGGAAGCTGAATCACGGGCGATGTCTTCTGCTTGTTCTGAAATCTTATGGCTACGGGGCCTTCTTTCGGAACTTGGGTTCACTCAAACCTCTCCTACTCCATTACATGCTGACAATACTGGGGCTATCCGAATCACTGAAAATCCCGTCTTCCATGAACGTACAAAACATATCGAAGTTGACTGTCACTTTATTCGGGATGAATATAAGCGGGATGTCATTAGTCTACCTCATGTTTCTACAGAGTTTCAGTTGGCAGATATCTTCACTAAGGGACTTCCTCGGCCTCGACATCAATTTCTTGTTTCCAAATTGCTGCTTTATGACTCCCCAGCATCAATTTGAGGGGGGGTGTCAATCCAAGCCCAGGCCCATTTTGGGCCCAGTCTTCATATCTTATTGTAAACCATATTTTTAGGATCTAGATAAGGATACTAGCTTGTAATCAGGGCATTCAGCCCATTTAGATAAGAATAGTAGCATGTAATCAGGGATTCAGCCCCTTTATAATGAGAACAGTCGATCAAGACTGGGGACAGATTTTTACAAACAAACATCATCAGTGTTAAACATCTCTCCAAAATGACAAGTCCTTACCCTTGACACGCCCCCGCAGGTGAAGTGGCCCATCAAAGATGTTGAGCTTGTCCAAAAGTGCCTCGAATCAAGCTGTAGATAATGCCCTTGTCATGATATCAGTAATCTATCCTGGTCTTTGGAGGATATGTAGCATACTTCTAACTGTTATTGTGTAACTCTATCACAAATGAAATGAAATGCAATTTTGACGTGTTTCATGCGATCGTGGAGAACAGGATTAATATTGATATATGTTGCACCCATAGTATAACACAGAGAAACGGGACAGCGGAGCTGAGAATGTGTAATTCGCTAGATAGAGATTGAAGCCAGGTGAGTTTCGCAGTGGCATCAACAAGAGTGCGATATTCAGACCTAGTGCTTGATCGGGCAACGGATTTTTGTTTGTTAGACAAAGAGAGACCAAGAGATTAGATTAAGGCCAAGGAAGATGGTGTACTCCTATTGATTTACGATTTTTCAGCATTCGAATATGTAAACAATTGAAGAGAAGGAGATCGATTAAAGGTGAGGCCATAAGCAATGATGTCTTTAAGCTACCGAAGAATCTGTTTGACAACAGCCCATGTCAAAGCAAGGAAGAGAAGAAGAGAACGAGTGAAATTTCCATGATCTCAGTGAGGGTCACGATCGTTTGATATATAGATATAGAGTTTCTATATGTATTACAGTGATTGAGGAAATCAACTAAATTACAATCAATCTAATCTAATTAACATCTAATCATATCTCCTAATAAGGTAAAGAATTAATTACAAAGATATACAAGTGATACTTTGTCTTGACCCACAAGTTGGGCTTTATTGGGTATGGACCACTAACCCATTTAATCACTGACCCATTTGACACCCCCCCCTCAAATTGATGCTGGTGAATCCACGAGCATCAATTTGCCAACTAAGAATTGATGTCGTGGCCGAGGAAGTCCCTTAGTAAATATATCTGCAAGTTGAAGTCCAGTAGGAACATGAGGAAGAGTGATGGCTTTACGCACAAATTCATCATGTATGTAATGACAGGCTACTTCAATATGCTTTGTGCGTTCATGAAAGACAGGATTCTCAGTAATCTGTATGGCACTGGTATTGTCGGTATAGAGAGGTGTAGGGCCAGATTGTGGAAATCCAAGCTCAGAAAGAAGACCCCGAAGCCAGACAATTTCAGAGGTGGCGGCCGACATAGCACGATATTCGGCTTCTGTGGATGATTTGGAGACTTTGTCTTGTTTCTTACACTTCCAAGAAATCAACGAGTCTCCTAAGAACATGCACCAGCTGGTGGTAGACCGACGACTATCAGGGCAACTAGCCCAGTCAGAGTCTGAGTATGCAATAAGAGAAGTCGAATTACCCACAGGAAAGAAAAGGCCACGAGATGGTGTATGAAGAACATAGCGAAGAATGCGCCGAACAGCAACGAGGTGAAGATGGCGTGGTTGTGTCATGAACTGACTAACCAGATTCACCGCATATGAGATATCGGGCCGAATGATAGTCAAATAGATCAAGCTGCAGACTAAACGGCGATACAGTGTGGCATCAGGAAGAAGATCACCCGTATCGTGGGCAAGTTGAAGATTGGCCTCAACAGGTGTATCCACAGAAGTGGAGTTCTGAAGACCAGCTGTCTCAATGAGATCCATAGCATCTAAGAAGCACGGACACGGGACACGACACGACACGGACACGCCGACACGACATTTCTCAAAAAAGTAAGACACGGACACGTCCCCCCCACGTTCCCCCCCCCCACACACACACACATTAATTTTCTCAAACTTGGTTACATATTTTCACATAGGCTTATTTATATCTTCTTCATTGGAGGGGTGTGAACTCATATTCCTAAATTCCAAATTGTCACGCAGAGGTTAAGAAGCAGAGCTGATAAATAAATAAATAAATTGATATAAAGAACAGATTTGATATATAAACAGCAAAAATAGATTTTCTAGATTCATGTAAACGGCAAAAAACCCATCGCCCGGCCTCCTCATGGCAGCAGAAGGATGGCCCCTTTGCTTTTAAGTTATGACCTTTTACAAAAAGCCTCCTTTGCTTTTCTTTTTTTACTCTAATTTTATTTTTTTTCCAATTAAAAGAGGCAAACGTGTTCGACACGTGTCCGGAACGTGTCCCCAGCGTGTCCGAAATATAAAACATTAAAAAATAAACAGGACACTCTTTTTTGCGTGTTCGACACGTGTCGGAGCGTGTCCGGGTCCGACACGTGTCGGACACCGACACTCTGGCCCCGGAGAGGTGTCCGTGTTTCCTAGCATAGCATATTTGTGTTGGTCAAGGATGAGACCTTTCTCTGACTGATGAACCTCAGGGCCTAGAAAATATGTGAGGGGCCCTAAGTCTTTCATATGAAAAGATTCATGTAAGGAAGCTTGTAGATGAGTGATCATGCCAGAATCTGTTCCGGATATGATGATATCATCCACGTACACCAGGAGGACAGTAATCCCATTTGAGGAGCGATGAAGAAACATAGAAGGATCAGATGCACTTTGAGTGAACTTTAGATGAAGAAGAGCATCTCTAAATTTCTCAAACCAAGTGCGCGGAGCTTGCTTAAGACCATAAAGAGAGCGTCGTAAGCGCGCACAGTCTCCTGCCGAGACACCCGTAAGTCCTTAGGGAAGTCGCATATAGACTTCTTCCTTGAGATCACCATGAAGAAAGGCATTCTTGACATCAAATTGGTAAAGAGGCCATGAGTGAGCAGCAGCAATGGCAAGAACTGTACGGATTGTGGTCATTTTAGCAACTGGAGCAAATGTTTCTTCATAGTCGATGCCATATTCTTGTCTATTGCCCAATGCGACTAACCGTGCTTTATAACGATCCAACGAGCCATCAGCCTTAAGTTTGACTGAAAAAACCCATTTACAGCCGATAGGTTTTACAGATGAGGGACATGTAACAATATCCCAAGTATGATTCTGTTGCAGTGCAGCTAATTCTTCATGCATAGCCTTTTGCCAACAGTCATGCTTTATCGCCTGTAGATAGGAAGTAGGAATAGCAATGGAGGAGAGGGTAGCAAGCAAGGATGTGTGAGTGAACCCATATTTATCTGGAGGCTTAGAGAGACGAGTAGAACGACGAAGCTGAGGTGGAGATGAAGCAGCAGATGATGAAGCGGGGGCAAGATCATGTGCTGGCGAGGGATCCGGAGGGGGGAGGCAGGTGTGGAACATCCTTATGATGACGACGTTCATAAACAAGAAGTGGAGAAGTTGTGTCAGAAAAATCTGGTAGATGAGAAAAAGAAGGTAAATCCGAGGAATGGGTAGAAAAAAAATGTTGATTTTCAAAAAAGGTGACATTGCGAGAAATACGAATGCGGTTGACCACAGGATCATAGCATATATACCCCTTTTGGTGAGATGCATAACCTAGGAACGCACATTGGGCGGACTGAGCAGTTAATTTGGTACGTTCCATGGGAGGAAGATGAACAAAAGAAACACATCCAAAAATGCGCATGTGGGTATAAGTAGGATCCTTATGAAAGAGACGAAAATATGGTGTTTGATTGTGTAGGCGATAGGATGGTAAGCGATTGATTAAGTGAACAGCAGTAGCTAAAGCTTTAGGCCAAAATCTCGCAAGAACTGATGATTCTAAGAGTAGAGAACGAACAGTATCAAGGAGATGTCTATTTTTTCGTTCTGCAACTCCGTTCTGTTGAGGAGTGTAAGAGCACGATCGCTGCGATAAAATCCCATGATTTTGCAAATATATTTGAAACTGATGGGACATATATTCCCCTCCGGAATCAGATCGGAGAATCTTTATGCGAGTAGAAAACTGATTTTCAACATACGCCATAAATTTTTGAAAAGCATCAAAGACTTCAGATTTAGAGTGCAAGAAATAAACCCATGTGAATCTACTATGATCATCAATAAATGTGACAAAATATTTGAAATGTGTATGAGAGATTACAGGAGTAATCCCCCATACGTCACTATGAATAATGTCAAAGCAATCAGAAGCCATAGTAGAGTTGGAAGAAAATGGAAGAACTTTGCTTTTTCCAAGTTTACAAACAGAACACTCATCAGAAATATGACGAAAAGATGTTTTATTTTTATTAATACTACTAGTGTTCAACATCAAAGATAACAATTTTGAATGAGGATGACCTAATCTATTATGCCAGAGCCTCCAAACATCTTGAGGAGAAAAACAAGAAAAAGCAGAAATCTGTTTATTCTGGGAAAAAGGCATAACAAGAGGAAACAGACGTCCACACTTAGGCCCCTTCGCGATCACCGTCCCCGACACTTGATCCTGCACAACACAACTAGAGCGAGAAAAAGAAACATTACAATTATCATCAATCAGTTGTCCAACAGACAGAAGATTTGTAGTTAGATAAGGAGATAAAAAGACATTTGTGAGAGGTAATGAATGAATGATATCACCAGTAGCGGTAATAGGAAGCTTTTGACCATCAGCAGTATGGACTTGCAAATTGCCATTGTATGGGTGCAGGTTAGTGAGATGAGTAGTGGAGGAAGTCATATGATTGGATGCTCCAGAATCAAGAAACCATATGGAGGAAGAGGATTGGTGGTTGCCTGAAATGCCAAGTGCAGAGAAGGCATTTATGATCATTTGTTGAATAAGCTCAGGGGTGATCTGAGGAGCTGTAGTGGAGGCAGGAGGTGGTGAAGGCATGACTGGTGCTGAAGGACTATCACTGGAAGTAGTAGCATCTGCAGTGTTGACATGATATGCTCTTGGAGGGCGATTTTGGGGTCGCCTTTTGCAATCATTAATAACATGACCATTTGATTTGTAGTAATTACAAAACTTGGTCTTACACTGTGAAGCATAGTGTCCATAACTCTTACAGCCAAAGCATTGGATTTTGCTAAGATCTCTTGTAGGGGGTTGTCCTCTAGTAGTAGAAGGATGACCATGAGAGACACCAGGGGTATAACTGGCAGTGGCAGCATATGCAACAGTAGAAGAGTGTCCTGAGGACTGTTGCTTCAGAACATGCTGAGTGAGCTGACTTTGTTCCTCTCGCAAGAGTTCATTAAGGCACTTATTGAGGGATGGAGATGGAACTATGCTCATCAGATTAGAACGAATGATCTCATATTCAGATCTCAATTTCATGAGGAACTGATCGCGATGAGAAATTGCCTGTAATTGTTGAATCTCAGAAAGAACTGCCTCAGATACATTGAGGTATTTAATTTCATCATATTCTGCCCACAAATTAAGAAAACCCGTATAATAGTCCTGGATGGAAGAGGTGCCTTGGGAATACTTAGCAATCTCTAGTTCAAGTTGATATTGACGGGCAGAGTTTCCTTGGTGATACACTTGCTTCAGATATTCCCACATCTCCTTGGATGTCTTGTACGGTTTGAGATTCAGGATATATTGTGGTTCAACAGAACCAAGAATCCATGTTTTTATCTTGGCATCCTTTGTATTCCAAGAGAGTATTTTTTTCTCATCCTCTTTAGGTCGTGGATCCCATCCTGAAACAAGTCCCCACATTTCCTTTCCTTCAAGATAGACTTGAAATTGATAAGACCAGGAAGTATAATTCTTTCCATTAAATCTGATCAATTGAATTTCACGCTTTTCCATTTCAGTAATCTATCACAACCCTTGAAATAGCACACAACAGCAAGCAGATGAAGTACCAGAAGGTTCCAAGCAGAAACAGAACACACAAAGTGCAAAAAAATGCACTAAAACAGGCCAGACGACCTGAAAAAATAGAGGAGAATCCTTGCGTGGGGCCCACAGAGAGATCTGAATGGTGATCAGATCAGTAGCTAGAGACTAGAAGACAATTCCCTTTCCAACAGTACAAGTTTTATCCAGATCCGATCAGAATCAAGGATTTTGTGCGACTGTGATGAAAACTATTTAACAAAAGTGAATAATCACAAGATGGATCAAATCACCTACCTCTGATCTCTGAAAAATGCTGAAAAAATCTCCAAAATAACAAGGAGAGATGGACGACCAAAACTGGAGTGAAGTTTGTGGATTGTGAGATGATCGTAGGTGGGCCACTAGTTGATCAAATACAGGAACAGCCCCAACGTGCTATCTCAAAGCACAGATTCTTGATCTGGGTGCAAAAAAATCCTCAAAGAATGTCCACAAATACTAGAAGAAGCAGGCGACCAGATTGGTTGCAATGTCCTGACTTGATAATGCTGATCTGGGGTGGGCCACGACTGATCACACCCTGATCTGACGACTTCCAATGCTTGGAAGATGAAGAAGAAATATCCAGAGAGTCTCCCAGAGACTATGATGACTTCCAATGCTTGGAAGATGGAGGAGATTCACTCAGAAACACGGCTCTGATACCATGTCAAAGCAAGGAAGAGAAGAAGAGAACTTGTGAAATTTCCATGATCCCAGTAAGGGTCACGATCGTTTAATATATAGATATAGAGTTTCTATATGTATTACAGTGATTGAGGAAATCAACTAAATTACAATCAATCTAATCTAATTACCATCTAATCATATCTCCTAATAAGGTAAAGAATTAATTACAAAGATATACAAGTGATACTTGTCTTGACCCACAAGTTGGGCTTTATTGGGTATGGACCACATGGACCACTAACCCATTTAATCACTGACCCATTTGACAGCCCAATGTTCTTTGGATGGCTTGTGGCGTTGTGCATCTATTTACAAACTTTATTCACTAAAAAAGGCAAGTTCGTGAGAAGAAACGGTTGCATATTGGATGGCACCAGCAATACTTCGATAGAGGGTGGTATCTTTGAAAGGTTCCATGATTTTAAGGGATAGTTTGGTGTAAGGGGAAAAGGGATTTGGGAGTGGTTTTGCGCTATCCATGGATGCCCATTTGAGTTGGTCAACAATGTATTTTCATTGAGATTAAAAAAACAAGCCTTGAGCTGTAGGGATCACCTCAACTCCAAGGAAGAAGTGCAAGGGACCAAGGTCTTTGATTGCAAATTCTTGACTTAGTGTATCCATGAGCTTGCAAATGGCAAGAGAGAAGTTGCCACTAATTATGAGATTGTCAGCGTAGACAAGAATATCTAAAGTGATGGTGGTGTTGGCTTTAATGAAAAGAGATGTATCATTAAAAGAAGCGATGAAGCCTCAACGAAGAAGAAAAGCACTAAGTTAGTCAGACAAGCATGAGGTGCTTGTTTGAGGAGCGACATGTGCTTGTTTGAGGAGCGACATACATGTTTAGGAAATTGAGGGTCAACAAAGCAGGGGGCTGAGCCATGTAAACTATTTTTGCTAAGTGCCCATGAAGAATTGCATTATGAATGTCATTTTTTTTTTGTTGAAAACTATAAATTTTATTTCAAGACTAAGCAGGAAAACACTACTTAGCCAAACCCGAAAGCAAAACAACAAACTTCAAAAGCAAAAAAAAAAACTCTACATATCAAAATTAATAGAGAAGTGTAAAAATCCTTCCTTTGCAAGATCATTCGCCAATCGCCATAACATTAGCTTCTCGAGGAACATGATGAAATAACACCCCCAGCTATCTAGAAATATCATGCACCTCCTTGACCCAATCTGCCAATTTCCACGGATGGGTAGCCTTCTTAGAACCCTATTGAATAGCTGAGGGATCACCTTCAAGAATAGCATTGTGTCCACCCTATCTAATCAACTCAAGGCATCCTATAAGGAGAGAGCAAACACCCCAGCTCTATTGGCATTTACAAAATCCACAGGCCCAGACCAACTCCTAATAACATTATCGCTACAATCCCTTATAACGCCTCTAAAACCACCTTTACAAAGAGACTAAAAATAGCTGCCATCAAAATTCAATTTTAGAACTACAGGAGGAGGGGCTCATAAAAATTCAATTATGATTGTCAAGCTGTTGAATGATCATTACCAATTCCAACAGCCCGGGATAAGATAGTGTGAATGGTTGCTGGTTTGACGACGGGACTAAATATCTCTTTATAGTTGATGCCAGCTTGCTGATTGTATCCTTCGGTGACAAGGCAGGCTTTGTATTGTTCTATAGTACCATTAGCGTGTTGCTTGATTTGATACACCCATTTGCATTTGACAATATTAGCGTGAGGTTTGGGAAATGTGAGTGTCCAAGTACATTTTTAATCAACACATTGAACTCGCCAGTCATTGCAGCTTGCCATCGAGGATTTTGGTTGTCAGCAGCAAGGTTTAAAGAATCGGACTCGGGACCCAATTATTGTTTTTTATCATGAACTAGAATTCTTGATTTAAAATGGCTTAAATTAACTTTCACAGAATGACTGCAAATTTCGACCTCGGCATTGTTACAAATAGCATTCATTCTTCCCATGCATAATATTTTTTAGACCACTGAGTCGTTTAGACCACTGAGTCGTAATTTATAGGCATATCTAGAATGTAAACATATAGTCAGTCAGACAGTCTAATTGAGATAAGATCCATGTGAGGCTCACCAAATACATTATCATTCAACAATTAAAAATTCAATGGAGGTGGTATTTTATCATGTCTCTAGAGACTGGGTAGCTAGCAAAATCTGGAAGGTGAAAGAGACCTTGAGTGTTGGTGATGCAGCCAGACAGAAGACTAGTGCCCGCAGGCCCCCTGAGTTCAATAGGATTTCTAATTCAATCAGAGATCCTTATCCTTATCTAGATTAGTAATATTATTTAGTTGTTTAATAGGATTGCTTTCTAAATTCTATTTAGAGTAGGATTAAGTAATTTCCTATTATTAGTATTTTGATTAGTTTAGAAATACTGTCTTCTATATATACAAAAGAACCCTCTTGTTATTTCCCATGCGTATTCAATTAATAAAGACTATCGTGTGTGGAATCCCTTTGTCGGATTCGATCAACCTCACCTGAGAGGTTGGTTTTTTCGATCGAAGGTCCGGGGCTGCGCCAGTTAGTGACATAATGGAGATATAATTTTGCCTCTTTTTTTTTTATGGTCATCAATTATTATTATTTTTTTAACATACAGTGCTCTTGAGGTTGCAGTCATTCAGTCAAATTCTTGTAGCTTTCTACTAGAGAGATTATGTAATGGTGCCTCAACCATAATGTATCAAAACTCAAGGTAATCGTCATCACAAACTGCATCCAAAGAAGATGAGAAGCACACAATATCTTGTTCCTCAACCGTTACGTTTCCAGTCCCGTGGCTTTCACAGACATTTAGGGCATGTTTGTGTACACACCCTTTCCGCGGAAAGGGAAAATTGCCACGCCAACAAATTCCATAGAAATGAAAACTTCGGAAAAGGATTTCCGTAGAATTTAGAAATTCATGTTTGGTGCAAAAAAAAAAAAAAATTCCTCATTGAATTAGTGCTAATGTTGTTTGGTGCGGCTATGGATTTCTTATAAAAAATCAAAATTTCTTATTTGGTGAAATAATTTTTTGAAGAAAAATAACATAACATGTATATTATTTATTCAACATCAAACAAATTTATTTAAAGAAATAAAAAATGAAAGAGTCGTAGGGTTTTGGGTTGAAATGGACAAGAGTGAGGAAAAGAGGGAGAAGTTTTCCGAGGAAATCCATTTCCCATACCCCCTATAGGAAACCCATTTCCACCATTATCAAGGAAAATGCTGAAGAGGCAGGAAAGCGTTTTCGCGGAATTGTTTTGGACCAAACGTCGGAAAAATGAGTTTTTCATGGAAAACCGTCCACTTTTCCGCGGAAAAGTGTTACACAAACATGCCCTCATTCTAGAATCCGCTCTTTGAAGTCTGAACCATATGTTTTACTCATTATAAATGATGCTTTCTGGATGCTAGGTCAATTTTATTCGCCGTATATTGTATTTTTCCTGTTAAGAATATTTCTTGTACACCTTTTTCCAGAAATTATAGCAAGCTTATTTTGTCAGTAAATCAACTTCTCTTCCTTATGGCGAGTTGAAACAGTATGCTGTTTTCCCGTTTTAATCAAGGTAAAATCTTAGATTCTAATGAACTGTCATTGAATATGGCTTGTCCTATCAAATTTATCATCGTGCATACATTCTCCGGTGTTCAATGATTCAGTTATTTTCTTCCACATTCAACTCCCGACTGCTGTGCAGTAATATTGATCTCATTGATTTGTTTTGAAGTCGATTTTCTTAGTTACTAACAGCTCACTGCTTCCTGGTGCAGCTTTGGCCTCGCGATGGAGTTCCAGCAACGTGTTATTGATGCATGGGAGAACCATGGACCAACTGCAAGAGATGAGTGCAGGGAAGCTCATCGACTCCTCGAACAACTAAAAAAGAAGGCTCAGGGGGCATCAAGTGTGCTTCCTAGAAAGGCCTTGCCACTACCACATGCTAGCGGAGCTGTTCCCACCAAGAGTGTTCCAGCTACTGTTGAGGTCAGTTATAAGTGAGTGATCCCATAAAAGGCCTTGCCACTACCACATGCTAGCGGAGCTGTTCCCACCAAGAGTGTTCCAGCTACTGTTGAGGTCAGTTATAAGTGAGTGATCCCATAACTTCAGCTTCAAATCCTCATTGATAGTTTCTTGTTCCATCACCTTGGAGATCATGCTTGCTTCCCAGTTTCCGGTGCTCATACTAGAAACTACTTGCCTATTGATGGTTTGATTGTAAATTATGCACTGGGAATCCTATATTTTCTGTTGTTACCCATGTTTGATTAAACTATTTTTTCTGCCCTCGATCTCTTTGCAAGCAATTTTGTTCTGTTATGCAATGCTACGAGGGAGGTCTCATTTTTTTTTTTTTTTTGGTAGTAGCGTGACATCAGAAAGTCCTAAAATCATTTTGTAATGCTTGTTTGTCATTATATTTTAAGGCTAGTAGTCTGATTGAGTAAACTGATTGGTACTTGTTGAAATTGATGCATGAAGGAAGTGACCGTAGAAAGAAATGTTCCATTCATCTATACATATATAGGAAAGTAAGTGTATCGGTAGTTAATGCTACTAATCCATGCTGATTGCGGCATGTTTAACACATGCATGTCTCCTACAAAATTTGCTTGCCACAACTCTTCTGTTGATCACGTCATACACTCTTCTGCCAGTTGACTGTAAAATAATGTTGCCTGGACAGTATTTGCCTGTTGAGAACTTGGACTGATGACATAACCATGCACTTGGTGACTGTCAACTAGATGGTTTTGGATTTTCTTATCAATGTGATTATTCAGCGTACATTTAATGGGGCACTGTGCTATTTAGATGGTGTTCATTGTGCATGATGCTGGATGTATGTAAACTAATTGATAGTAGCAGTGGATGGAAAAACGGCTTCAAAGACAAGAATTGATCGTCTATCATTATCAAAGCCTTGTCCCAATTATGTTTGGGTTGGCTACATGATTAATTTTGTTTCAATATGCTGGCGTATCATGGGCCTTGGATAGATTGTACTTCTTCACATCTAACGTTACCATTTCCATCTATGTCCTCTTTAGCTTATCCATTTTCCTTGGTGGGCTATTAATTTGCATAAAAAGACTTTTCCACACGGCATTGTTGCTGGCCTTTGTTGAACTTGTCCAAACTATATGGTGCCATTGCTAGCTTGTCTTGAACATGTCCAAACCACCTCAAATGAGTCTCTTTTAATTTATCACCTATTGATGCTACCTCTAGATGCTCCTGAATGCACTTATTTTCTTATTATATCTTTCTTAGATTTACTACAGATCCATCAAACATTCTCTTCTTTGCTACACTCATTTGTGCGTGTTTCGTTTTTTGATTGGCCACCATTCTACTCCATAGGTCATGACTGCTCTAGTTGCCGTCATTCAAAGTTTTCTATTCAACCTTGCTTGTAGGTGTTGATCACACAGCACTCTGAAAGCAAGTCTCGACTTTAACAATCCCACTCTTATTATATATTTGATATTTTCTTCAATCTCTTCATCCTTACTAATTATCGATCCATGGTTTCGGAATGTATTTGTGTGTGCTATTTTTCGAGCTACAATTCTCACCGGCATTTTAGCTCTATTACATCCCTCTTGAAGTTGTAAATCATAAAAACAGAATTGTGTTTGAAAATTAATAAACCTACCTCTTAGAAGAAAGACAATTGCTAACAAGTGTCTGATTTAGAAGAAAACAGATGGCTCAGTGGAGAAATATAAGGTTCAATTAATGCAAAAAGGCTCTGGACACATGAAGGGCATTGATTATAAAGAGATCTAGACCTACAGTTAAATCAACGTTCTTGATTGGTGATTTAGAAGAAGAAATATACATGCATAGCCTATGAATTATCTTTAGATGGGTCAAGAAAGCAATTTTTTTATGCTTTTGGAATCCATTTATAAGTTTTAAAACTTTTGGAAAAGTTTGTGTCAAGCCCGGACCTGAATTGTTGGAATCCTATCAAACCTCCAAAATTTAAAAAGACAAAATTTTGAAAAAAAAATTTGATAATCAATTATAGAAAATAGCATATGTCAAATATCAAAAACATAAATAGATTTAAAAAGTTTATAAACCATCCCTATCTGATTTTTCATTATTTACTTCCTTTGTCTTCAAATTGGTAGTGTGTCCACAAAAGTTGGCAAGGTGGTTGTAATACAGTAAGCTCCAGCAATGATTTCTAGAACACTATATTCAAACTTCTTGCTTGAGAATGCCACACTAGAGGCTCTCTCTAGTTACGTCACCAAAACAGTGAAACCATTGCAACTTTGAAGGGATTCTATGTGCTTGAAGACTTCCAAAACAGTTCCACTGACCTTCAAAAAGAGGAAACTAACCGACAATGTACATGGTAATGCATAATATTATATAATGTTAACCCTAACATGGTATGTTGAGGCATCAACTCCTCTTTTGACCAAAATAAATCTGCCCCTATCTTGACCATTTCACAAACTGGATTTTGTGGGGGGGGGGGGGGGGGGGGGTGTGGGGTGGGGGTACTGATCTTTCTCAATTATGTAGACCCATTTCACAAACTGGATTTTGTTGGGGGGTGGGGGGGTTGTGGGACTAATCTTTCTCAATTATGTAGAAAAAGACCTTCCCTTCTCATCAATTCTTGCGCGCACATAAAAACGGATTTTTATGCGCTGTGGAGCACATCTTCATTGTAAAAACAAGTCTGTTTCATAAAATTAGAATGCATACATGATCTTCATGATCTTGTACCTATTGAGGAAAGGTCCAGCAGTGATAGTGTGCCCCTACAGTGGTGGCCTTTGATCATGTGGAGGTGATTCTTGAGCTAGAAAGAAACACGAAATGAGTTGCACCCAACCACTGATTCTCATCTCTTTGCATCCTCAGTATCAATCCTCACCATATTTCACTCAAAACGAGAGACAAGGCTGGCATTAGATTAGTCACTATAACATGCTAGAACTTTTGTAGTATTTATATATATATATATATATATATATATATATATATATAAAATGATCAATCTGATGGTGGGTCTAATTCTTGTGGATTTAGATTTGAACAAGGTCTACACAACAATTTTAGGGGCTTGTTCAGTTACTAGGAATTTGGTGTGTTAGAATTTCAAAATTCCAGCTATCTAAAAAGATCTCAAATGACCTTTGGAGTTCCTGAAATTTCAACCACTTTGCTTCTTGTTGGAATTTTTGAATGTCAAGTCACAAAGGATGATTCATGAATTGCACATGTTGGAGACTAATTTATAAATTATAGAGATAGGAGTTACTTGAACTCCAATAAAGAAACAGCCCCGGATTTGACACTTTTGGTTTTTAGTACTAGTTGAAGTGAAAAGAGGATTAGTAAAATTTAGAAACACTTGATAAATAATCAGGCTGAAATGTCTGTCTGACTGTCTTGCATTCTTCAAGGCCATATGGTGTCATTGTCCTCAGGATGCAGTTTAGGTCATGCCCAACTAAAATATGCTAGGTCCAACCCAAGCAAAGCCAGAGGTCAGGTGGGGTATTTCTGGTCTGAGGCTGGATTGGGTTTGAATGTATAAATCCTAAATCCAAGTTTGGATTAGGTTTTTTTTTTTTTACCAAGAAAATAAAATAAAATAATAAGTATAAGCAACAATGGCCCTGGATATAGTTGGGACCGAGTCGAGTTAGGGTCAAATTCAGTATGACCTAAAACATAAACCCATTATCTAAAACCTTTACATAATAGGAGCAGCCAAATTAAAGAAAAGTAACAACTATAATCATATGATTTGGGGTAAACTCTTGTACATGTGTCATGATGCCTAGGCTTAATTAGATGTATTACTAAATATATGGCATGTTGGTGAGATCCAATGATCCATGAAATTTAAGAAGCAAAAGTACTATATCTGAGATGTACTAAAAAAAAAAAAATTCATTTTGCATGGTCGTAACTCGTATGATCTAAGCTGACGACTATTAACCGCTAATTGATTTCATTTAGACGGTCAATTTCAAAAACTTTGAATCTAGAAGGTTTTTTTTCATTTTTAGTTCAGCCAAGGGACAGAGATCCAAGAGAGAGGCTGAAAGAAAGCCTGCACATATAGAACTATGTGGCTTATGCAGGATTCAAATTTCGGACAAGCAGGTGAGAATTGTGGCTCTTTACGACTCGGGTAAGGAGCCATTCTCAAAGAGAGTTAAAAATGTTTAATGATGCCCACTATTAATCAATGGCTACTGCACACTCTTTTCTTGTATTCTTGGATTCCAAAGAGCCTAGTAGATTGCCACATATTTCCCATGTAGAAAGTTATGCTTAGCGTGCATACAGTAGCGTACCTCAAAATTGAGAGTATGGATGTGTTTGCCAAAGATGTACGGTGAGGACTGGAATAAATCCAGATGGCTCTATGATCATCGAGGTTCTCTCTCCTGAACTCCTTTTAGTAATCTAAAATCCGGTTTTCAATCAATTTATAAGAGATTTAGAGACGACTCATTTAATTTGACCATGCACACATTCTCCTCATATGATCATAAATAAGATTCTAGGGACTATTGACATGCATGAAAAACATAAGAAAAATAATATTTTTGAGGATATACTCTGTTTTTTCTTTTATATAAAAACTTGTTTGTTTGAGCAGCCAAAGAAAAGTAATAAGAGAAGATTCTTTCTTTTAAATTGTTCATTATTTTTTCCTTTAGTTTCATCATGTCGAAGACTTTCTACAATATAAAATCTATCAAAATGCGGATTTTCACCAAAATCCCTAACCTCTAACCCTTCATATTTGGGTAATTAACTTGTAAAGTATTAAGTGAATGGTTACTTTAAGAGACGAAAAAAGAAGAGGGGATTTTCTTTTAAATTGTTCATTATTTTCTCCTTCAGTTTCATCATGTCGAAGACTTTCGACAATATAAAATCTATCAAAATGCGGGTTTTCACCAAAATCCCTAACCTCTAACCCTTCATATTTGGGTAATTAACTTGTAAAGTATCAAGTGAAGTTACTTTAAGAGACAAGACAAGAAGAGGGGACTTATCAAGAAATGTAAAATTTTAAAAATAACCTCTCTCTTTTTTTTTTTTTTTTAAGAAAGTCAAAAAGTCAATCTCTTATCCCCCTAAAAGACAAAAATGGCTCTTCTTTTTATCCAAAAAAGTCAAAAAAAAAAAAAAAAAAAGAAAGAAAAAAGAAAAAAACAAAAACAAAAACAATATATTATATTTTAATATTTTATTCCTTATTATCTTATTTTAAAAATATTTAAAAAAGTAAATATTTTATTTTGTTCAGATTGAAACAAGCCATTTTATCAACCAGCCGTGCTACAGACCTCGGATTTGTGCTCGGGCTGTGGCACGGCTCCCCGTGGGAGCCATCGGATCCCAGGCTCCCATGGGATCCAACGGCTCCCATGGAAGCCGTGTCAGATCCCGGTCACAAAAACCTGAGGTCTGTGGACTTTTTTTTATCAACTTGGATCTTTTCCATACTCTTGTCTATATTGAGAGCCACACGTCGGCGTGGCCAGCATACGACACGAAGGGCCATACATTTAACAAGCTAGCAGCAGCCAACCTCAAAACTTCTTTGTTCCATCTGGCAGCCTATCAGTATCAATACATTGGCCTGCTCATGCATGAGACAGCAGTTAGTATTTTAGTACTAGAACACTGAACCCTGTTTTTCAATCAAGTCACCCCAAGCAACAATAGCATCACATGCTCTAAGCTAATAACAAACAATCAAGGAACATAGCACATTTGTCCTTTCAGACGATGAAACCACACTAGTCTAGGCTCATATGTGATATGTGGTCCACCATCTTTTTGTAGGATATTGTTAACTTGTAAGTGGGCATATGTGGCAATCATTCCTTCTGAAATCAACACCACAATTCTATTGACTGATAAGTTTAAATGAAAGTCGTCGTCAATCATAAATATTCTGTGGAGGGTTGCTTTACTAGTTTGTGCAACGGATGTGGTCATAGAAAGAAATTAGATTCATGCATAATCACCAAACATGTTAGATTGGTCTTTGGGCCCTTATCCCACCTATGTATATGCATATGTTTGTCTTCTTCTCATACATCTAAATTAATTATTACTAAAGTCTTTTCCTGGTTTTGATTTCTATGAACAAGATTCTGTTGGAAGTTCTAGATTGTTATGCTGATGAATGTTGAATTCTTAAAAAGAAGACTCGGGAGTAGTGATTAAAGGCAAGTTGCAAGCATTTAAGGTTTTATGTACATTAACATTACAAACGTGACATTTTAGTGGGGCCTTTTGTGCGTTTTCCATTTTCGGAGAAGACAGCACTGTAGTTGGGACTACTTAATAAAATTTGAATTGCTTAAAACATACAGGGATCTACTTCTTTTAGGCCCTCTTGCCATATTTTACTATCATGGACATGGAAGTTGTATTGGATTGATCACATGCAAAGTATGTACTTTTGATAATATTTTACTCGTTTATACATGATTAAACTAATGGGCTCAAATGTTATCAAAGAGAAATTGGATGGGAGTTTATACAAGAGCTGAGACATCCACTTTTTAGCTGTCCTAACTGGGCCCCATGGAAGAGAATGACCTAATTCGAAGTGATATACGAAAACAGATGATACAAGTTAGTTGTAGTAGAGCCCAGATCATCCGAGGCTCGCTCATAAGATGCATGGGAGAGACAAATAAGAACCGCACAGTAGGGTTTTGGGGCTTCTGTTAAAAATCTAAACCACTTAAATCGAACCGTCTTCTCTTATATGAACTGAGGCTAAAACTTAAGATAGTAAAAATAAGTCTCACCATAAGATTGAGTATATATAAGACACAGGATAAATATATACAAAAGTCGTGTTTTAATTGGACTGCATTGTATGCTTACTCTTTATCTTGCGATGGAGACCACTCAATTTGGAAAGATGTACGATTTAATGTAAGATGAGGGCATTCTTTTTGAGCTGTTTAGGTGGACCCAACAGTTGAGCTCCACTAATGTGATGACGTCAGAGGATCCAAGTTGGTTGTAGTAGTGGTCGCCACCTAAGAGGAGGAGACGTCAGTAATCTTCTCTCGTAGTTTGACTTTTTGTTTCAATCTCAGATTTTTCTACAATTACAATTTCGTCCCTCCATACTTAGTCATTTACAGTTTTCCTAGTTTTTAAAGCTTTTAATGAGTTGGCTGGATGTCAAATCCAGTCCTTATCCGAATTTGACACTCATCTGATGCCCATGATCCGAGTTTGTTAATTAATTTTGGGTGGATATAGATCTAATTATGGAATGTAACAAATATCTTAGTCCCAAATACTTAATACTTGAGTTTCTGTGTGCGGGGTGGGTGTCTTTAATTCAGATGGATTTTCTCGCATTGAGTAGCCGTAGAATTATAGCCAACAGGATGAGTTTTGTTCCCATGGGAGAAATGTGATGCCGGTTTTTCCATCCCGACCATCTATATGGCGGGACCCTCCCTTGAATTTTATGAATTGGACTGTGATGAAGGTATGGATCCATTTTCCCCATCCTGTTGCTCAACTACGAGTAAAAAAAGGTTTTTTAGGAAATAAATTTATTAACTGCTTCCCATGGAAAATAGGTTATAACAAAAGATTATTAAAGGTGAAGATGTAAATTATGTAGATGGGATCTTGGTTTCTTAACATTCTTACTAAGGTGATGACTGGATATTTATTTCACATTTCCATTTGATTCATTTTCAATCAAAAGGAGAGTTGTTTGATGCCCAAGATCTTCATCTTTATTTCTTCAATTTTAATCTGTGGATGGGTGTTGAACCCCAATCACTTTTGTGCTGAGGGAGGTGTCTCACCATTGAGTTAACGATGGATTGAAAATAAAATAAAAAAATTCTAAAGCTATCTAACTCCTTTGAGTTTAAATTTATTTTTGTTTTGAATTCGATAACACACTTTATTTTACTTTTACACAGTATAAATTTAAAATTCAAAATTTACAATTTTCTTCATAATCTCTTCAGCATTATTCTCAGAAAAGGGCCTACTACAAGCTGACATGTTGGCTTGAGCTGAAGTCCAAGGATAATTACTTTTTACCAATTGACTTACAGTTTATCTATAGCTACTACCCTCAATCATATATATGATGAGTTCTGGCTGGGATAAAAGTCACACTTTAAGCAAATGGGAAGACGCAATTGAGAAGAGGCTACGATGACAACGAGAACAATGATGATGAGGATGAAGATGGAGACGAGGAGGAATAAACAATGAACTCTACCTGAAAACCCAAGATATCAGTGGCCTTCATGATTTTCTTAAATATGGTTGGTCCATTGTTCAATAATTCAGTTAAAGGTTTGAAACTTGATTAACCCAGAGGATAACCAAGCTGAGTTACTTACGTAAGTCTCAGTGATTACTTGGTCAGACCAGGGACGGTGAGAAGGGAGACTTTTTGAAAAGCTCACATGGGATGAGATCTTTTAAATTTTTTCCATAGATAGTTTTCTCTTTTTCTCTATTTTTACCCCCTCCTCATTTCTTTTCTACAACCAAGTAATAAAATTACAAGAGCATATGAGGTGAAGTTGTCATTTTATTTCTTCAAAAGCAAGTAATGACAAGAGGTTGGCTCTCATGACGCAGGCAAGTTTATCTCCGCTTTCTTGTCTTTGAACTCATTTGCATTGGTTCTCAAATACAACAATATAAGTAATTCTTTAACCCATTTGCCTTTTTTCTTTGTTTTTTACTTGAGTTAGATGGCTGCCTCTTTGATGAGTATATTTAGATGCATATATTCGTTTTTTTATTCATTTTTGTCAAATACAATTATCTCTCGATGTTATTGATTATTTTATTTTATTTTGTGAGATTTTTTTGATGCCCAGTTATCTACCAAGATTATTGATTTGGAATATTAGATTGAATTGAAAATCCAGGGCTATGTAAATAAATAGATTAGATCAGATTGAAAAGAATGATAGGCCACTAGATCCAATGAGGGTAATTTTTATGATGCCTCCAATCTTATTACTTATCAGTTCCATTACTTGCCACTTATGGCCCCCGGATCTTATTATAAGCTAGAATTGTCGACAAAAGAGTGCAGAGAATTGATTACCTACCTTTTGACTCTTGAACGGCTCCATATGCAAAAATCACTATTATATGTTAACTTACACATCTCCGGGAATTCACTATGAGCCGTGCTACTTGTCCCGGATAGTGGATGGATGTATATGAATATTTTCCCAAAATGAATAACATCCCCTCAATGATATATCTTAAAATTTTATATCAATACAAGTGGAGCTTACCGTCTGATTGAAAACATAATTGATTATCTGTACGATATCGTACGATATATTGCATTTTAAAAAAAATTTAAAAGAAAAAAAGGTCATTGATTCTCATTCCGAATTGACAAATGTTGATGTAATCGAATGGATACTTGATGTATAAGTGTTTATGTCAATACGCCTCGTAACTTTTTTTATACATCTTTTGTTTATTGAAAGTTTTTGTTCTTTTTTGCCTTCTCTGGGAGAAATTAATTCTTGGCTCTGTAACTGGGTCAGACTCATTCGATTCAGTTTCCCATATTGGATCCGAGTCAACTTGAATGAGCTAGTCCAACTTAAATTGGCTGTTCAAACCATCAGATGGACTAAGACTTTACTAACAGTAAATGCCCACATGGTTCTTTCAGGCCCAAATGAGTCCCCATTAATTAATTAATAAGAAGAGGAACAAGAGGAATTACAGGTGTGTGGTCTTTAACTTTGGGCCAACCATTCTAGAAGTCGGTTGATCAACTGAAGCATCTTAAAAAAAAAAAAAAAAAAAAAATTGAAAAAAATGTAATTGAAGAGATTCCTGGCTCTCTTCTCATGTAAGGTCATGAATTAGACAATCATTGTCAAACCCTTCATCAATCCTTCTAAGAATCTAAACCTCAAACACCCCCTCTCTGCACCCCCCCTCTGGTTGTGTAAGCCCCCTTCAAATTTCATTTTAGAAGCAGTTGATCCCAACGTTAGATTGATTTGTCAAAAAAAGGAAAAGAAAACTTGAATTCTTTATAGATTTTCAATCATGTTTATCATTACAACCACTATTAAACTGAAATTTGATTAAGAGGTGAGTTTATTTTGAGCGGCTTAAATTCTTACGGTGTGAGCCAGGTCATAGGCCCCACAAGCTTCTGACGAGTCCCACCCTCAAAGAGTCTGGACCCTGCATGAGTAGCTGATTTGTCTTGAACTAGCCAGTAGTAGCCGTCCACGTGGACAGCGACCCAAAAAGCCCCTTTCCCTTCATTGACCAGATCACGTCTTAAAAAGATGACGCATTCAAAACTTAACCATGACCTTGCCGCCGTGCATTATTGACCCACGTGCCATTCATCCCATTGCAGGCCCCAACAAAGCTTCTCATCCCCCACTTGCATCTATCCTGATCCTTCTCTCTCTCTCTCTCTCTCTCTCTCTCTCGCTCGCTCGCTCTTCCATTTGGGTATTTAAGAAGAGCCCTTCAAATATTTTCAAACTCATATGGACCAAACAGAACAAGCATAAAGAAAACTCTTTTAGCTCAAATTCAATCCCAAAAACTCAAACCACCCAAAATCAAATGGATTCTTCTTCTTTCTTCTCTCAATCTCCAATTTCTCAACCCTCCCCAGAATCTTTCTCATGGGACGGCCACACCTTCAATCAACTTCCCCTCCCATTTAATGAAAATGACTCTGAAGACATGTTCCTGCTTGAGATGCTCTCTGTAGCAGCCTCTGAGTCTGACGCCCCTAAGGAAACGTCCTCAGAGGCCAAACAGAAGAAAGACAAGTCCTACAGAGGGGTACGTAAGCGCCCGTGGGGCAAGTTCGCAGCCGAGATAAGGGACTCGACCAGACATGGCATACGTGTATGGCTGGGAACGTTCGATAGCGCTGAGGCTGCCGCGCTGGCTTATGATCAAGCCGCTTTTGCTATACGTGGGTCCATGGCCGTGCTCAACTTCCCTGTGGAGCGAGTCCGTGAGTCCCTGAGGGACTTGCAGTCGGGTGATGATGGTGGTTCCCCTGTTGTGGCACTCAAGAGGAAGCACTCCATGAGGAGGAAGAGTGCGAGCGGTAAAAAGACAGGTAGAGCTGAGGTGAAGAAGGAGAATGTCATGGAATTGGAAGATCTAGGAGTTGATTACTTGGAAGAACTTTTACGTTCATCGGAGATTGCTAGTCCTTGGTGAATCTTGTTAGACTTCTTTGCAGCCCATCTTGCCAAGTGGGGTCCATTCATAATCTCCCCTTAGTTTGGATAAGGTCCATTGGTTCTTCTAGTTAGATGATGAGAATTTGTTGGTCATGATCACCTATCTAATTCACTTGGTTGTGTAGCTATGAAACATCTCATTATTCGTATAACTAGTTGATCCCTGAGACCGTTGGTTAGAGAATTAACAAAGCAGTGTAAAAAAGAGGTACGTATCACCTTTACTCCGTCTGATTGAATTCCACAAAGTCGCAGGACTACAGAAGCAGTGAATCGGCCATCCTCAGAGCTTTTCATTCAATTCAACTAAATCAGGCCTTTTATCTGTTCATTTTTTTTGAACTTTCTATTTTTTTAAGTTTGCACGTGAGAGGAGGATATTTTTCATTTGTTCTTCTTCCTGTGTACACATCTACTTTGTTTCTCTGTTTGTAAAAGCTCTTTCTGGTGATAACGCCAACAATTGTTTTTGAGTACTTTATTCATATTATTGTATTTCTATGTTTCCTTTTTCTGATGAGTGCATTGTAAACAATAATGTTTGTTCCAAGTGGGAAGACCCATCAATTAAAGTCTCCATAATATGACAAGCATGATCCGATTGGAGTAGCAGACACACAATCAAGGTGGAGACACGTGGAATCCGTATGATCTGATTAGTTTCACCCCACCATAAAAGAGGATTTGTGATTAAATGTTCACAAATATCAGTAAAGGTCTAATAGGGGTAGCTGTCTGGTTAAAAGGTATGACATGGATGATGAGGAAATGAAAAGGTGCAAGTGTAACTAAAATAAAAAGGATTTTTACCGTACAACTGCTGTTAGATCTTCTTATATTTGCCCAAACAATTGAAGTTCAAATAGTCCCTAGAGTTGCTTGTATATGCAATACCACAAAGGTGTCAGATCTTATGGATACAGGATATCACAGGGTGTGATGTGTGCATATTCCTAGGATATCACATAGTGTTATATGTGGGATATCGCAGGGCCCTACAACATCATACAAACAGCTCTATAGGACTCGTGAAACTTCAATAGTTGACAGGCAAACGTGAGGTGTCAGGAGAGCTATACGAGCAAAATCTCAATAAATAAAAAGAAACAAGTGTCCTTGTTGCAATGATGGACTTATATTATGCCACTAATGTCATCTGATGGGATATTTCCATGGGTTGCACCAACTTGCTGTATGTCTGAACTTTATGTGGGAACTTTTCTTGGATAAGTTGATGGAATTGATCACTTTTTTTAAGTAAAATGTTGCAGATTCACAGTACATAAATGCCCTTTTGACCTCTTTTTAAAAAGGATTTTCAATAGCAGTTCTAAAAATTAGGTACATAAACTACATTTCTAAGAATTAGGTACATAAACTAACTTCTCTTCAAAGAAATCACGTTGCATCAAACCACAAAAAAATTAAGCAAACAAGTAAAAGCTCCGTGGAAACAGGGGGTTACGTAAATGAGCTCTTCACGTCAATAGAAGGTGACTAAGGAGATTTTGTAGTGAAAACCTTTGATTTGTCCTCTTATGTATAACGCATGCAGGATATTTCCTAGTGCCAACATCGACTTGTCATTAGCAGATCAAACTTGGACTTTTCTTTACTCAAACGGACCCATTTTAATGTTTCTTTCAAAATAAAAATGAAAGGGCTGGCATAGTAGGTCCTGTTTCAGCAAGTTAAATGAACTTGGTCTGATTTTGATGCATACAGTACAGAGACAGATACCTAAAAACCTCTTCCAAAACGCTTGTCCTTTCATATCAGTGCCTTCGGTTAGAATGCTTGGGATTTGTTGCTCGCTCATTCTTAGCATATCACCTATACAAGTTGCAATCGTCCCAGAAGGCATAGAAGCCATCGCCAATAATAACATTCAGTCGCTGTGTCAACCTTAAATATATATATATATATATATATATATTTATATATATAAAGCAAGGCTCTCCTAGGCTGGAGCTTATATTAAAATTTGATAAACTCATGCCAGTGGGGTCCACTTTTGGTCTATCCAAATGGACCAAACACATGACTATCTTAAATTATACATGTCATCAACTTTTGGTCATATCCGAATTTACTGGATCGTTGGATCAACTATGCATCGATCCTAATGGACTATTGACCATTAAACTTTTGGGCATATATGGAGATGATAGAAATCACGGTTGTGGTTGATTTTTCTGTAGAAAAGAAGATTTCAGGGAGTCCTTAAAATCCCCTATCCCCATCCCCATGTGGGTCCCCAGGTAAACCCCACCACACACTTGAGCTTACCTTATTTTAAGATTGACCTTAGGAGAGCTGGCCCCACTAGCTATCAGCTGAAGGAGATGCTCCTATGAGAGATAAGGTGGAGGCCCTTACATTAATATCCAATATCAACAACTTAAATGTGAGGGGCCCCCACTCTATCTCTTATAGTAAGATGAGAGATTCTCTCATAAGAGCATCTCCCTATATATATATATATATATATATATATATATATATATATATGGGCTATCTTTCCTCTGCTTAAGCTCAGGATAAGATAAGCTCAAATATATGGTGGGACTTGAGAATCTTCATGGGGATGAAGATGAGAATGGGGATGAGGGGAATTTCAACTTAAATCCTACGCTGATAACAGAAATGAAATTTTGGAAAAAGCAAGCGAGATGGTATTGTGATGGATGATGTATCACGAAGTGGTAAAGTTGAAATCTAATTTATGTTCCCACAGTGTTGATGTGAGCCCGAGGAAGGACTTCACATCTATATGTTTGGTTAAAGCAATTGAACGCACTTTCGTTTAGATTGTTGGAATACCAGGTGTTTGTGTGGTCCACATGACATGACCAACGAATGGAGTCTCTCTCTCTCTCTCTCTCTCTCTCTCTTGAATGGATATGCATGAATGACCTCTTGTTTTGGTTTGCTTGACTTGTTTTGCATTTTGTACCATTCATTGTAATTTAAGAAGATTTAAGGTTCCATCAGAGATTACATTGGATAACTTTCTACTGCAAACACACCATGACTTACATTTGTAAAAAGAAAGAAATAGCATCGAGTTGTCATATAGAAGAAAAACTAAGAGAAGCCATGGATTTAGGAGATTTGATTTACTTCATTTATTTAGAAATTTTGTTCAGCTCAGATTCAAGTTATATTTCGATCCTGAGATTTGTGATTATATCTAATAATTGGTATCAGAGCATCAGTCCATTTAGATTTAATCTGAATAATCCATTAGGTTGTTGTGATTGAGCTTTTTAACTTTTCTGATTTCGGGTCTTTGGGTATATCAATTTTATTTCTAGATTCAAATCCAAAACCCTAATTAAGGGCGTACTTTGCGCAGCTAAAGAAAATATCAACATTACAGAGGGTAATAAAAGACAATTTTAGTTGATTTTGTGCACAGATTCACAGAAGCATGCAGAGCATACAACCCCCAACCCAGCCGGCTCAAATCGGAGTACAGAGCTCACTCCCCAAGCAATGTGCATTAACCTATTCATACTAAGTTGTACAGAGCGTTCAATAGGGACTATTATTTTGGCTCATTAGAGGAAAATCAGACAGATCAGAACCTTTAAAATTAATATACTAAATATCCACAATTTACTAATTGACTGGTCAACACCCAGGTTGATTAGAACAGAGAAAATCAGATTGATGAATTATTTTTTTTTTTTTACGATTACGGACGTATCTTGGCTCGAATTTTTTACCCATTTTCATCTGTAAAGTCATAAGTTATTACAGGGAGATCTTCATGATTATAGTTTGGATCAGTCATAAAGTGATTCTAGTTTTTGTGTATAATTGATATATAAATTCTACTTTAACTCATTAAGACGTTATTTCCGCACTTGATTTAGCTTGATTATTATGATCAGAGTTAATATTTGCAGTTTATAAGTAAGTTTATATGATCTCATGCCAAATTAGTGGAGAATCAATGGTTCGATTATAATGCCTTGTAATGATAAGTCAATTAAAGATATTAGGCTTGATCAATGGCCCAATTAAAGTGATTTTGGACCATTAATTATATAAAAGGATACCTATAAAGGAAATGAGATCTAGCCAAACAAATCAGCCAATTAGTTATTATTTGGATTAATCATGTGCCCAAATTAAAGTATTTGTGTGCTATTGGATTATTGATAATTTAGTAAATTCATTAAAAAAAAAAAACATCCAAATTATGTGATAACTCTAAAAGGACCTTTTTTTTTATCACATAGTCTTGTTGTATTTTTCAATTCGAAACCACATTTTTTTATAATGTCACCAAATAGGCCCAGTTATGACAAACTGTGTATTCGTAAGATTGAATTAACTAAATAAATCACCAATCAAATAGTGTGATAACATTAATACGAAATGGTGATTTTATTTAGGAGATTGAGGATCAGTCCAAAGGTTCAATCATCTTTCAATCACTTGAAATCGAAGTAAGATGTGTTTAATAAACGTGTCGCGGGTCAGCTTGTTCTATACCCAAACGTATAGTAAACTAATTCGAGACACATTTTATTAACATGGTCTTATTAAATTATAGAAGAATGATAATTCACATGGTGTTCTTCTACCCAAAAGTGGGATTACAATAATATATCATTACTCCCCAAGTTAATTAAGTATTTTTATATTATTTAATTTGAAAGCATAAATGTGATGTGCGTATATTTATTTTACGGTCTCCAAATCTATGTCCTTACCTTCATGCTTAGGGTCCCATACTGGATGGATCGAATTTTGTTGGTTGGTTAGATATGTCGATGCTAGCATGTACCTTTCTATACTTGGACATAGCTCTTGACAAGCCTATGCCTCCAAAGTCGACAGACATGCGTTCAGCCACCGATAAGGCAGATTATGAAAAATAGATTAACCGTAGTAAAATTTGCCTCAATTAAGATTATCTCAAAATATGTTTCTAAAAGTATAAGGGGGTCACTTGTAATTAAGGATAATGCAAAGGATCTCCTTAATTATGTGAAAAAGCAATTTGAAGTGATGGACAAAACTCTCGGTGTATCTTTGGTAAGCTGATTGAAAATTTTGAAATATGATGAGACTATGGGAGTAAATAAATATACTTTAACCATGACGAATCTTGCTACAAAATTAAAGGAAGTTGAAATTAGTGTAACATATGGTTATTAGATAGAATTCATCATTGACTCTCTTCCTCATTTTCTGCACCTATCACAGAACTGTCATGTTAAGATCCTATTTTAACTGTTACTAAAGACTTGACTAGGTGAGAATATTGATGTTGTGATGATTATTATGGAAGGAAACATGTCAATGAAGATTTGCGACCGTCATGATTCACATTGGTAAAATTACTTAATCACATATTTAAGTATGACATACAAGTTGAAATGAAATCTTTTTTCAAAGTGGTGCACCAGTGAAAGTCGTTTTCAAAGTTCTCAAATTTATGTCTTTATAAAAAAACATTAATTAGAAAAATTTGAGAAAAATGCATATGGTCGCATTGACCAAGTGGGAGACTATTAGAATACCATTTTGTATGGTCCACAAGACCACCGAATGAAAAAACTCTCTCTCTCTCTCTCTCTCTCTCTCTCTCTCATTGAATTGATTTGCATGAATAGCCTTTTGGTTCCCTTTGCTTGCCGTGTTTTATTTGGTACCATTCATTATCATTAAAGGAATTTAAGGTTCGCATCTCTTGATGGAAGATATGCATGTAGTAACGGGCCTATAAAATATATATATATTTATATATATATATATATATTTAGTAACATTCTACACTTGAAAATATGTAAAAATACTATCACTTACATTTACAGAAAAGTAGTAGAGAGTTGTAAACCCCACTAATGTAGAAGAAGATCTAAGATGGGTCATGGATTCAGGAGGTATGATTTACTTCAATTATTTAGTAATATCCTCTGTGGTGTTCAAATTAGATTTAAGTTATATTTTGATCGTGAAGTTAGTTAATAGATCTAACATTTATATCACATTGATGTATTAGACAATGGCAAACTAGATATTCAACCAGCTAGTGGCTAAATAGTTAAAATAAGATGCTGATGAGATGTCATGTTTGTTATTGTCGTTGTGTAGGACCGGAACATGGGCACTCACATCCTAATTAGAGTATTTAGTGTCTTTGACCAGTTAAGTTACAGTTATGGGTGATGAGATGTTCTTCTTGGAGCATAGGGTTTGTTATACACTTGAGGATTGGGTTGAATTGTAGAACTTTGATACCAAAAGAGATCCACACATAAGAAAAATCCCACACCTTAAATTGTACATCTAACAGGATAGGCATCTTAGCACCCCATAGGTGCCCAATCACTAGAACTTTGAAGTAGGAAGAGGATGTTATCATATGAGAGTTGCAGACCATAAAAAAAAATTCTTTGATGAAGTACTACCAAAAGATTGAAGAGAATTTACGAAATTCCTAAGCTTCCATGGAGGAACAGTCGTGCCAATCTCTAGTTGTGATTTACTGATTTTCCATCTTCTAAATCCATGTCCAGGGCTTTAGAAGTTGTTTCATAGTGACTTGCATCTGCTCTGATCATGGAATTTGGAACGATGTCTGAAAGCTCTACAGAGCAGGAATTAAGGCGAAGGTATCATATTTCTTGGTGCGCTATTGCTGGGGAAAAGACATAGCACTTTCATTTTTTTTTACTTGTTCTTTAACATAGCACTTCATTAAAAATGTTCAGTAGTGCACTTTCTCTTCTAAATTCATGTCCTTCTCTAAAACCTACATTATCTAATGGCCCCCCTCCACCCTTGGACACTTTGAAGAAGATCAAGCCTTCATGTTGAAGATTTAATCTGGAAAGATTTTCATATAGGGTTCGGAAACTTGTCCAATTGATTTGTGACTTGGTCGAGTTGTCCCATTTTGCACAAGGGCAGAGTCAAATTCAAGGGAGATTTGGAATAAATAAAAGCAAGTTGTAAGAATGGTTGTTTTTTTTTTTTCTTCTTAATTTCATATTTACTTAATATAAAAAATTATTAATTTGGATTTAATTATTATCATGAATCCAAGTGAGTTAATATATTTCTAATTTTATAAAATTAACTCTGTTTCTATATTCTATTAAAATAATTTAAATGAAAAAATGACTTTCTTGAGTGATCATGTGTGGTGTCTGGCAGGACAAGTTCTTTGGAGTTGAGCGAGTCGTATCTCAGTCTTGAGTTTACCAACTTTGGTTTCAAAACAACAATACATGCATGCTAAAGCTTGTGTTTAATTTTATATGATTATTAATTCTAAGGATCTGTTTGGTAACTCTAAAGATAAGTACTTATTTAAATAGTAAGAGCTTAGTAATAATTTAGAGTGTTTGATAAAACACTAATTATATTTCATGTTTAGAACTTGTCTTTAGCAATAAGCAGTTTTAGCCTCTTAAAAATAAGCTGTTGGAGGCGGTTCTTTTTCGTAACTTTTTGTCTAAAAGTGGAGAAAGTCGAGGAGGATGGTAATTTCGGGTGCATTGGATGAAAATGTCCTATAAGAACTTTCATATTTATGGAAATACCTTCAGCCTTACTTCTTCCCTAGATTTCCTGCACTAGACTCTCTTCAGTAAAACTAGAAATGGGTTTTACATGATTTTTCTTACAAATCCATGACATAACCTGTAAAGCAAAAATGCCTAAATAGAGAAGTGCGGATATGTGGGATTTGCATGTTTTAACTGAGAAAACAACCAGCCATTCATGAGTCATGTCTAAAGCAAAATTAGATAGGTTTTACATTATCGCACAAGAAAAACCATAATTGGGTCTCAAATCCATAACATTAATGGGATTGGTAGGATCAGAAGAACACAATTTTGGATGTGCCTGATGACCTGATGCATATATTAATACCTCACAATTTATATATATGAAAGGGACTGTTTCCAATTGAGAAATCAGTCCCAATTTATTCAATTGATGTTGACCTCCATAATGTTTGTCAATGACTGTTGGTATCCAGGCCATAATGAATGCAAAATGAAACTGCTCCATGATGCCTACTGGTATTTATATATCTATTTAAATTAATTAGGTGGAGCCCACTCTTTTAAGTTATTCAAGATCATAATAATTGTGGGATCCAAATGGCTACGTGATTGCAAATAAAAACTTTTGATCCAGATGGCCATAATGAATGCAAACCGAAATTGCTCCATGGTACCCGTTGTTAATTATATAGCCATTTAAATTAATGACGTGGGACCCACTCTTTTAACTTATCAAGGACATGATAGTTGTGGGTTTTTCTCCATGATACTTGCTTTTAATTAATTATACCTGCTCCATGATATAAGGATTAGACATTCAATATCAACCAGCCATCCAAAGCCCCCTTTATCCATATTCCAAATCTCCATTCTCATTTTTGTATTTAACTTCCAAGTTTATAATCAAACAAAAACATGGACAATTTCACTGAGAATATTGGCTTCTTCAACCACATCCATTAGAATCTCTTGCGGCAACAAAGTCCACCCTCTTCAATGTTTCCTCCCTCCGATGTTTCTCTTCGGGTACTATTCCAATACAGCCATCGTTTATCTCTTTTCTTTTTAATTTATATAATTTATATGAAAATAAGGTCCATTGTACTCTTGCCATGTCTTGATTACAGATTTTACCTCTAACTCTGATTAATCAGTTAAAGAAGAAGGCAACCGGCTTTATCACGGTATGTGAAAAACACATATAGAACGTCGAATCTAGATAGCATTCAATGTGTTTTTTTTTTTTTTTTTTTCCGCAAGGCCCCATTTTTGGTTATTCAAATATGTAATTGTGAGAAAAAACAGAACAATTAGGCTTTTCAATAAGGCAATGTAGATTTTGACTCTTCCTTTTTTGGGCTAAACTTAGTTCCAGTTGAAAGAGCTTATTTTTCATAGGCTCGAGAATGACCCAAAAAATAAGATAAGTTAGAAATCGAATCCATTGATAATAGAAATAGTTAGAGAAATTATGATGATGGGTAGTCCTTTTGTTTTAACCGGATGTACTTCTCAGTGATTTCTTTACCAATATGTTTTCTTCTGTATCTTTTGGATCCTTCAATTTGTTGATTCTATTTTCTCTTTTTTTATTATTATGTTGCCTTTTCTGTTCTTATATTGTTTTGTGATTATAAATAATTATTAATCGAAATTATTTTTCATTTTTTTACAGAGCATAATCTTAATTAGTGAAACTATATAATCATTAGAAAGGACAACAAGGGAAGATTGAGATTCTATCGAGTTTTGTTTGGCATTTTGTAGATTTGTCATCTTTTCTATTTTTCCTTTTTCTCTTTTTGAACTTTTGATCACCTTCTCTTTTACATGTGCAGATAATTTGTTCTTATGCAGAAAAAAGCATGGTAAACAAAAACTCTTAATCGATGTCGGACAAGAGAGTGTAGTAAATGTTAAAGGGGTAGAGTACAAAGACAATTTGGACCCTAAACTTTGACTTTACATGGTTCATATATCTTTTCATTTTTAAAAAGATATATTACCTAATTAAAAAAATAGTACAGAAGATAACATGACCCAAATACAAGAAATATAAGCAGAAGTCATAGGATATGTAGAACTATTGCGTTTTGATAAATAAATATCTTAACTTCAATTATCAAGTTTATAATTAAATTTTGTAATTAATATTAAAGAAAAGTTCTCTTTCTAAATCTAAGTTTCTAGCTATTGCAAAATTGATCACTAAAATAGAAACTAATATATAGAATTTTTAAATAATTGCTATAGAATAATTTTAAAAACATTGTATTTATTGTTTAAGTCAATAATTATCTTAGATATATATTTTTTAAATACAGCCCGGGCAGCATGGGATCAATGTGTTCTTATCAAGTTTCATATTAATTTTTTCTTTTTACCCAATCAATTCTCTTTATTAATTAAATTTATTATAATTTTTAGTTAAGTTTGCCACAAAGTTTAAATGATCTTAGTTTATTTTCCTAACCAATCAAAGGGGATCACAATTTGATGTAAGAATTTATTAATATTTTTAGAGCCCAGGCTTACCACGGGCCTTTATTGCTAGTTTCAACTGATTCCAATCATACTCTTAATCCCAACCAAGCCAAACCCAAGCCCCTACATTAGAGAGCTCATGATACCAGAAATACTCAGAGAAGATGGGAAAAATTTGTAGAAATCTGCAATTTTCAGGATTTTGGGTGGAGCAAACACAAGAGGACATATCTGCCCGTGGGACACACATGGCCCGCCAGTTTGGAAGATGAGTGCTGCCCTTATATAGGAAGTCCACTCAGGGGCGACCCAAGTTGTGGGGCCCAAGTTGGATCCGGGCATTGTTGGGCCCAAAACTCTAAGTCCCAAAATGGGGTGTATTTATCCACGGCCCATCAGATCCTTCCTTTCATCAGCTGGACTCCTTAGACCTTCTTTCTTTGTTTCTTTTAATAATGACATAGAATTACACCTCTTAAAAGCTCTAATTTGGAGGTTTTCCAAACACTCTAATATGAAATAAGAGCTTTGTTTATTAATTTTACCAAACCGTCTAAATTATAAATTAGAACTTAAAAAGTAGAGCTTTTTATTTTAGACCTTAATTTAATTAGATCTTATTAATTAAATTAGAGTTACCAAACGGGTCCTAAGGTTAAGATAATTACATGATTAAAATCATAGTAAAACAAACAGATAGATCGAGCGACCGACAAAAATGAAAAGGACACCTTGGAATATATTCAGAAGATGACATTGGACAATTTGCAGTTTGTCAAAAATTCTGTGACAACCTTTTGATTTTTTACATGTGTGACAGCTGAACTGTTTTCTATTATTTCCTGTTTTTGTTCTTTCTTTAAAATAAAATGGTACCCTCCAAGGAAAATTTCCTGAAGTCTATGCTGCTGTATGTATGTTCCACTGTGACTCAGCAATACGTTTTTCTGCATGTTCCACTGTGACTCAAAGTTATAGTCAGCAATACGTTTTTCTCTACTATAATACTAAATGGACCTAAAGTTGGTCCTTAGGACCATCTCTGTTACATTATTCGATTGGGTTTCCGATCCATTGCCGAGTGAAAGAGATGATGCCCTTGGAGCCCAATCTAGAGAACTATACACCTGCCCACAATTCAGATGCACTGAGGTCAATAGAATATTAGGAATCGAATACTAGGAATTCATTGTCATGTGAGATCCACCAACTGATTATTAAGGAGGTGAAGTGTGCATGACTTGAGGTAATTAATTAAGGGGTAAATGATATAAGGTAGTAACGTAGATGAGACATTGACTTTCTTGTGATTTAACTAACTAGGGTAAGGGCCGAGTATTCATTTCTTGTCTCCCCTTGATTCACATTCCATTAAAAGAGATGTTATTTTATGGTCATTAATTTTTGTATGTTTACCCTGAGATTTTCATTTTTAACCACTTATGTCATGAATTCCTATGTATTATATACAAACAATATTCAGGCCCTAGGGATGAGTAGTAATCCTCCAAGCCTCATTTATGGCTGTCGGTTTGCACGGAAATTGAATCCACAGGAACTCGTGGTCAAATGGGCTTACAAAGGTAAAAAATTTCACCCCCACCCATATTACTTGAATTGACCACATTTGACTCAACCTGATCTATCACAGGATTTGAGAACTTAACTCACAATAGAAGCAATTAGGATTAGGGTCAACCTGCATATCATATTAAAAAAAGGTTTGTTTAGAGCCTGCATACATAACTCCATTTAAACAATTTGGTGGTTTAATAGTTTGATACTTAAAATAGTTCATTTTACACGGAATAAGCTGAGTTTGTGTTAAACGTTTTTGGCCTACATTATAACTCAACCATGGCCTTAATATTTGAAGTGAATTGGGTTTGGCCATGCATCTATAAGTTGGTCGGGTTAAACAGGCTAACCTACATTGAGTGCAGGTTCTGAGGGTCGGGTAGAGTTGACCCGTTAGGAACGGGTTAAAGTTACTTAACCAGCTTTAAAAATGCATTTGATACACATTGGACTTCAACCTATAAACATGCCTTGTTAACTTGACCGCTTTTGAACAAACCCGACATGTGGGCTGCAACAACTATTATTAAGAGGTAAAGAGGAATGATAGAACGTGGTACGTCCCTCACATTCCTAGGTTTTGAATTACTAGGCGTTGGCTGATTATCCATTTCTGTTATCCTCTCATTCATTTTTCCATTGGAGGGAAAATATTGAATTCTTACGATTCCTATGCATTCAATTATATGAAACAACTAGGCCCTTGCATTAAAGGGGAGCAACAGTATGTGCTCGGTTGGAGTAAAATCTAGATCAATTTCAAAGGATGGTGTGTGATATATATATATATACACAGCTTTGACCAAGCTAACGTGGTTTAGCTGAAATTAACCCTCCATACTCAACACTACATATCATGGTTTTCCAATATATGATGTTTTCCTTCCAGAATTGATTAGATATGGCCCTTAAATATTTGAAGTCAAGATACTCATATGATGGATAGCTCTCCATTTAACGACCCCTAGATTCGTAAGGCCTGGTCAGATCTGAGGTCATCAAAGTTAATGAACATCGAATCTAGGACATTGACCAACACTATGCAAGCAATTTGATTTGAGGCATAACCTCTCTATTGAAAGTATCATTCTTCAGGTCCATCCCCCCCGGGTAAACCAAAGTGGGAAGGGCCATTTTTTTTAAATAAAATATAGTCTGGTATGAGTCCAATATTTGAAAGTTTTGTGTGTTAATTTGTCTGCAAGTTTGAGTCCGGTGCATGGGGCTCAATACAATCTGTTTCAATGTCTTGGTTATAGTCAAATTCTTTCAAATCCAAGGATCCCGTTTCCTGCCGACAAGCAGGTATGCAGATCCTTTTGTGAATCCTCACACCATCTAGAAATGTTTACCATATGATCCACTTGAATGGACCGCACACACATCCCCTAAAAGTCACCAATTTCGTAGGTTTGCACTGATCTGAATGGCCTGGATTGTCAGATTCATTCAATGTTTGTTTGTTGAGTTATCTATAAAACTCTCCGGGCATTTTTCATAAAAAAAAATGCCCTTCTTTTAGTCAATGAAAGTGTGATACATGTTATCAGTGATACACATATCCAATTCTCTCTTCCAAACATTTTCGTACAACGATGGATCTTTTATATATTCTCTTAAAATACTAACAAATCATTGGCTATTAGATAGGGGCAGAAACTTTCATTTTGAGATGGAGGAGTTTTTGAGAATTTTTCTTGTTTATATATATATATATATATATATATATGAGAGATGCACCTATGAGAGATATCTCTCACCTTCTATGAGAGATTTGGGTGGAGCCTTCACATTTAAGTTGTCTGTATTGGATATGGATGTAAGGGCCCCCACACGATTACTCATATAAGGTGAGAGATATCTCTCATAGGAGCATCTCCATATATATATATATATATATATATATGTGTGTGTGTGATTAAAGGGTTAAGGGCGTTAGATTTACATTAAACTTCATATCCAAGGTGGTCTTAGGTGGATCTTTCAATACCTCCTATTGCACGATTTGTGCGGCCTCAAGTTGGACCCAATGGCTGGTGCTCATGGTAAGGATGCATGGGAAGATTTTCCTTTATATATATATATATATAGAGAAGTTAAGCATTCTATGGGTATTTATATATACGAAATTGTCCAGATGACCCATTTCTTTTTCATTTTAAAAAAAATGTAAGTACTCCAAATCCACCCGCATATATGGTCGCCCAAGTTCCTCGTATTTGCTCGACGGCCCACAGTCAGGAATTGATCTTTGATTGTTTATGTGGAAAGGAGGTTCACCAATTGAGCTATTTTTTAGTATTTATATTTGGGCTTACCTTTCACCAATCAAACATGTTCACATACATCACCCCTGTCAATCCAAATAGAATAGTGTTTAAGATATTATTTACAATTAGATTTTATCACACTGAAACTGCATGGTAAATGACCATTTGACTTAAAACCTGTTTGTCTGCATTTGATTAGATAAATACATAGAGATTCATATTCAAATGAGCTCTAACAAAGGGATTTTAAAGAGAAGAGGGGGAAGGATATAAGTGGGGAGATGCACTCCTGATGTTGATGCAACTCAAACTTTACTAAGATTTGAATTACTATGGTGATGGTTGGGTATTTATTTTTCATATTCCTTTGATTCAACTTTTATTAAAGGGGATATTATTTACTAGTCATTTTTGTATTTTAACCCGTCGTCTTCAATTTTAACCACGTATGACATGATTTCCTATATATTCCTTGCAACCAAACATGTCCAAAGAGATACAATAATATGATTGGCCTCATATATTTCCCTCGTTAAGGTCCAAAGCTTTCCATTGTCATATCATCCTTAATTATTATGTATCCAAGTGGGCCCAATTGAAACTTTTTGTTTTTTTAGGAAAAGGGTGGTCCCCGGTTTGTAGCAAAGCCCTGTATAAATATAGATGCATACTACATATGATTTTGGTCCTTAATGTCCAGGTCCAACCTCTATATTTTTTTCTCTAGTCTAGGATCTCATTCTCTAAATTTTCAAGTCTAGGAACTCAATTAATTGGAAGCTATGTGCCTGATCCGAATGTGATCCATTTCATCCCTTAAGTTCCTGGGCTCCCTTCTAGATGCCAATTGATTGCATCATTCACACCCCAATATGTCTCATAAGTGGAAAGCTAATGAATAAAGCAATAGAAATTAGAAAAAAAAAGAGGTCCACTGCCGACAATCATTGATATTTATATATATGGATAATATTGTTTCATGACATCAAAACTATGCCCTACCAAATGAGTAGTTATAATGGTTTGACTTTGCAGATAGGGGTGGATTCTGCAATACCCCACCAAATTTAACTCATTAACTACTTTGGGGAACAAGTGTTCCATTGAAGACTTGAACCTAGGAAATAATACGTAGAGAATAGACCCTGAAGGTGGAAAGTCTTGGTCTCTTGGAACAGTTTCTATTCCTCCAACTGTTAGTGATTTGGTTTTTTGATACATAGTGTTTGATATGTCGTTTCTATTCGATAGTTTGGTCTGTTTGGTTTTTTCAGTTTTTTTTTTTTTTTATTTCAAAAAATATTTTAAAAATATAAATATTAAAAATTTCCCCTGATTTTTGGGGTGTTTTATGTTAATTATCACATGTGAAAGCTAAAGATTTTGTATTTAATTTTGACCGTCAATAATGAATGGCACCCGATGGACTATGTTATTGGTTGGGCGAAACCCAATTCCGCCTCAACTCACAGCCTACCCTGCTCCTTACCCGACGCAAAACCCCAACAGAGTTAAAATTTTGTAATACCAAACTAGAAAAAGGTTATACACAGTTTCATGGTAAAAATAACGTATTAAACTCATTGGAAAATATCTAATGAGAATGTCTAAGTAACTTGAAACTCTGTTTTAATGACTATGAATTCCGTTGAAGTTATTAAAAATACTATGAAAAATATAGTCTACGTTGAATTTTTGAGATGAATTATTGTCATGATCTGGTCCGCTCAGCAGATATTGTCCTCTTTGGCATAGGGCGGAAGGGCGCACCATTCATGACCCAGGCCTCAAGTTTTTGTTCTCGGAGCCCATTAAGCTCCAAAATGCTTCTTATTAGACTCACAAGCGTGAATATATATAAGCCCAGTCTTTCGATCGTCTATTGACAATGTGTGACGTTATAATTATATTATAAAATGAGGTGTCTAGTAAATAACATTTCATTTTATCAGTTGAAGAATTGATGGTAGGAAAGTAGATAGCCTATTTGGGCTATTTAAATGATGACTTTGAAACATGAAATCACATTCTCACTCTACAAGTACACACCATGTATAATGTAAATTTGATATTACAAGAGGTCATCGGTTGTTTACCATGCTTTACATTGACACCCTTTGCTAGTAAAATATTGAAAGAAAACTGATGATGGATAGACCTAATACCCATCATAGGAGTACACCAGCATTTCAATTGAAAGAAACTTGTGGCTTGTTTGATAAATGGAGTTTATACAGAAATTCACTTTTTTCTCAAAATTCCAAATTTCTCTCCTTCTTTGTACTCTTGAGATCTGTCATTGACAAAGAGAAATTTAAGAGGCATTATTAGGATTTGCTTTAACAAAATAGATAAAATGCATCTCTGACTCTTGCTCATCTTTACGGACATGTGTGCATGGGTGTATGGGTTGAATCTTGTAGAAAAAACGAAGAAAAGGAGTTGAAATGGCTCTTAAAATGCTCCAAATCTTAGAGTTTCAAATGGTTTCTTTAGAAATTGGCATTTGGAGAATTTCATTAGTAGCAGTGTGGAGAATTTTTAAAAAAAAATAATTTCCCGATTCTATTTTGTGGAATTAATCCATGGAAGTCCTTTTCCAAATACTTGACCTTTTCATTTTAAAAATTAGAGGGATCTATTGAGAATTGGGCTCCACCTAAAGGGGAGCTTTGAAGAGCCTTAGTTGATTGCAGCTGGTGCACCAGGCTTGATTCTGACTAGGTCGGCTCGATTCATAGTCTAAATAGTTTTCACTCAATGTACCCATACTCAATTGCTAGGATCGTGCCTAATATTCATAGGCTAGCCATTTCTCCCATATGGATTTATTAGAATTATTGAGCTTGAGTGTGGCCCAAGGACCACATGCCCATTTGGGTTCCCTTTCCCTACTTTTGCTGACCATTACACATTGGGACTCTTATATTGGTTGTAAGTGCCTAAAAATTACGGACTTAGTTAAATGGGTTTTGTTGTAAAGCTTTGAAGAAAGAAAGTAGCTCCTGAAGCCTGAAAAGGAAAGAAGAAGGTTAGAAGCCTTGGCTACAGCTAGCCGAAGGCATTCGGACGCCTAAATTAGTTTAACAACTCAACAAATAGTGAATGAGTGGAGCAGAAGAGAGAGCTCAGTATGTATTGTGTTTGCATACCTTTGCTGGACTTACCTCATGCATATATATAGGCGCCGATCACCTTAGATCCTCCCTTAGTGGGGGTAGGTAAAGGTATTGTCCAATCAGACTATACCTTTTCTCCTCAGTGGAGGTAGGTGGAGGTACTGTCCCATGAGACTATACTTTGACCTTTTGCATGATTGCTGATGTGATCGTCGGATAAGGACTACTCCTTATCTATATCCGGCGCCCATCTTATCAGACAACACGTAGCCGTAATTTTATTAATGCTGATTGACATCTAGTACTCACCTCGGTCGACCGAGTTGATGGAGATACCGAAGTCAAGTACAGCCTTATTGTAGATACACATTGGCACTGTTGCCGAATTGCGCAGGTTCGGTACCATTACCGAGCTACATAAGATGAGACGAGGTTAGCTGATACTTTTACCGAAGTTAGCCCAAGTCTGGTGTGGAGTAATGATGCTACTGAGCCCAGGAGACCGAGATCAAGACAAGCCTAATTGGTACTTTTACCGAGATCAGGGCTTATCTTTGTACTATGGAAATGCCCCCACACAACTGCCCCTAGCTCTTGACCTCTTAGAGTTCTCCAACTCTTTGGGGTCTCGAGCTAAGTATTGAAATAGGAGAGCTTCTTCATCTTGGTGTGGACCGCTGACAATTATTGATGCCTGATCCTTATGATGCCTAATTGGTACTTTTACCGAGATCAGGGCTTATCTCTGTATTATGAAAATGCCCCCACACAATTGCCCCTAGCTCTTAACCTCTTAGAGTTCTCCAACTCTTTGGGGTCTTGAGCTAAGTATTGAAATAGGAGAGCTTCTTCATCTCGGTGTGGACCGCTGACAATTACTGATGCATGATCCTTATGATGTTGCTTCGTGTGCCTGAGATAATTAATGAAATGTAGATGTCTCTTCACTTGTCAGAGGTGATTAATGATGTTGCTGCTTCGTCTGCCCGAGGCGATCAATTAGTATGCTACCGTCATTTCGTCTGTCCTAGGCAATTAATGAAGGTAATGAATGAGGCGTCTTGATCAATGTGGGAAATGAACCAAAGGTGCCACGTGTCGTTACCTGATGAGGCTTCTAGCGTCTTCGAAGAGGCGTGTGAAGTACTCGAGGTGACGCCTCGCACTTCCGCCCTCGAAATCTGAAAAGACGCCCTTTTATACTTATAAATAGAGGTGTTGCCCCTTCCTTCCTCTACATTTGCACTTGTTAGAGAAAGGGCTTTTGCAAAGGAGATAGTAGAGAAGAAAAGAACTCCTGTTGTTATCGAGATTCCGTCCCATTTTAGCCTTCCTGAGCTCTCTCTTCTTCTCTACTCATTCACCCTTTGTTGAGTTGTTGAACTAACTTAGGCGCCGGAGTGCCTTCGGCTGGCTGCACCCAGTGCCTCTAACCTTCTTCTTTCCTTTTCAAGTTTCAGGAGCTACTTTCTTTCCCAAAAGCTTTATAGCAAATCCCATTTAACTAAGTTCGTAATTTTTAGGCACTTACATTGGTAAATGTCCTTAAAGCACTTTAGTGTTTAGTAAAAGTTGCTAACTTAATAGAGTTTTCTATGCTAAAAGAAATCTATATCCTAATTGAAGTTATACTCCATGATGGGAAGGGAATTGTCTAAGAAAACCTATATATAGGGTTTAGGGGCTACATCTCCTTCTCTACACATGATCAATACATTGATTGCCCCATTGAGATCACGTAAAAAGGTCATAGTGGAGGAGTGTAGTAAATCCCCAATCAGAGAACGCAATGGGATTAGTTACTCTATGTTGTGTTATTTAAATAAACCTCATATTTATGTAGATCCGATTAAAGATACGTTAGTCTAAGACTAACATGTGGTATCAGAGCACCGAGTTAATTAGGACTTGATTTTGATAACCCAAGATTTTTTCCTTTGTTTGTTTAACCACATGATTTATGTGTTATATGCATATTAGATTGATTGCATAAATTTATTGTTTAATTTGTGCATATTTAATTGACCGTCAATTGTCAGTGGGATTGACCCAATCATGTTGATTGGATAAAAGTCGATGGCGAGACCCAAATCCATTGAGATTACTGAACCAATTATCACCTAAATGCCCAGAGTGCGGAGTGGGAGCTAAAGCGGGAGCGCCGAAACACTAAATTTTAAAATAATTATGTGTCCGAAGCACCTCCGAAATGCCTATACAACATAGTGCTTATGAGTTTATAAATAATTAACTAATGAGCACAAATATATCTTATCCACATATTCAAGTATAAAAAATGGAGAAAAAATTAACTTTGCAATTTGATCACATAAAATAGACAATAGCTAATATGTTAGAAGAAGTTTCTTCATTTAAAACATAAACATCAAGCTTATATAAAAAGAATTTGTACATAAACTAAAGATTTTGCACAGTTCGCTTCATATTTGGTTGATCCGCTCTCCGAGCATCTTCGAACCGCGCTCCGAAGATAGTCAAACCACGCTCCGAGGACGGATCCACTCCGAAAACGCCGATCCGCTTTTTCGGAACAGGATAAGGAAGCGGGAGGGGAGGTTCTGGTTACTAAGATTGTCACCATGGACAGTCATTATCGATACTCTAAGGGAACACCTTTTCATCCTATTATGTCACTTCATTCATTACAGGGGTCATAACCGTTGATGAACTTAAGGATATTAAAATAACATATTTGATAATCATATTAGTGACAATGCATATCACACTTTGTGTTATTCTATTTGTCAAGTTAAAATCTACAATTTGATTGGCTTTGTAGCCACCAAAGTGACCCAGTCATGATGAATTGCAGATTTTGAGTTGAATTAAATTCATAGGTATAGTTAGTTGTACAATGATTAGTAACATCAGAATTGCGAGATCTATTTAGGAGGTTGAGGATCGGTCTAAAGTCACGATTGCCTTTCAATCACCTGGAGACCGGGATAAGGTATCTTTACACGTACTTTCTAATTAGAACGTGGTTGTCTTGCCCACGGGTGTCACCCATCTTTTTCTGTTGTACCATGATTTACCTTAAGAACTAATAAAAATATAACCACATGTTTTACACATGATGAATCCATCGACAACAATTACTTTGATCGAAGTGAGTTTTCCAAACTCTAACTTGGTACTCGCCTTCCCATAGAATGACAGAATATCCCAAATATCTTGTATTCAAACTAAAAAAAAAAAAAAATGAAATTCCCAAATCATTAAATAATATGGAACACCAGACTATCCTAGTCTCCTTCCAAAGAAACTTCACTTCTTTTCTTTATTGCACTACACGCGTCAACTATGTATTGGTTGTTCCTATTTTAAACAAGTCATTGTCGTTATTGAGTTTTCAAAGTTGAAATAATTTATAAATGATATTACCGTTGGATGAGTCACATGTTGAACACATGATTAATTTCAATTTAACTCTAATAGAAATTATACGTTATCATATATTATGTCCAGTGGCATCTATTAATCTAATTTGACCTAAATGAGGGTCCACTATTCCAAAATGGCGTCATTCTTCGGATTAAAAATAGTGGGGGTTCGCCATCATGCAAAGGGAGGGGCAATTTGCAAAATCACTCATTGCCCTTTTTGCTTTAGGGTACATTTAGTATTTAAGGATACCTTGCTACCGATCCTTATAATAAAGATTCATTCAACAATTGTATAGTTGAGGATTTCACATTTTTATTGATATCAATAACTATAGTTGAGAAAAACTGATAGTAGTGTGTAATTTTGTAAAAATGAGGATTTTTAAATACCATGAGTAAAGGTCGAGCTTAAAATATCTTCAAAATATAGGTATATACCTTTCAAATTTATAATTATCAAACATGAATTTTAGATTAAATTCAATAAGAACCGACGGGCGAAACTTACCATTCTGTTATGTCTGCCATGTCACTTCCATATTTTATATTACAAGGGTCTATCAACTGCTATTAGTCTTCACAGACGTCTGTCTGCGCGTGAAGGATAGGTCTCAACCACTTCCATCAGTCCCAAATCAGTCTCCACTGATATCTGCATGCATTTTATAATAAATCCGGACAAAGGCTGTGCATGGGCCACACTAGCCCGAGTCTAGCGAGTGTCCAGCCCAAGTTGGGTTGGAATTGGGTTTCATTTATTGGCCCATAGGTTTGCCTGCGCCTAGCTTTCTGCTTGATGTTCAATTGGACCAGGCCAGAGTAGAGTCTATACGCGCTTAAATGTCCTGCCCAACCTCACATATTTAACACAATGGGCTGCATATATTTTGCAAATAGCTGGCCTCATGACTGGATATGGGCCTGAATTAAAGGCCTAGTTAAGAAAAACACTACGCTCGGACAAATTCTAGCCCGGCTCGACCCGACCCGGGCAATGAGATGTCCTAATCTGGTCTCCTTAAAAGGAATAGAAAGTGTCCAAATGTGTAGTTTTCCCCTTTAGTAAAATAAAATTTAAAACCTGATTTTCCTTAACTAAAATCAGTGAGCTCCCTCCAGGAAGTTTCTTGGGCTCAAATAGACACTTTCCAACCGCCAGTGCTGACTCTCTAGAATTAGAAAACTGACATCTCATCCCCTCATGACCATTTCCCTCCTCCGTTTTAAAAAGGGCCAAAGAGACGTTAGGTTTCTCATTTCACTAAAAGCATGAAAGAAGAACAAAGAGAGAAAGCTAAGGAAACCAAGGAACCGGAAGAGGTTCGCTATCGAGGCGTCCGGAGGCGCCCATGGGGGAAGTATGCGGCCGAGATACGGGACCCAAGTAGGGAAGGCGGGCGCGTTTGGCTTGGCACATTCAAGACTGCAGAGGACGCAGCTCGCGCATATGACCGAGCCGCTTATCAAAAGAGGGGGAATCTAGCAATCCTCAATTTCCCCCATGAGCACTTTGCTGCGACCTCTTCGTCTCTGTTGCTGTCACCATCTTCTTCTTTGTCGGCCTCCTCGTCCTCATCTTTTTATGCTTCTCTGCGGCCTAATGTCCCAACTGCTTCCATTGTGCAGGGAGGTGAGGAGAAGGAGACCTCTATTGCTTTCCATGGAAAAGAAGTTTTTGAAATTGAGTGTTTTGATGATAGCTTATTGGAGGAGCTTCTTGAGGTTGGGGAGATGAGGAAATAATTAGGAAGGAAAGAGTAACGACCAGCCTTTATAAGTTGGAGGCTTGTTTTCTTTGATTGTTTATTTCTTGTTTCTTTAGGATTGCTGAGCTCAAGACAGACTAGGCTTAGCATTCCTCATATATATGTTCTAGTAGGTTGATCTTATCTTGTTGGAATAAAGGTCAGTTGATTATTTCAAAAATGTTTTGACACCCACCAATCATCATCATCATTACCAGAAGCAAGGGCGGACTCAGGAAATTCGACTATGGGGAGCTCTATATTTGTACTAAAAGAAATATTAGAAGAAGGGGGCAAATGTAAAAAAAATAAATTTGTAGGGGGTTCTTAAAATTTCTCAACTTTTTTCGGGTGTGGGCCCTTGTACTTGGGGTCTGCCCTGATCTGAAGTAATATTTTAGTGTTCAATTGAGTTTCATGGTTGGGCAGGAAGCTGAAGTAGTATCAGGAAGCTTTATACCATATTAATCATATATATATATATATATTTGTTGTCAAGTTGGTAAATTTGTTTTCCTTTGTAGTTTTTGCCAAATATGTAACATTGATTTGTTTTATATTCTCTCTGGGTTCAGATTGTAAGGTGATGTGATTATATTTCCTTGATTAATTTTCATTTCTATTGAGATTTCACATATTATAATCTACTAAGATTTTGGGCCCCAGAGTGGTGGCATGTAAGCCCACATGCGAGTGGTCCTCACGACCACTTGGTCCTTAGAATCCTAGTAATTTTATTTTCCTAGTACTTGGACTTTTAGAGGTGTAATCTGACTCAAAGGGTTCTTGAGCTCCACAAGCATCGCTTTCAGATAGGTCCATTTGACATTCTGGTCCCTCTTCTCTTGGTTACAAATTTGTATCTTGGAAGCTATCACTCTAGCATATATGAGACTGAGGAGTGAGAATCAAATATGTCTATGCCTACATCAAAAACTTCAAGCACTAAGATTTGTAGTTTTTGTATGTTATAAACCGGTACATGATTTTGTGGATTAGATTTGATATGATCATCACAGGTAATTAATGATAAAAGCAACGCATAGTTGAGCGAATCTGACCAAAGTTTCAACAACGCTTCTATTGCCTCCAGAAAAAGAATCCAAATTTCTGTTGTCATTTATTTCCCATTTACCCGAAATAAAGCAAACATCATTATGGGGATAGTATCAGCTGATTGTGGTACAGAGATACTTTGAAATTTGGTATTTTTATCAGGGATGATATCTAAAGAACGCATCGATAACATAAAAACATATAAATAGCATATAAAAATACTAATTATAGAAATTCATCCAACGGTAATGTTCTGCTAATTGAGGTATCTCTCATAGATTGTGTGCGAGATAACTCTTATATAAATCACCACATAGGAAACCCCCATGATAAATCTAAAACCCTTACACTCATTAATCTCCAATGAATTGATGGTACTCACTTAGTTTGAAACCAACAAAAAATATTATTCTCCCCATTACATTAAATTTCATAAAAAATAAATAAATAATATATATATATATATATAAAACTTAAGAGACCATTAAACATCAAGACCCCCTAAACAAGGGTTGTGATAATATGATTGAGATGATCCTTATCCAAAATCATTCCACAATGAGACTTTCCATCACATGACCATCTTCCTATGATTGGCAAGCTTCGAAGTGAGTCTATAAGGGGCTTAGAGTTTTATCTCTCAAGCAAATCCAGAAAGGAACCTCAACGTACAACTCTACATCTAATATACAAACAAATAAAAATTTGTACATACCTCGGATAGCTTAAAAGCTTAATGAGTTTTGCATGGTTCAAACGTGTGTGGCATCTATATCTGTGCATTAAAGAAATATACTAGGATTGAAGCAAACATTTAACAACTACTCCTACGTATTAAACTACCCATATTGAGAGTTCACCCTTCTTTTAAATTATTTGAACATGCCCGTTAAGCAAACAGAAAAAGGAAAAGTCTTTAATAAGGTGATTTTGGACTTGCAAGCGTTGCATTTCCAACACAACACCATTAAATTAATTCTACTATAACATATTGTAATTGTTTAATACTAAGGACCTATCTGGAATTCATAACCAAAAGAGCTCAAAGAATTACTAAAGAGGTGGGGGGCAATAAGAGGTGAATGACAAAGATATAAGGTGAAAATAAAGATGAAACCTCAAGTTTCTTAGGATTTGAATAACTAGATAATGACAATGATCATTTCCTGTATTTCTTTGATTCAATTCCTGTTAGAGAATAAAATATATGATGTCCTCGTTTTGATATTCATCAATATTCTTTTCATTTTTAGCCCCGTCCAGGAATTTTATCATGGGATTTCAACACCTAAAACAAACAGGCCCTAAATTGACGACTTAGAAGCAATTCATATCGTGGTTATAATTTCAATGCGTTGGTGGGCATTTAATGCATTGATATATTTGTCAAAGGATCCCTTTTTAATCTTGAGTCGTACGTGTGAAAGTTTTGTTTTTATCACGTTAGTTGGTACAATGATTATATGTTAATTATATCATGATATTATTGTGAGAAAATCAGGTTTATGATATCTTGAATCTATTGCCAATATTATTATTATAATGATTAGATGTAGACAACCACTTTTGGGCGGGTCCCACATAATTGGACCAATTGTACCCTGGTCTAAAATGTACACCACAATCCGTACTGGTAGATTAAATAGGCCGGCGTGGTTAACACATGACCCATGGTGTACAATCCAAGTATGATTAGGGAAACTCCTTCAATCACCATATCATCAAGCCTATTGACCCATTAAAACCTTGGAAAACAAAACATAAGTGTACACCATCTGCCATATTCATTGCTCACCATTACACTTTAGAGGCACTATATATTAGGTTCACAACAATGCATTAATCACATAAATCCAACCTGGAGAACATGCAGCATCAAGCGATGCATTCTCTGCCCTTTGTCATTATTGCATTGACATGGGTACTTCTTTCTTAAGACGAAACACAACTGGGCAGCTTCCTAGCTCTTGCGTGCCACATTAAAAAATAAATAAGAGCAGATAAGGTCCTTGGAAGTTAGAACGTTCTCTTCAGTCACCTTACCTTCGTGCAAGTCCTCTACCAACCTTTTCATCCTCGGAAAAGCCGCCCCTAATGTCCCTCTCGTGAGGCCCAGATGCCATACAAGTCTAATAGCCTCTTGTTTTCTTCACTCCATTTAATGCAAGCCATCTTTTCCACACCCTTTCCTTCTCTCTGTAGTCTGTACCATCCAATCCACTATAAACAGAGCATAAGAACCATGCATATGAACATACTGGAATGGTCATATTTGGCATGAGCATCCGCCTTAGTAGCAAGTGGCACCCCCTATGACTAATCGAACCTCTTCGTGCTAACTACCCCCGTGAATTGGGATACAGCCCAAATTGGACATTCATCCAATTGTTGCTTACTGTTGTTTAAAATCTTAAAAAAAAAAAAAAATTATTTAAAAAAAAAAAAAATTATTTTAAAGCAATTGAACTTGAGGGTTATTGACCAAATTAAGGATTATAATGTAATGGGTTTGATGTTTTGCATATCCATAGGTCCTTTTTAGATCTTTCAGCTCAAAACCTCCGTCACGAGCATGACCCTCAGAGAGGGTAACTGATATATATATACATATATCTATATATAGGAAGATGATCAGGTGTGAAAGATCTCCTATCCAGCCCACCTGGAGCTCTACATGATCAATCCAGACTTGTCACCTAAACACACCATGTGCATCTTTTGGGTTTTATATCAATCCAAATTGATTGGACCGTTGATTGAAATAAAAAAAAATGTGGTTCATTCCAATACCGTTGAACTTAAGGGCCATGGATCAAGTAGATTTTTGGTACCTCAGACAAGGGGGTTGAGACTCATGATAGAACCTGCACACAAGGGAAGAGAGCCTACACAAGCGGGAAGAAAGCCCAAAGGGAGCCTACACATGTGGGAAAGGGCAACGTACCCAGGAATCGAACGCTTGGTAGCTTGGTGCGAAATGACGCTGCTAACCAACATATCAGCTCTTGGTTCTCCACATATCAAGGAGTTAAGATAATGGTATTGAATTGAGATTAATGGGCTTTTCCCATTTGGATCTTTGGTCCCCCTCCTCATCCGTGATAGTGGGCCCTACAAGTTTCTCGGACATCTGCACTGAGAGAGAGAGAGAGAGAGAGAGAGAGAGAGAGACGCACTCCTATAAGGATTTCCAAATCTTGGGGGGGGGGGGGGGGGTTGGGTTGGGGTTGGGCCCTACTTGCCTTTGCTCGTTTGGGGTTGGGCCCCTACTTGCCTTTGCTCATTTCGTGATATGATAAATCTTCAATTTTGCACTCCTTTTTTTTAGTCCGGATTACGTTCTCACTTAATATGTGAGTGAGACAAGGGAGAACTCTAAAATGAGGCCTACTATAGAAAATCTGAAGTGCTTAAAATGATCAGTGCCCTCATCTTACATGGGATGTGGCAAAATTTTAATCTAATAGGATCTTTTTTTCATTGGAATAAGAGTTGGCCCCATCATAAGATGCATTACATGGATCAGTATTGTTGAGCCTTAGGAACCCCGAAACTATGAAAACCGAATATATGGTGATTCAGTTCAGTGGAGCCCATTTATTAAAATTTGATTTGCCCAAATTAATTATTTTCCTCTAATATGCCAAATTTATGTCTAATTGGAGTTGGGCCCATTTATAAATGCCCTCTTATATGGGCTCGTCCCGTGTCAAATCCTCGAGTCTTGATCTTACGACACCGGAATATATGATGATGTGCGGTTTAGTGGGGGCCCAGTGATTAAATTTGAATAGCTCAAAACAATATGTTCTCCTCCTCATATAGGTTCTAAGAAAATTTATATCCAAATAGAGTTGGGCCCACTGTTAATTCATCATGTATAAAATACATGAATAAATATTTAAAAAAATACATAAATTCCCCATGCAATCAATTAGCCAGTGGGCCCAACTCCTATCATAATTAATGAATATTAACATATAATCCATACAAAGTGCAGTCCCTCAACTCATGGGTCACAGCCAAGGCCCAACTCTTATCATAATGAATATCAACAAGAATCCATGCAAAGATGCAGTCCCTCATGGGTCCCTGCTCCCTTGGCTAGGATACCAAGGAAAAACAAAGAATCCATACAGAGGTGAGAAATTTTCTTTTGAATGGTTCAGATTCAATTTAGTGGGCTCATTGAAGAGCACCCCCAAATAACCTGTGATTCTAAGTGTCAAACAACTGGGGCTGGTCAAAGGCCTCAAATGAATTCAAAGGGGCACAACACAAACATGAACCAACAGTTGACACTTTGTGTCCCCAAACGATGAATGCCACCAGAAAAGAAGAAAGTAACAAAAAGAAACAATCTCATGGAACATAAGAAAATAAAGTGGCTGCTGCCAAATGAAGGCAAAAAGGGTCACGAGGACAATCTAGACCTTTGACCAACAAAACCTTTATACTAATTCATAGAAGTGATTATTATACAAGTGCTTGGAGTAAACAGAAAATTTTCAACCAAAAGCTCCACTGCCGTTGATATATGTTCCATATCCATGGGATCCACTTGTGATCACCTTTGATCAATTTATATTTCTTCCTGCTCACAAACTTAGGAATTGGCGCCGACCCAAATTTCACAGTCATCTTACATATATAGTTAAGGATTCGATAACTTTGATGCCATTAAATTCTGGGTCAGGACAACACGACAGGGCTGATTAGCAGTCCAACCATTATACATGACGAGACCTTTTCATCTCCTCCGGCCCCCACATATATCTATCCATTTAGGTGGGCCTCATGACAAGATAGACATATAGCTAGGAATAGTATAGTATACAACATTCAAATTCAAAACTTATAAAATTGAACTCTACTTCCTTTCTTTCTTCTCTCCAGACTCAAGAAGATCCTCCAACAACTTGTCATCCAAGCACTCGAATTCGATGACCTGTTTCCCATGCTCACTCTGAGAAGAAGATGAAGCTGATGAGGACGACGGCGGAGGGCGAGGAGGACCTCTTTGGTTTTGTGGAGGATACTCTTCAGGAAAATTAAGCACGGCGAGCGTGCCCCTCATTGCATAAGCGGCCCGATCGTACGCACGCGCTGCCTCCTCGGCGGTGTTAAAGGTGCCGAGCCACACCCGAGCGCCTTGCCTGGCAGAGTCTCGAATCTCAGCTGCAAATTTTCCCCATGGTCGACGGCGGACGCCCCGGTACCGAATCTCTCCTCCCCCTTCTTTATCTTCCATCACCTTCCTAGCTCTTGGGTTCCTTCCTCCTCAATGCTGCTGCTGCTGCTGCTAATGTAATTCAAGGTAAACAAAACATCTCATAGGCTTTTAAACACAATGGAGAATATTGATACCTTTTGGAGGAAGAAAAGATTGAACGATTCTGTATCTCTCACGAGGATCAGATCCAATGGTTAAAATGGCCATGAACCTATTATATGTTCTCCTGAATGTAAAGAGGATGTTGATACGTTGAATGTAGAACGGTCAAGCTGATGGCTTTGGAACTAGAATGTCGCTTTTATGGATTCGTGGTTATTGTTTTTTACCCTCCTCTTTGTTTAAATCGTGCCTATTTCTTCCACTCATCTAATCTCTGACCCTGATTCTTTTTTCTGCACCTTCTGATCTTCTTATTTATTCAATTCCTTCATTGGTGTGACATCACATGAATGATGGTGTCCTTGATCCTCAAGCATCTCAGGTCTCTCTACCTTTATGACTTGTGTCTGCTATCATGTCTAATAAATGGAATTTACATGTACCCACTTGTCCGTCTATAATATTTACGAACAGCCACCCTCTGCGTTTTTTGCTTTTTACATGGAACCACACATGAGTAACTAAGAGTAACCATGTTACTTTCCCCTTGGTTTAAAAGGTGAAAAACCAGAGGTAGGTGGTGGAAATTAATGGCCCCATAAAAAACTTTTTAAAACTTCATTTGCATTTTACACATTGTACCCTCAAAACTTCTTATTTTTTGCATTGTATCCCGTCAAGGAAAATTTCTTCTTTTTTTCCCTTTCTTAATATACTTTCATCGACAAACTTACACAAGGGTAGACCAAGGAGGTTGTCCGTAATTAAAAGGTGTTTTTATCCTTTTTGAATGGTTTTTTTTTTATTGAAAACCTGATTGATATTGTCAGCTGCATAGATAATTGGGATTTTTTTTTGAGAAAAAAAGTCTCAAATATATATCTCTATACCTTCAAAAGTATCTTTAAATAAATGTAATGCCCAAAAGCATATTACACAATAGACTTCATTTTCTTCTGACCAAATTGTTTTTCACTTTATCCCTCGCGATCGCGATCGAGTTCGATACGTAATATTCGTTAGCACAGGACTTACTATCCATATACTTGCCCGACATTATTTGCAAGTTCATGCTTCTTTCAATTTCATTCACCAACAATATCCCTCGAGCATCCATTTGTTTTAACTATTATATCATATCGATTCATATTATCTATAAGGGAATATTTCAATAAAGTATTAAACTCTTGGTCCATTTAAAAAAGAAGTATATGAATATTTGAATATTTCAAAAAAAAAAAAAAAAAAAAAACTTCCACGATTCTCTCAGTCACGTCCCATCCGTAAAATTCGTATTGACAAATGACAGAAATACCCTTCTATTATAACAGTTTTGTCCTTTTTTAATATTTTCCTCCCCAAAATCAGCCATTTAGATTTTTATGATCATAACCACCATTTAATGAAGCTAGTTATTTAGCTAGTTGGAATCCCTTTTTTTTAACCATCCATGCATAAAGGTAGTTAAAGTGGGCCCCATTATGTCATGGGTTGGACTTGATCATTTCTCTTAAATGATTTATCGAAGAAAATTTTGAAAAATGATATAAGGTTACTTTTGTCATTTCTCAAGATGTTTTTATAGAGAGAACTTGATTGAAAGAATTGTAGAAAACTTTTATACTTTTTTAAAATATTTAAATCTTTAAGTAGTTTTTTTTTTAAAATGAGCCAAAAGTTTATACCTTTTTTGAAAATCTTTCTTTCTATAAAGTCCAATAATGTCATCATTCTGAATGTGCTCTTACTACAATTAATAGAGAATTAGCTCAAAGCTATGAGAATCTAGATAGCCTTGCTTGAAACTTTCCAAAGAATATAATTGTCATGTTGAGCTCAAGAATCTGTGAAGTCAGGGTTGAATAATTCTACTTTAACTTTGTTTAATCGTTAATGTACTTATTCTGACCTTACTTTTAACACAATATGTGGAGTATTTTCTCCAAAGTCCAGAATGCTCTCCTCTACTTTCCTCTTTTTTAAGTATGAATTGAATATTAATATGATTAAGTCGTGGTGTTGAGAATCAATTCGTGATGTCAAAAAGAAACTCGCAAGTTCAATAGTCAAGACTTTTCTAGAAAGGAGATATATATGTGCATTCGGTTTGATTAACAATTCTGAAATTGAAACAACAATTTCTGTGAATATATGAGTTGAACCATTCCATTGTGACTCATTCCAACCATTCTCTTAGTACAATAAATGCAGATTTTGCTAAAATAAATCAACCATTTCACTTTTAGAAAAAAGATAAAAAAAAATTGTGATCCTCTCCATTCCCTATTCGTAACCCTATTTTTACTACGGTCTATGGAGGATTAGCTATAAAGTTGAAGATGTTTTCCTCCATATTTTTTTTTCTTTAGAGTATGAATTTAAAATAAACATTCACAACTCATGATGTTCATAATAAACTAGTAAATTTGATAGTCGAAACGAAAATAATGAGTCGCATAATACTTTAATGCACAAATTTGGTTGAATCTCGATGTCACAGGAAATAAAGTAAGAGGCAAATATTTGCTCTGGAGAAAAACATGAAGTCTACGATATAAGATGCTTTAGGGCATTACATATGTTTGAGGATGCTTTTGGAGTTATAGGGATATTTGAGGCCTTTTCTCATAAAAATTCGTAAATAATTATATTTAAATAGGCAAAAATAGATGTGGTTGTTTGTAAATGTTAGAAAATAAATAATTAAAAATATAGGTGCTTGCTTTTGGAGTGCTTTGTGATAGGTGCATACTGCACAAGATGGAAAGAAATATTATAAGTAGACCAACTATGACTTGTGGAGTAGAATATTAGCCCAATTAGAAAATAATACATGTGAAAATACTAGTATAGTAGAGGTGACAATGTTGCAATGGATTTATGATGAAAGTATAAAAAAGAAAGAATAAGAAATGATAGTACGTATCTATATCGCTAGATTTCTTTGGAAGGCTGAAAACGGCTATGTGATCAATTTCCCATGCTTGATACATTGTGGATCTTGAGATATTTGCAAAACAATATCAGCCATTATCGGATTTGCCCATGAGTAGTAACGTTTTTCTATTTTTTTTTTTTACATTTATTTCTATGATTGTAAATCAAGATCCAAACCGTTTGAAATGTTAAAAAGATCAAGCACGCTCATGACACCAAATTTCAGTTGTTGGATCATCACCAATCTCGAGATATGTGTAAGAATCATGAGCAATTGGATGTAATTTTTTGGATTATGTGGGCCCCAAACACAAGATCTAAACCGTTAGATCTCTTTGGAAGGCTTAGCATGACTATAAAGTCAATTTAAAAAGCTTGATACCTTGTGGATCTCAAGAAATTTATGAAAAACTTTCAACAATTGATATAAAAAAGCCTATTTAACATAAATCTTTCATTACCAAACACTTTTTCGCTTTTTTTCATAGATCTATTTTGATGGGTCTATCCAAAAAAGAGTAGAGATACTAAACAAGGCCAAAGAGAGACTCATTTGAGATGGATTGAACTTGTTTAATAATGTATCAATAATATTAGTGAGAAAAAAATTTCTCTATGCAACTTGATTTATCCTCGGAAAAATAGTTAGGTTGATGAGAACGTAGATGAAAATAGCAAGGATAAATTTGAATATGTACTGCCTATCCAAAAGTTGGGGTAGATAAACCGTAGTAGTGAGAATTCATATAGCTGACTCAGCATCACTGGTACTGGGTTTTGATGATAATAAAGAAAATTGGTCATACATAGATTTTCTTTAAACCGAACCATTTTTAGTGTCCAATCTAAACATGTGGCATTTGTCACATATCTACTTTAATATAATATATATTCCAATGTCATTTTCAAAAAAAAAAACAAAAAAAAACCATATATTCCAATGTCATACTAGAAAAGAAAGGAGATAGGCCACTTCAAAAAGGAGTGGTCCCAATATCCCATCATCTACATGACAAGTGATTACTAGTCCAAGGCCCACCAGCACGAGGCCAAGTTGGACTTTTGGGTGGTTAGATAAGAGTCCGGATCCCTTGTCACGTCCCTGCATGCTTTTCTTATCAAAAATTATGCTAGTTACGTTATCAATCGTATGCACAATTTAATGGTGGGGACAAACTTCTATTGACTTGAAATTTGAGGATGTCCTACTCAATTGGATGAAATTCAAGACGAACGGTCCAGATTATCATGATGTGGGCTCTACGATGGACTTCAAGGCATCGGTTACCAAGAAAGCCGGCAACAGATGCGACAAGGATCCATCATCAATATTCAAAGGATATGATGCGATGTGAGCTGGATGATGTTAAATTGTACGGTTGTGCTCAAAATCTAGATTTAAATCTATGTCAGTGCTAGATGGCTGCCAAAACTGTGAGAAAAAACAATAGTCTAATAACACCGAATAAAATCATAAGATACAATGTCATTAGACTTGAGGCTTCACATATAAGCAATCTATGTCTAGAAGGAAGAAAAAGATTGCATTGAAGTCAATGACACAGGAGAGAATCTAATCCAATGCAATGGATGATTCAGACTCAGTCTATTGATGCACTTTGACTGTTTTCTAAATGAAAGTTGAGCATTGATAGGTTCTGTCTTCATATGTACAAATACAAGGGTTGTGACCCTAAATTAAAAAGGCTTTAGACCTTTGTCAAAAAGGGGGCTGATGTCCATTCAATTAAATGGACTTGTTTGTGACTGTGCCTTTGAAGACACACACCTGATGACTAGTGCAGGAATGGGCATGACCCTAGCCACCTGATGTCTGAGTTGATCGAGTGAAACCAAGCTCGACCACGAACCGACTCAACCTGTTTTCTTTTCAATCTTTTTTTTTTTTTGGAATAATGGAGTTGTTCGAACATCTTTTAATAATATCACAATTACTATGGGCCTCTCCAATAATATTAAGACTAGCCCAAAAACCCGTGCTAAGCACGACTAAGATAGATAGGGAAGTGTAGGGCCTGATAATAATCATATTTATGGTCCATTTCTGTCGTGGCTTGTTTGTGGGTTTTCTGATTTGGGGGTAGAGAATGCAACTGTGATGAATTGTACAATCATGTGGTGTCCTAAAGTAAGGAAATTTTACAACTTCTATGGGTTGCTTAGGCATTTTTTTGTAAGTGTAATGCCCATTTCTTAGAACTTTTCAAACATCAAGCCAATGATAAGATTTGTAAGTAGGTCATTATTTTAATATTGGTTTGTAACTGTTTGTGTACCCTATCTTGTTGATTCATCTGATTAGGAGTGTTCATGGGGTCCGGTCACGTGGATCTGAGGCATATCCAGGCTCAGCCTGCTATAAAATACAAGGCCCAGATCTGGCCAAAGCCTGACATGGGCTGAGTATGCCAGGTGAAAGCCCACCCATTTCGTCAATTGGACCGAGGCAGGCCAGGCCAAACCTGGATTTTTATCAAATGTATGGACTTTCCAGCTATTGTGAGGACATAATATTATCACCTACTAACAAGCACTCCTTATTTGAACCGGGTCAGGCTGGCCTTTGGGGCTTTCTATCACTTAATCCAAGCCCAACCTATATATTAGACGAGCTGAGTTACATATCCAAGCCCGGCCCAATGCAGGCTGGCCCCACCCAGGAGAACCCCTACAAATGATCAGATCATAAGCTCGGTTATAACATCAACATGACTTGTCCAGTTTTATAAATTGTAACACCAAGGGGTAGATCAGTTGGTCTAGGATCACAATTTGCACCTGAAGATTGTAAATTCGAAACTGTACTACCACACTGGGGCTATAAGGGAGTTTATCTAGCTTCCCTCTAGGCCCGGAGGGATTAGTCTAGTCCAAATGATTGGGAGCCCTCCGATAACAAAAAAGAAAAAAAAAGGTTTTATAAATTGTGAGGGATCCATCATGGGTGTCTCTGATCAGTTTGGCTCATGATGATGATGATGTTGTATGAATTTGGACCGGCGGTGAAACTTAATTGGATATGTTTAATGTGATATAAAGTTATACGAGTTCCCGCCCAAGCTTGTCCAAAATACTATATTAGGTATCATTTCATTCTATAGGGATATATTGATACTACTTAACATGAGTCATTGGACATACACCCATGGAAAATTATCATTGTGAATTTGATTTTATCCTTAGATTAAACCACTAATTTCTTTATATGTAATGGTCAAATATCATGTATGGTGGTTTTTTTTTTAACCCTTTTATTTTGGGGTACACAGTCATATACAGTGATTAGTGGATTGCAATGGCGGACTTAGGATTTTCGTTTGAGGGGTGTGGATCTTAATAGGTATTTTGCTTTTGGAAAAAAATCGAGAATTTTCATGTGGCTTTAGAGAGTGGTTCTACAAATTTTTTTTCTTTTTTGAGCGCAACCTGATTTAACAGGTGTGACTGCACCTACGTGCTTGTGCGTGTGTCGGCCCCTCGGTTGGATCGTATTGAAAAAATCTTATATGAAAAGGCAGAAGAGATCTTCATAAAATAGGAAGATATCTACTGAGGCTCTTTCAACATAGCCGAGAATATGACAACGGTGGGGCAGTTCTCACCAGGTATGGCCTGCCCTGCTTTTTAAAATCGCGAATCTCGCTATTTCGAGTGTTAGTGTCAATTAAACCAATATGTCGAAACTAAGATAGATAACAGGACTTTTACTCTTTTATTACGCGACAAGGTAGGAAGGGCCAACTTACAGAGATGGGGTGAGGGGCTCTGCCTTCTAAATTTAACTTTACTCTTTGGGTAAATTAAAACTAGTTGGATTTGTAAGAAAGTGTTGTGGGAAAAGACTTCACGTGGATTTTTTAAAAGATAAATTCTAGAAAGAGTCTTTACATTCCTCTCTTTAGATGGGGATCTCCTTGCTTCTTTTACAACGAGAGTGAGTTAATCACGATATAAATCATATGCTCAATCATAGGGTGGAACCAGCTACTCTTAGAGTAGAACTGAGGTTATGCATGTGGGAAAGTGAGGGCGTTAGTTTTAAGTGGTTCCACTACCTTCAACCCATGGGATGCATGAGACACTCATAAAGTGAAATTGAAGCGGAGGGTCAAATCATAAGGTGCTAAGTTTCAAAATTTACCTTCTTGGCTTTTTGTCATTTTGTCAAGATAGATCAGAATGAAGAAACATAATTCGTATAGACGACCCCAACATAGTTGGAACAAGGCATTAATGATGATGATGTTGACCTTTTGTCATTTTATAAAGGCCCCTCTTACACTTTCTTGGAAGAAAAAGAAGTGACGGCCTTTCGCCATTTAGTGGAAAAGGAGATTAATTTTTTATTTTTTTTTCAAGGAAAGGTGATTTTTGAAATTTGGTACTTTTTGATATAAAGCGTCCTCTTTTCTTGTCTCTTAAATTAATCATTCACTTCAATTTAGTTGTAATGTCAAAAGGGCTCTTCTTTTTATCCAAGAAAGTAAACAAAAAAAAAAAAAACAAAGAGTTCTTTCTCATGCTATAAAATGACAAAAATTGTCAAGTAGGTGAATTTTAAATTTTTTTACTTTTTGACATGACCCCTCTCCTTAAAGCGACCCTTCACTTTAATTCACTTTACAGGTCAATTATCCAAACACGCACCCCTCTTTGTTTGAATAAGGGTTTGAAATGAAATTAAATGATGTTGTCAAATCAAGAGAAAAGGTAGGAGGAATGGATCCAATGTAAAGGTACAAAATGACAAAAGGCTGCCTTAAAAGGCACTCAATGAAAAAATAAAAAAAAAGATACTCTTAAAAGGCGTAAAATGACAAAAAAGATAGGAGATAATTTTTATCTTTTGTAGGTCACGTTTGACAACCAAATCTTTAGGAAAAAGATTTTCGCTTTCTCTAAAAATATTATAAATCCATGTTTGGCAATTGTAAATTCTTGAGGATTTGAACGAATAGAGATCTTCATTTGTTAGGACTTTAAGATCCGATCACCTCTTATAAGATTTGAGAACCCTCATTTAAGTGGATTTGCACACCCAATCCTATTTTTCTCGGCTATATACATCAATACATACCAATATCAATGTAAAATCATAAATTATACAAATCTCTAGTGAGAAATCCTTGTTCCAGTGGTAGTGAAGAATCATCAAGTCTATAGATTCCTACCAAACATGCTCTTAGTGTTTTTACTTTTAACTAGAGGTGACAAAACACGACCTAATTAACCCGACCCGACCCCCATATGACTTGCACACCCAACTTGCAAAATATGTAGGTTGGTCACGGGTCAAGGTTTTCTGACCAGTGGATAAACGGGCCACGTTAGTGTTGACCCGCCTAAACAGCGTGACCCCTTTAAAATTCTCTTTAAATTTTGATTATTAGTCCAAATCCCAAAGAGGTAAACTAGTGATACCCACTTTCAATTGCACTCTCTACCATCCAACTGAGACTTCTGACTCAATTTTATAATATCTTTTTATATATTTTGATATTTTTTTAATAAAAAGTTTATTTAATTTCTATTAGTTCTGCTATTTATTTCTATAGTCGTTATTTCAAATATATATATATATATATATATACACACACTCAAGGTTTGGATTATTCTTTTTCTCCTTTTTCTTCCCTTCAAGTATGCTTTTTTTTTTTAGCTAACTCAAGAACTTTTTTATATGGTCTATTTTTCTAAGGATATGGGTTATAGATATGATGAAAATACAATCGACATGACATAATTAAAACAAAAAAAAGAGTTAAAATTGATTTAGATTATTTCAATCCATGGGCTAGAAAAGGATAAATGGGCCTTGGTCAATTGGACCCCACCTTTTATGGATGGAGAACTGAGTAACTAGCCTCACGTCCTCTAAACAAAGTTGGGCTTTGTCATTTACAAAAGGGCTACAGTTTGCACGAATTGCTTCAGTGTATGGAAAATGAAAAAAAGGTTAACTGACCTTGGTCTCACTTTCTAGAAATAGAAAGCCAGGTACTGCACCTTTAATGGTTGTTGAAATGAAATTGGGCTCAAGTTAAGCTTTTAAGTCAATTTGAGTCAAGTAGAGAACCGTGGTAGGGTCCATTGACCCACTAGATGGATGCAGGTTACACGGGTCAACCCGACCTGTGGTAACCCACGATGGTTATGCGGGTAAAGTGGGTCGGACTAACCTACAATGGATGTAGGTTAATAGTGTCCAACCCGTTTAATAAATGGGCCCAACCCGACCCGTTTGTCAATATACTCCCAACTCCCTCTTCTCTTTCTTTCTTTTAATTTGACTCTTTTTTTTTTTTATTTTTATTTCACCCCTCACGTAAACAAACAGGCCCAAAAGATGATAACAAATTCCCAAAGCAAACAACTATATGCTCCTCAATTGCTAATTTGAGAGTTAGACTTCCCTGTACAATTGTGGTTTTAGAGGATCCAAACTCAGTTTTCTTTGTTAGAACTTGGTTGGTTCATTATTCAATGGTGGATTAACCACATGAGGGAAAGCATTGAAAAGTATTGCATCATCTACTAACACTTTAAGGTTTTGATAAGAATGATTAGCTAGAAAGGTTACTATGGTATTAAAGTCAACCGGTCGTGAGCTTAAACCACAAAAGGAACGACTCAGTGAAAAAAGTGTGTCGTCAAAAGTGCGTGACCGGTTCCACTCGAGGGAGTATTGATGAGGGGGATCCACCAATGAGGGAGTATACAAAAGTTTTTCCTTTGTCTCTACCAACACCTCAAGGTTTTGGTTGGCCTAGTTAGATAAGGAAACTTAATAGATTAAATATAGAAACAAGTATTTTTAGAGATAACTAAACATAGAAACAACTATTTATAGAATAAACATAGGCTAAGATTTCTAACCAGAGGAGTAGAGCCGCTAACATTTCGAACCAGAAGAGTACATCCATAGTTCCATACATACATACATTAAACACATCCATAGTTCCATACATACATACATACATTAGACATGCTCTACGCAGATATCCTCTTTACTTGAACACCCATGTTATTTCTCTATATATATATAGATGGGCACTGTTAGCTTCGCCGCTTAGTTAGATTGGGGAGGCTTGTAGCCGTAGGGCGGCTTCTTGACAGGGGTTGGTGGCTTCTCAAATGGAGGCTTGTGTTCTGGAGGAGGCTTCTCAAATGGAGGCTTGTTTTCTGGTGGTGGCTTCTCAAAGGGAGGCTTGTGCTCTGGAGGTGGCTTCTCAAATGGAGGCTTGTGTTCTGGTGGTGGCGTCTCAAATGGAGGCTTTTGTTCTGGAGGTGGCTTCTCAAATGCCACACGCTCATTTCCGTGAGGAGGTGGTCTGTGTTTTGGTGGGGGCTTGAGTTTTGGTGGTGGCATCCCAAATGGAGGCTTGTGCTTTTTAAGATCTTCTACTTCATAGGCCAGACGCTCATTTTCAAGAGGTGGCGGCTTGTGTTTAGGAGGGGGCTTGTAGGTTGGAGGCTTGTGGCCAAGAGGCTCTTCAAGCACTAAACGCTCATTTTCATGAGGTGGCGGCTTGTGTTTAGGAGGGGGCTTGTAGGTTGGAGGCTTGTGCCCAAGAGGCTCTTCAAGCACTAAACGCTCATTTTCAAGAGGTGGCGGCTTGTGTTTAGGAGGGGGCTTGTAGGTTGGAGGCTTGTGCCCAAGAGGCTCTTCAAGCACTAAACGCTCATTTTCAAGAGGTGGCGGCTTGTGTTTAGGAGGGGGCTTGTAGGTTGGAGGCTTGTGCCCAAGAGGCTCTTCAAGCACTAAACGCTCATTTTCATGAGGTGACGGCTTGTGTTTAGGAGGGGGCTTGTAGGTTGGAGGCTTGTGCCCAAGAGGCTCTTCAAGCACTAAACGCTCATTTTCATGAGGTGGCGGCTTGTGTTTAGGAGGGGGCTTGTAGGTTGGAGGCTTGTGCCCTAGAGGCTCTTCAAGCACTAAACGCTCATTTTCATGAGGTGGCGGCTTGTGTTTAGGAGGGGGCTTGTAGGTTGGAGGCTTGTGCCCTAGAGGCTCTTCAAGCACTAAACGCTCATTTTCAAGAGGTGGCGGCTTGTGTTTAGGAGGGGGCTTGTAGGTTGGAGGCTTGTACCCAAGAGGCTCTTCAAGCACTAAACGCTCATTTTCAAGAGGTGGCGGCTTGTGTTTAGGAGGGGGCTTGTGAGTTGGAGGCTTGTGCCCAAGAGGCTCTTCAAGCACTAAACGCTCATTTTCTTGAGGTGGTGGCCTGTATTTAGGTGGGGGTTTGTAAACCGGAGGCTTCTTCACAGGAGCTGGTGATATGGGTTTGGGAGAAGGCTTCTCAAATGGCTTTGGCTTGAAACCATCATCAGCCACAGAGACAGTGGTGGTGAAAGTGAGTGCCACCACTCCTAAAAACACCACCAACAAGTGCATTTGTTTGGCCATCTTCTGTTGGTTGATAATGAATTTGACATGGCTAGAGAGGGTCTTTTATAGAGGTTTCCCACCAATGGTCTATCGACACACCTCACAGTAGATAGTAGGGAATAAAAAATCAACAAGAGTTAAAAGTTTGGCCATCTGCACTCATAAGCTGGTGTGAAAGGAATTAGAATTCGTAGAAGCCGCATTTTTTTTCTCTTTTCCCTTTGCGGCCTGATAGTGTGGTAATTTGCTTTTGGGCACGCAGTTTGGATTAGAGTTTCTATGGATTGGCACTAAAGCCTCACGTTCTCCTACTTTCTTAGATGGGTTATTGGAAAATGAAGTACATAGAGAATTCTACCTGGATTTCTTTCCTCTCCTCTGTCTGCATCTTAACCCCGGTTTGTGTACATATCGTGAGGATTCACAGTAGATATGAAATCAGCCAATGAAAAAATATCTAATAAAAAGGAGTAGGTGTTGGGTTTTGGCTGCACTAAACTAAAGTAGATCATGAAATCTTCAAGTTACACCAATGAATTCTTAGTGGATTGTCCCATCTAACATTAGTTTTAAGTCAAAGTTGGAGTTCAACTATCATGATCAAACTAGAAACAAAGGACACCGACTACCAGGATCCCCATCCAGTCCCTCAAAGTGGGTGCCACTCTTAAATCCAAACTGCTAAATATCAACGTCTTTCTGTACATCTGCGCTATGCCTAACTTTTCTCCACTCAGATTTGAGCCCACTGTATGAAATTGATATTATGTTCCAAGCACATGGTTAAACGCTAAGGAAAAAGAAGAAGAAAAAAAGGGAAAATGAAAATGAAATGTGTCATGCTTAATGAATTGTTTAACATTTAATCAAACTAGCTTATCCATATATTGAGTCGACTGTTCGGATTTAAGGTGAGCCACAAATAGGAATGCAAACAGATTGGATTTAGGACACAGCCATTGTGTATCTGGTCTCAGATCTGTCTCTATAGATCAAGCTCTCCGAAATTGGGTTCGGATCCAACACAAAACCTAATCTAAAAGAAGATGTAGAGTGCATTTATATAATTGGATAGGAGATCTTCAAAAATACATATTTTTTCAAATATATAAGTTAGAAAACTCAATAGTATATGATTAAAGTTAAGTAAATTCTCACATGTGAATATAACTCATGCTTTTAAGCCCTTAAAATCTATGTATATTCTTAATATGTGAATTTAATCATCTTGAGTTTTAATTATTATGTGTGTGTGGATGCGCGAAACCTGCAATCGAACAACGATGCAACGCAGTCCACGACATGAGAACAACGACTCACATCTTGACTCTCTTCTGATTATAGGGTTGCAGTTTATATCGTATATATAATTTTCGCTTTCCTAGCCCCTAAAAAAGCCTTGGTACAATGACCAAAATACTCTTAATTCTGAATTCAATCATTGGCTAACCCTATGGTCTACTCCGGTAAACCCGAAATACAATACATATACCAATCATAAATCCTCAAACTGGATCATATGAGGCTTCAATTCTAGATCCGAAGTTCCAAATTTCAAATGCATGCATTGCATGATGTGGGTCCAAATTTCTTCAGAATAAAAGAATAAATTATATATATATATTTATATGGGGAACATTTATATGCATCTATCCCTCACCATAGGGTGAGGGACACTTGCATGATTTTCAAATACAAAAGTGAATTTTCAAGTACATGGGGTGATGTACACTTCCTTGTCTTTATATATAAAAAGGAAAAGTATTCCTCTCCCTATGATGAGGGATAGATGCACATAAATATTTATATATATATATATATATATGTCTTATTCGAAATGAGAGACTTACTAAGAACAGGACTTTTTGTGAATTGTGATCCTGGAAACTTTTCTAGTCTGTTGGTAGGAACAGTGATGGATACCTTCCAAGGGGAGTCTGGATCCCCTGTTTCAAAGAAGCGAATGTCCAAGCGCCACGTCATAGCACCATTTTTTCTCAAAAACGAGATAAAGGCATCCAGGAGATTTTGTTGGCTTTCTAGGTGTCCTAACCCAAAAAGTGATCCCAAGTTATTGTGCTCCAAGTATGACGCAAGAGGAGGGGTTACATAGTGTGGGTTGTGGCCTGAGGGAGCTCCCAAGTGATTGTGCTCTTGCAATCTGAACGGGTGTGATTTGCCCGGAATTAATGACCACTCCTATAGTAGTCCAGATCCTCTTATTAGCTGACCCATGAGAACTCCTGAGTCAAGTATTGGAATTTGGTAGGCTCGTCTATCTATTAAATATCCGAATATTTCAAAATGAATTTCTCTTACGTTTTTTGTTATACTAGATGTCTCCTAAGTTTACTCCAATTAAATTGGTTCGACCCAAAATTGATTATATAATGAAATATGAGGATAAACGCCATCTTGTATGTTATTAAGTATATTTATTACTTAAGTTATTCATCATACAATCAATATTGCAGTGGAGCCAACTTTTATTACAATAAATTCTAAAAATATCCAATACACAAAGATGGTGTGCATTTTAAACGGCTCCAATTAATTTATAACAAACAAGCTGTACTTCAACTTAAGAATTCTCCAAGTCATATACTCAAAGGATTTAAGCTCAAATAGCTAGCAATGAACACATGGAGACGGATGCAGGCCCTAGGCATGAAAACTGGGTCATACCTTGCCGTGCCCACGTTGCTGACACGGCCTAGGGCACGGATTTTTCCATGCCGTGCTAGGTCGTGCCCCAGCTAGGCTGGGGCATGCCGCCCACAGGCCGGCCCACATGCCTCTTCTATTTTCTAATATAAATTGAAAGAATATTTATGGACTTTTAGGCGTTCTTAACTTGAAATAAAGTCAAAACTATTAAAATAAATGCAAAAGCATTAATTCTAATTTACAAACGAGTAATAAATCTTTAACTAATTTCAAGCGAGTAATAAATCTTTAATTATTTTAGATTTTATATATATTTATATATAAAAACTTATATATATATATATATATATGGAGCTTGTCGTGCCGTGCCTGGGCCCAAGCACCCCTGGCCCAGCACGGCCTAGTTGGGGAAGCTGGGCCTGGCCATGTCAGCACGTTGACCTGGTCAAAGGCCCAGGTACGATTTTTTCTGTTTCGAGCCCGAGACGCCCGCTCAGATTTTCACCTCTAAACGCGGCAAGGCAATGAGTGCGGCCCACATAAATATGCGATTGGTTTTTATTAGATTGATTAAGTATAAAATATTAAGACTTTATCTATAAATTGTTTTTTATTTTTAATTTTGATCGCCTGTTAAATATGCGATCAAGTAAGAAATGGATCCAACTTCAATTGTAGTGATTTTATACAAGAAAAATGTAATTATGAATGATTTGGGAGCCATATACCATTTCTAATGGAAGTTAGGGACTCTCAATTGTTGGATAAAATGGAAAACCTACCCATAAAATGAAGAGGGATATAGAAACTAACAGTGGGCCCAATAAATAAAAGATTTTATTTCAGGTGAAAAATGGGGAAAAATGGGCCCTTCTTATTATAGAATGTGAGGTTTGGGTTTGTAATGATATAAATTATAGCAGCTTTTACCCGAATATTAAAACAACCTTCCCATGATAGCAGTACATTTTAGCAATAAGCATAACCTCTTGGAATACACGTGTAAGTGCCTAAAATAATACGGACTTGATTAAGAGAATACAATATTTGTGAGAATGCTGTTGAGCTTCTTCTATTTTTATTGAAAGGATCGAATGCCAGAGACCTGAGAGGAAGAAAAGGCAAAGGTCAAAAGCCCTTCGCTGCTGTCAGCCTAGGGCTTTCCGATGCTTAAGTTAATATAGTTTCTAAGCAGAGGATAAATGGGAAGAGGGAGAGAGTCTGGGTGTTTATGTTTTTTGCGCATACCTTTATGGCTTTCATCTCTTGCATTTATATAGTTGAGGGAGTGTCATTGGAAGCTTTCTTAGTGGAGGTAGGTATAAAGGATTAGGTTATACATTGCTCCATCAGTGGAGGTAGGTGGGGGTATTGTCCCATCGGACGTACCACGGCCCCTAATATGATTGCGGGTGTGACCGCTGATAAGGCCATCTCCTTATCTATATTCGGCGCCCACCGGCGCCCATCTTATCTTTCAGCGCATTTTGCGATGCCACCATAATCTCATTAAATGCTGATTAGACATTCCAGCGTCCATCTCGGCTAATTGACCGAGTTGAGAGTCTAAGTGCACCCTTGCAACGTTCGAGGTCAGTACAGCTACCAAACTCCATTAGTTGGTGTTGTCGTTGAGGCTGACTTCAGCTCGATCGGGACTGACACTATTGCCGAAATCCAAAATTCCGAAATCAAGGTAAACCTAGCTTCACCGAGACTAAGGTTAATTTAGGCATTACGGAAATGCCCCCACACAACGGGAAAAGATGCTTTGTTTTCCTATGGTATTTTTAAGGTGGGTCATATCTAAAAAACACATGGGATGAGTTACCACGTGTACGAAGAATCCATAGAAGAGAGGACGTCTTAAAGTGCAGGCACACCTTGAAACTTGAAATCTAGCAAAATCTCGTTGGTACCTTTCTCTAGTTTTTCAAAATGATGATATAACTTGAAAGCAGCAAAATCTCGTTGATGCTCCTACATAGCGTTTGTGAAAATGATATAATGATTAGGGATTCGTCTAAACAGAGTTCCCCTCTTTCTTTCAAACAGTGGAATCTGGACTTCTGAGAGGGAGGTGAACGTGTCTCACCACTTAGCTAGTAGTGGATTTGTTCATTTCAACATAGCTATAAGCTTTCATTATTTTATAAACAATTACAGGACTTTTAACTCTAGAGAGAGCACTTTTAAACTCTTAACAAAGAAAATGATCACAAAAACTTCTTACATACACGGAGGGCCTATTTGTTTATGCAATTGAATCCTTAGGAGTTTTATATCATCATGTGGGCTCTTAGGGCCTGTTTGTTTAAAAGATCTTCAAATGTTCATCAAATGTTCAATCTCCCTCTAACATTTGAAATGCTGGAATTCTGAAAATTCATAAGGCAGATGGAGTTCTAGGCATCTGCCATTGGAAAAACCTGTAACAGACGTGAAAGGGGATCAGGACTCGATACGCTAAGCATATGATGATGCTCTCCTTTCATATGATATGAACTGGATGATGTAATTAATATTATGGTTGTGCTCAAAATCTAGATTCAAATATATGTTATTGCTGGATGGCAGCCAAAACTGTGAGATAAAAGAATAATCTAATAACACCAAATAAAACCACAAGATATAGTGTCACTAGACTTGATGCTTCACACACAGGCAATCAATGTCTAGAAGGAAGAAAATATTGCATTGAAGTCAATGAGTACAATGCAATGGATTATTTACACTTCAGTCTACTGATGCACTTGACTGGTTTCTAGGTGAAACTTGAGCATTGATGGTTACACTGTTTATGTAATTCCAACATAGCGTGTTCTGCCTTAACCGAAAAAAAAAAAAAAGCATACATAGTGTGTTCTGCTTTGAGTTGGGCTGGGCTGGGGCATATTTAGGCCCAACCAGACTTTAAAAATACAGGCCCATATCGAGGCCCAACCCGACTTTAAAAACACAGGCCCATATCTAGGTCAAGATCAACACCGGCCAAAAACGTCAGGCCCAAGCCCGCCCCTTTAGTCAATAGAACCAGATCAGGCGGGGCCTTTTTATCAATTGTACAAGCTTTCTGGCCATTGTTTGGACATATTATCATTGACAAACAAGCACTCCTTATTCAGGAAGGGCCATGCCGGACTTTGGGTTTACCGTCACCTTTTTTTTTTTTTTTTTTCCTTTTTTTTTTTTGGCCATCGGAGGGTCCTCAACCCTTTGGGCTGGACTTATCCCTCCGGGCCCAGAGGAAAGTCGGGTAAACACCCATATTGCTCCAAGGTCGTAGCACTAGTGGATTCAACCTTTGATTCTTGAAGAAAAGGGAACTGGGGGTTGATACCAAGACCTCTATCTCCGAAAGTTGTAGGAACCGTGGTTCTAACTACTCGGCCAACCCCTTGGGATTTAGATCACTTAATGCACGCTTATGATCACATCACAATCAAGCTCCGTTATAAGATAAACATGACTTCTGGTTTTAAAAATTGTGAGTGATCTTTATCTTCGGTGTCTCTTATTAGCATGGCTCGTGATAATGATATATGAATGTGGACCATTGGCGACGCTGAGCTGAATTGGATATGTTTAATATGATGTGGACTTATGCTAGTTCACGCCCAAGGCATCATTTCATTCCATTTAGGAGGAATATAGTGATGCTACGTGGGATACAGATTTGGATGATCCTAACTCCATAAGTGATTGGATATCCAATTTTGCACTCACGGAGGTGTTGGAATATCTTAGGGTCGAAGAACTAGACTTGTTGTATAAGGGCAAGTTTGTATAATCCATTTATGCAAAAAATATAATTTTTTATACGAAAAATTGTCTTTTTCATGCGGCAATTTTCTACGAAAATACTATTCCACTACGTTAGCATTTTCCTTAAACATCATGGAAATAGAGTTCCTATGGGGAGGTATGGGAAGTCCACTTCCACAGAAAACTTATCCCCTCTTTATTACTTTATTTCCTTACTCCCCTCTCTAATACTACTTTTTAATAAGGAAACTACGGCCGTACCAAAAAACATTAGCACTAATTCATTGAGGAAAACAATTTGCACCAAATATGAATTTTTAACTTTCGCAAAAAAACATTTTCCGAGGCATTTAAAAATTATAGACTTTGCAGATGTGGCAATTTCATCTTTCCATAGAAATTGCCTATACACAAATGTGCCCTAATTCAATCCGTTGCGGATTCCTAATTTTTCTCTTTGGGCCAGAGGCAAAGAAGTAGAGTGACTGAGAAATTTATCATTGAAGATTTGATTTTGTCTTTAGACTGTTGCCGCCAGTTTCTTTGAATTGCGATAGTAAAACGTCGTGAATAGTGGTTAGAAGGTTTGTATTGCAAATTGTTAGGAAAAGGCAAGAGAGGTCTTCATAAAATTGCACATTATACAAAGGCGGGGAATGTTATCCTGTGAGTAGACTGTGTGTAGTCAGCTCGATGGGGCCCACATGGGCTCAGCTTTGATTGGTGCAGCCTCATTGATAATCTTTTCATCTCATTATCTGGCATCGGGCCTAATTTCACACTAATTTAACCTTCACACACTATTGGATTGAATATTTAAAAAAATAGCAGATCCGAGCTTTATTATATTTAAGTAAGAATTCGGGAGTTAATTAATGTCAATTAAACCAATATGTTTGAAACCAGTGGTGGACCCACACTTATGGAACCCGGGGCGGGTGCCCCAGGTTAATTTTGAATTTGTCCATGATTTAACTTGGTCTTACCTATCCCATGTATATCTCGCCTCACTTCTAAACATTGTGAATATTGCCCATGTTATAAAACTTTAATGACTGAAAGTACCAGATCCTCATGCCTTTCTCTTTCGACATCTTCTTTTTTACCGAGAGTTCGAGATCCTCTTTGTGTTGATTGAGCTTCTTGTTGCGGGTCTTCTCGTGGTTAGACTCTCACCAAATAGCCATAAATAAAAAAATCTCAACAGATTTAGTATAATCTTAATCACTCTATACCCAAATCTGAGCCGTTAATCTCCAAATCCTAATTTCAATCCCTTAATCCCCAAATCCTAATCCAAACCCTAAGCCCTAAATCACCTAATCTAACATATCTACTAGTCCGAAGATGACCAAATAACTATTGGGCACACTTTAATCTTCAATTCACAAATAAGTCAGGCCTTAGGATTTATATGTTTGATAATTTGAGTTAGATTTAGGTGGAAATTTTTCTTCTTTGCCATGAGCCATGACCAACTATAGAGAATTCTTTTTAGAGCTAGGTAAGTGCAGGCAACCAAAATTTTAGATCGAAATAGATCACTCCTTTGGATTCGAATTGATAATCACCTGAATTTGGGAGAGGCAATGGGAGGGCCCTTCAATTAGACAAGAGATATGAGCATGGAAAAAAGTTTTGTGTCTATTTAAATGTAATACATTTTCTTTTTTGTATTTTTAATGTGAAAAAATTTAGTAAAGTTGAAAAAAAAATTGGCCCCACCCAAACAAAATCCTGGTCCGCCACTGGTTGAAACCAAGATAGATACAGGACTTCTCTACACGACAAGGTAGGTAGGGCCAACTCACAGAGATGGGGCTAGGGGCTCAGCCTTCCAATTTCAACTCTACTCTTTTTGGGAAAACTAGCTGGATTTTGTAAGAGAGTGTTGAGGCTTCAGCAGGATTTTGTACAAAAGAACTTGTTGGAAGAGCCTTTACACTGCTAGTTCAAAGGAGATTTTCTTGCCTATTTTCACAAGGAGGATGAGTTAATCACACCAATCATACAGGGAAACCAGCTGCTACTAGAGTACAATTGAGGACATGATATTGGCAAAGTGAGTACGTTCTCTGCACACTCATAGAATCCGGATCCGGACTCATTCACAACACATGATTCCCAAAGAGAACAACTACACTCGGTCGTTGGTAATTTGGGGGCTTAGATTTCCCTCTACAGTTGAGATTTCAGAGGACCCTAACTCAACTTCTGTATATTAGATCTTGTTTGCGTTCATATGAACATGTGGATTAAACATAAAAGGGATGTCACATCAAAGAGACAGCCTCTTCCTGGAGAGAATCTCAAGTCCAATCCCAACCCAAATCTAATTGACAAGTCAAGGCTAGTCCCAAACCCACGCGTTCAAACTTATGAAACCGTTCTCCTAATAATTCATGACACAGCAAAGAAATAAACATGAAACTAGCAACTGCCATAACAAAGCGTGGGCTTACATTTCTAGCAAGAGAATACATCCATAGTTCCATACATATATACGTGCATACATAAAAGTTGCTCTACGTAGATATCCTCTTTACTTGAACACCCATGTTATTTCTATATATCTATATAGATATATGGGTGTTTAGCTTAGCCACTTAGTTAGATGGGGGAGGCTTGTAGGGCGGCTTGTGTTCCGGTGGTGGCTTCCCATATGGAGGCTTGTATTTTGGTGGTGGCTTCCCATATGGAGGCTTGTATTTTGGTGGTGGCTTCCCATATGGAGGCTTGTGATCGAGATCTTCCACTTCAAAGGCCAGGCGCTCATTTTCAAGAGGAGGTGGCTTATAAGATGGGGTAGGCTTGTATTTAGGAGGGGGAGGTGGTTTGTGTTTAAAAGGTGGCCTATAAGATGGGGGACGCTTGTATTTAGGAGGGGGCTTGTAGGGTGGAAGCTTGTATTTAGGAGGGAGCTTGTAGGGTGGAAGTTTAGGAGGGCGCTTGAAGGGTGGAAGCTTGAACCCAAGAGGCTCTTCAAGCACTAAACGCTCGTAAACTGGAGGCTTCTTCACAGGAGCTGGTGATATGGGTTTGGGAGAAGGCTTCTCAAATGGCTTTGGCTTGAAACCATCATCAGCCACTGAGAAAGTGGTGGTGAGAGTGAGAGCCACCACTCCAAAAAACAACACCAACAAGTGCATGTGTTTGGCCATCTTCTGATGGTTGATGATGAGTGATGCATGGCCAGAGAGGCCCCTTTATAGAGTTGTAGCACCAATGCTTTATCAGACTTGTCGGCAGTAGATGGAAGAGAAAAATTCAATGAGTGTGGGCCCCTATTGTTGAAGTTTTACCCTATGTTTGGGAAGGGAGGGGGGGAAAGTGGGGGGAAATTTTTTTTTGAGGGTGTTTGGGAAAGTGGGGGAAGGAAAATAGGGGGATAGGGTGGGGGGAAAATGTGTACAAAAATCCCCCCCCCAAAAAAAAAAAAAAAAAAAATGGGGGGAAAATAGGGAGAGGAGCGGGGGAAAATGGATAAAATTACCACATTGCCCTTTATATATAAAAGATAATTTTAAAGTTGTTACAAAAGTAAAGACAAAACGGTAATTTTCTCTCTATCTCACAAACAAACAAAATCCTACTTTTTTACTTTTCTTCCCCCTACTTTTTAACTTTCCAAACAAGAGGAGTAAAATTAATTTTCCCTCCCCTCCCCTCCCCTCCCCTCCCCTTCATTTTCCTTCCCCCTCAAATTTTCCCTCCCCTCCCCTTCATTTTCCCAAATGGAGTGTTAATGTCTACGCTCTTCGGCTGTTGTGCAAGGAATTGGAGTTTGTAAGTTTTTTTTCCCTTCTCCTTCCCGGCCTCGTTGACCGGTAATTTTTTTTTGGGGACGCAGTTTGGATAGAGTTTGTATGGCATCAAATTGTAGCCTCACGTTCGCCTGTTTTCTGTTCTCCTGCGGGCCATTGGGATTTGGGAATTCCAGTACTTCATGGAGAGGTTTACCAGGGTTATTTTTAAATCTATGAAGAATCTTGACAAATCTCTTTTTATGCTATCCCCTTCCATCGTCTAAAACACTTTTATACATAAAATTGCTTTCAAATTGCTGGACATTTTACTGTTTTTGATGATTTATTTTGTCAAAAATCATTTGGATAAAGCAATGGAGAATTATTTCTCCATAAAATATTCTGCTTTTCCACCACTTTTTCTATATATATGGAAAGCAGTAATTACACCAATGTGCCTTTAAGCTCAGTTTATCTTTCACAGATTCACAGTGTAGGTAAAATCACTTTGATTTCTTTTTTCAAACTACCAATTTTTTTACAATTGTTATGATTTCATATTAGATAAACAAGGCACATTTTAGAACTGATTTTCTCTATTGGTAAGGAGTACGGGGTTGGGGTTTGGGTTGCACTTGCTGTAGAGCATAAATCTTCAAGTTACAAAAATACATTCTTAGTAGTTAATAATGAGAGACTTCCAACGCCATCATTTAAAATCCTTATTATCAAAATTATTGTCCTGTCTTCATTAGTTTCGACTTGACCCAAGTTTCACTTTAATTAGAGTTTAAATACCATAAAATTGATCAATTATATATATATATACACACGGTGGCGGACCCAGAATTTTCGCTTGTACAATAGTCAATTAAAAAATTTAATCACTATTTTGTTGTTCTTTCTTAACATTGACTCTTGTAAAAGAGAAAGTTATTGCAATTACAAAATATCTAATTACATCAACTAACATTATATCATCAAAATTTATATGACATTTGTACTAGTGTTTTAAGGTTCCTTATTCAAAACCCATATTTCAAGTGGACAAAAAAACTATAGATTTTAAGCAATTTTTGAAATATATATATGTATGTATATGGGTAATATTTAAGTGGAAACTATTCTCGCATATTATGTAAGACCATTTTTGTGGGGCCCACATTGAGATGGGTGAGCCCCATTTGGGAATGGGACCAGGGGTGATGGAAAAATCTATGTGAGACCACCCTAAGTATCAAGTTTGACCTTAAACTCATATCCTAATCCCTTCATCTGTGGCCCACAAGTTTAATAGCTTCATATTCAAATAAATATTCAACCCTCGATTCAATGGTTCAGTCCATTTGGGTGTGTGCCAATCATTGGGATTAGTGACTATCAGGGGGTTCCCTATTGGTTGATAGGTTTCCATGGGTTGCTAGTTAGGCCCCGCAAAAAAGTTCTCATATAATAAGTGAGAACTAGTTCTCACTTGAATATTTTCCTATATATAATGGTAATCATCAATACGCTTAGTTCTTTTAAATCTTACTGGATTTTTGAGAGAGGAAAAGAGATTGGGAAAGGGATTTTTTTGAGTTTGGGAAAGGGGGCTGGGGCTGGGGCTGGGATGAAGTTGATTCTCAAATATGAATATGACTAGTGCTCTTTAGGCCCTTAAAACTTATATATTTTTATTATGTAAATGTAGTCATCCTAAATTTGATTCCTGTAGTTAAATAACACAATGATCCGGGTTTTATATTCAAATCTTTCGGATGCATGAGATTCTTATCCAAATTCAAATTCCTCTTGGATCGAAAAACAGATTTTATACCCTCTTCATTTGAAGCTGGAGACTTTGAATACGTAAATAATTTCATACCCATTTGTAACCCTATACAATACAGGATTTGTTCCTCCTTCTCAACAAAAGAAGGTCTTGGTGTCCTACTAACCTACTCATTCAATTATGCGGGCCTCCTTCCTTTTTGAGTGGACTATCTTCCCATCTATATGCAGGCTCTCTCTTGGATCCAAAATGGAGTAAAAGAAAAAAAATTCTACTCATTCAAATAGACCCACATACTACCGGTCTTTCCAAGATATATTTATTACCACTGGGGTCCTAAGCACGTGCCCTTAATAGCTGTGACATACTTTTGGACAAAACTTATAAGACAATTTGTCAGGCACAGACAAAAGGATCAGTCTTGATTAAAAGGGTCTGTGCCTATGGTTTGATTTTAGTTCTTACAGCTTATTAACTAGGCCCGCGCGGCTTGTTTACAGCCAATATATTCTTCTAATAGCTTTTTATTAGAGGGATGTAGTATGAATGATTCATGAACAAGCCCACGTTTTACAAAATGGCACCTGCTGTCAGGGAGTGGGGAGGGGTCAACTTCTTCTTTATTTTGTTTAAAATGGAAAAAAATTAGCAATTCAAATGGCCATTTTAATTTTATACGTTTTTATTCCTTCTCAATATTCTTTTCTTTTTACAAATAAGAGTATATTTAGAAATTAATATGGACATTCTTGTCTTTCGAGTTCTTCTAAAAATATAAAAGGAATAACCATTTTAGTATATCCTATCTTTTGGCAAAATATTCTTCTAGTCATCCTCCTTACATTTGCAAAGTGGGCATTTCAAATCCAAACCATTTTTTTTTTTCTATTTTATTTAAAATTCATGAGGCTCTTCAGTGGAGCTCACTTAAGAAAACTGAAAATAGGATCTAAGTCTTACAAAAAGAAATATCCTATTCTTTTCAAAAATCTAACTCAATGATCTAGGGCTGATCTTTAGAGTGGGCCCATTAAAAAGAATCTAAATCTTACAAAAAAAAAAAAGTCCTATTCTTTACAAAAATCTAACTCAATGTTCTAGGCCCAACGTTAGATTAATTTATAAGAGACCTTTGAGTTATTTCTAGATTTTTTTTATTTGATTCTTCAGAAAATGTTAATATAAAGGTGGGTCATTTGAGTAGATTCTGAGGGAACTCTCCACAACATGAAGATGGTGTTTTTTAAATGATTTGGATGTTTGTAAGTGGGCCCACTATTATAGAACTTCTGGGATTCAATTTTTATTTGTTTTATTTTCTATTTTTTTTGCTGCGTATATAACTTTGATGTGCCTTAAATGAGATATTTCACTCCAATATGATGTAAGCCCATCATAAGATCTCTACAAAACATTGTTATTTTAAAAATATTTTATCTAAATGCTCTCAAAGTTATTGTTCTGCGTATGGATCATTTAAGTGAAGATCTATTAAAGATTATATAGGGGGAATGACTTTTTTTAATGGTTTAGATTTTTCTTAAGTAGGCCCATTAATATCGTTGATCAATCATCTTTGGCCCCTTGAGTAAAATTATCGTTCTGTCACTTCGTGCTGATGAGCCCACTAGCAACCACCCAATGTGAGTCCCAAGGATCTCATCGTACATAAGATTTTGAATCGACAATATTTCTTTAGGTGTTCAGAATTGAATAATCAAAAGTGAATATAGAAAAATGACATTGAAATTGAATCAAGAGAAATGAAAAAATAACAGGCAGCCATCATCTTACTAATTCAAATCCTAAAAAAGTCATGTCCCATCTATATTGCTACCTTATAATATATCTTAATTCCATCATTTCTTGTACAATCCTTCAGTAGCTAGAGTGCATTTGACTATAAATTTATATGTATTAAGTGGAAATAGTCTAGCCCTAAATTATGAAAATATTGCCTTGTTTGGTATCTCTACTCTTATAATTTGAACGGTGCAATAAAAAAGAAAGCTAAAACCAGAAAATGTGTTTCGCCTTCAAAATAAAAAATAAAAATTTCCACCACTAATTTTTTGAGGTCCTGTGGCTTTTATTCTCATATGTCTAATAGTGGGGCCTCTCATTTTAGAAGGATTTGTCTTTACTCATCTTTAAGTTGATAAAAAGTAAAATCTTGTGCCAAACGCCCTTACTTTCCAAACCCCTACAAACTTCAAACCATTTAGACAAGAAGAAGTAGAAAATAGGCCGCAAAACAGCAGTAAGTTCCGTTTCTTCACTCAAATCAACATCCGAGGAATCGATGAATAGACTCCGCTTGTGAATAAAGCCCGTGACCTCTGACCTCTTTTATTTCAATACTCAATACATGGTTTTAAATAATAGGCCCTACATGAGGCTACCATGTAAAGGCAGTATTAGGTATTGAATTATTTTCCTTCTTAGTATTTTATATTATCTTGCACTGCATGTGTATCCCCATTTAATATCTGGTTTTTCTCCTTCTTAGTATTATATATTATCTTGCACTGCATGTGTATCCCCATTTAATATCTGGTTTTTCATGATCTGAGCTCTCTTTCACACCATACAGTTAGATGGGGTAAACCAACCCCAAAATCAACTAGTTTGCAATTGATGACGAGCTTTTTGCATATACACTCTTAAGGTTTGTAGGATTTGTAAATAGGCCCTTATGATTTTAATATTTACAGATAGGTCCTTACCTTTTCATTTTAATACCCTTCATGTCTCCAAAATCAATAGCCAACCAACTATCAAAAGTTTTTAGCGTGAAATGACATATTTGTCCATCTCTTTATCCTTAATTATATGCTTAAATTTAAAGGCTTGAATTTATGTTTCTCTAAGGCTTGTAACATTGATAATTACATTTATCAATAGTAGGAGAGAATAACCGTATGTAAATTTATTTTTTTTAATAGAGGGCTTATTTCATTAAATCCAAATCTACTATAATGACAATCAATGCATGTACTTATAATTAGTTACAATTGATTCAATCCATGCATGACCTACCCTTAAATTGATGAAAGTTTCAAAATGCATAATTAGGCTTCATGTGCATTAAAAAGATATTGAGAGAGACCATTGGGAATTGGGATACAATAATGGAATTTTGGTAAATAATAATATACTCATATTTGCTTAATTGATATAAGGGCAAAGTTGTCATTTTTATAAAAGTTCAACACAAATTCCATGGTCATTACCCATTTTCATTAGAAATACTGATTTTGGGGACATTAAAGGTATTGAAATGAAAAGGTAGAGGCCTATATGCAAATACTGAAACTACATGGGCATATTTATAAATTATATAATCCTTAGGGGGGTATATACAAAAAAAAAAAAAACTCATTGATGACCCTAGCAGCATAATCAGTGGTGTCAAAAATGGGAGATTGAGAAATTAATATTGAATAATCAATCATGAGTATTTATAAGAAGAAATTAGTTAAATTGTCAAATTAAGCCAAGATTAACAGCTTCCATGCTTAGGGCTGTTTGTTTCATCCAATTAAAGTTATTCTAACACTTTCTATTTTTACTAGTGGTTGAAAGTGAAGAATCAACAAATCACTCTTATTTAATGGAAAATAAATGAAGGAGATGAGAAAGATATACTCATCAATCACCCTAATAATTTAAATTATATAAAATTCAATATCGCATTGATAATACTACCTCATTTCCTTCCTCTGTCCTCTTTTAGACGTTAGTCATCCAAGGCGGCTCATTGGGGCCATTAATTCGAATGTATTCAATTTTTTATGTTTTCTTGGCAAACAAGTTGGTTTAATTTTATTGACATCTAGAGGTGCCATCCAGATTCTAGCAGATTAGGGCCAAAACCACTAGAGTACCATTCACTGCATGAGGGCGATTGGCTGCGGAATTTTGTCCGGTTTGGGAACGTAGGATGAATGGTCCCAGTCCATTTGGTGGTAGTTGCATCCTCCAGACGTAGAACGTGCATCTACAGAGAGACAAGTCAAGTGAAGTGTGGGTATTATTATTTTCCATCGGTACATGTGCAAAGAGGGTCGTCCATTATTTGATGGGGAGTATATATGGGGGATTTTACTATCCATTATTCCCTCACCATGTGGATGTACATTATTTGATGTTGAGTATATACGGAATATATTCCTATGCATCCTTTCCTTATCATATAGTGAAGGACAAATTTAATGAGGCCCACCTAGAAACCCACTAATCATGGAACTTGTGGAGGATGGGAAGAGAGTCAAGAGACACATTGGATGAGATCATATATCAAATTTGGAGTCAATTCCATGAATATTTATATATAGAGAGATGCTCCTATAAGAGATGCTCAGGTGGGGGCTCTCATATCCATATCCAATGCAAACAACTTAAATGTGAAAGGCCCCACTCCTATCTCTTATAAGCTTAGGATAAAATCTCGTAAGCTCATGCTTGTGAAGCCGACCTTTGGTCCATCCCAATGGACAAAACACATGACCCCTCTAAATTGCATATGTTCATTTACTTTCGGTCAAATCCGAATTCACTAGACTGTTGGACCAACTATGTATCGATCCGAATGGACTATTGATCATTAAATTTTTGGGCTCATATGAAGATAAAAGAAATCACGGTTGGGACCGATTTTTTGAAGAGAGGAAAATCTCAAGAAGTCTTTAAAATCCCCTAACTCATCCCCATGTAGGTTTCCAGGTGGGCCCCACCACACATTTAAGCTTACCTTATCCTACTTTTTTGAATTATTTGTTTCTTCGAACAATAAAAGCTTTTTGATCTTCGGAAGAATTGTTGTTTTTTTTTTCTAATTTTATTTTTTATAATTGTTGTTAATGTGAAATTTCAATGAAACGCAATATAACATTTTTATTTTCAATCAAACAAAGATAATGCTTAGTAATGATGATCCTAAAATTATTTTAGGGTGTGGCTTAATGGTTACATGAATGTCTAAAGATTATTGTACAATCTATCTTTTCTCGTCTCTTGTCTCTGATATCTAATCTGTACATTTTTTAAAATAAAAAAAGAAAAAAAAGCCATCAACTTTAGCCAACTTGTAAGGCTATACATCGAACTCTTATCATTACAAACTATAAATAATTATATTAAGAGAGACACCTTGACAATGACTTCTTCCAGGGATAAAGTGGGTGGTCCACACAATGTAAGGTGGTGAATCAATGACACCCAATTAAAAGCTTCAACAACATCCTGCATTTAAATGATGTATGATGGGGCCGGCAGCTTCATATTTGATTGAAAACGTCAACGTGGATCACAGTATCTTCAGCGTTAACATAAAAGTCCCCCCAATGAGGCCACCTATTTAAAATCTGGAAGCACTCATAAAAATTCCTCTATTTTGAATGGGGTACAATTAAATTTCAATCTTATACGTTCTGGGGCCACCATAGATTTATCAAATATAACACCACCTAAAAAATTATTATAAAAAATTCATTTATTTTACACCAACATTATCTTGAATTACCAAAACCAGCAATTTAGACTTTTAATAAGTGGGGCCTATTAATGACTTTCATACTCTTTCAACACACTATCAACATGGTGGCCATGTTGGTCACTAATCAAAGCAATATAATTACAAATGAAAAAAAATGCAATTGTACATGCAGACTCTTTCTCATCATTGTTATAGTTTACCCAAACAATTAAAAAAAAAAAAAAAGGAAAGACATTGCAGAGCACTCGAAGGCATAGAATGAATACATAATCAAATAATGAAGAAAGTGACACACCCACTCATCATAGAGTACACACAATTCATATTTATCTCGAACAATTTCTCCACTTTTTTTTTTCCAGTACCAAACGACCCTGGTCAATGAGAACTATCCTCTAAATATCTTACAATGTGCTAATAATCTTACACCAAATGCTTTCCATTGTATGGGGCAATTCGACACCACTCATTCTTGCCGCAATCCTTTCACTGCCATCGCAAAAATCTGCAAGAATTCACCAATTCCATAAAGAAACAAGGTCAACTTCATGAGAGGAACTAACCAGATGCGATGCACTTTGACAGGAGCAAACATCTGAATTGTAATTTGAACAAGCTTTCAGATCAAGTGCACAGTGTCGTCTCTCTTTTAAGTTACGCAGGTTACATAATAATCTAGATTTTTCAATAACACAATTTATGTTTAACAATATTTCAGTGTGTGGCGGGCATGCACGTATAAGCAGCAATCAAGAATAAGAAACCTAGCATTGCGTTCTTTCTAATTCTTAAAGCTGAAAATACTTTCTCATCAATGGTAATTTCCAAAGATTTACACGTGCATGATAATATGAGCACTATAGATCTGTAAAAGGGCCAATATTTCATTATCCAGTGTTGTTGATTCCAGAAATTTGTCCATGTTAAAATTGAGGAGCAATTATATGATCCCTGGCCTGTGGATTTGCATAAATATACCAGTGCCGCATTTCAAGAAGAGTTGTACATGAAAAGCATGGTGATAGAAAGTATAAACAGTTCATTTGATGGGACCTACTGTGTAAGATAAATGCCCCAAAAAAGAATCCCAACTGGGAAGATCCTAACATTGTGAATGAACATTTCTCCATCTAATATGAAACACTACCATACTTTGTTCTCAACCATTAATCAACCATTTGTAGTCCAAAGGGTTAAATTTTCCCATCAAGAGACCTTTGGGGCATCATCCACTCCATGGTGAGGTCAATTATACCAACAAATTAGATAGCCATATCACAAGACCCACCAGTCCAAAGTCCAAACCCAAGGATCATATATCCACTCATTTTAGTTACATAGTCAAATCACAAAGGTGAGGTAAAAATTGGAAGATATCTGCTGCTTACCTTAGAAGGAGCCCCTGACTTCTGGTTAAAATCTCCATTAGGGCTTCGATTGTTCTCAATGATATTTGCCTCATCACCCGTGAGACTCTTACGTTCTACATACTTGCACCTATTGCCCCTTTGAAACCTTCCATCTGGGAGACCAAATTGTCCTTTGGTATCCACTTCCTGCTGAACTCTGTTGTTCTTTGACTCACTTGTGCTAGGGAGATTTTGGACGTCACTTTTTAGATTGCTCTGTCCCTTCTTTGAGAACTGTGTTGCTGCGGCCCGTGCACCAGCTATGGCTGCATTAAGACTCTGTGATCTCTCATTTTCAGATCCTTTGGAGCCAGAGAAGTATGATGCAAGTGATCCCGGCCGAGAAGTATGATGCAAGTGATCCCGGCCTCAGCGAAAAGGGATCTGAAGGATCTGGAAGTGGGAACTTCACTGGTAGTGGACATTCAACCGGACAAAGGCCTCTCACTGCTGCCTCATAGATCTGTCACAATTCCAAGATAAAATACATTAAGTTACAACAACAGGACATGGATCTGATTCAATTGAAAATAACTGTGTACGTACCCTTTTTTCCAAATTATAAACACCTTGAAATCCTCTCATTTCAAATGGGACTAATAATCTCTGCATTGATTGATATAGATTTTATCAATATCTAATACATACTCTAATAATTTCAACTTCCATATGATGAAAATGAAGCATTTTGATGATAAGGTAAAATGATGCAAACCCAAAACCTCTATGTTGTGATAGTGAGCACCTACCAACGGTGCCATGAGAACTTTCTATTAGAAATTTAGAACAGTAAGTGATTGGCCATGAAATACAAAAGAAAAGGTAGTAATGTTGCCCAAATACAGAAAACATGTACAAGAGGGGAGATGACTGCACTTCTCAAACTTTAGAGCATGAATGATAAAAATAGATACGGGTATCCAGATAAGTATCAATATTTTGAGATTATACTAGTGACCAGTGAAAATAGTGGAAACGAAAAAATTGGATACTACACAAATTGTTCGTGCAATATCCAGATTACTCAGTAATGGGATGGATAGGATACTGGTACTCAAGCAAATGCATTTCTTCATTCTACAGTAGTTGTAGTATCAACCTAACCACATTGGCTCATGGGATAGAGGCGTGCCCGGCTTCCTAATCCAAACTTAACAGCTTATACACCTTGCAAATTCAGTATATATACGAAAAGAAGATAGGAGTAGTCCATCAAACATGGCAAAATAACTGAGTAGGAAATTGGTAAAACGAAGTATGCTACTGAAGCGATATGCACAACATCTGCCATTTCCCGCTTAATTGTTATGCACAGAGGCGTACCCACATACATGATGGTGGGGGCAGTCGCCCCTGTCGGACTTCGGTCCGCCTCCAAATCTCACATGAAGATCTTGTGGTGTCCACCTCCAAAATCCATATGAAAATCCTGCGTCTGCCCCGAAAGCCCACATGAAAATGCTAGGTTTGCCTCCAAAATCCAACTACCCGTTTGGGTCCGCCCCCCTCAAATGAAAATCCTGGGTCCGCCAGTGGTTATGCAGATTCAAATGGATATGCATTTCACAGTCGCAAACTTTCCACCAAATTTAGAGACTGGAAGCTTGTTGTGGTGTACCTGTGGTTGCTCACATAGCCAGCAGAAGTCTGTCTGTCCTTCTAACCTCACCTGTTAACAATAGCTTAAGTAAATAAACAAAACTTTGAATTCTAGGTATGAAATATGAAATGTGACAAAAGTATAACACAACACCCACCCCTTCAGGCACCTCATCCCAACAAACCAGTTCTTCACATTTGAGACATCCAACAACCTCAACACAACCTGCAACAAGAAACATGTAATATAAAGTCTCCGGTGAAATCTTTAAATTCAACGGGATGGATTTTGCAAAATAAAAAAATACAATCATAATAATAGTAGTAATAACAACAACATTAAAAACACTAATGGTAGTAGTAATTGCAGTAGAAAAACATTCAAAAAATTAGCATATTGGCAGATTGCCAAACCCTGGAAACTGTAACTTAAATATTTCCACATTGCCTTTCGAGAATCTTATCAAACAAAAGACACATGCAGATCAACTAACAGTAAATGTGAACTACTTTCACAACCTTCACAATGTTTCTCTGCACCAGCAATTTGCCACCTAAAATCACAGGTGTGTGGCATTCGAAAAAAAATTTCAGATGTAGGCTTGCGATAGAATATTATGATCTCATAATCAGCATGCAACCATAGCCTTTGATGGGGGCATCAACCCTAATTCCCCCAATTCCTTCATGATCTACCAACAATGGAGGCGTATGATTGTAGATCAAGCTAATTTGTATATGGCTGATGCATATGCAGACTTTGATGGCTAAGATACTCAAAATCCACCGTAGGATTACTATTTTGATAACATCCAATGGTTGGATCTCTTCGGATCAAGTATATGATGGATTGAAGGCCCCATGTGTGCATCCATATTGAAGGCTCCACACTCGGAAGTGCCACATGGAAGGAATTATCAAATTTAAAAAGTTGTCTTTCTTTCTTTTATCAATTTTTACAAAGTTTTTCATCATCATCATCATCAAAGCCTTGTCCCAACTATGTTGGGGTCGGCTATACAAATTTAGTTTCTCCATTCCGATCTATCTTGAGTCAAATCCTCAGATAAGTTATACTTCCTCGTATCTTTGTTTACCACCTCCATCCACATCCTCTTTGGCCTACCCCTTCCCCTTAGTGAGCCATCAACCTTCATAGCCAAACTTTTCCAAACTTTTCCTTACTGCTGTCATTACCAGCCTACGTTGAACATGCGATCATAACCATTAATTTTTCAAAGCTTGTTTTCAATTGATACACTGATCATATGGAAAAAAATTTGTCTGAATTAAAATTTATTGTCATTTTGTATAATTGTTATGAAAATGTCATTTTTATATACCTTTTTGCAAGATCTAAGAACTTTTGCAAATGTGTATTTGTAAGTGCAGAAAATATAACTTACAAGGTTAAGGGGAGCCCTTCGGGACTTATCATAATCGACTGTGAAAGCTGGTTGTTCTGAGGACCTGAAAGGGAAGAAAAGACAGTCAAAAGACCCTGGTTGTGGGCAGCACAGGGCTCTCCGATACTTCAGTTAGTATTTTTTGGGTTTAACTGAGGTTGAAGAAGATGAGAGGGTTCATGCATATGTATATTCGTGCTTACGTACCTTCGTGGAATAGCTCATCTTCTATATATATATATATATATATAAAGAGTTTCTAGATATTTGGTGGTGGGCCTGATTTGGTGGTGGGCCTGATGATCTGACTGGTAAAGTCTCATCAGCCCACCAAGCAATTAATGAGGGTCCATCACAGCGCACATTGCATTAAATGATGGTCCGGTCAGCCCACGTCACATTAAATGCGAGTGATACTGGGCTTGATCCTGTCTTGACTTGTTGGCGGTGAAAGTCCCATCGGACCTTTTCTTGGGCCCCGCCCTGATATGGCCATGGCCGTTTGATGCAGCTCTGTCGGAGATCTGACGAAGATTTGGACAGCTGGGATGAAGTATTTATCCAAATGGCGCGTACTCATATCCCGCCACATGTCTGAAAAGGGGAGACGGCTGTCAGTGCCCGTCTCATCTGGCGGCTCGGCATACAGTTGTAGCCGGGGTGCGTGACCGAGACTCAGCCACACAGCCGAGATCACGACGGTCTTAGGCCAGGGTTGACCAAAATGACGATACTCATCCCGGCCGGCGCATCAGTGCTTGAACCGGGATGTACATGATCGAGATTACCGCTGGATTTAGCATGACCCTGATGTCTTGAGAATCGTCCCACACAATTGCCCCGTAGCTTCTGATTCTTCAAAGTCCGGGAATCTTTAGGGTCGGAAGCTATAATGATGAGGATCAAACAGGGATCTTCATCTTAATGATGGCCGCTGACGTTCGGTCTTCACCCGATTTCCCTTCATCTGCCCTAGGCAATAAATGTTGTTCTTTAATCATTGCAGAAAACATGCTAGTGGCGACAAACGTCATTATCTGGTTCGTTGCGCCGTCGAACAGAGGGCGCTTGCAGCCTTCCAATGCGACGTTTTCGAATTTCGAAAACGGCCCTTTAAGATGGCGCCTCCTCTTATAAATAGCGGCGTCGTCTTCCTTCCCCTGATCTCTACTTCCTGTATTCAAAAGAGACCTCCCAGAGCTTCCCAGAGCCTTTAAAAGCAGAGGTTGCAGTGACGTGCGCGAGAGAAGCCCTGAGAGCGATTCCAACCCAAGTCCATTCTGCTCGTAAGTCCTTCTTCTTAGGGGTTTCGGAGATGGGTGTTTACAGTCACTGGTTAGAGTGTTCTGCTACCATAGAAGGGCTGAGGAGGGCATATAACATACCGAACGATATCTTGGTTAGGCGGGCGGACCCTGCAGATTACGCACTCCGCTCGTACTGGGATGGCTGGATGCCCATCCCATTGATAGCCGTGATTGGGGGGGTCCGGTTCCCTTTGGATCCGCTCCTTAGGGCCTGCCTCAGCACCTGATCTATCAATCCCTGCCAGTTAGTACCCAACGGCTATAAGATTATAATGGGCACAGCTGTGCTCAATAGAAAGTTAGGCATCGACCTCGGCGTCCATGACATCGAAGATATGATGTCTGCAAGTCCCGGGAGGATAGTTACTACCTCCGAGTCAAACCCCATAGAGAGCTTCGTTACGGCGCTTGAAGATTCAAATAAATATGCCGGGGACGACCTCTTGTGCGTTTCAGGGAACTGGGAGTTCAGCGCCGAGGCGGACAGAGTGCACAGATTCCCACGTCGTCTTGGGGCTGTTCCAAGTAAATACCTTTCTTGATTTGCTTTATCTTGTTTTCTAATTTGCCGAACTAATGTTCTTATGGTTAACTGTGCAGCTGCCCGAGAGAGGAAACAGCTGGCCAAGCAGGTCGGCTGGAAGAAAAACGAGGACTGGCACTGAAAAATTACAAGCTGTACAAAGTTCTCGAACAGATCGGCTTGGGTGCTCCTAGGCTACGAGCCGAAGTACCGCGACTATTACAAGAAAGCCGGATTGCCTTAGCGACAGCACCCAAGACTGCGGGCGGAGGAGATCCCGCTTCATCTTCATCTCCGAGCACCAGCACCTCCAGGTCCACGAACGCTGGGATTCGCGGCATTTCCTCCTCTGGGCTCGGCGAAGAGTGGCGTTTTCTTCTCAAAGGAGTGCCGCTCAACTGCGGCTCGGAGGTGGATGCTTCGGCGCCGGATGCTGCCCGACTGATGGTGTCGGTTGCAACTCTGGAAGGGCCCCCTTCTTCGAGTGCGGCCGCAAATGAACCTTCGGCTATGGACTCACTACCCCCCGGACCGTCTCGGGGCTGCTACTGAGGCAGATCGGCTCTCTTGTAATAGCCGCGGTACTTCGGCTCGTAGCGTAGGAGCTCGCAAGCCGATCTATTCGAGAACTCTGTACACCTTGTAATTTTTCCGTGCTAGTCCTCGTTTCTCTTCCAACCGACGCGCTTGGCCAACTGTTTCCTCTCTTGGGCAGCTGCACAGTTAACCACAAGAACATCAGTCCGGCAAATTAGAAAACAAGATAAAGCAAATTAAGAAAGGTATTTACTTGGAACAGCCCCAAGGCAACGTGGGACTCTGTGCACTCTGTCCACCCCGACGCCGAACTCCCAGTTCCCCGAAACGCACAAGAGGTCGTTCCCTGCATATTTATTTGAATCTTCAAGTGCCGTAACGAAGCTCTCTCTGCAGGGTTTGACTCGGAGGTAGTAACTATCCTCCCAGGACTTGCAGACATCATAGACATCTTCGATGTCGTGGACGCCGAGGTCGATACCTAACTTTCTATTGAGCATAGCTGTGCCCATTATAATCTTATAGCCGTTGGGCACTAACTAGCAGGGATTGATAGACCAGGCGTTGAGGCAGGCCCTAAGGAGCGGATCCAAAGGGAACCTGACCCCCCCCCCCCCCCCCCCCCCCCCTCTTTAATCACGACTATCAATGGGATGGGCATCCAGCCATCCGAGTACGAGCAGAGTGCTTAATCCGCAGGGTCCGCCCGCCTAACTAGGACATCGTCCGGTATGTTATATGCCCTCCTCAGCCCTTCTATGGCAGTGGGACTCTCTAACCAGTGACTGTAAACACCCATCTCCGAAACCCCTAAGAAGAACCCCTAAGAAAAAGAACCCCTAAGAAGAACCCTTAAGAAGAAGGACTTACGAGCAGAATGGACTTGGGCTGGAATCGCTCCCAGGGCTTTTCTCGCGCACGTCACTGCAACCTCTGCTTTTAAAGGCTCTGGGAAGCTCCGGGAGGTCTCTTTTGAATACCGGAAGTAGAGATCAGGGTAAGGAAGATGACGCTGCTATTTATAAGAAGAGGAGGCGCCAACTTAAAGCGCCGTTTTCAAAATTCAAAAACGTCGCATCGGAAGGCTGCAAGCGCCCTCTGTTCGACGGCGCAACGTACCAGATAATGACGCATGTCGCCACTAGCGTGTTTTCTATAATGATTAAAGAACAACATTTATTGCCTAGGGCAGATGAAGGGAAATCGGGTGAAGACCGAACGTCAGCGGCCATCATTAAGATGAAGATCCCTGTTTGATCCTCATCATTATAGCTTCCGACCCTAAAGATTCCCGGACTTTGAAGAATCAGAAGCTAAGGGGCAATTGTGTGAGACGATTCTCAAGACATTAGGGTCATGCTAAATCCAGCGGTAATCTCGATCATGTACATCCCGGTTCGAGCACTGATGCGCCGGCCGGGATGAGTATCGTCATTTTGGTCAACCCTGGCCTAAGACCGTTGTGATCTCGGCTGTGTGGCTGAGTCTCCGTCGCGCACCTTAGCTGCAACTGTATGCCGAGCCGCCAGATGAGACAGGCACTGACAGCCGTCTCCCCTCTTCAGACACGTGGCGGAATATGAGTACGCGCCATTTGGATAAATACTTCATCCCAGCCGTCCAAATCTTCGCCAGATCTCCGACAGAGCTGCATCCAACGGCCATGGCAATATCAGGGCGGGGCCCAAGAAAAGGTCCGATGGGACTTTCACCGCCAACAAGTCAAGACAGGATCAAGCCCAGTATCACTCGCATTTAATGTGACGTGGGCTGACCGGACCATCATTTAATGCAATGTGGGCTGTGATGGACCCTCATTAATTGCTTGGTGGGCTGATGAGACTTTACCAGTCAGATCATCAGGCCCACCACCAAATATCTAGAAACTCTTATATATATATATATATATATATATATATAGAAGAGGAGCTATTCCATGAAGGTACGTAAGCACGAATATACACATGCATGAACCCTCTCATCTTCTTTAACCTCAGTTAAACCCAAAAAAGACTAACTGAAACATCGGAGAGCCCTGTGCTGCCCACAGCCAGGGTCCTTTGACTGTCTTTTCTTCCCTTTCAAGTCCCCAGAACGACCAGCTTTCACCGTCGATTATGATAAGTCCCGAAGGGCTCCCCTTAACCTTGTGAGTTATATTTTCTGCACTTACAGTATTTATCTTAAATTAGACTTAAAATCATTCTTTTATACCATAGACTTATAATCATTACCAACCATATTGAATTCTATATTCAAATTAGTATTTCAAATTTATCGAACTCAAAGTACAAATCAAGAGAACTGAAAAATGAATCAAATAAGCCAACCCCCATCGAATTTTTGAATTAGATTGAAAGTTCAATTACGAACTCGAATGTGAATTGACCAAATTGTGAATTAGGTAACTATGATTACACCCATCTTAGCCCATTCCCAACATCCAATTAGTAAGGAGGGAGTCTCTGTCTGATTGGATTTGGGATCCCTATCAAACAATGGTCATGAATAGTTCTTCATCATGTAACCTTCCCAATCTCTAACAAGGCCTCCAAAATCCTACTCTGCTAGATCCCATATCTGCTCGTCCATCAAAAGTGTGATTCAACCAGCCCAGTGGAAGAAGAGACCAGCGTACAATGGTGCCAATCGAAAAAGAATTGAAATGGAACACTTCCATCCACAAACATCACAAGTTCAAAGACCAAACAAGCAAACACACTTAAACTATATTATTTCTTCTAGTGGTAACATGACCCTAATTAGCAACCTTGTAGTTGCAACGATGAACACCTCTTAACTATGCTAAGCATTCATGTAACACCATAAACTCCTTATATTAATGCCCAGTTCATCACCATTTCACACACCTTAATGACTACATTCTCAGCTGATCTACACGCCATAATGACTATATTCTCAACAAAATCAGCTCTCTCTCTCTCTCTCTCTCTCTCTCTCTCTCTCTCTCTCTCTCTTAAGTCCATCAAATACTTTCTATCAGTAATTCCTTTTAATTAATGAAAAAATACAAAAGTGTTTTAAGTTTATATAATTTACATGCAGTAGTTTTTAATATTACAAGAAAATGGGAGTTGATTGTGAATATTATACTGGTTTCACTAATAGCATTAAGCTAGGCAGATTTCATTGTCTGTAACATACATTTCTATAATTTAAACCTGAATCAAAATGAAAGTAGAAGTTTAGTTTCACCCAAAAAAAAAAAAAAAAATTTTGAAATATACCTAGAAGTCGTGAGACTGGGTAATGTTCTGGGAACTTGAGGTCTGTTATTCCATTTACTGCATATATTTCCCGGTAGAAGTCTTCCATTGCTTTAATAGTAGCCGAATCTGGAACTTTCCCAGCAGCATGAATCCAAAGACGGCCTTCAAAGAGACAAGAAATACATACAAGCTATGATCAGTACCATTAAAGGGAAAAAAGGGGAAAAAAAAGAAGCTTCCAGGTTGGTAATTTAAGGTGGTTACAGATAGCATGCAAACCGCACGGACAAGAAAAAGACAAATGATATAATACTCTGAAAGCAAGAACATAGTGAGTAATATATTCATCACTCGTGCGACATTAATTTATGCAGAGGGGGAGTAAAAGTTACATGTGCATGCATAGAAAAATACAGGTCCAATTGATTGGCCAAATGGGAATTATTGAACAGATACAGTGAAATCTTAGTTGAAGGCGTTCAAACACAAAATAAGGAATAATATTGAATGAAAAAAATATATAGGTAGAAATTTAAGAAAGTGCACATTCCCTCCAAATGTGTAAGAGCACCTCAGACAACTGCTGAATGTAGGAAGCTGTAAAGTTTGACATTCCAGGATTTCAACCAAAATCTAGGCTTCCCAAAGGAGCCTTCCATAGCAGAAAATAAAAAACAGAGCAGACAAGTGTTAAGAAGGCTAATGTTAATGAGATATTCGTTAACAGAGGAAACTATTCAAAGATATCCATTCTCATACAGATCAGATAAATCGAACAAGATATTCAAAAAATTTATTATTTATACACACATAAATGCACACGCAGATCCATATAATAAAAAGATAAATCCCTAAAGAACTACCATAGAGATGAGTCTCCCCTCTAACCAAATTGAGTTCAATAACCCTAAACAAGTACGCAGTTCCAACCACTTCTCTACTTTAAATGGAACTTGACTGAAAATTTTTTCTTCACTGTGAGCTCTAGCCAGTACAATCAATTTTGGACTATCAGAGACATGAAGTCATGAACAATCCAGTTATTGAATTTCCATCTATTATAATCCACATCATAGAACTTCCTCATTGTGGGTTCCACCTAGATGCATGCCAATGAAGGAGATATACGGATGAAAATGCATCATCATACATTAAGATAGGACAAAAATAATTTCACCACATTATCCTAAGCCATGATTTAAGTGTCCCCCAACCCAAAAAATCTGGTTTTTAGCTTTTGTCAGTATTCTAAATCTGTAGTTATTTTATGACATATCAAACTTGCCAATCCCAGAAGAACCTATCAAAGGAACCCCACAAGCCAAGATCAGAGAGACAACAACTGGTAGTATTTGCAGTCCTCTTTGGATGTTTCAACAGAAATAACTAAAAATAACGTCTTTCATGTAATTCCAAGCTCTACTTCAATCACTAGATTGGGGAAAGTGAGAATTACAGCTCAAAATCGGTTCTTCCTCCAAACCGAAGTGCCCCGTAAAATTGAGCACCAGGAGAAAACACTTCGCATCCAAACAAGATGTCTGGGAATTTATATGTATTTCAATTGAGAACAAAGAGCTAAGAAGAAGAAAAAGCTAACTATAGAGAGAGAGAGAGAGAGAGAGAGAGAGAGAGATGGTGATTTCTACAATTAGGGTTTTGTTGTAGTAGTAGCAGTAAAAAAGAAAGAAAGAAGTAATTTTAGGGTTTTGTACCTCTGAGAGGAGCAGGCCAAGATCTTCCCTCGATGCGCTTGATGCCGTAAACGAGGAGAGATGCCCATGGCTGATGCATCGTCAGGCATGGATTCCTCAAATTCCCTCCACGGCTCATCTCTGTCTCTTTCTCGATCACTTTCACGAAAATCTGAAACGGAAATCCGAGCTTTTCGCAAGAAGAATCTGCAATTCGACTTTCTATCCATCTATGTATCTATCTATATCTGTTTGCGTTGGTTTTCTGCAACTTGTCGGTCACTGTACTTGTCTAATTAGAAGTTTTTGCTCGATGGAGAAGTTCGATCGAAAGAAGGTTTCATGCGCGCGCTTTCAATTAGACTTCACTTTACAATTGGATATGGGTCCGGTCCTGTACCCAATAATATAACCTCTGGTTAGATGGGGTCACTTTTTATTTTTTAGTAATTTGGGATGAGGACTAAGTGCACTATAGGCCCAAACAGAATCCATCTTCATCTCTTACTGTATAGATTGCATGGGAGTAGACTCCATGATTAGTTAGCATATAATGAAAGGCTTAGGCCGTGTTTCTTTACGAGAGTTTCAAGAATTTATGTATAGAGATGTTTTAAATTTTCTAAAAGCTATCCCTTAAGGTGGAATTACAAATCTTTTTTTTGGATGGAGCATCTGAAAAACAAAAATGGTGGTGCATCTGAAATCTTAATAAAATACGTAAACGATGAAATTTTAGGAATTCCAAAATGTTATTTGAAACCTTTTAGGTGGCTAAAATTTAAATTTTTGGTAAAAAAAGTTTTGCATTTCGAATGTTAAAGGATAAGATGTTATATTATATCCAAGAAACTCTAACATAACAAATTCTTGTTAGGAATTCTGGTAAAAACATGGCCGACTGGTCAACGTCTTTCCGCTCAAGATTGTATAGATTGTATATGCCAGTATAGTTTACAATAAATTAGCCATTTTTGTGAAAGAGTTAGTCGGGACCTCTTCCACTCAAGGCCCATATCTAGAATGAAGAGCCACACTTGGTCATCCCGAGTAGATGATGAAATCTCACTTGGATCAACCCTGGTTGGTTGACCACCATAAGACTTCCATCTGTTTGGAAACTTCACTAGTAGAGTGGAAGTAAAGTAAAGCCTCCAAATTTTTTTTAAAAAAGAGTCACATTAAAAGTACATATTTTTAAAAATCCTTCATTCTTTAAAAAAAAAAAAAAAAGTCAAAAAAACCAACCTCCTTTCCCTACCAAACAACCAAAGACAAAATATTATCATAACCCGACCACTTATATTTTATCCTTTCCCTATTTCCTCTTTTATTTCACTTCATTCGATCTACATGTAAAGTTTCCAAACAGACCATAGAAATAAAGGTGGTATGCGGAAGCACGAAATTTGCTATCAAACAACCATGCCACGCATAGAGATATAAGGATTTTACGTAGTTCGATAAAACCGCCTACGTTCATGGCAAGAGTTCAATAGCTCACATTTTGACTCTCTTCTAAGTATAGGGTTACATATTACATTTTATATATAATATTCATTTTCTTAGCCCCTAAAAAAACGCCCCACCACAATAATCAAAATACCCTTAATTCTAAATTCGGTCATTGGCTAACCAAATGTACCACTCCAATAAACGCGAGAACATAAGAGGCTTCAGTTCTAGATCCGAAGTACCGAATTTCAAATGCATGCACTGCATGTGGGTCCAAATCTCTTCTGATAAAAGAATAAATTTTATATATGCCTTATTGGAAATGAGAGACACCCCAGCCACTATCCGCCGTTCCTTGGTATCTATACTACTACTGTCCTAAGAACAGGCCTTTTAGTTGTGAATTGTGATCGCTGACACTATGGGCTCTCCTGGAAAACCTTTTTTGTCTGTTGGTAGGGACAGGGATGGATCCAGAGGGAGGTGAAGGTGTCTCACCACTGAACTAGTAGTGGATCGGCTCATTTCAATATTACTAGAGAAAGCACTTTTAAACTCTAACAAAGAAAATGATCAGGAAAGCTTCTTACATCCACTGAGGGCCTATTTGTTTATGTAATTTAATCCTGTGGGCTCTTAGGGCCTATTTGTTTAGAAGAATTTTAAATGCTCAATCCCCCTCTAGCATTTAAAATGTTGAAATTCTGAAAATTCATAAGGCTAATGGAGTTCTAAACATCTTCCACTAAAAAGCCTGTAACAGATGTGACAGGGGATCCGGACTCGATAGACCAAGCATATGATGATGCTCTCCTCTCATATGATATGAACTGGATATTGTAACTAATATTATGGTTGTGCTCAAAATCTACATTGAAATATATTTTGTTGCTGGATGGCAGCCAAAACTGTGAGATAAAAGAATAATCTAATAACACCAAAAAAAAAAAAAAACCACAAGATATATGTCACCAGACTTGATGCTTCACGCACAGGCAATCAATGTCTAGAAGGAAGAAAATATTGCATTGAAGTCAATGAGTACAATGCAATGGATTATTTGCACTTCAGGCTACTCATGCACTTGACTGGTTTCTAGGTGAAACTTGAGCATTGATGGTTACTCTGTTTATGTAATTCCAACATAGCGCGTTCTGCCTTAACCCAAAAAAAAAAACATAGTGTGGTCTGCTTTGAGTTGGGAGTCCTGAACTGGCAAAACTAACAAAAGGAAAGAAATGATATTCTTAGAGTTGTTGCCTCTCCAAGGTACAAATGAAGTTTTAGATGTGCTGCATGTTGGATTGACATGAAACACCAAAAGCTCAAATTGTTAGCTAGTAAATGCCATAACAATGTATATCAACAAATTTCGCCTGATGACTAGTGCATGAATGAGCATGACCCGAGCCACTTGATGACTCAGTGAGTCAGTGAAACCGAGCTTATCCCATGAACCTGATCGACCCATTTTCTTAGTAAACTTTTGGACAATGGAACTTCTTGAACATTTTTTTTTAATAGTATATAATCACTTAGGATAGCTTCGACTCATGGCCTTTCCATTCATACTAAGGTAGGGAAGTGTTAGGCCCGATAATAACCATGTTTCATGGCCCTTTTTTTAGCTAGGTCTTGTTCGTTAATTTTCTGATTTTAGGCAATAGACAATGCAACTGTGCTATATATGATTGTCCAATTTTATGGTGCCCTAAAGTAAGAAAATTACAATCTGATGGGCTTTTTAGGCATTTTTTTGTATGTTATGGCCAATTCCCGATGATGGTATAATGCCCGTTCTTTTAAAGAGTTGTTCTATCTTTTTAGCCGATGGTAAGATTTGGTCCCTGCAAGTTGAGCACAATATCTTAGGGTTGTATTAAATCCTCTTTTTTTTTATTTTTTTATTTTTTTATTTTTTTTATGTTGGTTTGTAACTGTTTGTGAAGCCCACCTTGTTGATTCATATGATTACGGGTGTTCATGGGGCGGGTTAGGCTGGGCTGGGGCATATTTAGGCCCAACCCGACTTTAAAAATACAGGCCCATATCTAGACCAAGACCAACATGGGCCAAAAATGCCAGGCCAGAGACCGCCCCTTTAGCCAATCGAACCAGAACAGGCGGGGCCTTGTATCAATTGTACAAGCTTTCTGGTCATTGTTTGGACATATATATTATCACTGACAAACAAGCATTCCTTATTTAGGAAGGCCCATGCCGGACTTTGGGCTTTCTGTCACTTAATGCAAGCTTATGATCACATCACAATTAAGCTCGGTTATAAGATGAACATGACTTTTCTGGTTTTAAAAATTGTGAGGGATCTTAGTCTTCGGTGTCTCTTATCAGCGGCCCATGATAATGATGTATGAATATGATGTGTTTAATATGATCTGAACTTATACTAGTTCACACCCAAGGCATCATTTCATTCCATTCTAGGGGAATATAGTGATGCTACGCAGAATACAGATTCGGATGATCCTAAACTCCCTGAGTGGTTAGATATCCAATTATGCACTCACGGAGGTGTTGGAATATCTTAGGGTCGAAGAACTAGACTTTTATAAGGGCAAGTTTGTATAACTCATTTATGCTGAAAATATATTGTTTTGTCCGAAAAACTATTTTTTCATGCATTTGGTGGGGTAATTTTCTGCAAAAATGCTTTTCCGCTACGTTAGCATTTTCCTTAAACAGCCTGGAAATATAGGTCCTATGGGGAGGTATGGAAAGTCCACTTCCGCAGAAAACATCTCCCCTCTTTATTACTTCATTTCCTTACTCCCCTTTTTAAAACTACTTTTCAATAAAGAATCTGGAGCTGCGCTAAATAACATTAGCATCAATTCATTAAGGAAGAAAATTTGCACCAAATATGAGTTTAAAAATCATAGACTTCGTTGAAGTGACAATTTCATCTTTCCAAAGAAATTGCAAGTATACAAACGCGCCCTAAGTCAATCTATTGTGGATTCCTAATTTATCTCTTTGGGCCAGAGGCAAAGAAGTAGAGTTACTGAGAAATTTATCATTGAATATTTGATTTTGTCTTTAGATTGTTGCCACCAATTTCTTTGAATTGTGATAGTAAAACGTCATGCATAGTGGTTAGAAGGTTTTTATTGCAAATTGTTATGAAAAGGCAAAAGAGGTCTTCATAAAATTCGACATTATACAAAGGCGGGAAATGTTATCTTATGAGTAGACCATATGTAGTCAGCTCGATGGGGCCCACTTGTGCCGACATTTGATTGGTGCAGTCTCATTGATAATCTTTTCATCTCATTATCTAGCACCAGGCCGAATTTCACACTAATTGAACCTTCACACACCATTAGATTGGATATTTTAAAAAAATAGCAGATCCCAGCTTTATTATATCTAAGTAAGAATTCGGGAGTTAATGTCAATTGAACCAATATGTTGAAACCAAGATAGATACAGGACTTCTCTACACGACAAGGTAGGTAGGGCCGACTCACAGAGATGGGGCTAGGGGCTCAGCCATCCAATCAACTCTTCTCTTTTTGGGAAAACTAGTTGGATTTTCTAAGAAAGTGTAGAGGCTTCAGCAGGATTAGTTTTGTACAAAAGAACTTGTTGGAAGAGCCTTTACACTTCTAGTTCAAAGGAGATTTTCTTGCCTATTTTCACAAGGAGGATGAGTTAATCACACCAATCATACAGGGAAACCAGCTGCTACTAGAGTAAAATTGAGGACATGATATTGGCAAAGTGAGTACGTTCTCTGCACACTCATAGAATCCGGATCCGGACTCATTCACAACACATGATTCCCAAAGAGAACAACTACACTCGGTCGTTGGTAATTTGGGGGCTTAGATTTCCCTCTACAGTTGAGATTTCAGAGGACCCTAACTCAACTTCTGTATATTAGATCTTGTTTGCGTTCATATGAACATGTGGATTAAACATAAAAGGGATGTCACATCAAAGAGACAGCCTCTTCCTGGAGAGAATCTCAAGTCCAATCCCAACCCAAATCTAATTGACGAGTCAAGGCTAGTCCCAAACCCACGCGTTCAAACTTATGAAACCGTTCTCCTAATAATTCATGACACAGCAAAGAAATAAACATGAAACTAGCAACTGCCATAACAAAGCGTGGGCTTACATTTCTAGCAAGAGAATACATCCATAGTTCCATACATATATACGTGCATACATAAAAGTTGCTCTACGTAGATATCCTCTTTACTTGAACACCCATGTTATTTCTATATATCTATATAGATATATGGGTGTTTAGCTTAGCCACTTAGTTAGATGGGGGAGGCTTGTAGGGCGGCTTGTGTTCCGGTGGTGGCTTCCCATATGGAGGCTTGTATTTTGGTGGTGGCTTCCCATATGGAGGCTTGTATTTTGGTGGTGGCTTCCCATATGGAGGCTTGTGATCGAGATCTTCCACTTCAAAGGCCAGGCGCTCATTTTCAAGAGGAGGTGGCTTATAAGATGGGGTAGGCTTGTATTTAGGAGGGGGAGGTGGTTTGTGTTTAAAAGGTGGCCTATAAGATGGGGGACGCTTGTATTTAGGAGGGGGCTTGTAGGGTGGAAGCTTGTATTTAGGAGGGAGCTTGTAGGGTGGAAGTTTAGGAGGGCGCTTGAAGGGTGGAAGCTTGAACCCAAGAGGCTCTTCAAGCACTAAACGCTCGTAAACTGGAGGCTTCTTCACAGGAGCTGGTGATATGGGTTTGGGAGAAGGCTTCTCAAATGGCTTTGGCTTGAAACCATCATCAGCCACTGAGAAAGTGGTGGTGAGAGTGAGAGCCACCACTCCAAAAAACAACACCAACAAGTGCATGTGTTTGGCCATCTTCTGATGGTTGATGATGAGTGATGCATGGCCAGAGAGGCCCCTTTATAGAGTTGTAGCACCAATGCTTTATCAGACTTGTCGGCAGTAGATGGAAGAGAAAATTCAATGAGTGTGGGGCCCTATTGTTGAAGTTTTACCCTATGTTTGGGAAGGGAGGGGGGAAAGTGGGGGAAATTTTTTTTGAGGGTGTTTGGGAAAGGGGGGGGAAGGAAAATAGGGGTGGGGGTGGGGGGAAAATGTGTACAAAAATCCCCCCCAAAAAAACAAAAAAAAAAAATGGGGGGAAAATAGGGAGAGGAGCGGGGGAAAATGGATAAAATTACCACATTGCCCTTTATATATAAAAGATAATTTTTAAAGTTGTTACAAAAGTAAGACAAAACGGTAATTTTCTCTCTATCTCACAAACAAACAAAATCCTACTTTTTTACTTTTCTTCCCCCTACTTTTTAACTTTCCAAACAAGAGGAGTAAAATTAATTTTCCCTCCCCTCCCTCCCCTTCCCCTCCCCTTCATTTTTCCTTCCCCCTCAAATTTTCCCTCCCTCCCCTTCATTTCCCAAATGGAGTGTTAATGTCTACGCTCTTCGGCTGTTGTGCAAGGAATTGGAGTTTGTAAGTTTTTTTTCCCTTCTCCTTCCCGGCCTCGTTGACCGGTAATTTTATTTTGGGGACGCAGTTTGGATAGAGTTTGTATGGCATCAAATTGTAGCCTCACGTTCGCCTGTTTTCTGTTCTCCTGCGGGCCATTGGGATTTGGGAATTCCAGTACTTCATGGAGAGGTTTACCAGGGTTATTTTTAAATCTATGAAGAATCTTGACAAATCTCTTTTTATGCTATCCCCTTCCATCGTCTAAAACACTTTTATACATAAAATTGCTTTCAAATTGCTGGACATTTTACTGTTTTTGATGATTTATTTTGTCAAAAATCATTTGGATAAAGCAATGGAGAATTATTTCTCCATAAAATATTCTGCTTTTCCACCACTTTTTCTATATATGGAAAGCAGTAATTACACCAATGTGCCTTTAAGCTCAGTTTATCTATCACAGATTCACAGTGTAGGTAAAATCACTTTGATTTCTTTTTTCAAACTACCAATTTTTTTACAATTGTTGTGATTTCATATTAGATAAACAAGGCAAATTTTAGAACTGATTTTCTCTATTGGTAAGGAGTACGGGGTTGGGGTTTGGGTTGCACTTGCTGTAGAGCATAAATCTTCAAGTTACAAAAATACATTCTTAGTAGTTAATAATGAGAGACTTCCAACGCCATCATTTAAAATCCTTATTATCAAAATTATTGTCCTGTCTTACATTAGTTTCGACTTGACCCAAGCTTCACTTTAATTAGAGTTTAAATACCATAAAATTGATCAATTATATATATATATATATATATACACACACGGTGGCGGACCCAGAATTTTCGCTTGTACAATAGTCAATTAAAAAATTTGATCACTATTTTGTTGTTCTTTCTTAACATTGACTCTTGTAAAAGAGAAAGTTATTGCAATTACAAAATATCTAATTACATCAACTAACATTATATCATCAAAATTTATATGACATTTGTACTAGTATTTTAAGGTTCCTTATTCAAAACCCATATTTCAAGTGGACAAAAAAACTATAGATTTTGAGCAATTTTTGAAATATATATATGTATGTATATGGGTAATATTCAAGTTGGAACTATTCTCACATATTATTTAAGACCATTTTTGTGGGGCCCACATTGAGATGGGTGAGCTCCATTTGGGAATGGGACCAGGGGTGATGGAAAGATCTATGTGAGACCACTCTAAGTATCAAATTTGACCTCAAACTCATGCCCTAACCCCTTCATCCGTGACCCACAATTTTAATGACTTCATATTCAAATAAATATTCAACCCTCGATTCAATGGTACGGTTCAGTCCATTCGGGTGTGTGCCAATCCTTGGGATTAGTGACTATCAGGGGGTTCCCTATTGGTTGATAGGTTTCAATGGGTTGCTAGTTAGGCCCTGCAAAAAGGTTCTCATATAATAAGTGAGAACAATATTTCCCTATATATAATGGTAATCATCAATACGCTTCGTTCTTTTAAATTTTATTGGATTTTTGCGAGAGGAAAAGAGATTAGGAAAGGGATTTTTTTTGAGTTTGGGAAACGGAGGGGGCTGGGGCTGGGGCTGGGGCTGGGGATGAAGTTGATTCTCAAATATGAATATGACTAGTGCTCTTTAGGCCCTTAAAACTTATATATTTTTATTATGCAAATGTAGTCATCCTAAATTTGATTCCTTTAGTTAAAAAAACAATGATCCAGGTTTTATATTTAAATCTTTCGGATGCATGGGATTCTTATCCAAATTCAAATTCCTCTTGGATCGAAAAACAGATTTTATACCCTCTTCATTTAAAGCTGGAGACTTTGAATACGTAAATAATTTCATACCCATTTGTAACCCTATACAATACAGGATTTGTTCCTCCTTCTCAACAAAAGAAGGTCCTGGTGTCCTACTAACCTACTCATTCAATTATGCGGGCCTCCTTCCCATTTGAGTGGACTACCTTCCCATCTCTATGAAGGCTCTCTCATTCTTGGATCCAAAATGGGGTAAAATAAAAAAAATTCTACTCATTCAAATAGACCCACATACTACCGGTCTTTCCTAGATATATTTATTACCACTGGGGTCCTAAGCACGTGCCCTTAATAGCTGTGACATACTTTTGGACAAAACTTATAAGACAATTTGTCAGGCACAGACAAAAGGATCAGTCTTGATTAAAAGGGTCTGTGCCTATGGTTTGATTTTAGTTCTTACAGCTTATTAACTAGGCCCGCGCGGCTTGTTTACAGCCAATATATTCTTCTAATAGCTTTTTATTAGAGGGATGTAGTATGAATGATTCATGAACAAGCCCACGTTTTACAAAATGGCACCTGCTGTCAGGGAGTGGGGAGGGGTCAACTTCTTCTTTATTTTGTTTAAAATGGAAAAAATTTAGCAATTCAAATGGCCATTTTAATTTTATACGTTTTTATTCCTTCTCAATATTCTTTTCTTTTTACAAATAAGAGCATATTTAGAAATTAATATGGACATTCTTGTCTTTCGAGTTCTTCTAAAAATATAAAAGGAAAAACCATTTTAGTATTTCCTGTCTTTTGGCAAAATGATCTTCTAGCTAGTCATCCTCCTTACATTTGCAAAGTGGGCATTTCAAATCCAAACCGTTTTTTTTTTTTTTTTTTTTTTTATTTTATTTAAAGTTCATGAGGCTCTTCAGTGGAGCTCACTTAAGAAAACTGAAAATAGGATCTAAGTCTTACAAAAAGAAATATCCTATTCTTTACAAAAATCTAACTCAATGATCTAGGGCTGATCTTTAGAGCTAGATCTTTAGAGTGGGCCCATTAAAAAGAATCTAAATCTTACAAAAAGAAATGTCCTATTCTTTACAAATATCTAACTCAATGTTCTAGGCCCAACGTTAGATTAATTTATAAGAGACCTTTGAGTTATTTCTAGTTTTTTTTTATTTGATTCTTCAGAAAATGTTAATATAAAGGTGGGTCATTTGAGTAGATTCTGAGGGGACTCTCCACAACATGAAGATGGTGTTTTTTCAATGATTTGGATGTTTGTAAGTGGGCCCACTATTATAAAACTTCTGTGATTCAATTTTTATTAGTTTTTTTTTTTTTTTTTTTTTTGCTGCGTATATAACTTTGATGTGCCTTAAATGAGAGATTTCACTCCAATATGATGTAAGCCCATCATAAGATCTCTACAAAACATTATTATTTTAAAAATATTTTATCTAAATGCTCTCAAAGTTATTGTTCTGAGTATGGATCATTTAAGTGAAGATCTATTAAAGATTATATAGAGGGAATGACTTTTTTTAATGGTTTAGATTTTTCTTAAGTAGGCCCATTAATATTGTTGATCAATCATCTTTGTCCCCTTGAGTAAAATTATGGTTCTGTCACTGCGTGCTGATGGGCCCACTAGCAACCACCCAATGTGAGTCCCAAGGATCTCATCGTACATAAGATTTTGAATTAACAATATTTCTTTAGGTGTTTAGAATTGAATAATCAAAAGTGAATATAGAAAAATGACATTGAAATTGAATCAAGAGAAATAAAAAAATAACAGGCAGCCATCATCTTACTAATTCAAATCCTAAAAAAGTCAGGTCCCATCTATATTGCTACCTTATAATATATCTTAGTTCCATCATTTCTTGTACAATCCTTCAGTAGCTAGAGTGCATTTGACTATAAATTTATATGTATTAAGTGGAAATAGTCTAGCCCTAAACTATGAAAATATTGCCTTGTTTGGTATCTCTACTTTTATAATTTGAACGGTGCAATAAAAAAGAAAGCTAAAACCAGAAAATGTGTTTCGCCTTCAAAATAAAAAATAAAAATTTCCACCACTAATTTTTTGAGGTCCTGTGGCTTTTATTCTCATATGTCTAATAGTGGGGCTTCTCATTTTAGAAGTATTTGTCTTTACTCATTTTTAGGTTGGTAAAAAGTAAAATCTTGTGCCAAACGCCCTTACTTTCCAAACCCCTACAAACTTCAAATCATTTAGACAAGAAGAAGTAGAAAATAGGCCGCAAAACAGCAGTAAGTTCCGTTTCTTCACTCAAATCAACATCCGAGGAATCGATGAATAGACTCCGCTTGTGAATAAAGCTCGTGACCTCTGACCTCTTTTATTTCAATACTCAATACATGGTTTTAAATAATAAGGCCTACATGAGGCTACCATGTAAAGGCAGTATTAGGTATTGAATTATTTTCCTTCTTAGTATTTTATATTATCTTGCACTGCATGTGTATCCCCATTTAATATCTGGCTTTTCTCCTTCTTAGTATTATATATTATCTTGCACTGCATGTGTATCCCCATTTAATATCTGGTTTTTCCTTCTTAGTATTATATATTATCTTGCACTGCATGTGTATGTTCCATGATCTGAGCTCTCTTTCACACCATACAGTTAGATGGGGTAAACCAACCCCAAAATCAACTAGTTTGCAATTGATGACAAGCTTTTTGCATGTACACTCTTAAGGTTGGTAGGATTTGTAAATAGGCCCCTATGATTTTAATATTTACAGATAGGTTCTTACCTTTTTATTTTAATACCCTTCATGTCTCCAAAATCAATAGCCAACCAACTATCAAAAGTTTTTAGCGTGAAATGACATATTTGTCCATCTCTTTATCCTTAATTATATGCTTAAATTTAAAGGCTTGAATTTATGTTTCTCTAAAACTTGTAACATTGATAATTACATTTATCAATAGTAGGAGAGAATAACCGTATGTAAATTTTTTTTTATTAATAGAGGGCTTATTTTATTAAATCCAAATCTACTATAATGACAATCAATGCATGTGCTTATAATTAGTTACAATTGATTCAATCCATGTATGACCTACCATTAAATTGATGAAAGTTTCAAAATGCATAATCACGTTTCATGTGCATTAAAAAGTTATTGAGAGAGACCATTGGGAATTGGGATACAATAATGGAATTATGGTAAATAATAATACTCATATTTGCTTAATTGATATAAGGGGAAAGTTGTCATTTTTATAAAAGTTCAACACAAATTCCATGGTCATTACCCATTTTCATTAGAAATACTGATTTTGGGGACATTAAAGGTATTGAAATGAAAAGGTAGGGGCCTATATGCAAATACTAAAACTACATGGGCCTTTTTACAAATTATATAATCCTTAGGGGGGTATATACAAAAAAACTCATTGATGACCCTAGCAGCATAATCAGTGGTGTCAAAAATGGGAGATTGAGAAATTAATATTGAATAATCAATCATGAGTATTTATAAGAAGAAATTAGTTAAATTGTCAAATTAAGCCAAGATTAACAGCTTCCATGCTTAGGGCTGTTTGTTTCATCCAATTAAAGTTATTCTAACACTTTCTATTTTTACTAGTGGTTGAAAGTGAAGAATCAACAAATCACTCTTGTTTAATGGAAAATAAATGAAAGAGATGAGAAAGATATAGCCATCAATCACCCTAGTAATTTAAATTATATGAAATTTAATATCGCATTGATAATACTACCTCATTTCCTTCCCCTATCCTCTTTTAGACGCTAGTCATCCAAGGCGGCTCATTGGGGCCATTAATTCGAATGTATTCAATTTTTTATGTTTTCTTGGCAAACAAGTTGGTTTAATTTTATTGACATTTGGATAAACTAGAGGTGCCATCCAGATTCTAGCAGATTAGGGCCAAAACCAATCAATCAATTGACCATTCACGGATTTTTGTCCGGTTTGGGAACGTAGGATGAATGGTCCCAGTCTATTTGGTGGTAGTTGCATCCTCCAGTCGTAGAACGTGCATCTATAGAGAGACAAGTCAAGTCAAGTGTGAGTATTATTATTTTCTATCGGTACATGTGCAAAGAGGGACGTCCATTATTTGATGGGGAGTATATATGGGGGATATTACTATCCATTATTCCCTCACCATGTGGATGTACATTATTTGATGTTGACTATATACGGAATATATTCTTATGCATCCTTCCCTTATTATATAGTGAGGGATAAATTTAATGAGGTCCACTTAAAAACCCACTAATCATGGAACTTGTGGAGGATGGGAAGAGAGTCAAGAGACACATTGGATGAGATCATATATCAAATTTAGAGTCAATTCCATGAATATTTATATATAGAGAGATGCTCAGGTGGGGGCTCTCATATTCATATCCAATGCAAACAACTTAAATGTGAAAGGCCCCACTCCTATCTCTTATAAGCTTAGGATAAAATCTCGTAAGTTCATGCTTGTAGAGCCAACCTTTGGTCCATCCCAATGGACAAAACACATGACCCCTCTAAATTGCATATGTTCATTTACTTTCGGTCAAATCCGAATTCACTAGACTGTTGGACCAACTATGTATCGATCCGAATGGACTATTGATCATTAAATTTTTGGGCTCATATGAAGATGAAAGAAATCACGGTTGGGATCGATTTTTTGAAGAGAGGAAAATCTCAAGAAGTCTTTGAAATCCCCTAACTCATCCCCATGTAGGTTTCCAGGTGGGCCCCACCACACATTTAAGCTTACCTTATCCTACTTTTTTGAATTATTTGTTTCTTCGAACAATAAAAGCTTTTTGATCTTCGGAAGAATTGTTGTTTTTTTTTTTTTTTTAATTTTATTTTTTATAATTGTTGTTAATGTGAAATTTCAATGAAACGCAATATAACATTTTTATTTTCAATCAAACAAAGATAATGCTTAGTAATGATGATCCTAAAATTATTTTAGGGTGTGGCTTAATGGTTACATGAATGTCTAAAGATTATTGTACAATCTATCTTTTCTCTTGTCTCGTCTCTGATATCTAATCTGTACATTTTTTAAAATAAAAAAAGAAAAAAAAGCCATCAACTTTAGCCAACTTGTAAGGCTATACATCGAACTCTTATCATTACAAACTATAAATAATTATATTAAGAGAGACACCTTGACAAGGACTTCTTCCAGGGATAAAGTGGGTGGTCCACACAATGTAAGGTGGTGAATCAATGACACCCAATTAAAAGCTTCAACAACATCCTGCATTTAAATGCTGTATGATGGGGCCGGCAGCTTCATATTTGATTGAAAACGTCAACGTGGATCACAGTATCTTCAGCGTTAACATAAAAGTCCCCCCAATGAGGCCACCTATTTAAAATCTGGAAGCACTCATAAAAATTCCTCTATTTTGAATGGGGTACAATCAAATTTCAATCTTATACGTTCTGGGGCCACCATAGATTTATCAAATATAACACCACCTAAAAAATTATTATAAAAAATTCATTTATTTTACACCCAACACTATCTTGAATTACCAAAACCAGCAATTTAGACTTTTAATAAGTGGGGCCTATTAATGACTTTCATACTCTTGCAACACACTATCAACATGGTGGCCATGTTGGTCACTAATCAAAGCAATATAATTACAAATGAAAAAAAATGCAATTGTACATGCAGACTCTTTCTCATCATTGTTATAGTTTACCCAAACAATTAAAAAAAAAAAAAAAAAAAGGAAAGACATTGCAGAGGACTCGAAGGCATAGAATGAATACATAATCAAATAATGAAGAAAGTGACACACCCACTCATCATAGAGTACACACAATTCATATTTATCTCGAACAATTTCTCCACTTTTTTTTTTCCAGTACCAAACGACCCTGGTCAATGAGAACTATCCTCTAAATATCTTACAATGTGCTAATAATCTTACACCAAATGCTTTCCATTGTATGGGGCAATTCGACACCACTCATTCTTGCCGCAATCCTTTCACTGCCATCGCAAAAATCTGCAAGAATTCACCAATTCCATAAAGAAACAAGGTCAAATTCATGAGAGAAACTAACCAGCTGCGATGCACTTTGACAGGAGCAAACATCTGAATTGTAATTTGAACAAGCTTTCAGATCAAGTGCACAGTGTCGTCTCTCTTTTAAGTCACGCAGGTTACATAATAATCTAGAGTTTTCAATAACACAATTAACGTTTGACAATATTTCAGTGTGTGGCGGGCATGCATGTATAAGTAGCAATCAAGAATAAGAAACCTAGCATTACATTCTTTCTAATTCTTAAAGCTGAAAATACTTTCTCATCAATGGTAATTTCCAAAGATTTACACGTGCATGATAATATGAGCACTATAGATCTGTAAAAGGGCCAATATTTCATAATCCTGTGTTGTGTTGATTCCAGAAATTTGTCCATGTTAAAATTGAGGAGCAATTATATGATCCCTGGCCTGTGGATTTGCATAAATATACCAGTGCCGCATTTCAAGAAGAGTTGTACATGAAAAGCATGGTGATAGAAAGTATAAACAGTTCATTTGATGGGACCTACTGTGTAAGATAAATGCCCCAAAAAAGAATCCCAACTGGGAAGATCCTAACATTGTGAATGAACATTTCTCCATCTAATATGAAACACTACCATACTTTGTTCTCAACCATTAATCAACCATTTGTAGTACAAAGGGTTAAATTTTCCCATCAAGAGACCTTTGGGGCATCATCCACTCCATGGTGAGGTCAATTATACCAACAAATTAGATAGCCATATCACAAGACCCACCAGTCCAAACCCAAGGATCATATATCCACTCATTTTAGTTACATAGTGAAATCACAAAGGCGAGGTAAAAATTGGAAGATATCTGCTGCTTACCTTAGAAGGAGCCCCTGACTTCTGGTTAAAATCTCCATTAGGGCTTTGATTGTTCTCAATGATATTTGCCTCATCACGCATGAGACTCTTCTTACGTTCTACATACTTGTACCTATTCTCCCTTTGAAACCTTCCATCTGGGAGACCAAATTGTCCTTTGGTATCCACTTCCTGAACTCTGTTGTTCTTTGACTCACTTGTGCTAGGGAGATTTTGGACGTCACTTTTTAGATTGCTCCGTCCCTTCTTCAAGAACTGTGTTGCTGCGGCCCGTGCACCAGCTATGGCTGCATTAAGACTCTGTGATCTCTCATTTTCAGATCCTTTGGAGCCAGAGAAGTATGATGCAAGTGATCCCGGCCTTGGCGAAAAGGGATCTGAAGGATCTGGAAGTGGGAACTTCACTGGTAGTGGACATTCAACCGGACAAAAGCCACTCACTGCTGCCTCATAGATCTGTCACAATTCCAAGATAAAATACATTAAGTTACAACAACAGGACATGGATCTGATTCAATTGAAAATAACTGTGTACGTACCCTTTTTTCCAAATTATAAACACCTTGAAATTCTCTCATTTCAAATGGGACAAAGGCCTCTCACTGCTGCCTCATAGATCTGTCACAATTCCAAGATAAAATACATTAAGTTACAAAAACAGGACATGGATCTGATTCAATTGAAAATAACTGTGTACGTACCCTTTTTTCCAAATTATAAACACCTTAAAATCCTCTCATTTCAAATGGGACTAATAATCTCTGCATTGATTGATCTAGATTTTATCAATATCTAATACATGCTCTAATAATTTCAACTTCCATGTGATGAAAATCAAGCATTTTGATGATAAGGTAAAATGATGCAAACCCAAAACCTCAATGTTGTGATAGTGAGCACCTACCAACTGTGCCATGAGAACTTTCTATTAGAAATTTAGAACAGTAAATGATAGGCCATGAAATACAAAAGAAAAGGTAGTAATGTTGCCCAAATACAGAAAACATGTACAAGAGGGGAGATGACTGCACTTCTCAAACTTCAGCGCATAAATGATAAAAACAGATACGGGTATCCAGATAAGTATCAATATTTTGAGATTATACTAGTGACCAGTGGAAATAGTGGAAACGAAAAAATTGGATACTACACAAATTGTTCGTGCAATATCCAGATTACTCAGTAATGGGATGGATAGGATACTGGTACTCAAGCAAATGCATTTCTTCATTCTACAGTAGTAGTAGTATCAACCTAACCACATTGGCTCATGGGATAGAGGCGTGCCCGGCTTCCTAATCCAAACTAAACAGCTTATACACCTTGCAAATTCAGTATATATATGAAAAGAAGATAGGAGTAGTCCATCAAACATGGCAAAATAACTAAGTAGGAAATTGGTAAAACGAAGCATGCTACTGAAGCGATATGCACAACATCTGCCATTTCCCGCTTAATTGTTATGCACAGAGGCGTACCCACACACATGATGGTGGGGGCAGTCGCCCTGTCGGACTTCGGTCCGCCTCCAAATCTCACATGAAGATCTTGTGCTGTCCACCTCCAAAATCCACATGAAAATCCTGCGTCTGCCCCCAAAGCCCACATGAAAAAGCTAGGTTTGCCTCCAAAATCGAACTACCCGTTTGGGTCTGCCCCCCTCAAATGAAAATCCTGGGTCCACCAGTGGTTATGCAGATTCAAATGGATATGCATTTCACAGTTGCAAACTTTCCACCAAATTTAGAAACTGGAAGCTTGTTGTGGTGTACCTGTGGTTGCTCACATAGCCAGCAGAAGTCTGTCTGTCCTTCTAACCTCACCTGTTTACAATAGCTTAAGTAAATAAACAAAACTTTGAATTCTAGGTATGAAATATGAAATGTGACAAAAGTATAACACAACACCCACCCCTTCAGGCACCTCATCCAAACAAACCAGTTCTTCACATTTGAGACATCCAACAACCTCAACACAACCTGCAACAAGAAACATGTAATATAAAGTCTCTGGTGAAATCTTTAAATTCAACGGGATGGATTTTGCAAAATAAAAAAATAACAATCATAATAATAGTAGTAATAACAACAACATTAAAAATACTAATGGTAGTAGTAATTGCAGTAGAAAAACATTCAAAAAATTAGCATATTGGCAGATTGCCAAACCCTGGAAACTGTAACTTAAATATTTCCACATTGCCTTTCGAGAATCTTATCAAACAAAAGACACATGCAGATCAACTAACAGTAAATGCGAACTACTTTCACAACCTTCACAATGTTTCTCTGCACCAGCAATTTGCCACCTAAAATCACAGGTGTGTGGCTTTCAAACAAAAATTTCGGATGTAGGCTTGCGATAGAATATTATGATATCATAATCAGCATGCAACCATAGCCTTTGATGGGGGCATCAACCCTAATTCCCCCAATTCCTTCAAGATCTACCAACAATGGAGGCGTATGATTGTAGATCAAGCTAATTTGTATATGGCTGACGCATATGCAGACTTTGATTGCTAAGAAACTCAAAATCCACCGTTGGATTACTATTCTGATAACATCCAATAGTTGGATCTCTTCGGATCAAGTATATGATGGATTGAAGGCCCCATGGGTGCATCCATATTGAAGGCTCCACACTCGGAAGTGCCACATGGAAGGAATTATCAAATTTAAAAAGTTGTCTTTCTTTCTTTTATCAATTTTTAGAAAGTTTTTCGTCATCATCATCATCAAAGCCTTGTCTCAGCTATGTTGGAGTCGGCTATACAAATTTAGTTTCTCCATTCCGATCTATCTTGAGTCAAATCCTCAGATAAGTTACACTTCCTCATATCTTTGTTTACCACCTCCATCCACATCCTCTTTGGCTTACCCCTTCCCCTTAGTGAGCCATCAACCTTCATAGCCAAACTTTTCCTTACCGCTGTCATTACCAGCCTACGTTGAACATGCCATCATAACCATTAATTTTTCAAAGCTTGTTTTCAATTGATACACTGATCATATGGAAAAAAATTTTGTTTGAATTAAAATTTATTGTCATTTTGTATAATTGTTATGAAAATGTCATTTTTATATACCTTTTTGCAAGATCTAAGAACTTTTGCAAATGTGTATTTGTAAGTGCAGAAAATATAACTTACAAGGTTACAGGGAGCCCTTCAGGACTTATCATAATCGACTGTGAAAGCTGGTCGTTCTGGGGACCTGAAAGGGAAGAAAAGACAGTCAAAGGACCCTGGCTGTGGGCAACACAGGGCTCTCCAATGCTTCAATTAGTCTTTTCTGGGTTTAACTGAGGTTGAAGAAGATGAGAGGGTTCATGCATGTGTATATTCGTGCTTACGTACCTTCGTGGAATAGCTCCTCTTATATATATATATATATATATATATATATAAAGAGTTTCTAGATATTTGGTGGTGGGCCTGATAATTTGACTGCTAAAGTCTCATCAGCCCACCAAGCAATTAATGAGGGTCCATCACAGCCCACATTGCATTAAATGATGGTCCGGTCAGCCCACGTCGCATTAAATGCGAGTGATACTGGGCTTGATCCTGTCTTGATTTGTTGGCGGTGAAAGTCCCATCGGACCTTTTCTTAGGCCCCGCCCTTATATGGCCATGGTCGTTGGATGCAGCTCTGTCGGAGATCTGGCAAAGATTTGGACGGCTGGGATGAAGTATTTATCCCAATTGCGCGTACTCATAACCCGCCACGTGTCTGAAGAGGGGAGACGGCTGTCAGTGCCTGTCTCATCTGGCGGCTCGGCATACAGTTGCAGCCGAGGTGTGCGACTGAGACTCAGCCACACAGCCGAGATCATGACAGTCTTAGGCCAGGGTTGACCCCTCATCTCGGCTGGCGCATCAGTGCTCGAACCAGGATGCACATGACCAAGATTACCGCTGGATTTAGCATGACCCTGATGTCTTGAGAATCGCCCAACACAATTGCCCCTTAACTTCTGATTCTTCAAAGTCCGGGAATCTTTAGGGTCGAAAGCTATAATGATGAGGATCAAACAGGGATCTTCATCTTAATGACGGCCGCTGACGTTCGGTCTTCACCCGATTTCCCTTCATCTGCCCTAGGCAATAAATATTGTTCTTTAATCATTGCTGGAAAAAACGCTAGTGGCGACACGCGTCGTTATCTGGTTCGCTGCGCCGTCGAACAGAGGGCGCTTGCAACCTTCCGATGCGATGTTTTCGAATTTCGAAAACTGACGCTTTAAGATGGCGCCGCCTCCTCTTATAAATAACGGTGTCGTCTTCCTTACCCTGATCTCTACTTCCTGTATTCAAAAGAGACCTCCCAGAGCTTTTAAAAGCAGAGGTTGCAGTGACATGCGCAAGAGAAGCCCTGAGAGCGATTCCAGCCCAAGTCCATTCTGCTCGTAAGTCCTTCTTAGGGGTTCTTCTTCTTAGGGGTTTCGGAGATGGGTGTTTACAGTCACTGGTTAGAGAGTCCCGCTGCCATAGAAGGGCTGAGGAGGGCGTATAACATACCGGATGATGTCGTGGTTAGGTGGGCGGACCCTGCGGATTACGCACTCCGCTCGTACTCGGATGGCTGGATGCCCATCCCATTGATAGCCATGATTGAAGGGAGTGGGGGGGGGGGGGGGGGGGGGGTGGTGGTTGTTCCTTTGGATCCGCTCCTTAGGGCCTGCCTCAGCGCCTGGTCTATCAATCCCTGCCAGTTAGTGCCCAACGGCTATAAGATTATAATGGGCACAGCTGTGCTCAATAAAAAGTTAGGCATCGACCTCGGCGTCCACGACATCAAAGATGTCTATGATGTCTGCAAGTCCCGGGAGGATAGTTACTACCTCCGAGTCAAACCCCGCAGAGAGAGCTTCGTTACGGCGCTTGAAGATTCAAATAAATATGCCGGGGACCACCTCTTACGCGTTTCGAGGAACTGGGAGTTCGGCGCCGGGCGAACAGAGTGCACAGAGTCCCGCATCACCTTGGGGCTGTTCCAAGTAAATACCTTTCTTGATTTGCTTTATCTTGTTTTCTAATTTGCCGGACTAATGTTCTTGTGGTTAACTGTGCAGCTGCCCGAGAGAGGAAACAGCTGGCCAAGCACGTCGGCTAGAAGAGAAACGATGACTGGCACCGAAAAATTACAAGGTGTACAGAGTTCTCGAACAGATCAGCTTGGGTGCTCCTAGGCTACGAGCCGAAGTACCGCGACTATTACAAGAGAGCCGATCTGCCTCAGCGACAGCACCCGAGACTGCGGGCGGAGGAGATCCCGCTTCATCTTCATTTCCGAGCGCCAGCACCTCCAGGTCCACGAACGCTGGGATTCGCGGCATTTCCTCCTCTGGGCTCAGCGAAGAGTGGCGTTTGTGGACGCTTCGGCGCCGGATGCTACCCGACTGATGGTGTCGGTCACAACTCTGGAAGGGGCCCCTTCTTCGAGTGCGGCCGCAGATGAACCTTCGGCTATGGACTCACTAGCCCCCGGACCGTCTCGAGGCTGCTGCTGAGGCAGATCGGCTCTCTTGTAATAGCCGCGGTACTTCGGCTCGTAGCCTAGGAGCACCCAAGCCGATCTATTCGAGAACTCTGTACACCTTGTAATTTTTCGGTGCCAGTCCTCGTTTCTCTTCCAGCCGACGCGCTTGGCCAGCTGTTTCCTCTCTCGGGCAGCTGCACATTTAACCACAAGAACATCAGTCCGGCAAATTAGAAAACAAGATAAAGCAAATCAAGAAAGGTATTTACTTGGAACAGCCCCAAGGCGACGCGGGACTCTATGCACTATGTCCGCCCTGGCGACGAACTCCCAGTTCCCAGAAACGCACAAGAGGTCGTCCCCGGCATATTTATTTGAATCTTCAAGCGCCGTAACGAAGCTCTCTCTACGGGGTTTGACTCGGAGGTAGTAACTATCCTCCCGGGACTTGCAGACATCATAGACATCTTCGATGTCGTGGACGCCGAGGTTGATGTCTAACTTTCTATTGAGCACAACTGTGCCCATTATAATCTTATAGTCGTTGGGCACTAACTGGCAGGGATTGATAGACTAGGCGCTGAGGTAGGCCCTAAGGAGCGGATCCAATGGGAACCTGACCCACCCCCCCCCCCCCCCCTCTCTTCAATCATGGCTATCAATGGGATGGGCATCCAGCCATTCGAGTACGAGCGGAGTGCGTAATCCGCAGGGTCCGCCCACCTAACCAGGACATCGTCCGGTATGTTATATGCCCTCCTCAGCCCTTCTATGGCAGCAGGACTCTCTAACTAGTGACTGTAAACACCCATCTCCGAAACCCCTAAGAAGAACCCTTAAGAAGAAGGACTTACGAGCAGAATGGACTTGGGCTGGAATCGCTCTCAGGGCTTCTCTCGCGCACGTCGCTGCAACCTCTGCTTTTAAAGGCTCTGGGAAGCTCTAGGAGGTCTCTTTTGAATACAGGAAGTAGAGATCAGGGTAAGGAAGACGACGCCGCTATTTATAAGAGGAGGCGGCGCCATCTTAAAGCGCTGTTTTCGAAATTCGAAAACATCGCATCGGAAGGCTGCAAGCACCGTCTGTTCGACGGCGCAACGAACCAGATAATGATGCGTGTTGCCACTAGCGTGTTTTCTGCAATGATTAAAGAACAACATTTATTGCCTAGGGCAGATGAAGGGAAATCGGGTGAAGACCGAACGTCAGCGGCCGTCATTAAGATGAAGATCCCTATTTGATCCTCATCATTATAGCTTCCGACCCTAAAGATTCTCGGACTTTGAAGAATCAGAAGCTAAGGGGCAATTGTGTGGGGCGATTCTCAAGACATCAGGGTCATGCTAAATCTAGCGGTAATCTCGGTCATGTGCATCCCAGTTCGAGCACTGATGCGCCAGCCGGGATGAGTATCGTCATTTTGGTCAACCCTGGCCTAAGACCGTCGTGATCTCGGCTGTGTGGCTGAGTCTCGGTCACGCGCACCTCGGCTGCAACTGTATGCCGAGCTGCCAGATGAGACAGGCACTGACAGTCGTCTCCCCTCTTCAGACACGTGGCGAGATTTGAGTACACGCCATTGGGATAAATACTTCATCCCAGCCGTCCAAATTTTCGCCAGATCTCCGACAGAGCTGCATCCAACGGCCATGGCCATATCATGGCGGGGCCCAAGAAAAGGTCCGATGGGACTTTCACCGCCAAAAAGTCAAGCCAGGATCAAGCCCAGTATCACTCGCATTTAATGCGACGTGGGCTGACCGGACCATCATTTAATGCAATGTGGGTTGTGATGGACCCTCATTAATTGCTTGGTGGGCTAATGAGACTTTAGCAGTCAGATCATCAGGCCCACCACCAAATATCTAGAAACTCTTATATATATATATATATATATATATAAGAGGAGCTATTCCACGAAGGTACGTAAGCACGAATATACACATGCATGAACCCTCTCATCTTCTTCAACCTCAGTTAAACCCAAAAAAGACTAATTGAAGCATTGGAGAGCCATGTGCTGCCCACAACCAGGGTCCTTTGACTGTCTTTTCTTCCCTTTCAGGTCCCCAGAACGACCAGCTTTCACAGTCGATTATGGTAAGTCCCGAAGGGCTCCCCTTAACCTTGTGAGTTATATTTTCTGCACTTACAGTATTTATCTTAAATTAGACTTAAAATCATTTTTTTTATACCATAGACTAATAATCATTACCAACCATATTGAATTATATATTCAAATTAGTATTTCAAATTTATCGAACTCAAAGTACAAATCAAGAGAATCAAGAGAACTGAAAAATGAATCAAATAAGCCTACCCCCATTGAATTTTTTAATTAGATTGAACGTTCAATTACGAACTCGAATGTGAATTGTCCAAATTGCGAATCAGGTAACTATGATTACACCTATCTTAGCCCATTCCCAACATCCAATTAGTAAGGAGGGAGTCTCTGTCTGATTGGATTTGGGATCCCTATCAAACAATGGTCATGAATAGTTCTTCATCATGTAACCTTCCTAATCTCTAACAAGGCCTCCAAAATCCTACTCTGCTAGATCCCATATCTGCTCTTCCATCAAAAGTGTGCTTCAACCAGCCCAGTGGAAGAAGAGACCAGCGTACAATGGTGCCAATCGAAAAAGAATTGAAATGGAACACTTCTATCCACAAACATCACAAGTGCAAAGACCAAACAAGCAAACACACTTAAACTATATTATTTCTTCTAGTGGTAACATGACCCTAACTAGCAACCTTGTAGTTGCAACGATGAACACCTCTTAACTATGCTAAGCATTCATGTAACACCATAAACTCCTTGTATTAATGCCCAGTTCATCACCGTTCATCTCTTAACTATGCTAAGCATTCATGTAACACCATAAACTCCTTATATTAATGCCCATTTCATCACCGTTCATCTCTTAACTATGCTAAGCATTCATGTAACACCATAAACTCCTTATATTAATGCCCAGTTCATCACCATTTCACACACCTTAATGACTACATTCTCAGCTGATCTACACGCCATAATGACTATATTCTCAACTAAATCAGCTCTCTCTCTCTCTCTCTCTCTCTCTCTCTCTCTCTCTTTTCTTAAGTCCATCAAATACTTTCTATCAGTAATTCCTTTTACTTAATGAAAAAATACAAAAGTGTTTTAAGTTTATATAATTTACATGCAGTAGTTTTTAATATTACAAGAAAATGGGTGTTGATTGTGAATATTATACTGGTTTCACTAATTTCATTAAGCTAGGCAGATTTCATTGTCTTAACACTTTAACATACATTTCTATAATTTAAACCTGAATCAAAATGAAAGTAGAAGTTTAGTTTCACCCAAAAAAAAAAAAAAAATTTTGAAATATACCGAGGAGTCATGAGACTGGGTAATGTTCTGGGAACTTGAGGTCTGTTATTCCATTTACTGCATATATTTCCCGGTAGAAGTCTTCCATTGCTTTAATAGTGGCCGAATCTGGAACTTTCCCAGCAGCATGAATCCAAAGACGGCCTTCAAAGAGACAAGAAATACATACAAGCTATCATCAGTACCATTAAAGGGGAAAAACGGGAAAAAAAAAAAGCTTCCAGGTTGGTAATTTAAGGTGGTGACAGATAGCATGCAAACCACACCGACAAGAAAAAGACAAATGATATAATACTCTGAAATCAAGAACATAGTGAGTAATATATTCATCACTCGTGCGACATTAATTTGTGGCGGAGCGGGTGTCAAAGTTACATGTGCATGTATAGAAAAATACAGGTCCATAAACAAATTGATTGGCCAAATGGGAATTATTGAACAGATACAGTGAAATCTTAGTTGAAGGCGTTCAAACACAAAATAAGGAATAATATTGAATGAATAAACAAAGATGTAGAAATTTAAGAAAGTGCACATTCTCTCCAAATGTGTAAGAGCACCTCAGACAACTGCTGAATGTAGAAAGCTGTAAAGTTTGACATTCCAGGATTTCAACCAAAATCTAGACTTCCCAAAGGAGCCTTCCATAGCGGAAAATAAAAAACAGAGCAGACAAGTGTTAAGAAGGCTAATGTTAATGAGATATTCGTTAACAGAGGAAACTATTCAAAGATATCCATTCTCATACAGATCAGATAAATCCAACAAGATGCTCAAAAATTTTATTATTTATACACACATAAATGCACACGCAGATCCATATAATAAAAAGATAAATCCCTAAAGAACTACCATAGAGATGAGTCTCCCCTCTAACCAAATTGAGTTCAATAACCCTAAACAAGTACGCAGTTCCAACCACTTCTCTACTTTAAATGGAACTTGACTGGAAATTTTTTCTCCACTATGGGCTCTAGCCAGTACAATCAATTTTGGACTATCAGAGACATGAAGTCATGAACAATCCAGTTATTGAATTTCCATCTATTATAATCCACATCATAGAACTTCCTCATTGTGGGTCCCACCTAGATGCACGCCAATGAAGGAGATACACGGATGGAAATGCATCATCATACATTAAGATAGGACAAAAATAATTTCACCACATTATCCTAAGCCATGATTTAAGTGTCCCCCAACCCAAAAAATATGGTTTTTAGCTTTTGTCAGTATTCTAAATCTGTAGTTATTTTATGACATATCACCCTTGCCAATCCCAGAAGAACCTATCAAAAGAACCCCACAAGTCAAGATCAGAGAGACAACAACTGGTAGTATTTGCAGTCTTCCTTGGATGTTTCAACAGAAATAACTAAAAATAACGTCTTTCATGTAATTCCAAGTCACTAGATTGGGGAAAGTGAGAATTATAGCTCAAAATCGGTTCTTCCTCCAAACCCATAAAATTGAGCACCAGGAGAAAACACTTCGCATCCAAACAAGATGTCTGGGAATTTATATGTATTTCAAGTGAGAACAAAGAGCTAAGAAGAAGAAAAGGCTATCTAGAGAGAGAGAGAGAGAGAGATTTCTACAATTAGGGTTTTGCTGTAGTAGTAGCAGTAAAAAGAAAGAAAGAAGTAATTTTAGGGTTTTGTACCTCTGAGAGGAGCAGGCCAGGATCTTCCCTCGATGTGCTTGATGCCGTAAACGAGGAGAGATGCCCATGGCTGATGCATCGTCAGGCATGGATTCCTCAAATTCCCTCCACGGCTCATCTCTCTCTCTCTCGATCTCGATCACTTTCACGACAATCTGAAACGGAAATCCGAGCTTTTCGCAAGAAGAATCTGCAATTCGACTATCTATCTGTATCTGTTTGCGTTAGTTTTCTGCAACTTGTCGGTCACTGTACTTGTATAATTAGAAGTTTTTGCTCGATGGAGAAGTTCGATCGAAAGAAGGATTCATGCGCGGGGTTTCAATTAGACTCACGTAACAATTGGATATGGGTCCGGTCCTGTACCCAATAATATAACCTCTAGTTAGATGGGGTCACATTTTATTTTTAGTAATTTTGGATGAGGACTAAGTGCACTATAGGCCCAAACACAATCCATCTTCATCTCTTACTGTATAGATTGTATGGGAGTAGATTCCATGATTAGTTAGCATATAATGAAAGGCTGAGGGCCCCTTTCTTTACGAGAATTTCAAGAATTTATGTATGGAGAGAAGTTTTAAATTTTCCAAAAGCTATCCCTTGAGGTGGAATTACAAATTCTTTCTTTGGGTGGAGCATTTGAAATATCAATCTAGAGGAGCATCTGAAATCTTAACAAAATACATAGAGAATGAAATTTCAGGAATTCCAAAATGTTATTTGAAACCTTTTAGGTAGCCAAAATTTGAATTTTTGGTAAAAAAAAGAATTGCATTTCGAATGTTAAAAGGATAAGATGTCACATTATGTCCAAGAAATTTCAACATAACAAATTATTGTTAGGAATTCTAGTAAAAAAACATGGCCGTCTAGACGACGTCTTTTCGCTCAAGGTTGTATAGATTGTATGCCAGTAGAGTCTACAATAAATTAGCCATTTTAGTGAAAGACTTAGTCGGGACCTCTTCCACTCAAAGCCCATATCTAGAACGAGGAGTCACACTTGGTCATCCCGAGTAGATGATGAAATCTCACTTGGATCAACCCTGGTTGGTTGACCACCATAAGACTTCCATCTGGTTGGAAACTTCACTGGTAGAGTAGAAGTAAAGTAAAGCCTCCAATTTTTTTTAAAAAAATAATCACATTAAAAATACAAAATTTTTTAAAATTCCTTCATTCTTTAAAAAAAAAAGTCAAAAAAACAACCTCCTTTCCCTACCAAACAACCAAAGACAAAATATTATCATAACCGGCCACTTATATTTTATCCTTTCACTATTTCCTCTTTTACTTTACTTCATTCGACATGTAAAGTTTCCAAACGGACCATAGAAATAAAGGTGAAGGGCCATAAATGGTTATCAAGTAATTAGGGAGGAGACCGGGCCCGGGAGAACTACCCTAGATTTCACTACATAGGCAGGGGCGGACCTAGGTGTTGGCCCCCCCTCTCAAATCTTTATTTTCTATATTATATATGTTTTAATTAGTTTATATATTAATTTTATAACAACCCACCCCCCCCGCCCCCGCGACAATTGTTTCCACAAAGTAAAAATAAAAGAAGTACAAATCGGTGGTTCATCTCCTTGGCTCCTCATCTGCTTATTCTTAGTTCAGCTTGCATCCTCAACTTTTAAATGAGTCTTTTAAAATTAAATACATTTGCCAGTTGAAAATACAATTAAACCATTATGAGTATAATATAGTTCGACCTAAAGACTTCAAAGAATTGTCAACTATTTTTGAACTGCGCCAATGGTTGGTAAGGACTAAAAATCAACAGTCTACCAACTTGTTTTTGGGTCCACTGCAACTACTGAACAATCATTTTTAGCAATGAGCCTTATTAAAACTAGACTTCATAACAAAGTAGAGGATGAGTTTCTCACAAACTCTTGTCTTGTGTACATTGAGAGGGAAATTGCGGCGAAGTTTAACATAGAATCAATCATTGAAGACTTTCAAGATTTAAAAAAAAAAGAGTTCCATTTTGATGGATTATGGAAGTTGGAATGTACTAAAATAAATTTATTTATGTCAGCTAGATCCTGGTTTTATTTTTAATGCGAAATTTAGTCTTTGATTTTAATATATTTATCATGCTTGAACTTGGAGATATGTCTAAAAATATATAAAAAAAATATTAGGTATCTTGATTTGTTAAAAAATATTTATTTAAGTTTGGCTCCCCTAAAGATGAAATCCTGGGTCCGCCCCTCTTAATAAGTCTTACAATATCTGTCCTGAATTAATTAATCAAATTTTCCATTTCCTCTCACATTCATGAAAAACAAATGTCTCCATTGGCTTTCGATAACTCCCCAAAATCTTTTCCAGTTCCTTTTTTTAATTATATATCTTCGATCAGACGCTCAACAAGTCCTTTCTATTTCAGCTCATTCATTGATTTGTTTCATCTATTTCTCTGCAGGAGATTGATATATTTCAAGCACTTGCATAGATTGCAGTAACGCTCAGGGAGAAGGTCTTGGATCGTTCTTTGAGTGCTCATGACTGAGAAGAATTTCTATTTTTGGAAGAAGAAAGCTGAAAGTTCAAAAAAAAAAAAAAGTTTTTTTTTTTTTTAGATTTTTTTCTTGCAAAAAGAAATCAAAATCTCAAAAATTCAAATCCTTTTTCTTGAGTAACACGCAACAAATCTGGACCGCCTCTTTTAGTCTTTGATCATGACCTTCCCATTAATACTGGTGAAAGTGGCCCGGGTTGGGTTGTAAAGAGATTTTGTGACTAAAAAGATTTTCAAAATAATTAAAAAAATAAAAGGTATTTTCTAAATTTTTTTATATTTAGAAGAAATGACATGTTAATATAATTAATTCTCACATATGAATGCAAATCATGCATTTAAGCCCTTAAAATCTATGTGTATTTTTAATATGTAAATTTAATCATCCTGAATTTAAATTGTTGTGCGCGTGTGTGTGGACACACGAAATTTGTGATCAAACAACCATGCCACGCATAGAGATATGAGGGTTTTACGTGGTTTGACAAAACCGCCTACGTTCATGGCAAGAGTGCAATAGCTCACATTTTGACTCTCTTCTAAGTATAGGGTTATATATTACATTATATATATAATATTCGCTTTCTTAGCCCCTAAAAAAACCCCAGCACAATGATCAAAAAACCTTTTACTCTAAATTCGGTCTTGGCTAACCAAATGTACCACTCCAATAAACGCCAAAACATAAGAGGCTTCAGTTCTAAATCCAAAGTCCCGAATTTCAAATGCATGCACTGCATGTGGGTCCAAATTTCTTCTAATAAAGAATAAATTTTATATATTCCTTATTGGAAATGAGAGACACCCCAGCCACTATCCGCTGTTCCTAGGTATCTATACTACTACCGTCCTAAGAACAGGCCTTTTAGTTGTGAATTGTGATCGCTGACACTATGGGCTCTCCTGGAAAACTTTTTTTGTCTGTTGGTAGGGACAGGGATGGATCCAGAGGGAGGTGAAGGTGTATCACCACTGAGCTAGTAGGGATTGGCTCATTTCAACATAACTAGAGAAAACACTTTTAAACTCTAACAAAGAAAATGATCATGAGAGCTTCTTACATCCACTGAGGGCCTATCTATTTATGTAATTGAATCCTGTGGGCTTTTAGGGCCTGTTTATTTAGAAGAATTTCTAATGCTCAATCCCCCACTAGCATTTGAAATGTTGGAATTCTGAAAATTCATAAGGCTGGTGGAGCCCTAGGCATCTTCCACATAAAAAGCCTGTAACAAATGCGACAGGGAATCCAGACTCGATGGACCAAGCATATGATGATGATGCTCTCCTTTCATATGATATGAACTGGATGACGTAACTAATATTATGGTTGTGCTCAATATCTAGATTGAAATATATTTTATTGCTGGATGGCAGCCAAAACTGTGAGATAAAAGAATAATAATAAAAAAAAAAAAAAACCCACAAGATATAATGTCACCAGACTTGATGCTTCACACACAGGCAATCAATGTCTAGAAGAAAGAAAATATTGCATTGAAGTCAATGAGTACAATGCAATGGATTATTTACACTTCAGTCTACTGATGCACTTGACTGGTTCTAGGAGAAACTTGAGCATTGATGGTTACTCTGTTTATGTAATTCCAACATAGCGTGTTCTGCCTTACCAAAAAAAAAAAAAAAAAGCATACATAGTGTGTTCTGCTTTGAGTATGGAGTCCTGAACTGGCGAAACTAACAAAAGGAAAGAAATGATATTCTCAGAGTTGGTGCCTCTCCAAGGTACAAATGAAGAAGTTCTAGATGTGCTGCATGTTGGTTTGACATGAAACACCAAAAGCTCATATTGTTAGTAAATGTCATAATAATATATATCAACAAATTTCACGTGATGACTAGTGCATGAATGAGCATGACCCGAGCCACTGGATGACTCAGTGAATCAGTGAAACCAAGCTTATCCCATGAACCTGATCGACCCATTTTCTTAGTAAACTTTTGGACAATGGAACTTCTTGGACATTTTTTTTAATACTATATAATCACTTAGGATAGCTTCGACTCATGGCCTTTCCATTCATACTAAGGTAGGGAAGTGTTAGGCCTGATAATAACCATGTTTCATGGCCCTTTTTTTGCTAGGGCTTGTTCGTTAGTTTTCTGATTTTAGGCGATAGACAATGCAACTGTGCTATATATGATTGTCCAATTTTATGGTGCCCTAAAGTAAGAAAATTACAATCTGATGGGCTTTTTAGGCATTTTTTTGTATGTTATGGCCAATTCCCGATGATGGTATAATGCCCGTTCTATTAAAGAGTTGTTCTATCTTTTTAGCCGATGGTAAGATTTGGTCCCTGCAAGTTGAGCACAATATCTTAGGGTTGTATTAAATCCTCTTTTTCTTTCTTCTTTTTTTTTTTTTTTTTTTTTTTTTTTATGTTGGTTTGTAACTGTTTGTGAGGCCCACCTTGTTGATTCATATGATTAGGGGTGTTCATGGGGCGGGTTAGGCTGGGCTGGGGCATATTTAGGCCCAACCCAACTTTAAAAATACAGGCCCATATCTAGACCAAGACCAACATGGGCCAAAAATGCCAGGCCGAAGCCCGCCCCTTTAGCCAATAGAACCAGATCAGGCGGAGCCTTGTATCAATTGTACAAGCTTTCTGGCCATTGTTTGGACATATATATTATCACTGACAAACAAGCACTCCTTATTCTTGAAGGGCCATCCCGGACTTTGGGTTTTCTGTCACTTAGTGTAAGCTTATGATCATCACATCACAATTAAGCTCGGTTATAAGATGAACATGACTTTTCTGGTTTTAAAAATAGTGAGGGATCTTAGTCTTCGGTGTCTCTTATCAGTGGCTCATGATAATGATGTATGAACATGGACCGCTGGTGACGCTGAATTGGATGTGTTTAATATGATGTGAACTTATACTAGTTCACGCCCAGGGCATCATTTCATTCCATTCTAGGGGGAATATAGTGATGCTACGCAGAATAGAGATTTGGATGATCCTAAACTCCATGAGTGATTAGATATCCAATTATGCACTCACAGAGGTGTTGGAATATCTTAGGGTCGAAGAACTAGACTTGTATGAGTGCAAGTTTGTGTAACTCATTTATGCAGAAAATATATTGTTTTGTCCGAAAAATTATTTTTTCATACATTTGGTGCGGCAATTTTTTATGAAAATGCTTTTCTGCTACGTTAGCATTTTTCTTCAACAACCTGAAAATAGAGTTCCTATGGGGAGGTGAACAGTCTAGAAATAGAGTTCCTATGGGGAAGTATGGGAAGTCTATTTCTGCAGAAAACATCTCCCCTCTTTATTACTTCATTTCCTTACTCTCCTCTTTAATACTACTTTTCAATAAAGAATTTGCAGCCGCACCAAACAACATTAGCACCAATTCATTGAAGAAGAAAATTTGCACCAAATATGAATTTAAAAATTATAGACTTTACTGAAGTGGCAATTTCATCTTTCCATAGAAATTGTATGTATTCAAATGTGCCCTAATTCAATCCATTGTGGATTCCTAATTTATCTCTTTGGGCCAGAGGCAAAGAAGTAGAGTGACTGAGAAATTTATCATTGAAGATTTGATTTTGTCTTTAGATTGTTGCCACCAATTTCTTTGAATTGTGATAGTAAAACGTCATGCATAGTGGTTAGAAGGTTTTTATTGCAAATTGTTATGAAAAGGCAAAAGAACTCTTCATAAAATTGCACATTATACAAAGGCGGGAAATGTTATCCTATGAGTAGACTGTGTGTAGTCAGCTCGATGGGGCCCACACGGGCCCACCTTTGATTGTTGCAGCCTTATTGATAATCTTTTCAATTCATTATCTGACATCAGGCCTAATTTCACACTAATTGAACCTTCACACACCATTAGATTGAATATTTAAAAAAATAGCAGATCCGAGCTTTATTATATCTAAGTAAGAATTCGGGAGTTAATGTCAATTAAACCAATATGTTGAAACCAAGATAGATACAGGACTTCTCTACACGACAAGGTCGGTAGGGCCGACTCACAGAGATGGGGCTAGGGGCTCAGCCATCCAATTTCAACTCTACTCTTTTTGGGAAAACTAGTTGGATTTTCTAAGAAAGTGTTGAGGCTTCAGCAGGATTAATTTTGTACAAAAGAACTTGTTGGAAGAGCTTTTACACTTCTAGTTCAAAGGAGATTTTCTTGCCTATTTTCACAAGGAGGATGAGTTAATCACACCAATCATACAGGGAAACCAGCTGCTACTAGAGTACAATTGAGGACATGATATTGGCAAAGTGATCAGTACGTTCTCTGCACACTCATAGAATCCGGATCCTGACTCGTTCACAACACATGATTCCCAAAGAGAACAACTACACTCGGTCGTTGGTAATTTGGGGGCTTAGATTTCCCTCTACAGTTGAGATTTCAGAGGACCCTAACTCAACTTCTGTATATTAGATCTTGTTTGCGTTCATATGAACATGTGGATTAAACATAAAAGGGATGTCACATCAAAGAGACAGCCTCTTCCTGGAGAGAATCTCAAGTCCAATCCCAACCCAAATCTAATTGACGGGTCAAGGCTACTCCCAAACAGTCGCGTTCAAACTTATGAAACCGTTCTCCTAATAATTCATGACACAGCAAAGAAATTAACATGAAACTAGCAACTGCCATAACAAAGCGTGGGCTTACATTTCTAGCAAGAGAATACATTCATAGTTCCATACATTCATACGTACATACATAAAAGTTGCTCTACGTAGATATCCTCTTTACTTGAACACCCATGTTATTTCTATATATCTATATAGATATGGGTGTTTAGCTTAGCCACTTAGTTAGATGGGGGAGGCTTGTAGGGCGGCTTGTGTTCCGGTGGTGGCTTCCCATATGGAGGCTTGTATTTTGGTGGTGGCTTGTATATTGGTGGTGGCTTGTATTTTGGTGGTGGCTTCCCATATGGTGGCTTGTATTTTGGTGGTGGCTTCCCATATGGAGGCTTGTGATCGAGGTCTTCCACTTCAAAGGCCAGGCGCTCATTTTCAAGAGGAGGTGGTTTGTGTTTAGGAGGTGGCTTATAGTAGGGTGGAGGCTTGTATTTAGGAGGGGGCTTGTAGGGTGGAGGCTTGTATTTAGGAGGGGGCTTGTAGGGAGGCTTGTATTTAGGAGGGGGCTTGTAGGGAGGCTTGTACCCAAGAGGCTCTTCAAGCACTAAACGCTCATTTTCATGAGGTTGTGGCTTGTAAACTGGAGGCTTCTTCACAGGAGCTGGTGATATGGGTTTGGGAGAAGGCTTCTCAAATGGCTTTGGCTTGAAACCATCATCAGCCACTGAGATAGTGGTGGTGAGAGTGAGAACCACCACCCCAAAAAACAACACCAACAAGTGCATGTGTTTGGCCATCTTCTGTTGGTTGATGATGAGTGATGCATGGCCAGAGAGGCCCCTTTATAGAGTTGTAGCACCAATGCTTTATCAGACTTGTCGGCAGTAGATTGAAGATAAAAATTCAATGAGTGTGGGCCCTATTATTGAAGTTTGAATGTCTACACTCTTCGGCTGTTGTGCAAGGAATTGGAATTTGTAAGTTTTTTTTCTCTTCTCCTTTCCGGCCTTGTTGAGTGGTAATTTTCTTTTGGGGACGCAGTTTTGGATAGAGTTTGTACGGCATCAAATTGTAGCCTCACGTTCTCCTGTTTTCTGCTCTCCTGCGGGCTATTGGGATTTGGGAATTCCAGTACTTCATGGAGAGGTTTACCAAGGTTATTTTTAAATCTACCTAGAATCTTGACAAATCTCTTTTTATGCTATCCCCTTCCATCGTCTAAAACACTTTCATACGTAAAATTGCTAGAGATTGTACTGCTTTTGATGATTTATTTTGTCGAAAATCATTTAGACGAAGCAAGGGAGAACTATTTCTCCATAAAATATCCTGCTTTTCCACCATTTTTTCTATATATGGAAAGCAGTAATTACACCAATGTGTCTTTAAGCTCAGTTTATCTATCACAGATTCACAGTGTAGGTAAAATTACTTTGATTTCTTTTTTTAAACTACCAAATTTTTTACAATTGTTGTGATATCATATTAGATAAACAAGGCAAATTTTAGAACTGATTTTCTCTATTGGGAAGGAGGTTGGGGCTGGAGTTGGGGTTGGGGTTGCACTTGCTGTAGAGCATAAATCTTCGAGTTACAAAATTACATTCTTGGTAGTTAATAATGAGAAACTTCCAACGCCATTTAAAATCTTTATTATTCAAAATCATTGCCCTGTCTTACATTTGTTTTGAGTGGATCTAAGTTTCACTTCAATTAGAGTTTAAATACCATAAAATTAATCAATTATATATATATGGGGAATGTTCATGTGCATCTAGCCCTCACCATAGGGTGAGGGGCACTTTCCCTTTTTACACATGAAGACAAGGAAGTGTACCTCACCCTATGTGCTTGAAAACTCACTTTTGTACTTGAAAATCCCCGTTTATGGAAGTGTCCCTCACCCTATGGTAAGGGATAGATGCACATGAACATTTCCCTATATATATATACATACGATGGCAGACCTAGAATTTTCGCTTATACAATAGTCATTTAAATAATTCGATCACTATTTTCTTGTTCTTTCTTAACATTAACTCTTGTAAAAGAGATAGTTATTGCAATTACAAAATATCTAATTACATCAACTAACATTATATCATCAAAATTTATATGACATTTGTACTAGTGTTTTAAGGTTCCTTCTTCAAAACCCATATTTCAAGTGGACAAAAAAATTATAGATTTGGAGCAATTTTTGAAATATATATATGTATGTATATGGGTAATATTCAAGTGGGTACTATGCTCACATATTATGTAAGACCATTTTTGTGGGGCCCACATTGAGATGGGTGAGCCCCATTTGGGAATGGGACCAAGGGGGATGGAAAGATCTATGTGAGACCACCATAAGTATCAAGTTTGACCTCAAACTCATGCACTAACCCCTTCATTCTTGGCCCACAAGTTTAATGGCTTCATATTCAAATAAATATTCAACCATCGATTCAACGGTTCAGTCCATTCGGGTGTGTGCCAATCATTGGGATTAGTGACTATCAGGGGGTTTCCTATTGGTTGTTAAGTTTTGATGGGTTGCTAGTTGAGTCCTGCAAAAAAGTTCTGATATAATAAGTGAGAACTAGTTCTCACTTGAATATTTTCCTATATATATATATATAATGGTAATCATCAATACGCTTAGTTCTTTTAAATCTTAATGGATTTTTGAGAGAGGAAAAGAGATTAGGAAAGGGATTTTTTTGAGTTTGGGAAAGGGGGCTGGGGCTGGGATGAAGTTGATTCTCAAATATGAATATGACTAGTGCTCTTTAGGCCCTTAAAACTTACATATTTTTATTATGTAAATGTAGTCATCCTAAATTTGATTCCTTTAGTTAAAAAAACAATGATCCGGGTTTTAAATTCAAATCTTTCTGATGCATGGGATTCTTATCCAAATTCAAATTTCTCTTGGATCGAAAAACAGATTTTATACCATCTTCGATTGAAGCTGGAGACTTTGAATACGTAAATAATTTCATACCCATTTGTAACCTTATACAATACAAGATTTGTTCCTCCTTCTCAACAAAAGAAGGTCCTGGTGACCTACTAACCTACTCATTCAATTATGCGGGCCTCCTTCCCATTTGAGTGGACTACATTCTCATTTATATGCAGGCTCTCTCTTTGATCCAAAATGGGGTAAAATAAAAAAATTTCTACTCATTCAAAGAGACCCACATACTACCGGTCTTTCCCAGATATTTATTACCACTGGGGTCCTAGCACGTGCCCTTTATGGCTGTTGCATACTTTTGGACAAAACTTAAATGAGTGTCTCTTGGCCAAACTTATGAGACAATGTGTCAGGCACAGACAAAAGGATCAGGGTTGATTAAAAGGGTCTGTGCCTATAGTTTGATTTTAATTCTTACAGCTTATTAACTAGGCCCGCGCCGCTTGTTTACAGCCAATATATTCTTCTAATAGCTTTTTATTAGAGCGATGTAGTATGAACGATTCATGATCAAGCCCACGTTTTACAAAATGGCACGTGCTGTCAGGGAGTGGGGAGGGGTCAACTTCTTCTTCATTTTGTTTAAAATGGAAAAAATTTAGCAATTCAAATGGCCATTTTAATTTTATACGTTTTTATTCCTTCTCAATATTCTTTTCTTTTTACAAATAAGAGCATATTTAGAAATTAATATGGACATTTTTGTCTTTCGAGTTCTTCTAAAAATATAAAAGGAATAACCATTTTAGTATTTTATGTCTTTTGGCAAAATAGTTCTTCTTGTCATCCTCCTTACATTTGCAAAGTGGGCATTTCAAATCTAAACTGTTTTCTTTCTATTTTATTTAAAGTTCATAAGGCTCTTCAGTGGAGCCCACTTAAGAAAATTAAAAATAGAATCTAAGTGCAAATCCTCTAGGGCTGATCTTTAGAGTGGGCCCATTAAAAAGAATCTAAATCTTACAAAAAGAAATGTCCTATTCTTTACAAAAGTCTAACTCAATGATCTAGGCCCAACGTTAGATTAATTTATAAGAGACCTTTGAGTTATTTCTATTTTTTTTTTATTTGATTCTTCAGAAAATGTTAATATAAAGGTGGGTCATTTGAGTAAATTCTGAAGGGATTCTCCACAACATGAAGATGGTGTTTTTTCAATAATTTGGATGTTTATAAGTGGGCCCACTATTATAGAACTTCTGGGATACAGTTTTTTTTTGTTTTTTTTTATTTTTGCTGCGTATATAACTTTGATGGGCCTTAAATGAGAGATTTCACTCCGATATGATGTAAGCCCGTCATAAGATCTCTACAAAACATTATTATTTTTAAAATATTTTATCTAAATGCTCTCAAAGTTATTGTTCTGAGTATGGATCATTTAAGTGAAGATCTATTAAAGATTATATTGGGGGATTGACTTTTTTTTAATGGTTTAGATTTTTCTTAAGTAGGCCCATTAATATTGTTTATCAATCATCTTTGCCCCCTTGAGTAAAATTATGGTTATGTCACTGCGTGATGATGAGCCCACTAGCAACCACCCAATGTGAGTCCCAAGGATCTCATCGTACATAAGATTTTGAATTAACAATATTTCTTTAGGTGTTTAGAATTGAATAATCAAAAGTGAATATAGAATAATGACATTGAAATTGAATCAAAAGAAATGTAAAAATAACAAGCAGCCATCATCTTATTAATTCAAATCCTAAAAAAGTCATGTCCCATCTATATTGCTACCTTATAATATATCTTAATTCCATCATTTCTTGTACAATCCTTCAGTAGCTAGAGTGCATTTGACTATAAATTTATATGTATTAAGTGGAAATAGTCTAGCCCTAAACTATGAAAATGATGCCTTGTTTAGTATCTCTACTCTAAAAATTTGAACGGAGCGATAAAAAAGAGAGCTAAAATCAGAAAATGTGTTTCGCCTTCAAAATAAAAAATAAAAATTTCCACCTCTAATTTTTTGTGGTCCTGTGGCTTTTATTCTCATATGTCTAATAGTGGGGCCTCTCATTTTAGAAGTATATGTCTTTACTCATCTTTAAGTTGGTAAAAAGTAGAATCTTGTACGAAACGCCCTTACTTTCCAAACCCCTACAAACTTTAAATCATTTAGACAAGAAGAAGTTGAAAATAGGGATGCAAAACAGCAGTAAGTTCCGTTTCTTCACTCAAATCAACATCCGAGGAATCGATGAATAGGCTCCGCTTGTGATCAAAGCTCGTGACCTCTTGTATTTCAATACTCAATACATGGTTTTGAATAATAGGCCCTACATGAGGCTACCATGTAAAAGCAGGATTGGGTATTGAATTATCAAAAAGTCTACAGGGCTCGGGATTTTTGTCCCAGGCTCTGGCACGGCTTCCATAGGGAGCTGTGCCAGAGCCCAAGACAAAATTCGGACTGTATAGCACGGCTCTTGAATTATTTTCCTCCTTAGTATTATATATTATCTTGCACTGCATGTATATCCCCATTTAATATCTGGTTTTTCATGTTCCATGATTTGAACTCTCTTTCACACCATACAGTTAGATGGGGTATAACAACCCCAAAATCACATAGTTTGCAATTGGTGACGAGCTTTTTGCATGAAATGACATATTTGTCAATCTCTTTATCCTTATATGCCTAAATTTAAAGGCTTGAGTTTATGTTTCTCTAAAGCTTGTAACATTGATAATTACATTTATCAATAGTATCAGAGAATAACCGTATGTAAATTTATTTTTATCAATAGAGGGCATATTTTATTAAATCCAAATATACTATAATGACAATCAATGCATGTGCTTATAATTAGTTACAATTGATTGAATCTATGCATGACCCACCATTAAATTGATGAAAGTTTCAAAATGCATAATTAGGCTTCATGTGCATTAAAATGTTATTGAGAGAGACCGTTGGGAATTAGGATACAATAATGGAATTTTGGTAAATAATAATATACTCATATTTGCTTAATTTGATATAAGAGCAAAGTTGTCATTTTTATAAAAGTTCAACACAAATTCCGTGGTCATTACCCATTTTCATTAGAAATACTGATTTTGGGGACATGAAAGGTATTGAAATGAAAATGTAGAGGCTTATATGCAAATACTAAAACTACAAGGGCCTATTTACAAATCATATAAACCTTATGGGGGTATATACCAAAAAACTCATTGATGACCCTAGCAGCATAATCAGTGGTGTTAAAAATGGGAGATTGAGAAATTAATATTGAATAATCAATCATGAGTATATATAAGAAGAAATTAGTTAAATTGTCAAATTAAGCCAAGATTAACACCTTCCATGCTTAGGGCTGTTTGTTTCATCCAATTAAAGTATTCTAACACTTTCATTTTTTACTAGTAGTTGAAAGTGAAGAATCAAAGGTAAATATAAAAAGTTGATCGACCATCAAATAACCCTTGTTTAATGGAAAATAAATGAAGGAGATGAAAAAAATATATAGTCATCTATTACTCCAGTAATTTAAATTATTTAAAATTTAATATCGCATTGATAATACAACCTCATTTCCTTCCCCTCTCCTCTTTTAGACGTACGTTAGTCATCCAAGGCGGCTCATTGGGCCATTAATTCGAATGTATTCAATTTTTTATGTTTTCTTGGCAAACAAGTTGGTTTGATTTTATTGACATTTGGATAAACTAGAGGTGCCATCCAGATTCTAGCAGATTAGGGCCAAAACCACTAGAGTACAATCAATCAATTGAGCATTCACTGCATGAGGGTGATTGGCTGCAGAATTTCGTCCGGTTTGGGAACGTAGGATGAATGGTCCCCGTCTATTTGATGTTGACTCAAAAGAGAAAGTAATGCATTTGCTGTGCGAGAGAGACAGATGTCAGTTGACGCCTGGTGGTGGTTGCATCCCCCAGTCGTAGAACGTGCAACTATAGAGAGACAGGACAAGTCAAGTCAAGTGTGAGTATTATTATTTTCTATCGGTACATGTGCAAAGAGGGACGTCCATTATTTGATGGTAAGTATATATGGGGGATATTACTGTCCATTATTTCCTCACCATATGGATGTACATTATTTGATGTTAGTATATACGGAAGATATTTGTATGCATTCCTTCCTCGTCATAGAGTGAGAGACAAGATTAATGGAGTTCATTTAAGGACCCACTAATCATGAGACTTGTAGAGGATGAGAAAAGACATGTTGGATGAGACCATATATCAAATTTGAAATCAATTACATGAATATTTATATATAAAGAGATGTTCCCTATGAGAGATGCTCAGGTGGGGGCTCTCACATCCATATCCAATGCAAACAACTTAAATGTGGATACCCCCACCCCTATCTCTTATAAGCTTAGGATAAAATCTCGTAAGCTCATACTTGTGGAGCCAACCTTTGGTCCATCCCAATGGACAAAGCACATGACCCTCTAAATTGTATATGTCCACCAACTTTCGGTCAAATCCGAATTCACTAGATTGTTGGACCAACTATGTATCGATCCGAATGGACTATTGATCATTAAATTTTTAAGCCTATATGAAGATGATAGAAATCATGGTTGGAGCTGATTTTTTGCAGAGAGGAAGATCCCAATGAGTCATTGAAATCCCCCCACTCTCATCCCCATGTGGGTTCCCAAGTGGGCCCCACCACACACTTAAGCTTACCTTATCCAAAGCTTGAGTTAGGGGAGCTGGCCCATATATATATATATATATAAGCATGTAAATGGGTCGGTCGAGGGCCAAAATCATTGTGGACCAAGTATCAAAATTTTTCAAAGAAGATTTCTGTGGCCAACCATTAGATGGACCACACATGAGGGACTGACTCCATTTTTATCCCAAACTTGAGAAACTAAAGCAAGTTTGTCATGTGTCTATATACTGGAAATTCCAATGGTGGCCATCTTATGTATTTGAAAAATAATTTATGTGTTGATCACCACATAGGAATTTAGGACTGATTACTCGCTATGATTTTTAAAAGGTGAGACCCACCATGAATTAAAGGAGGTCGCTGCTCCATACTGTAATGCAGGGGTGTTGCGCTGCTCCATACTGTAATGCAGGGGTGTTGCATTGTAATCCTCCGCTTTACCTGAACGCCTTATGTCTATCTGCCTTCCTTCCATCCCCACTGTCATGGTCCCATCTAAAGGAAACTCTTTCATCTTCCCATATTCATTTTCATGCATCTAAGGAAAAAGAATGTGAGTTAGAAAATACGAAATCATCCTCTTTTTTCTTTTTAACATGGTGCCCATCTAAGAAAAATCTTTTGTACCAGCACGTTCAATCCTTATTATAGCTTGACGATCGAGTCCATTTTTAACATGGGGCCTATCTAAGGAAAATCTTTCAATTTTGTTTTTATTCTCCTTTCCATTTATTTAAGTGATGTGCCAAGTGCCAACCACACATAATTGAGTGGTGTTGGCACTTTAGTCTTCATACATCTTCCTCTAACAATGCCTGGTCCTCAAGTGAGAGTATCACTCTTTTACCAGCTGCAGCACAAAAAATAATCAAAAGGGCAACGTGAGTGAGAGGGTCGAAAAATCTAAAATGGTCCCTTCGAACGTGGTGCCTTATCCATGGAGACTTTTTCATGCTGGCAACTTCAGACCATGTCAGAACATGGTTGAAAACATTTATGACATGGGGCTATGCATCTAAGGAAAGTCTTTCATCTACTTATTATCTTTACCACAAAGGACAGAACTTGTTTAACCCATTAACCCAAGAGGGAACATGAGTGAGACACTACAGAAAAATCCAGAATCGTTCGACTTGACACTTCCATCTTGTCCAAAGACAGGATTGTAAACTCCTTTTCTAATTACATTTACAATAGAGAAAAGTTTTGGTAAAGAGTTTAGAGCCCATTCTTTTTTTCTTCTTTTGCTAGTAAAAGGATATTTATGGTTAGAGCCCATTCACTAGGGGATGTTTCTTTATGGTAATTCAAAGAATCTCCGTCTCTGGAATATGTAAATGCTCTAAAATGGTGGAATTTTTTAATCTTCTTTTGTACTCGAGCATTCAGAAACTTCACAAAAAAAGTGAAGGAGTTGGAATTCCAGAAATTCCAAAGGTCATTTGAGGCCCTGTAGGTGAGTGAATTTTCTGAATTCTTTAGTGGATAGAATTTTCTGAATTCGTGCACCGAAACATGATATTTGTAAATGCCAAGGTACACGCCACCACATCAACGTCCAGAAAATCTAAACACAATAGTTCTTGTAAAAAATCTCCAGTTAAAAAAGGGGCCCTGGATAGATTTAGGCTATCTTGCAGTACTCGAATTTAGAAATTTCAAGTATGAAGAATTTGTGAATTGTTCAAAAGTTGTCTCATGGGCTATAATTTCTTAATCCTCATATTGGGTGGAGCATCTTCAAATGCCATGAAAGCTGAAATTCTCTTAATTTCAAAAATTATTTGAGACTTTTCAGATGATTGGAATCCAGAGTTATATCAAAATAAATAAAATGACGTTTCAAAATACCAAATGCAATCTCATCATATTTATAAATTCCCCAACATTATAAATTCTAATCAAGAATTCTCGTCAAAAAAAAAAAGCTCGGAGTGCTTCTTTCCCTTTCAAGCCCCACAACTCTCAAGCAGCCATTGGTCAAAATCTAGTCTGTTCTCATGTTTGAAATTGTGCTTTCATTTTTTTTGTTGATTCTAGTTTTATTCTATTCAATTACTTTCTTTTGGGTTTGGGTTCAGATTTTGCGTTGAAGAAAATGAATCTGTAGCTTTTGGGTTCTTTTTTATTATGCCGATGCTACTTCTGTGTTGTCCTCTGAATTTCTTGAGTTTTTGTGGTGGATCAAATCGTACCTTATGATGATCATAAACGACATTTCCTACCAATATCCTTTCTCTACATAATTTCTTGTGATATAAGCACATGCAACCTGATATAGAGATATAAGGCCCCTCTCTGTTTATAGGACCCTGTTAAACAGAGCATGTTGATAAATGATAGAGCACAACATTGTGCTAGCATAAAAAAAAAAAAATCATGAACGTTAACTGCCTGTGTTAAATTATTGTTTCTGTGTAAAAGATACATTGCACTGATTATTTTTACTTTTTGAGAGTGGTTTTTCATTGACCCATTTCTCAAGCAAAAGAAAAGGTGAAAACATGGGAATCTCTCACTGTGTATATTGATTATTACCCATTATATTGGCCCTTGATCGAGACAAAATAATATATTGAAACTTTTTTTTTCTTCCAAAGATCATAATATCTAATTAAATTTAAGATTCCCAAAAATTGGTGATTCTGAAGTATATGATTCAATTTCTTATACTAATTTTCTTTTATTTTCTTCTTTAAGTAAGTGTCATATCTTGTTTTTGCTATGAGTCTTAGGGGTTTAGGAAACCCATGAGAGCTAATTAAATTAGGCCAAAAATAAAAGCTCTAACTTTTAAGCTTGAATTTATAACTAGTGTGTTTGGTAAAGTTATAAAAACAAGCTCTTATTTAATTAGGCAATTGAAGCCCACCTTTTATAAATCACAATGTAGAACCCTCTGTAACATCATTTTGAAAATCTTATGAGATTATTTTCATCCAAAATATTTGTATATTTTGCCGTGTCCACCTTCATCTGCTTTAGCTATACATACATATATATATATATATATATATATATATATAATAAAAAAAAAAAAACTCGAAAAGAAAAGCTGCGTTCCATAGCTTGTAATTTTAGAGGCAAAAGCTCTAATTTGTGAATAAGCTCTAAAATTAGAGGTTTGCCAAATACTTTAATATTTGAATAAACTCTAAATCACAAAATAAGAGATTATTCTTAGAGTTATCAAATGCCCCCTTCGTTTTCTAAAGTGTAATGGCAATTCATAATCTTTGATTTTATGTCTAGTTTTTTTTTTTTTTTTAATGAAAAAAAAAAAAAAAAAAGCAATTTCACCTTGCTTCAGGTATGTGAAAATGCAGATTCGGTGGTTTTAACTGGGAGAGAACTGATTCTACTTCTCCTGGCCTCTATTTCTGAGAAACCATCTTTGTCAATCTCTTCAAATATTGCATTTTGTTTACCCTTTCAATCCACCTTCAGCATGCAAGAATTTCTTACGCTACTTTTTTGAATTATTTTTTTCTTCGAACAATAAAAACTTTTTGATCTTCGGAAGAATTGTTGTTTTTTTTATTTTTTTTATAATTGTTGTTAATGTGAAATTACAATGAAACGCAATATAACATTTTTCTTTTCAATCAAACAAAGATAATGCTTAGTAATGATGATCCTAAAATTATTTTAGGGTGTGGCTTAATGGTTACATCAATGCCTAAAGATTGTTGTACAATCTATCTTTTCTCTTGTCTCTTGTCTCTGATATCTAATCTGTACATTTTTTAAAATTTATGAAAAAAAAAGCCATCAACTTGATCCAACTTGTAAGGCTATACATCGAACTCTTTTCATTACAAACTATAAATAATTAAATCAAGAGAGACACATTGACAAGGACTTCTTCCAGGGATAAAGTGGGTGGTCCACACAATGGAAGGTGGTGAATCAATGACACCCAATTAAAAGCTTCAACAACATCCTGCATCTAAATGCTGTATGATGGGGTCGGCGGCTTCATATTTGATTGAAAACGTCAACGTGGATCACGGTATCTTCAGCGTTATCATAACAGTCCCAATGAGGCCACCTATTTAAAATCTGGAAGCACTCATAAGAATTCCTCTATTTTGAATGGGGTACAATCAAATTTCAATCTTATACGTTCTGGGGCCACCATAGATTTACCACCTAAAAAATTATTATAAAAAATTCATTTATTTTACACCAACATTATCTTGAATTACCAAAACCAGCAATTGAGACTTTTAATAAGTGGGGCCTATTAATGACTTTCATACTCTTTCAACACACTATCAACATGGTGGCCATGTTGGTCACTAATCAAAGCAATATAATTACAAATGAAAAAAATGCAAATTATACATGCAGACTCTTTCTCATCATTGTTATAGTTTACCCAAACGATTAAAAAAAAAAAAAAAAAAAAAAGGAAAGACAGTGCAGAGCACTCGAAGGCATAGAATGACTACATAATCAAATAATGAAGAAAGTGACACAGCCACTCACCATAGAGTACACACAATTCATATTTACCTCGAACAATTTCTCCACCTTTTTTTAACAGTACCAAACGACCCTGGTCAATGAGAACCATCCTCGAAATATCTTACAGTATCCTAATAATCTTACACCAAATGCTTTCCATTGTACGGGGCAATTCGACACCACTCATTCTTGCCGCAATCCTTTCACTGCCATCGCAAAAATCTGCAAGAATTCACCAATTCCATAAAGAAACCAGGTCAAATTCATGAGAGGAACAAACCAGCTGCGATGCACTTTGACAGGAGCAAACATCTGAATTGTAATTTGAACAAGCTTTCAGATCAAGTGCACAGTGTCGTCTCTCTTTTTAGTCACGCAGGTTACATAATAATCTAGAGTTTTCAATAACACAATTAATGTTTGACAATATTTCAGTGTGTGGCAGGCATGCATGTATAAGTAGCAATCAAGAATAAGAAACCTAGCATTACATTCTTTCTAATTCTTAAAGCTGAAAATACTTTCTCATCAATGGTAATTTCCAAAGATTTACACGTGCATGATAATATGAGCACTATAGATCTGTAAAAGGGCCAATATTTCTATAAGCACTGGGTTTTTCCCAGTGTTGTTGATTCCAGAAATTTGTCCATGTTAAAATTGAGGAGCAATTATATGATCCCTGGCCTGTGGATTTGCATAAATATACCAGTGCCGCATTTCAAGAAGAGTTGCACATGAAAAGCATGGTGATAGAAAGTATAAACAGTTCATTTGATGGGACCTACTGTGTAAGATAAATGCCCAAAAAAACAACCCCAACTGGGAAGATCCTAACATTGTGAATGAACATTTCTCCATCTAATATTAAACACTACCATACTTTGTTCTTAACCATTAATCAACCATTTGTAGTCCAAAGGGTTAAATTTTCCCATCAAGAGACCTTTGGGGCATCATCCACTCCATGGTGAGGTCAATTATACCAACAAATTAGATAGCATATCACAAGACCCACCAGTCCAAAGTCCAAACCCAAGGATCATATATCCACTCATTCTAGTTACATAGTCAAATCACAAAAGTGAGGTAAAAATTGGAAGATATCTGCTGCTTACCTTAGAAGGAGCCCCTGACTTCTGGTTACAATCTCCATTAGGGCTTTGATTGTTCTCAATGATATTTGCCTCATCACCCGTAAGACTCTTACGTTCTACATACTTGTACCTATTGCCCCTTTGAAACCTTCCATCTGGGAGACCAAATTGTCCTTTGGTATCCACTTCCTGAACTCTGTTGTTCTTTGACTCACTTGTGCTAGGGAGATTTTGGACGTCACTTTTTAGATTGCTCTGTCCCTTCTTTGAGAACTGTGTTGCTGCGGCCCGTGCACCAGCTATGGCTGCATTAAGACTCTGTGATCTCTCATTTTCAGATCCTTTGGAGCCAGAGAAGTATGATGCAAGTGATCCCGGCCTCAGCGAAAAGGGATCTGAAGGATCTGGAAGTGGGAACTTCACTGGTAGTGGACATTCAACCGGACAAAGGCCTCTTACTGCTGCCTCATAGATCTGTCACAATTCCAAGATAAAATACATTAAGTTACAACAACAGGACATGGATCTGATTCAATTGAAAATAACTGTGTACGTACCCTTTTTTCCAAATTATAAACACCTTGAAATCCTCTCATTTCAAATGGGACTAATAATCTCTGCATTGATTGAGATAGATTTTATCAATATCTGATACATACTCTAATAATTTCAACTTCCATATGATGAAAATCAAGCATTTTGATGATAAGGTAAAATGATGCAAACCCAAAACCTCAATGTTGTGATAGTGAGCACCTACCAACTGTGCCATGAGAACTCTCTATTAGAAATTTAGGACAGTAAATGATAGGCCATGAAATACAAAAGAAAAGGTAGTAATGTTGCCCAAATACAGAAAACATGTACAAGAGGGGAGATGACTGCACTTCTCAAACTTTAGCGCATGAATGATAAAAACAGATACGGGTATCCAGATAAGTATCAATATTTTGAGATTATACTAGTGACCAGTGAAAATAGTGGAAACGAAAATATTGGATACTACACAAATTGTTCGTGCAATATCCAGATTACTCAGTAATGGGATGGATAGGATACTGGTACTCAACCAAATGCATTTCTTCATTCTACAGTAGCAGTAGTATCAACCTAACCACATTGGCTCATGGTATAGAGGTGTGCCCAGCTTCCTAATCCAAACTTAACAGCTTATACACCTTGCAAATTCAGCATATATACGAAAAGAAGATAGGAGTAGTCCATCAAACATGGCAAAATAACTAAGTAGGAAATTGGTAAAATGAAGTATGCTACTGAAGTGATATGCACAACATCTGCCATTTCCAGCTTAATTGTTATGCACAGAGGCATACCCACATACATGATGGTGGGGGCAGTCGCCCCTGTCGGACTTCGGTCTGCCTCCAAATCTCACATGAAGATCTTGTGGTGTCCACCTCCAAAATCCACATGAAAATCCTACATCTGCCCCCAAAGCCCACATGAAAATGCTAGGTTTGCCTCCAAAATCCAACAACCCGTTTGGGTCCGCCCCCCTCAAATGAAAATCTTGGGTCCGCCAGTGGTTATGCAGATTCAAATGGATATGCATTTCACAGTTGCAAAGTTTCCACCAAATTTAGAAACTGGAAGCTTGTTGTGGTGTACCTGTGGTTGCTCACATAGCCAGCAGAAGTCTGTCTGTCCTTCTAACCTCACCTGTTAACAATAGCTTAAGTAAATAAACAAAGTTTTGAATTCTAGGTATGAAATATGATATGTGACGAAAGTATAACACAACACCCACCCCTTCAGGCACCTCATCCCAACAAACCAGTTCTTCACATTTGAGACATCCAACAACCTCAACACAACCTGCAACAAGAAACATGCAACATAAAGTCTCTGGTGAAATCTTTAAATTCAACGGGATGGATCAAAATAAAAAAATAACAATCATAATAATAGTAGTAATAACAACAACATTGAAAATACTAATGGTAGTAGTAATTGCAGTAGAAAAACATTCAAAAAATTAGCATATTGGCAGATTGCCAAACCCTGGAAACTGTAACTTAAATATTTCCACATTGCCTTTCGAGAATCTTATCAAACAAAAGACACATGCAGATCAACTAACAGTAAATGCGAACTACTTTCACAACCTTCACAATGTTTCTCTGCACCAGCAATTTGCCACCTAAAATCACAGGTGTGTGGCATTCGAACAAAAATTTCGGATGTAGGCTTGCGATAGAATATTATGATCTCATAATCAGCATGCAACCATAGCCTTTGATGGGGGCATCGACCCTAATTCCTCCAATTCCTTCAAGATCTACCAACAATGGAGGCGTATGATTGTAGATCAAGCTAATTTGTATATGGCTGATGCATATATGGACTTTGATCAGTAAGATACTCAAAATCCACCGTTGGATTACTATTCTGATTACATCCAATGGTTGGATCTCTTCGGATCAAGTATATGATGGATTGAAGGCCCCATGTGTGCATCCATATTGAAGGCTCCACACTCGGAAGTGCCACATGGAAGGAATTATCAAATTTAAAAAGTTGTCTTTCTTTCTTTTATCAATTTTTAGAATGTTTTTCATCGTCATCATCTTCAAAGCCTTGTCCCAACTATGTTGGGGTTGGATACACAAATTTAGTTTCTCCATTCCGATCTATCTTGAGTCAAATCCTCAAATAAGTTACACTTCCTCATATCTTTGTTTACCACCTCCATCCACATCCTCTTTGGCCTACCTTCCCCTTAGTGAGCCATCAACCTTCATAGTCAAACTTTTCCAAACTTTTCCTTACTGGTGTCATTACCAGCCTACGTTGAAGATGCCATCATAACCATTAATTTTTCAAAGCTTGTTTTCAATTGATACACTAGTCATATGGAAAAAAATTTGTTTGAATTAAAATTTATTGTCATTTTGTATAATTGAAATGAAAATGTCATTTTTATATACCTTTTTGCAAGATCTAAGAACTTTTGCAAATGTGTATTTATCTTAAATTAGACTTAAAATCATTTTTTTTATACCATAGACTTATAATCATTACCAACCATATTGAATTATATATTCAAATTAGTATTTCAAATTTATCGAACTCAAAGCACAAATCAAGAGAACTGAAAAATGAATCAAATAAGCCTACCCCCATCGAATTTTTGAATTAGATTGAACGTTCAATTACGAACTCGAATGTGAATTGACCAAATTGCGAATCAGGTAACTACGATTACACCCATCTTAGCCCATTCCCAACATCCAATTAGTAAGGAGGGAGTCTCTGTCTCACTGGATTTGGGATCCCTATCAAACAATGGTCATGAATAGTTCTTCATCATGTAACCTTCCCAATCTCTAACAAGGCCTCCAAAATCCTACTCTTCTAGATCCCATATCTGCTCTTCCATCAAAAGTGTGCTTCAACCAGCCCAGTGGAAGAAGAGACCAGCGTACAATGGTGCCAATCGAAAAAGAATTGAAATGGAACACTTCTATCCACAAACATCACAAGTTCAAAGACCAAACAAGCAAACACTCTTAAACTATATTATTTCTTCTAGTGGTAACATGACCCTAACTAGCAACCTTGTAGTTGCAACGATGAACACCTCTTAACTATGCTAAGCATTCATGTAACACCATAAACTCCTTATATTAATGCCCAGTTCATCATCGTTCATCTCTTAACCATGATAAGCATTCATGTAACACCGTAAACTCCTTATATTAATGCCCAGTTCATCACCGTTCATCTCTTAACTATGCTAAGCATTCATGTAACACCATAAACTCCTTATATTAATGACCAGTTCATCACCATTTCACACACCTTAATGACTACATTCTCAGCTGATCTACACGCCATAATGACTATATTCTCAACTAAATCAGCTCTCTCTCTCTCTCTCTCTTAAGTTCATCAAATACTTTCTATCAGTAATTCCTTTTACTTAATGAAAAAATACAAGTGTTTAAGTTTATATAATTTACATGCAGTAGTTTTTAATATTACAAGAAAATGGGTGTTGATTGTGAATATTATACTGGTTTCACTAATTTCATTAAGCTAGGCAGATTTCATTGTCTTAACACTTTAACATCAATTTCTATAATTTAAACCTGAATCAAAATGAAAGTAGAAGTTTAGTTTCACCCAAAAAAATAAAATAAAATTGAAATATACCTAGAAGTCGTGAGACTGGGTAATGTTCTGGGAACTTGAGGTCTGTTATTCCATTTACTGCATATATTTCCCGGTAGAAGTCTTCCATTGCTTTAATAGTAGCCGAATCTGGAACTTTCCCAGCAGCATGAATCCAAAGACGGCCTTCAAAGAGACAAGAAATACATACAAGCTATCATCAGTACCATTAAAGGGGACAAACGGGAAAGAAAAAAAAAAAGCTTCCAGGTTGGTAATTTAAGGTGGTGACAGATAGCATGCAAGCCGCACGGACAAGAAAAAGACAAATGATATAATACTCTGAAAGCAAGAACATAGTGAGTAATATATTCATCACTCGTGCGCCATTAATTTATGGCGGAGGGGGTGTCAAAGTTACATGTGCATGTATAGAAAAATACAGGTCCATAAACAAATTGAATGGCCAAATGGGAATTATTGAACAGATACAGTGAAATCTTAGTTGAAGGCGTTCAAACACAAAATAAGGAATAATATTGAATGAAAAAAATATATATGCAGAAATTTAAGAAAGTGCACATTCCCTCCAAATGTGTAAGAGCACCTCAGACAACTGCTGAATGTAGAAAGCTGTAAAGTTTGACATTCCAGGATTTCAACCAAAATCTAGGCTTCCCAAAGGAGCCTTCCATAGCAGAAAATAAAAAACAGAGCAGACAAGTGTTAAGAAGGCTAATGTTAATGAGATATTTGTTAACAGAGGAAACTATTCAAAGATATCCATTCTCATACAGATCAGATAAATCCAACAAGATGCTCAAAAAATTTATTATTTATACACACGTAAATGCACACGCAGATCCATATAATAAAAGATAAATCCCTAAAGAACTACCATAGAGATGAGTCTCCCCTCTAACCAAATTGAGTTCAATAACCCTAAACAAGTACGCAGTTCCGACCACTTCTCTACTTTAAATGGAACTTGACTGGAAAATTTTTCTCCACTGTGGGCTCCAGCCAGTACAATCAATTTTGGACTATCAGAGACATGAAGTCATGAACAATCCAGTTATTGAATTTCCATCTATTATAATCCACATCATAGAACTTCCTCATTGTGGGTCCCACCTAAATGCATGCCAATAAAGGAGATACACGGATGGAAATGCATCATCATACATTAAGATAGGACAAAAATAATTTCACCACATTATCCTAAGCCATGATTTAAGTGTCCCCCAACCCAAAAAAACTGGTTTTTAGCTTTTGTCAGTATTCTAAATCCGTAGTTATTTTATGACATATCACCCTTGCCAATCCCAGAAGAACCTATCAAAAGAACCCCACAAGCCAAGATCAGAGAGACAACAACTGGTAGTATTTGCAGTCTTCTTTGGATGTTTCAACAGAAATAACTAAAACTAACGTCTTTCATGTAATTCCAAGCTCTACTTCAATCACTAGATTGGGAAAAGTGAGAATTATAGCTCAAAATCGGTTCTTCCTCCAAACCGAAGTACCCCATAAAATTGAGCACCAGGAGAAAACACTTCGCATCCAAACAAGATGTCTGGGAATTTATACGTATTTCAAGTGAGAACAAAGAGCTAAGAAGAAGAAAAGGCTATATATAGAAAGAGAGAGAGAGAGAGAGAGATGGGGATTTCTACAATTAGGGTTTTGTCGTAGTAGTAGCAGTAAAAAGAAAGAAAGAAGTAATTTTAGGGTTTTGTACCTCTGAGAGGAGCAGGCCAAGATCTTCCCTCGATGCGCTTGATGCCGTAAACGAGGAGAGATGCCCATGGCTGATGCATCGTCAGGCATGGATTCCTCAAATTCCCTCCACGGCTCATCTCTCTCTCTCTCTCTCGATCTCGATCACTTTCACGAAAATCTGAAACAGAAATCCGAGCTTTTCACAAGAAGAATCTGCAATTCGACTATCTATCCATCTGTGTATCTATATCTGTTTGCGTTGGTTTTCTGCAACTTGTCGGTCACTGTATAATTAGAAGTTTTTGCTGATGGAGGAGTTCGATCGAAAGAAGGATTCATGCGCGGGCTTTCAATTAGACTTCACTTTACAATTGGATATGGGTCCGGTCCTGGACCCAATAATATAACCTCCAGTTAGATGGGGTCAAATTTTGGGATGAGGACTAAGTGGCAAGTGCACTATAGGCCCAAACAGAATCCATCTTCATCTCTTACTGTATAGATTGTATGGGAATAGATTCCATGATCAGTTAGCATGTAATGAAAGGCTTAGGCCTGTTTCTTTACGAGAGTTTCAAGAATTTATGTAGAGAGAAGTTTTAAATTTTCTAAAATCTATCCCTTGAGTTGGAATTACAAATCCTTTTTTTGGGTGGAGCATTTGAAAAACAAAAATGCTGGAGCATCTGAAATCTTAATAAAATACATAGAGAATGAAATTTTAGGAATTCCAAAATGTTATTTGAAACCTTTTAGGTGGCTAAAATTTAAATTTTTGGTAAAAAAAGTATTGCATTTCGAATGTTAAAGGATAAGATGTAACATTATGTCTAAGAAATTCCAACATAAGAAATTCTTGTTAGGAATTCTGGTAAAAAAACATGGCCGTCTGGACAACGTCTTTCCGCTCAAGGTTGTATAGATTGTATATGCCAGTATAGTCTACAATAAATTAGCCATTTTAGTGAAAGAGTTAGTCGGGACCTCTTGCACTCAAGGCCCATATCTAGAACGAGGAGTCACACTTGGTCATCCCGAGTAGATGATGAAATCTCACTTGGATCAGCTCTGGTTGGTTGACCACATAAGACTTCCATCCGTTTGGAAACTTCACTAGTAGAGTGAAAGTAAAGTAAAGCCTCCAATTTTTTTTTTTTTTTTCAAAAGAGTCACATTAAAAGTACATATTTTTAAAATTCCTCCATTCTTAAAAAAAAAAAAAAAAAAAGTAAAAAAAAACAACCTCTTTTCCCTACCAAACAACCAAAGACAAAATATTATCATAACCCGACCACTTATATTTTATCCTTTCACTATTTCCTCTTTTACTTCACTTCATTCTACATGTAAAGTTTTCAAACGGACCATAGAAATAAAGGTAAATAAAGGTAAAGGGCCATAAATGGTTATCAAGTAATTAGGGAGGAGACCGGGCCCGGGAGAACTACCCTAGATTTCACTACATAGGCAGGGGCGGACCTAGGTGTAGGCCCCCCCTCTCAAATCTTTATTTTCTATATTATATATTTTTAATTAGTTTATATATTAATTTTATAACAAGTGCTCCCCCATCCCCTCCCCCCCTAATTGTTTCCACAAAGTTAAAAAACAAAAAGAAGTACAAATCGGTGGTTCATCTCCTCGACTCCTCGTCTGCTTATTCTTAGTTCAGTTTGCATCCTCAACTTTCACATGAGTCTTTTAAAATTGACGACATTTGCCAATTTAAAATACAACTGAACCATTATGAGCATAATGTAGTTCGACATAAAGACTTCAAAGAATTGTCAATGACTTTTGAACTGCGCCAGTGGTTGGTAAGGACTAAAAGATCAATAGTCTACAAAGTTGTTTTTAGGTCCATTGCAACTACTAAATGATCATTTTCAGCCATGAGCCTTATTAAAACTAGACTTTGTAGCAAAGTGGGGGATGAGTTTCTCACAGACTCTTGTCTTGTGTACATTGAAAGGGAAATTGCAGAGAAGTTTAACATAGAATCAATCATTGAAGACTTTCAAGATTTAAAAGAATGTCGAGTTCCATTTTGATGGATTATGGAAGTTGGAATGTACTAAAATATAATTATTTATGTCAGCTAGATCCTGTTTTTTTTTTTTTTTAATGTGAAATTTGGTCTTTGATTTTAATATATTTATCATTCTTGAACTTGGAGATATGTCCAGAAAAAAAATATAAAAAAATATTAGGTATCTTGATTTGTTAAAAAATATTTATTTAAGTGTGGCTCCTCCAAAGATGAAATCCTGGGTCTGCACCTCTTAATAAGTCTTACAATATTTCTCCTGAATTAATTAATCAAATTTACCATTTCCTCTCACATTCATGAAAAACAACCATTGGCTTTCGATAACTCCCCAAAATCTCTTCCAGTTCCTTTTTTTTATTACATATTTTTGATTAGATGCTCAACAAGTCCTTTCTATTTTATCTCATTCATTGATTTGTTTCATATATTTCTCTGCAGGAGATTGATATATTTCAAGCACTGCCTCAATGCATGGATTGCAGTAACGCTCAGGGAGAAGGTCTTGGATCATTCTTTGAGTGCTCGTGACGGAGAAGAATTCCTATTTTTGGAAGAACAAAGCTAAAAGTAAAAACAAAAAGTTTTTTCATGTAGATTTTTTTCTTGCAAAAAGAAATCAAAATCCCAAAAATTCAAATCCTTTTTCTTGAGTTACCTGTAACAAATCTGGATCGCCTCTTTTTGTCTTTGATCAAGACCTTCTCATTAATACTGGAGAAAGAGGCCCGAGTTGGGCTGTAAAGAGATTTTGTGACTAAAAAGATTTTCAAAATAATTTAAAAAAAAAAGGTCTATTCTAAATTTTTTTATATTTAGAAGAAATGAATTGTTAATATAATTAATTGTCACATATGAATGCAAATCATGCTTTTAAGCCGTTAAAATCTAAGTATATTTTTAATATGTAAATTTAATAATCCTGAATTTAAATTGTTGTGCGCATGTGTGCAGACGCACGAAATCTGCGATCAAACAATCATGCCGCGCATAGAGATATGAGGATTTTACGTGGTTCGAAAAAACCGCCTACGTTCATGGCAAGAGAGCAATAACTCACATTTTGACTCTCTTCAAAATATAGGGTTACATATTACATTATATATATAATATTAGCTTTCTTAGCCCCTAAGAAAGCCCCACCACAATGATAAAAATACCCTTAATTCTAAATTCGGTCATTGGCTAACCAAATGTACCACTCCAATAAACGCCAGAACATAAGAGGCTTCAGTTCTAGATCCAAAGTCCCAAATTTCAAATGCATGCACTGCATGTGGGTCCAAATTTCTTCTGATAAAAGAATAAATTTTATATGCCCCAGCCACTATCCGCCGTTCCTAGGTATCTATACTACTACCGTCCTAGGAACAGGCCTTTTATTTGTGAATTGTGATCGCTGACACTATGGGGTCTCCTGGAAAACTATTTTTTGTCTATTGGAAGGGACTGGGATGGATCCAGAGGGAGGTGAAGGTGTCTTACCACTGAGCTAGCAGTGGATTGGCTGCCACATTTCAACATAACTAGAGAAAGCACTTTTAAACTCTAACAAAGAAAATGATCACGAAAGCTTCTTACATCCACTGAGGGCCTATTTGTTTATGTAATTGAATCCTATGGGCTCTTAGGGCGTATTTGTTTAGAAGAATTTTAAATGCTCAATCCCCCTCTAGCATTTAAAATGTTGAAATTCTGAAAATTCATATGGCTGGTGGAGCTCTAAACATCTTCCACAGAAAAAGCCTGTAACAGCCAGTAACAGATGTGACAGGGGATCCGGACTCGATAGACCAAGCATATGATGATGCTCTCCTCTCATATGATATGAACTGGATGATGTAACTAATATTATGGTTGTGCTCAAAATCTAGATTGAAATACATTTTATTGCTGGATGGCAGCCAAAACTGTGAGATAAAAGAATAATCTAATAACACCAAAAAAAAAAAAACACAAGATATATGTCACCAGACTTGATGCTTCACACACAGGCAATCAATGTCTAGAAGGAAGAAAATATTGCATTGAAGTCAATGAGTACAATGCAATGGATTATTTGCACTTCAGTCTACTGATGCACTTGACTGGTTTCTAGGTGAAACTTGAGCATTGATGGTTACTCTGTTTATGTAATTCCAACATAGCGTGTTCTGCCTCAAACAAAAAAACAAAAAAACACATAGTGTGGTCTGCTTTGAGTTGGGAGTCCTGAACTGGCAAAACTAACAAAAGGAAAGAAATGATATTCTTAGAGTTGTCGCCTCTCCAAGGTACAAATGAAGTTTTAGATGTGCTACATGTTGGATTGACATGAAACACCAAAAGCTCAAATTGTTAGTAAATGTCATAACAATGTATATCAATAAATTTCACCTGATGACTTGTGCATGAATGAGCATGACCCGAGCCACTTGATGACTCAGTGAGTGTTACACTTCGACCCGAGTTAATCAAGATTAACTCTAATTGATCAAGATTAATGTGGATGAAACGTAATTAATCAATTTAATGGTGCTTAATGACTAAGATGGGTCAAATTAGTTTCAAACAAATGAATTAAGTGTAATGGAGTGAAAGTTTGATTGAAGGAGGTTTGATTTCAAAACTCAAATTATCAAAGGAGTTCTTGTGTTTCTCAAACCAAAGGCAAGTATAACATTTATTTGTGATTGTAATGCTAATTTATGTAAGTTTCATTAGTTATTGTAGTTGTGAGCTCCAATAGGTTGTGTAGAAGTTGGAATTGATTATTTTGGATTATGGACTGATTAAATGATAATAGAATGGATTATATGAGGTATAGAAGTGTTTTATCGTTTTTAGATGATGATTAAAGGAGGGAACAAGAGGTTCCATGTGTTATTTGCAGGTTGTGAATGGTTTGAATGGAAGAAAGGAAGTGGGTTTTCAATACAGGAACAGAACCTGTTCTGTTTTTGCAAGTCTTGCTGATGACCGAGCTCATGTCACCGAAATGACCGACCTTTTGTCACCGAACTGAGTTGGCCGAGCTGGCCGAGCTCATCTGCCGAACTGAGCTGGACGAGCTCATGTGTCTTTGACCGAGCTCTTGACCGAGCTCGTGTCACCAAGCTGGCCGAACTCGTGTGTCCGACCAAGCTGACCGAGCTCAACGTTTCATCAGCGCTTGAGTCTTCTTTGAGCTCTGCGCTTTGCCGAACCGAGCTCATATGCATGTACCGAGCTCATGACCGAGCTCATGTTACCGAGCTCATGACCGAGCTCATGTAACCGCGCTCATGACTGAACTCGTCATTTTCCGAGCTCATGTCTTTTTCAGAGTCAATTGAAAATTCCTTTTCAAACAGAGGTTTAAATGTGTGATATCTAACCATACATAAGTGTTAGCTATGGTTATTTAAATGCACATATTCAATTAAGTAATGTCATTCATAGTAACACGTGCATTGATAACAAACGTCTCACTCATTTGTTTGGTTTAGATACTATGTTGATAATTCTTTTGTTGTATAATTGAATTGTTCATTGAGTCTGGCACTACATAGTGATTTCTATAAGCTCTTTGGAGCTGTTACTGCTGCAGCAGATTATTTGGGAGTGTTCCGGAGCTCCGTGATGATATCAGTTGTCCCTTGCCCGGTCACTGGTAAATCCCACAATATATGATTCCTTCCGTATGGAAGATGTGATTCCTTCCTTTTTAGGAAGATGTGATATGAATTGAAATACTATTGTAGGATTGCCAATTATGAAAGACTCATATCATAATGATTTGAATTAAATGGTAAATTGTATTAGTTTAACTTGGCTTAGACAAATGAAATGATGTGTTAGCATATTAAATCATATAATTGTTATACATTGCTGAATTGTCAAATTCATAGTGTTATTAATGACATTACAGGCAAGGCTGCCCATGCCGACTCTTCTAAGGCCTCAACGTCATCGGAGAAGACCACTCAGGTTCCTCCAGGAGGATTAGTAGAGTGGAAATGAAATGAAAACTTGAGTTAATGAATTTGGAATGTTTCACACTTTTGATCCTTGCATTGTATTTAAATATGCAAGTGATTAATATTGTAAATGATGTAAATGAACTTTTGTTTAAACATAAGCAATGTATAGTTGTTTATATTCCGCATAATATGTATTTGATATCCCTTGTGAATTTTATGGATATTGGAATTCACGGGAGTAAGTATGTGTCATGACTCGGAAGTATCTCGGATTTACTATTAATCTCGGGATCGGGTCGTGACAGTGAGTCAGTGAAACCAAGCTTATCCCATGAACCTGATCGACCCATTTTCTTAGTAAGCTTTTGGACAATGGGACTTCTTGGACATTTTTTTTTTTTAATAGTATATAATCACTTAGGATAGGTTCGACTCATGTCCTTTCCATTCATACTAAGGTAGGGAAGTGTTAGGCCTGATAATAACCATGTTTCATGGCCCTTTTTTTTGCTAGGGCTTGTTCGTTAATTTTCTGATTTTAGGCGATAGACAATGCCACTGTGCTATATATGATTGTCCAGTTTTATGGTGCTCTAAAGTAAGAAAATTACAATCTGATGGGCTTTTTAGGCATTTTTTTGTATGTTATGGCCAATTCCCGATGATGGTATAATGCCCGTTCTTTTAAAGAGTTGTTCTATCTTTTTACCCAATGGTAAGATTTGGTCCTTGGTTTGTAACTGTTTGTGAAGCCCACCTTGTTGATTCATATGATTAGGGGTGTTCATGGGGCGGGTTAGGCTGGGCTGGGGCATATTTAGGCCCAACCCGACTTTAAAAATACAGGCCCATATCTAGACCAAGACATGGCCAAAAATGCCAGGCCAAAGCCCGCCCCTTTAGCCATTAGAACCAGATTAGGCGGAGCCTTGTATCAATTGTACAAGCTTTCTGGCCATTGTTTGGACATATATATTATCACTGACAAACAAGCACTCCTTGTTCTTGAAGGGCCATGCCGGACTTTGGGTTTTCTGTCACTTAGTGCAACTTATGATCATCACATCACAATTAAGCTTGGTTATAAGATGAACATGACTTTTCTGGTTTTAAAAATTGTGAGGGATCTTAGTCTTCGGTGTCTCTTATCAGTATGGCTCATGAATTGATAATGACATATGAATATGGACCGCTGGCGACGCTGAATTGGATGTGTTTAATATGACGTGAACTTATACTAGTTCACACCCAAGGCATCATTTCATTCCATTCTAGGGGAATATAGTGATGCTACGCAGAATACAGATTCGGATGATCCTAAACTCCATGAGTGATTAGATATCCAATTGTGCACTCACGGAGGTGTTGGAATATCTTAGGGTCGAAGAACTAGACTTGTATAAGGGCAAGTTTGTGTCATCCATTTATGCAGAAAATATATTGTTTTAACCGAAAAACTATTTTTTCATGCATTTGGTGCGGTAATTTTCCGCGAAAATTCTTTTCCACTACGTTAGCATTTTCCTTAAACTGCCTGGAAATATAGTTCCTATGGGGAGGTATATATGGAAAGTCCACTTCCGCAGAGAACATCTCCCCTCTTTATTACTTCATTTCCTTACTCCCCTCTTTAAAACTACTTTTAAATAAAGAATCTGTAGCCGCACCAAATAACATTAGCACCAATTCATTAAGGAAGAAAATTTGCACCAAATATGAATTTAAAAATCATAGACTTTGTTGAAGTGACAATTTCATCTTTCCATAGAAATTGCAAGTATACAAACTTGCCCTAAGTCAATCCACTGTGGATTCCTAATTTATCTCTTTGGGCCAGAGGCAAAGAAGTAGAGTTACTGAGAAATTTATTATTGAAGATTTGATTTTGTCTATAGATTGTTGCCACCAATTTCTTTGAATTGTGATAGTAAAACGTCATGCATAGTGGTTAGAAGGTTTTTATTGCAAATTGTTATGAAAAGGCAAAAGAGGTCTTCATAAAATTCGACATTATATAAAAGGCGGGAAATGTTATCCTATGAGTAGACTATGTGTAGTCAGCTCGATGGGGCCTACTTGGGCCCACATTTGATCGGTGCAGCCTTATTGATAATCTTTTCATCTCATTATCTAGCATAGGCCTAATTTTACACTAATTGAACCTTCACACACCATTGAATTGAATATTTTTAAAAAATAGCAGATCCAAGCTTTATTATATCTAAGTAAGAATTCGGGAGTTAATGTCAATTAAACCTATATGTTGAAACCAAGATAGATACAGGACTTCTCTACACGACAAGGTAGGTAGGGCCGACTCACAGAGATGGGGCTAGGGGCTCAGCCATCCAACTTTGGGAAAACTAGCTGGATTTTGTAAGAGAGTGTTGAGGCTTCAGCAGGATTTTGTACAAAAGAACTTGTTGGAAGAGCCTTTACACTGCTAGTTCAAAGGAGATTTTCTTGCCTATTTTCACAAGGAGGATGAGTTAATCACACCAATCATACAGGGAAACCAGCTGCTACTAGAGTACAATTGAGGACATGATATTGGCAAAGTGAGTACGTTCTCTGCACACTCATAGAATCCGGATCCTGACTCATTCACAACACATGATTCCCAAAGAGAACAACAACACTCGGTCGTTGGTAATTTGGGGGCTTAGATTTCCCTCTACAGTTGAGATTTCTGTGGACCCTAACTCAACTTCTGTGTATTAGATCTTGTTTGGTTCTAATCATGAACATGCGGATTAAACATAAGAGGGCTGTCACATTAAAGAGACAGCCTCTTCCTGGAGGGAATCTCAAGTCCAAGCCCAACCCAAATCTAATTAATGGGTCAAGGCTAGTCCCAAACTCACGCGTTCAAACGAGTCCAGATCACCTATCACAGGTATTACACATTAATAATCCGCCACGTCATCCAAGAATTTAGGCGATTTTCATTCATCTCATATAATCTTTTTTATACTTCAAAATCACCTAAATTCTTAGATGATGTGGCAGACTGTTATTGGTTCACTCACGGTAAAAGCGTAACAAGTAGATAGGTGATCCAACTCCATTCAAACTTATGAAACCGTTCTCCAAATAATTCATGACACAGCACAGAAATTAACATGAAACTGACAACTGCCATAACAAAGCGTGGGCTTACATTTCTAACAAGAGAATACATCCATAGTTCCATACATACATACGTACATACATAAAAGCTGCTCTACGTACGTATCCTCTTTACTTGAACACCCATGTTATTTATATATATCTATATAGATATGGGTGTTTATCTTAGCCACTCAGTTAGATGGGGGAGGCTTGTAAGGCGGCTTGTGTACCGGTGGTGGCTTCCCATATGGAGGCTTGTATTTTGGTGGTGGCTTCCCATATGGAGGCTTGTACTTTTTAAGATCTTCCACTTCAAAGGCCAGGCGCTCATTTTCAAGAGGTGGTGGATGGGTTCCAGGAGGTCGCCCATCATATTTGGGGTTGTGCCCAAGTGGCTCTTCAAAACGCTCATTTTCAAGAGTTGGCGGCTTGTGTTTAGGAGGGGGCTTGTAGGGTGGAGGCTTGTGGGGGGGCTTGTAAGTTGGAGGCTTGTGCCCAAGTGGCTCTTCAAAACGCTCATTTTCAAGAGTTGGCGGCCTGTGTTTAGGAGGGGGCTTGTAGGGTGGAGGCTTGTGGGGGGGCTTGTAAGTTGGAGGCTTGTGCCCAAGAGGCTCTTCAAGCACTAAACCCTCATTTTCATGACGTGGTGGCTTGTATTTAGGTGGGGGCTTGTAAACTGGAGGCTTCTTCACAGGAGCTGGTGATATGGGTTTGGGAGAAGGCTTCTCAAATGGCTTTGGCTTGAAACCATCATCAGCCACTGAGATAGTGGTGGTGAGAGTGAGAGCCACCACTCCTAAAAACAACACCAACAAGTGCATGTGTTTGGCCATCTTTTGTTGGTTGATGATGAGTGATGCATGGCTGGAGAGACCCTTTTATAGAGTTGTAGCACCAATGCTTTATCAGACGTGTCGGCAGTAGATGGAAGAGAAAAATTCAATGAGCGTGGGGTCCCTATTGTTCAAGTTTGACGTTTTACACTCTTCCGCTGGTGTGAAAGGAATTGGAATTTGTAGAAGCCCAAGTTTTTCCCCCTTCTCCTTTTCCGGCCTCATTGAGTGGTAATTTTCATTGGGGCACGCATTTTGGAAAGAGTTTGTATGGCATCAAACTATAGCCTCACGTTCTCCTGTTTTCTGCTCTCCTACGGGCTATTGGGATTTGGGAATTCCAGTACTTCATGGAGAGTTTTACCGGGGTTATTTTTAAGAAAAATTCTACTTGAATGGAATTTGAGACTGATTTTTGGACCGGTCCCAAAATCCAAATATCATCTACGGAGGAATTTTGACAAATCTTTTCATGCTATCCCCTTCCATGTCTAAAACACTTGTACTTAAAATCGTTGGAAATTATACTGCTTTTGATGATTTACTTTGTACATAATCATTTGAATCAAGCAATGGAGAATTATTTCTCCTTAAAATATCCTGGTTTTCCACTACTTTTTCTATATTTGGAAAGCAGTAATTACACCAATGTGTCTTTAAGCTCAGATTATCTATCACAGTTTAGGTAAAATTACTTTGATTTCTTTTTTCAAACAACCAATTTTTTTTTACAATTGTTGTGATATCATATTAGACAAACAAGGCAAATTTTATAACTGATTTTCTCTAATGGGAAGGGGTTGGGGTTGGGGTTGGGGTTGGGGTTGCACTTGCTGTAGAGCATAAATCTTCAAGTTACAAAAATACATTCTTAATAGTTGACGATGAGCAACTTCCAAGGCCATTTAAATTCCTTATTATTCAAAATCAGTGTCCTGTCTTATATTAGTTTTGAGTTGATCTGTGTTTCTTCACTTTAATTAACGTTTAAATACAATAAAATTGATCAATTATATATATATATATGGCAAGGCTCTCCTAAGCTCAAACTTAAGATAAGGTAAGTTCAAGTATGTGGTAGGGTCCATTTGGGGGCCCACATGGGGATGGGGATGGGGATGGGCGAGATTTCAAGGACTCCCTGTGACTCTCCTCTCTGTAAAAAATCAGTCTCAACCATGATTTCTATCATCTCTATCTGGGCCCCAAAGTTTAATTGTCAATAGTCAATTCGGATCGGTACAGAGTCGATCTAACAGTCCAATAAATTCGAATCTAATTGAAATTAGGCGGACATGTACACTTCAGGGGGGTTTTGTGTTTGGTCTATTTGGATAGACCAAGGGTGGGCCCTACAAGCGTAAGCTTATGGAATTTTATTCTAAGCTTGATCTTAGGAGAGCCTTGAAAAGTACATAATTAGACACAAGAAATGAATAAGGAAAAAAAATAAAGAAAAGAGAAAAAGGAATGGATTATACTAAATCACTTCTTTTACATTTTATCAACCTAATGATGTGCCAAACAACATTTTGAGTGAAACTTGGCCCAGCAATAATACATAAATGTCAAGGGGCTTTAGTTTAAGAAGGTGAGCCACAACTGGGGATGCAAACAAGTCGGATTTGGGCAAGGCCATTATAGATTTGGATCCAGATCCATCTTTATATATTCTATTTTGAAATTGAGTTTTGATCGGAATCTGAATCCAAAATGGAACTTATGTGTAGCATCCAGATCCGACATCAACTTAAAAGTATGGATCCACGTCTGAATACGATGTAGAGTGCAATTAGTATAATTGGATAAAAAAAAAGTTAAAATAATGATTTTTAAATATTCAAGTGGGACTATTATGATATATGATTAAAGCTAAGTTGATTCTCAAATATGAATATGACTAGTGCTTTTTAGACCCTTAAAACTTATATATTTTTATTATGTAAATGTAGTCATCCAAAATTTGAGTCCTTGAGTTAAAAAAACAATGATCTGGTTTGAAATTCAGGTATTTCGGATGCATGGATTCTTATCCGAATTCAAATTTCTCTAGGATCGAAAAATAGATTTTATACCCCCTTCATTTGAAGCTGGACACTTCGAATACTCAAATAATTCCATACCCATTTGTAACCCTATACAATATCCGATTTATTCCTCATTTTCAACAAAAGGAGGTCCAGTGATCTACTAACCTACTGATTTAAGTATGTTTCCCACTTGAGACCTTCCCATGCATATGTGGGCTGTCTCTAGGATCCCAACCCCTTGGCTGGGGTAAAAAAAAACAACTACTCATTTAAGTAGACCCACATACTACGGGTCTTTCCTAGATATCTTTATTTCTAGTGCAGTCCAAAGCACGTGCCCTTTATAGATGCTACAAACTTTTGGACAAAACTTATATGAGTGTCTCTTGGCGAAACTAATAAGACAATTTGTTAGGTATAGACAAAAGGATCATGCTTGATTAAAAGGCTCTGGGCCAACCCCTTGTGGTTGGGACCACGGTTTCTCCTTCCAGAGCTACAGGTCTTGGTCTTTGGCAATTAACTAATTAAAGTAAAGTAAGGTGAATCTAGACAAGAAATAACAAGGGTTTATATCAAAAGTACGCAATTTTAAATTTTCCTCCGAATTTTTAAAAAAAAGTAAAAAAAGCAACCTTATTTCTCCACTAAAAAAAAAAAAAAAAAACCTCCACTTTCCTATATAAAAAGTCAAAAAGATTCAATACCAAACAGCTAAAAATAAAACACCATCATAACACCTTATATTTTATTCTCTCTTGATTTGATGCTTCACCTCACTATACTTCAATTTACCATACATCCAAACAGGTCAGGAATCGAAGATTTAGTCCACTAGTGCTACTACCTTGGCGCCATAGGAGTGTTTACCCAGTTTCCCTCTAGGCCCGGAGGGATTAGTCCAGCCCAAAGGGTTGAGAATCCTCCCATAGCTAAAAAAGGAAAAAAAGGGGTCGGGGCCTATATTTTCATTTTAATTCCTTCAACTTATTAGCTAGGCCCGTGCTGCTTGTTTACAGCCAATATATTCTTCTAATAGTTTTTCATTGAGGGTCGACGTAGTATGATTCATGAACAAGCCCACGGTTTACAAAATGGTACCTACTGTCAGGGAGGGGGGGAGGGGTCAACTTCTTCTTTGTTTTGTTTAAAATGGAAAGAATTTAGCAGTTCAAATGAGCATTTTAATTTTATACGTTTTTATCCCTTCTCAGTATTCTTTTCTTTTTTTTTAAATAAGAGAACATTTAGAAAATAATATGAGCATTCTTGTATTTTGATTTCTTCTAAAAATATAAAAGGAATAACCATTTTAGTATTTCCTATCTTCTGGCAAAATGTTCCTCCCGTCATCCTCCTTACATTGGCAAAGTGGGCATTTCAAATCCAAACCGTTTTCTTTCTATTTTTGTTAAAGTTTATAAGGCTCTTCAGTGGAGACCATTTAAGAAACTGAAAATAGGATCTAAGTGCAAATCCCCTACGGCTAATCTTTAGAGTAGGCCCATTAAAATGTATCTAAATCTTACAAAAAGAAATGTCCTATTCTTTACTAAAATTTAACTCAATATGATCTAGGCACAAAGTTAGATAAATTTATAAGAGATCTTTGAGTTATTTATATTATTTTATTTGATTGTTCAAAAAATATTAATATGAAGGTGGGTCATCTGAGTAAGTCCTGAGGAGGATTCTACACAACATGAAGATGGTGTTTTTTCAATAATTTGGATGTTTATAAGTGGGCCCACTATCATAGAACTTTTGGGATTCATTTTTTATTTTTTGCCGCGTATATAACTTTGATGGGCCTTAAATGAGAGATTTCACTCCAATATGATGTAAGCCCGTCATAAGATCTCTACAAAACATTATTATTTTTAAAATATTTTATCTAAATGCTCTAAAAGTTATTGTTCTGAGTATGGATCATTTGAGTGAAGATTTTTTAAAGATTACATACGGGGAAGGGCTTTTTTTAATGAATTAGATTTTTCTTAAGTAGGCCCAATAATATTATTGATCAATCATCTTTGCCCTCTTGAGTAAAATCATGGTTCTATCACTGCATGCTGATGAGCCCACTAGCAACCACCCAATGTGAGTCCCAAGGATCTCATCGTACATAAGATTTTGAATTAAAATTTCTTTAGGTGTTTAGAAGTGAAGAATCAAAGGTGAATATCGAAAAATGACATTGAAATTGTATCAGGAGATGATGAAAAAATAACATGCAGCCATCATCTTATAAATTCAAATCCTAAAAAAGTCAGGTCTCATCTATATTACTACCTTAAAATATATATATCTTAATTCCCTCATTTCTTGTAAAATCCTTTAACGCATTTGACTATAAATTTATATGTATTCAGTAGAAATAGTCTGGCCCTAAACTATGAAAGTGAGGCCTTGTTTAGTATCTTTTTTTATTTAGATGGAGCAATAAATACAAAGAAAAAAAGAAGCTAAAATCAGAAAACATGTTTTGTCTTCAAAATAAAAAATAAAAACTTCCACTTCTACTTTTTGGAAGTCCTGTGGCTTTTATTCTCAAATGTCTAGTACAGGGGCTTCTCATTTTAGAAGGATTTAACTTTACTAATATAAAGTGGGTAGATAGTAGAATGATGCGTCCCTTATTTTCCAAACCTCTACATTCTTTAAATCATTTAGCCATATGCTCAGGTTGAAAATGGGGATGCAAAACAGAAGTGTGTTCCCTCTCTTCACTCAAATCAACATCCAAGGAATCGGTGAATAGAAACCGCTCGTGATTATAAAGCTTGCTTTAAAGTCTGTATGCTTCAAAAGAGATGATTATGAATAGATTTCATCTCATAGCAAGCGAATCCTAACACGGAAGTCCTGTCGGCCACGGTTTTAATGGCGGCTCGTTGGTAAGTGTGTGTTGACCGTTCTAAGTGACTAGAGTGTTATTTGTAGAATAATTTACACGTTGATCATCACCATACAGGATGTAAGGGCTGATGAGTGGCTCGGATTTTGAAAAGGGCAGTGCTATAATGCAGTGTCACTGCATTAATATAATGGTGCAACGACATTTTGGGCGTGTTTTCGCACATCCATGAGGAAACTTCAGCGGAAGATGAATTCGAGGTATAAAGGTGGGATCCTATACTCCACTATTTGCGAGAAATGCAAGCACAAAAGGTCGGAAACCGCATCCTTTCTGCGGCTGCAACAAACTCCGGCGCCTAATAGACAATGGATATCCGCTGAAACCCACCTTGATAGAAATAATATCATATGGTGGGCCCACCTCTTTTTCAAATCCGAGCCACTCATCAGCTCTAACACCCATCATATTTGTTATATCATAATTTCCAGAGAAGGTTTTCGTGGGTGAACCATTAGACGGACCACACATGAGGGACTCAACTCCAAATTTTATCCCAAACTAGCTGGAGAAAGAAAAGCAAGTTCGTCATGTGTCTATATACTGGAACTTCCAATGGTGGTCATCTTATATATTTGAAAAATAATTTACATGTTGATCACCACATAGGATGTTAGGGCTGATGAGTAGCTCGGATTTTAAAAAGATGGGCCCCACCATGCATTAACTAAGGTCACTGCTCCCTACTATGTCTATAATGCAGGGGTGTTGCATTGTAACCCTACCCTCTACCTGAACGTGTCATGTCGATACTTTACTAACATAATAAAAGTCAAGTAAAGCCATTATTTTTCATACAAAATGTCACATCAAAAGCACTTTAATTTAAAACTAACTCCATATTTTTCAAAAAAGGTGCAAAAAAAAAAAACAACCACCTTGATCCAGTAAAATACAAAAAACCTTCACTTTCCCATACAAAAATTCAAAAAGATTTCATATCAAACAACTAAAAATAAAATACCATCATAATCCAATTATATTTTTTTTCTTTCTTCATAATCCACTGATATTTTATTATTTCTTCAAAATCAACTTTACTTCACTTGACTTCCTTCCTTCCATCCCCACTGCCATGGTCGCATCTAAGGAAATTCTCTCATCTTCCCATGTTCATTTTCATGCATCTAAGGAAAAGAATGTGAGTTAGTGACATGCTCAAAAAAATCCGAAATCATCCCTTTTTTTTACATCGGGCCCATCTAAGAAAAATCTTTTATACTAGCAACGTCAATCCTTATTATAGCATGATGATCGACTCCATTTTTAACAATGGGGCCCATTTAAGGAAGCTCTTTCAATTTTTTATTATTATCCTTTTCATTCATCAAAGTGATGTGCTAAGTGCAAACCAATCATAATTGAGTGGTGTTGGCACTTTAATTTTCATGCATCTTCCTTTGTATCAATCCCTAGTTCTCAAGTGAGAGTATCATTCTTAGACAAGCCATAGCCTGCAGCACAAAAAACAGGAAAGAAAAATGAAGAGGGAACGAACGTGAGTGAGAGGGTCGAAAAATCTAAAATTGTCCCTTTCAACATAGAATTATGCTACATGGACAAATTTTTTGTCCAGAATTGTGGACAAACCCCTATGTATCCATTGAATATCATAGTGATATTCAATGGATACATAGGGATTTGTCTACAATTCTAGATAAAAAATTTGTCAATGTAGACTTTTTGTTTAACGTGGTGTCCATCCATGGGGACTTTTTCTCTCAATGCTGGCAACTTCAGTCCATGTCTTAACATGATTGGATACATTTATGACATGGGGCAGGCCATCAAAGGAAATTCTTTCATCTTCATTCATGGACAGAACGTGATTGACCCAAGAGGGAACATGGGTGAGACACTAAAGAAAAATCCCGAATCGTTCGACGTGACACTTCATTCTTGTCCAAAGGCAGGCTTGTGACCTTCTTTTCTAATTACATTTAGGGCCTGTTTGGCTAATAGATATATGTAAAATAGATATATGTAAAATAGACATTTTATATTTAGATTGTTTGGTAAGATCATTTTTCAGTTTGAAATAGTTGTTATAGGATCCTACGGTTCTATATTTTTCATGAAATTCTCAAGATCTACAAGAAATTAAGGATTGAAATTTGGCCCCATGAATGCTCTTGGGATTAGAAAGAGGATCCACTGTTTAGATTTTGAGATTTAGGCCCACAAAGTTCAGAAATTCAAATCATATGTTCCACGATTTTTCACATATATCTCAAAATTGACAAAGAATCAATGGTTGAGATTTCATACCATAGCCATGCCTAAGTTAATAAAGAGGGCCAACAGTTTTGATTGAAGTTGAGAACCCAACAATTAAAAAGAAAAGAAAATGGTCAAATTGTGTGAAACTCAGTTAGCTTAAAGGCATTGGCATCAACGGCCCCACGGGTTTTCATGATTTTCTCGAGATTCACAAGAGATCTAAGCTGAGATTTGACCCAACAGTTGTTCTCGGGCTTCTAAAGAAGATCAACGGTTTTGATCTTGATAGAGGGCCCCACAGATGGCCATAAATGTAGATCCAATGGCTTACTGTTTTTTGAAAATATCTCGAGATCTATGCAACATCAACGGTTCAAACTTGACGTCATAGCCGCTCTTAAGGCTTTTAAGACATCCAACGATTTGGATTATCACCTAGGAGCTTATAATTAAAAAAAATGAAAAAACATGGGCTGCCTTAATCGGGCACTACAGCACTGCATCTTTCCGCTTTTGACAAATACATCTGTCCGAAAAAGCTTCATTATTGTGCCTTCCTATTACAAACATAAAAGGTCTTCTTATATGTTTGAAACAGACTATTATTTGCACTATCCAAACAGTCTTATTATATGAATATCTCTTTCAAAACTCTTTAAGAGAAATAGAGGCGAGGATATAGACATGCCAAACAGCCCCTTAAACTAGAGAAAAGTTTTGGTAAAGAGTTTAGAGCCCATTCACTAGGGCATGTTTCTTTATGGTAATTTAAAGAATCTGTCTTAAAAATACGTAAATTCTCAAAAAAAAAAAAAAAAATGGAATTCTTGAATCCTCTTTTATACCCAAACATTTATAAATTCCACCAAAAAAAGGAGTTGGAGTTCTAGATCTTCCGAAAGTCATTTGAGACTTTGTAGCTGAGTAAAATTCTTAGGTGAATAGAATTATCGAACTCTTGTGATGAGACATGGCATTTGTAAATGCCAGGGCCACCACATCAACGTCTAGAAAAGCTGAACACAACTAGTTCTTCTAAAAAAAAAAAGCAGTGCAAAAAGGGAAGCCGCATAGATTTAGGCTATATTGCATTACTAAAATTTAGAAAATTCATATACGAAGAATTTGAAAATTATCCAAAAGTTGTCCCTTAGGCTGTAATTTATGAATCCTCCTCTTGGGTAGGGCATCTTCAAATGCTAAGAAAGCTAGAATTCTCTTAATTCCAAAAATCATTTCAGACTTTTCAAGTGGTTGGAATCCGAAATTCTATCAAAATGAATAACATGGCGTTTCAAGTGCTAAAGGCATAAGCTAGCACATTATATCAATGAATTCCCAACATCACAAAATTCTAGTAAAGAGTTCTCGCAAAATAAAATAGCCCAAGAGTGCTTCTTTCCCTTTCTAGCCTCACAACTCTTAAGCACCAATTGGTCAAAATCTAGTATGATCTCGTGCTTGAAATTGTGCTTTCTTTTTATGTTGATTCTGGCTTTATTCTATTCAATCACTTTCTTTTGAGTTTGGGTTTGGGGTTGGATTTTGTGTTGAAGAGAGGTAAGAAAAATGAATCTGTAGCTTTTGGGTTCTGTTTGATTATGCTGATGCTACTTCTGTTTCGTCCTCGGAATTTCCTGAGTTCTTGTGGTGGATCAAATCGTACCTTATGATGATCATAAACAACATTTCCTACCAATATCCTTTCTCTACAAAATTCCTTGTGATATAAGCATATGCAACCTGATATAGAGATATAAGGCCCCCCTCTGTTTATAGGACCCTGTTAAAACAGAGCATGTTGATAAATGATAGAGCACTACAATGTGCTATCATAAAAAATAAAAAATCATGAAGGTTAAATGCCTGTGTTAAATTATTGTTTCTGGGTAAAAGATACATTGTACTGATTATTAATACTTGTTGAGAGTGGTTTTTCATGAACCCATTTCCCAAGCAAAGGAAAAAGGGAATTTTCCTTTTCCTTGAAGGACTCTCACCATTGAGTTATTTCCATTAGATCTCACTGTGTATATTGATTATTACCCATTATATTGGCCCTTGGTCAAGACAAAATAATATATTGAAACTAACAAAAAAAAAAATCCCTAAGATCATAATATCTAATTAAAATTAAGATTCCCAAAAATTGGTGATTCTGAAGCATATGATTCAATTCCTTATACTAATACTCTTTTATTTTCTTCTATAGGTAAGTGTCACATCTTATTTTTGCTATGAGTCTTAGGGTTTAGGAAAATCTAATCTAATTAATAAGAGCTAATTAGATTAGGTGAAAAATAAAAGCTCTAATGTTTAAGTTTGAATTTATAACTAGTGTGTTTGGTAAAGTTATAAAAACAAGCTCTTATTTCATGAGGCTAATGGGGCCCACCTTTATAAATCACAATGTAAAACCCGCCATAACATCATTTTGAGGATTTTATGAGAATATTTTCATCCAAAATATTTGTATATTTTGCCATTCCACCTTCATCTGCTTTAGCTTAAAAAAAACTCTAAAAGAAAAGCTGCATTCCGTTGCTTGTGCTTTTAGAGGCAAAAGCTCTAATTTGTAAATAAGCTCTACAATTATAAGTTTGCCAAATACTTTAAAATATGTGAATAAACTCTAAATCACAAAATAAGAGATTATTCTACTTCTCCAGGCCTCTATTTCTGAGAAACAGTCTAAAAGCTTCAACAACATCCTGCATTTAAATGCTGTATGATGGGGTCGGCGGCTTCAAATTTGATTGAAAACGTCAACGTGGATCACAGTATCTTCAGCGTTAACATAAAAGTCCCCCCAATGAGGCCACCTATTTAAAATCTGGAAGCACTCATAAAAATTCCTCTATTTTGAATGGGGTGCAATCAAATTTCAATCTTATACGTTTTGGGGCCACCATAGATTTATCAAATATAACACCACCTAAAAAATTATTATAAAAAATTCATTTATTTTACACCAACATTATCTTGAATTACCAAAACCAGCAATTTAAACTTTTAAAAAGTGGGGCCTATTAATGACTTTCATACTCTTTCAACACACTATCAACATGGTGGCCATGTTGGTCACTAATCAAAGCAATATAATTACAAATGAAAAAAATGCAATTGTACATGCAGACTCCTTCTCATCATTGTTATTGTTTACCCAAACGATTAAAAAAAGATAAAAAAGGAAAGACATTGCAGAGCACTCGAAGGCATAGAATGAATACATAATCAAATAATGAAGAAAGTGACACACCCACTCACCATAGAGTACACACAATTCATATTTACCTCGAACAATTTCTCCATCTTTTTTTTCCAGTCCCAAATGCTCTAAATGGTCAATGAGAACCATCCTCTAAATATCTTACAATTTCCTAATAATCTTACACACCAAATGCTTTCCATTGTACAGGGCAATTCGACACCACTCATTCTTGCCGCAATCCTTTCACTGCCATCGCAAAAATCTACAAGAATTCACCAATTCCATAGAGAAACAAGGTCAAATTCATGAGAAGAATTAACCAGCTGCGATGCACTTTGACAGGAGCAAACATCTGAATTGCAATTTGAACAAGCTTTCAGATCAAGTGCACAGTGCCGTCTGTCTTTGACGTTATGCAGGTTACATAATAATCTAGATTTTTCAATAACAAAATTTATGTTTAACAATATTTCAGTGTGTGGCGGGCATGCGCGTCTAAGTAGCAATCAAGAATAAGAAACCTAGCATTACATTCTTTCTAATTCTTAAAGCTGAAAATACTTTCTCATCAATGGTAATTTCCAAAGATTTACACATGTATGATAATATGAGCACTATAGATCTGTAAAAAGGCCAACATTTCTATAAGCACTGGGGTATTCCAGTGTTGTTGATTCGAGAAATTTGTCCATGTCAAAATTGCAGAGCAATTATATGATCCCTGGCCTGTGGATTTGCATAAATATACCAGGGCCGTATTTCAAGAAGAGTAGCACATGAAAAGCATGGTGATAGAAAGTAGAAACAGTTCATTTGATGGGACCTACTGTGTATGATAAATGCCCCAAAAAAACTAACCCAACTTGGAAGATCCTAACATATTATGAATGAACATTTCTCCATCTTATATGAAACACTACCGTACTTTGTTCTCAACCATTCATCTACCATTTGTAGTCCAAAGTGTTAAATTTTCCCATCAGGAAACCTTTGGGGCATCATCCACTCCATGGTGAGGTCAATTATACCAACAAATTAGATAGCCATATCACAAGACGCCACCAGTCCAAAGTCCAAACCCAAGGATCATATATCCACTCATTTTAGTTACATAGTCAAATCACAAAGGTGAGGTAAAAATTGGAAGATATCTGCTGCTTACCTTAGAAGGAGCCCCTGACTTCTGGTTAAAATCTCCATTAGGGCTTCGATTGTTCTCAATGATATTTGCCTCATCACCCATGAGACTCTTACGTTCTACATACTTGTACCTATTGCCCCATTGAAACCTTCCATCTGGGAGATCAAATTGTCCTTTGGTTTCCACTTCCTGAACTCTGTTGTTCTTTGACTCACCTGTGCTAGGGATATTTTGGACATCACTTTTTAGATTGCTCTGTCCCTTCTTTGAGAACTGTGTTGCTGCGGCCCGTGCACCAGCTATGGCTGCATTAAGACTCTGTGATCTCTCATTTTCAGATCCTTTGGAGCCAGAGAAGTATGATGCAAGTGATCCTGGCCTTAGCGAAAAGGGATCTGAAGGATCTGGAAGTGGGAACTTAACTGGCAGTGGACATTCAACCGGACAAAGGCCTCTCACTGCTGCCTCATAGATCTGTCACAATTCCAAGATAAAATACATTAAGTCACAACAACAGGACATGGATCTGATTCAATTGAAAATAACTGTGTACGTACCCTTTTTTCCAAATTATAAACACCTTGAAATCCTCTCATTTCAAATGGGACTAATAATCTCTGCATTGATTGAGATAGATTTTATCAATATCTTATACATACTCAAATAATTTCAACTTCCATATGATGAAAATCAAGTATTTTGATGATAAGGTAAAATGATGCAAACCCAAAACCTCTATGTTGTGATAGTGAGCACCTACCAACTGTGCCATGAGAACTTTCTATTAGAAATTTAGAACAGTAAATGATAGGGCCATGAAATACAAAAGAAAAGGTAGTAATGTTGCCCAAATACAGAAAACATGTACAAGAGGGCTCGACTGCACTTCTCAACCTTTAGCGCATGAATGATAAAACAGATACGGGTATCCAGATAAGTATAAATATTTTGAGATTATACTAGTGACCAGTGAAAATAGTAGAAACGAAAAATTTGGATACTACACAAATTGTTCGTGCAATATCCAGATTACTAAGTAATGGGATGGATACCTGGTTACAGGAGTTCGACCACGACTACCTATTGATCTTGTCCCTTTGCCAGTAGATGCCAGAGTAAGTGCTGATGCTGAAAACTTCTTTCACCACATGCAACAAGTACATGATGAGTTCCGCCGCCATATATCTCCTAGTAATGCCACTTATAAACAGCAAGCAGACAAGCATCGTCGATTTATTGAATTTGCTGAAGGAGATATGGTCATGATCCGGATCCATCCAGAACGTATGCCTCCGGGAGCTTATAAGAAGTTGCATCCACGGAATGCTGGCCCATACAAAATTCTCAAAAAGATTGGTTCCAATGCTTATGTGCTTGATCTCCCATCTGCTCTAGATGTCAATTCTACTTTCAACGTAGAAGATCTTACACTCTACCGTGGTCATAACAATGATGGTGAAACTGAAGAGCAGACTATTGCTCTCCCTTCGAATCTTCCACCTGTTGATGAGATTGTTGATGTGCTTGATGATCAAATTGTTTCCACTCGTCAAGGAGGTTTTCAAAAGTTCTACGTCTGCTGGAAGAATCTTCCTCTCTTCGATGCTACATGGATCACTGCAACAGATTTTCAACGCTTGAATCCAGATCTTTATGAGCGCTATCAAGCAATTAACTCGCTGGAGTCGAGTTCTTTCAAGCCGGGGAGAGTTGATGGAGCCCGACAGAAGACTAAGGCCCGCAGGCCCCCCTGATGAACCCACTTGATGGGATCCACATGATCTCTAAATTGGCAGAGATCCTTATTCTACCTAAAATAGTAATATTAATTGGTTGCTAATAGGAACTGCTTTCTAACTTCTATTTAGGGTAGGATTAGATATTTTCTTATTTATGATTTTACTACTCTATATATATAGACGATCTTATTGTAATGAGATATGCTTATTCAATCAGTTAATTAACGTGAGTTATTCCTTCATGGCTATGAGTGTTTTACTGTGTGGAATTCCTTTGTTGAATTCGATCATCCTCATCTGAGAGGCTGGTCTATTTCGATCGAAGGTCCGGCACTGCGCCAATAGGATACTGGTACTAAAGCAAATGCATTTCTTCATTCTACAGTAGTAGTAGTATCAACCTAACCACATTGGCTCATGGGATAGAGGCGTGCCTGGCTTTCTAATCCAAACTTAACAGCTTATACACCTTGCCAATTCAGTATATATACAAAAACAAGATAGGAGTAGTCCATCAAACATGGCAAAAAAACTAAGTAGGAAATTGGTAAAACGAAGTATGCTACTGAAGTGATATGCACAACATCTGCCATTTCAGCTTAATTGTTATGCACAGAGGCCTACCCACATACATGGTGTGGGGACAGTCGCCCCTGTCGGACTTCAGTCCGCCTCCAAATCTCACATGAAGATCTTGTGGTGTCCACCTCCAAAATCTACATGAAAATTCTGCATCTGCCGCCAAAGCTCACATGAAAATGCTAGGTTTGCCTACAAAATCCAACTACCCATTTGGGTTCGCCCCCCTCAAATGAAAATCCTGGGTCCGCCAGTGGTTATGCAGATTCAAATGGATATGCATTTCACAGTTGCAAACTTTCCACCAAATTTAGAAACTGGAAGCTTCTTGTGGTGTACCTGTGGTTGCCCACATAGCCAGCAGAAGTCTGTCTGTCCTTCTAACCTCACCTGTTAACAATTGCTTAAGTAAATAAACAAAACTTTGAATTCTAGGTTTGAAATATGAAATGTGACAAAAGTATAACACAACACCCACCCCTTCAGGCACCTCATCCCAACAAACCAGTTCTTCACATTTGAGACATCCAACAACCTCAACACAACCTGCAACAAGAAACATGTAATATCAAGTCTCTGGTGAAATCTTTAAATTCAACGGGATGGATTTTGCAAAATAAAAAAATAACAATCATAACAATAGTAGTAATAACAACAACATTAATAATACTAATGATAGTAGTAATTGCAGTAGAAAAACATTTAAAAAATTAGCATATTGGCAGATTTCCAAACCCTGGAAACTGTAACTTAAATATTTCCACATTGCCTTTCGAGAATCTTATCAAACAAAAGACACATGCAGATCAACTAACAGTAAATGCAAACTACTTTCACAACCTTCACAATGTTTCACTGCACCAGCAATTTGCCACCTAAAATCACAGGTGTGTGGCATTTGAACAAAATTTCAGATGTAGGCTTGCGATAGAATATTATGATCTCATAATCAGCATCCAACCATAACCTTTGATGGGGGCATCAACCCTAATTCCCCCAATTCCTTCAAGATCTACCAACTACGGAGGCGTAGGATTGTAGATCAAGCTAATTTGTATATGGCTGATGCATATGCAGACTTTGATCGCTAAGATACTCAAAATCCACCTTTGGATTACTATTCTGATAACATCCAATGGTTGGATCTCTTCAGATAAAGTATATGATGGATTGAAGGCCCCATGTGTGCATCCATATTGAAGGCTCCACACTCGGAAGTGCCACATGGAAGGAATTATCAAATTTAAAAAGTTGTCTTTCTTTCTTTTATCAATTTTTAGAAAGTTTTTCATCATCATCGAAGCCTTTTTCCAACTATGTTGGGGTCGGCTACACGAATTTTGTTTATCCATTCCGATCTATCTTGAGTCAAATCTTCAGATAAGTTACACTTCCTCATATCTTTGTTTACTACCTCCATCCACATCCTCTTTGGCCTACCCCTTCTCCTTAGTAGGCCATCAACCTTCATAGCCAAACTTTTCCTTACTGGCGCCATTACCGGTCTACGTTGAACATGCCCAAACCATCATAACCATTAATTTTTCAACGCTTGTTTTCAATAGATCCACTGTTCATATGGGAAATTATTTTTTTTTAATTAAAATTTATTTAGTCATTTTGTATAATTGTTAAGAAAATGTCATTTTTATATACCTTTTTGCAAGATCTAAGAACTTTTGCACATGTGTATATATCTTAAATTAGACTTAAAATCATTTTTTTTTTTTATACCATAGACTTATAATCATTACCAACCATATTGAATTATATATTCAAATTAGTATTTCAAATTTATCGAACTTGAACTACAAATCAAGAGAACTGAAAAATAAATCAAATAAGCCTACCCCCATCGAATTTTTGAATTAGATTGAACGTTCAATTACGAACTCGAATGTGAATTGACCAATTGCGAATCAGGTAAAACTATGATTGCACCCATCTTAGCCCATTCCCAACATCCAATTAGTAAGGAGGGAGTCTCTGTCCGATTGGATTTGGGATCCCTATCAAACAATGGTCATGAATAGTTCTTCATCATGTAACCTTCCCAATCTCTAACAAAGTCTCCAAAATCCTACTCTGCTAGATCCCATATCTGCTCTTCCATCAAAAGTGTGCTTCAAGTACCAGCCCAGTGGAAGAAGAGACCAGCGTACAATGGTGCCAATCGAAAAAGAATTGAAATGGAACACTTCTATCCACAAACATCACAAGTTCAAAGACCACACAAGCAAACACACTTAAACTATATTATTTCTTCTAGTGGTTACATGACCCTAACTAGCAACCTTGTAGTTGCAACGATGAACATCTCTTAACTATGCTAAGCATTCATGCAACACCATAAACTCCTTATATTAATGCCCAGTTCATCACCATTTCACACACCTTAATGACTACATTCTCAGCTGCTCTACACGCCATAATGACTATATTCTCAACTAAATCAGCTCTCTCTCTCTCTCTCTCTGTGAAGTGTGAAGTCCCTCTGAAGTCCATCAAATACTTTCTATCAGTAATTCCTTTACTTAATGAAAAAATACAAAAGTTTTTTAAGTTTATATAATTTACGTGCAGTAGTTTTTAATATTACAAGAAAATGGGTGTTGATTGTAAATATTATACTGGTTTCACTAATTTCATTAAGCTAGGCAGATTTCATTGTCTTAACACTTTAACATACATTTCTATAATTTAAACCTGAATCAAAATGAAAGTAGAAGTTTAGTTTCACCAAAAAAAAAAAATTGAAATATACCTAGAAGTCGTGAGACTGGGTAATGTTCTGGGAACTTGAGGTCTGTTATTCCATTTACTGCATATATTTCCCGGTAGAAGTCTTCCATTGCTTTAATAGTAGCCAAATCTGGAACTTTCCCAGCAGCATGAATCCAAAGACGGCCTTCAAAGAGACAAGAAATACATACAAGCTATCATCAGTACCATTAAAGGGGAAAAACGGAAAAAAAAAAAAAAAAAAAGCTTCCAGGTTAGTAATTTAAGGTGGTGACAGATAGCATGCAAACCGCACGGACAAGAAAAAAGACAAATGATATAATACTCTGAAAGCAAGAACATAGTGAGCAATATATTCATCACTCATGCGACATTAATTTTGGGGGGAGGGGCTGTCAAAGTTACATGTGCATGTATAGAAAAATACAGGTCCATAAACAAATTGAATGGCAAAATGGGAATTATTGAACAGATACAGTGAAATCTTAGTTGAAGACGTTCAAACACAAAATAAGGAATAATATTGAATGAATAAACAAAGATGTAGAAATTTAAGAAAATGCACATTCTCTTCAAATGTGTAAGAGCACCTCAGACAACTGCTGAATGTAGCAAGCTGTAAAGTTTGACATTCCAGGATTTCAACCAAAATCTAGGCTTCCCAAAGGAGCCTTCCATAGCAGAAAATAAAAAACAGAGCAGACAAGTGTTAAGAAGGCTAATGTTAATGAGATATTCGTTAACAGAGGAAACTATTCAAAGATATCCATTCTCATACAGATCAGATAAATCCAACAAGATGCTCAAAAAATTTATTATTTATACACACATAAATGCACACGCAGATCCATATAATAAAAAGATAAATCCCTAAAGAACTACCATAGAGATGAGTCTCCCCCCTAACCAAATTGAGTTCAATAACCCTAAACAAGTACGCAGTTCCAACCACTTCTCTACTTTAAATGGAACTTGACTGGAAATTTTTTCTCCACTGTGGGCTCCAGCCAGTACAATCAATTTTGGACTATCAGAGACATGAACAATCCAGTTCTTGAATATCCATCTATTATAATCAACATCATAGCACTTCCTCATTGTGGGTCCCACCTAGATGCATGCCCATCAAGGAGATATACGGATGGAAATGCATCATCATACACTAAGATAGGACAAAAACAATTTCACCACATTATCCTAACCCATGATTTAAGTGTCCCCCCACCCAAAAAATCTGGTTTTTAGCTTTTGTCAGTATTCTAAATCTGTAGTTATTTTATGACATATCACACTTGCCAATCCCAGAAGAACCTATCAAAGGAACCCCACAAGCCAAGATCAGAGAGACAGCAACTGGTAGTAGTTGCAGTCTTCTTTGGATGTTTCAACAGAAATAACTAAAAATAACGTATTTCATGTAATTCCAAGCTCTACTTCAAACACTAGATCGGGGAAAGTGAGAATTATAGCTCAAAATCGGTTCTTCCTCCAAACCAAAGTGCCCCGTAAAATTGAGCACCAGGAGAAAACACTTCGCATCCGAACAAGATGTCTGGGAATTTATATGTATTTCAAGTGAGAACAAAGAGCTAAGAAGAAGAAAAAGCTATCTATAGAAAGAGAGAGAGAGAGAGAGAGAGAGAGAGATGGGGATTTCTACAATTAGGGTTTTGTTGTAGTAGTAGCAGTAAAAAGAAAGAAAGAAGTAATTTTAGGGTTTTGTACCTCTGAGAGGAGCAGGCCAAGATCTTCCCTCGATGCGCTTGATGCCGTAAACGAGGAGAGATGCCCATGGCTGATGCATCGTCAGGCATGGATTCCTCAAATTCCCTCCACGGCTCATCTCTCTCTCTCTCGATCTCGATCACTTTCACGAAAATCTGAAACGGAAATCCGAGCTTTTCACAAGAAGAATCTGCAATTCGACTATCTATCTATCCGTGTATCTATCTGTTTGCGTTGGTTTTCTGCATTGTATAATTAGGAGTTTTTGCTCGATGGAGAAGTCCGATCGAAAGAAGGATTCATGCGCGGGCTTTCAATTAGACTTCACTTAACAATTGGATGTGGGTCCGGTCCTGGACCCAATAATATAACCTCTAGTTAGATGGGGTCACATTTTAATTTTTAGTAATTTGGGACGATGACTAAGTGCACTATAGGCGCAAACAGAAATTCAAAAAAATTCCTTACCAAATAACTAAAGACAAGAAATATCAATCTAACTCATTTATATTTTATTCTTTCACTATTTTTTCCTTCACTTCACTTTCCTTCATTCTACATGTAAAGTTTTCAAACAGACGAGAAATATAAGTGAAAAGCCATAAATGATTATCAAGTAATTCAAGAGGAGCCCGAGCCCGAGCCCAGGAGAGCTACCCTAAATTTCACTACATAGGAGTGAAAATTTAGGGACATTCCACCAAAGGGGAGAGAGCAGTTTCAGTTGCCTCTTTCACAGCACACAAGCTATCCTTCTCATGGAGTATGAAATATGGACCCTTTAAGACTCACAGATACAGAATTTCCTGAGGATCTTGTGTGGAGTCCACTTAATAAACAAAAGACCCAAATCCAGATTAGGGGCATTAGGGTTCCCAGTCATGAGAAATTTCATAATGCTCCTGAGTGTGGGGGCCCATTAAGAAAAATATAAATCCCACAAATGAAATAACTTATTTTATATGAGAATTTTGACTCTAATACTATCTGGCCCACTGCAAGATATATGAAATAATTGAGTAGTCAGAGACTCACAGTGGGCCATATAATTGAAATATGCATTTTTAATTGATTTCATCTTTTCATAAGTCGGCCCACTCATGGCCTCGTAAAATTCCATGAGAATTCCTATGTTTACCGTATGGAGGGCCTTGAAATCATCAGTGTACCATAAAACAAATGCCTAGTAAAAATTTCATTTCAATATGATCTGGGGCCATTGTTAGAGTTGCTTTTCTTTTGTAATTGTCACCCATGGCTTGCCAGTTGCCACCCCTACAAGAAAATCTTGTCTCTTACAAATAATATCAGAGGGTGAGAAATGAATAATAAGAGATGAAAATAAATAACCACCCAGTAAATCAAATCCTAGAAAGCTAGTGTCTCATCATCTATTTCTCCATCTTTCATCTGATGCCTCATCTACATTTTCAGCGTATATCCTCGTCCTTCGCAAGAATATTCTAATAAGGGAGAACGTTGCCTTGCCCAACAACTTTACTTATATTCTTGGCCATATACAAGTTCGAATTTGGGGCAGCATAATTGATTCAAACTAGGCTATGTTCGTCCTCTATCTTCGGAAATTTCTACATTTTTTCCCTACACTAAATACCCCAACTTTACTTCCACCTTTGATTAACTAATGTGATCATAAGTGTCACGTATCTGCATCATTTAAATATGTAAATAATAGCAAACAAACGACCGTGTTTTAAGGAAATTAATTACTCAAGGGTGGATGTTTTGAGGGTAAAGATAGAGGGAATGTGCCTATTGACAAACTAATCTGAACCGTTAATTCCAGAAAAAGAGGTGATCAGAAATCTAAGAAAATAAATGGACTTACTAAATGGCAAGGCAGAAACTGACATAGCTAAAGAAAATGTTTACTGGATAAGCTAAGCGGCTGTGCATTTGCAGTTAAGTTTTGATTGATTGATGTATTTGATGATCAATTCCATTAGAAAAATAGTGATGTCAAAAGGATTGACTGGAAGTTAAATCTTTCAAGGGTTGATTAAAGGAATCTGACCATGAGAATAAAGATCTGAGTGGTCTAATTTATGGATGGCCAATATTAGAAAAAAAAATTTAATTAAAAAAAAGAGGAAAGAACCATAGTCCTAAAATCTTTGGATCAAGATAGGCATAGACCGAAAAGAAGCTCATTAATTGGAGTGCTGTCAGCTGTGCAAACAGGCCAAATTGCAACATTCAAATAAAACTAGGTGAGTCCACTTTTCAGTGGAACACTGACCAGATGGCCACAATGTAGGGTGATGGAGTTGAGAAAGGAAGGGGAAGATCTGGGGGGTTTCTAGCCAATCTCAGGGAACAGATGACTGGATGACGATTTCTCGACTTTAAAGCCCAGATATGGTGGGTTTTTGTCACTCAGATACCTTGCCAAGAGCCTTGAGGTTGGGGTGCTCATGGGCTGGGCCGGTGCTGGGTATACCGCCCACTTTGGTCCTATTTGGGTCTTGCGTTTATGCAACCGGCTGGTCCTGGATCTAAGATTTGGGCCCATTTAATATTTGGCTTGTGTTTCCATTATGGGATAGAAAGCTTAAAGCCTGGCCCAAATAAGTAGTACTTATAGTTTAGTGACTGACTTTATCAAACAACTGATAGAAGTTGTTGAATGCATTCAAGGGAAAGCTGATTGGGTCATCAACTCTATTGTTTTGAATATTAAGGTTTTTGAGTCTTTCCTTTTCTTCTATTGAGTTTTTTCATATTTTTAGGACCGTTAATGAGGCTGCTCGTATTTTGGCCAAATTTTGTTCTTCCCTTGGCAAGAGTTTTTATTGGGACGTTTGTTTCCCGGATTAGGTATGGGACAGGATATCTTCCTTATAAGTCCCATCTTGTTGATCTTGTTTTTTTTTTCTTCTTTTAATGGAATTTTCTTTTACCAAAAAAAAAAAAAAAAAAAAACCTGATAGAAAGCTCAGCCTGACCCTGCCTGATTGACAAACTTGGCGTGCTCAGGCCTAACATGTTTGAAGGGGGTCGGGCTTGGGCCAAGCACTTGTGTTCCATTTCAGGCATGAGCAAACACAGGTCCATGTTTTTAAGGTCCAGCCAGCCAGGACTTGATATGCCTCTGCCAGGCCTGATAACATGTTTGAGGGGACCACAAATACAATGTAAAAATTTTGTTGAGGGGGTTATATGTAGAGTTACTTGAACATTTTAAAATAATTTGGAGGGATAGAAGTTCCTGACCAGATATTGGGTTGCAGGTTTCAAGGAGAAGGTGGAATGGGGACATGAACCAGAAGAAGAAATTAACTTGAAAGGGCTGCAGGGGCGACCTTTTTTTTTTTATTGTTTTCTCTTATAGGTGAAGAGGATGAATAATAGAGGCTAATGGGGAGTTGGATCTCAAAAATTATGGTGCAATGTATTTTTCTTCCTTTGGTCAATGCTGAAAAGATTTAGTTGTAATTTCCCAACTTTGCATTTTTTTTTTTTTTTTTTTTAGTAAGGGGCTGGTGGCTGGGATTAAAGAGGTGCCACACAAGCAGGAAAGAAGCCAACACAAGTGGAAAGAGAGTCACACATAGTAGAAAAAGGGCAACATCCCTAGGGGTCACTGGACATCTAGATGAGAGTCACAGTTTCTTACCAATAAAGCAACCATTAGTACTTAATTTGTTGCAAGGTCGGGAAAACTCGTGACTCATACTCGACTCATCCAACAAAAAAATTGACTTGGACAGAGTCAATGCGGTGATTCAAGAGAGTCATGGTTTTTTTCAAATATTAAAGAATGGGTCAAGTAATTATAAAAATATAAATATATATTTATTTACATACATTCATGATAATCGAGTCAAATTAACAAATTTATATGTGCAAGGAAAATACTATAATAAGGAAAATTAAAGAAAAAATATGTATATTACAAATTTGTCGATCCAAATATCAAATGTTAAAGATCTAATATAACTTTCAAGTTACATACCGATCATCATCTGTAAATTGCTGATTTCAAACCTTGTGTATAATTACTTAAAAATAACTATTAATTGTTAAAAATCAGATTTATCTATCAAATTGTTTCAAATGAAGATAATTTACTAAATAAGGTAATTCAGCCGAGTGTCCCTTATATTTGACTCCATATTTCAATAAAATGAGATAATTCGAAAGAGTTCAGAGTAAATTCGAAAAGGTTTCATCATTGCTTTATTGGTAATTTTCTCACATGGTAGATCAGATATTATGTTTGAATGATTTTGGCCATTTACAAGCCTGCCATTCACGGTACGTATTCCAACTTCAAAGTTCAAATTTTCAACTGTGACAACTAGTACGATTTACCCCAAAAAAAAACAAAAAAGTTAACTGTTACAACATAATGATGGCGTCAATGATCATGTCGTCCTGATCGAGTTGATCAGTGGCTGGGATCATAACTCAAAAGATCAATCTGACTCACCCTAACTTGGCTGAGTCAGTTTGAAGGGGATCGAATAGGATGATTTCATCTTTATTCATGTAGCCTTATTATTTGTAATCAATCCCAGCCATTCATGCCATGTAAAATTGAATAAATAAAAAAAAGGACTTTTTAGTTTTTACCCCAAAATCTAAACATAAATTGTTGGATTCATCAATACATGAAAATTAATATAAACTATTGATCCAAATCCTCCCTCTCATTTATTGAACTTACAGTGATATGTTGGAGTCCAAAAATACAAAACATCAAGAAGCATCAAAGCATCCCAGATAGCCCCAAAAGAAGATATCTACAAATTAGGGGTCTGGTTGACTAAATTTAAAGCGGTTGCAAAGTATTAGTAGCACTTGTATTGTATTAGTACCACTTGTATTGGTCCCCTGAAATGTAGTCAGACATTGACATTGGCTGTACCAGTGATATATATCATGTATTTGAATATATTGGCATGTGGTTACATATATTGCTAAAAAGTATCAGAACATTGAAGAACCTAGGTTTTATATTTAATCAAGACCATTATATATCAATAGAAATTAGATTAGATTGCATACTAAACATGTATGGAGCAATTGCATACACCATCGAACTCCTCCTGTGTGGATTTTTACCAACACCCTATTTGCTTTTACCATCAATTGTCATCTGAACGTTTACCCGTACTTGTATGTTTGTATGAGAGATGAAAATGAAATAAGATTAAGCGGTCAAATCAAGAATATAAGTAAAATGAAGGGGTTGAAAGTGTAGGCACAAAATGATAAAAAGCTACCTTAAAATGCGCTAAATGGTTAAAAAGGGTATTATTAAAAGTTACTAAGTAACGAAAAGGGGAATAGTAGTTTTTATCTTTTAGTGGATTTGCTCTCAACTCCTCCTTTCTCTTTTTTTTATATGACCTTTGATTTTATTACATTTCATCCCTTGCAAACACTCTCACATTATTATGGACTTCCATGCATGCAAAATGATTTATTACATGTGAATATATATATATATATATATATATAAGTTTTTTCCCGGAAAATGAATAAGACATAACTGCATACCTGGAAACTGAATACATCTCCCTCTTCCGAATCTTTAGTAATATATATGTAAACAATATTTGCCTCAGATCCACCTGCATTAAACATTATATGGATGTCGTGTCGTCATTTTTTATACTAATCAACGTGAAAGCTGCTTGGCCATTTTGATATAGATATTGGATATGAGGAATCTCATTAGGCATCACCCAATTCATTACTTCTAAATTACTTTCAATCATAGAATTGTATGTACAGATACTATGAATGTAAGACATGTTTTGATGACCAACATTGTCATAGTTTGGATAGACTTTGTCCCGTTAAAATTGGCCACCAAGGCATATCTGAAAAACAAGGGATGACCCATGACAGACAAACAATCTCTATCCTGTTTTCATATAGTGGGCTATGAAATTTCTATGCAAAGAAGACTTGGAAAAAAAAAATCAACTAAAGGAGAAGAACGTTGTACACATACCTCTTAACTAGATGGGAAACGTGATGAGGACGGTGGAGAATGTTGAAGATTTTATCAGTTTGTTAGGATTTTAGGAATACTAGTAGGTTGTGATTATCCTTTGGATATATTTAGTTTCTTATAAACGTAATCTTTTCTGTACTTAATCTTACAGTGGAATTATGGAAGAAAGTGATTCTCAAAACTATTTATGGTATCAAAGCTTGGGCTGGCTCCCATAAGAGCTCATACACGCGTGAAAGGAAGCCCGCACACGTGGGGAGACGGTGACATATTCATGGTTCAAACACTAGACAACGAGGTGAAAGTTGACGATGCTTACCACTTGGGTATGAAGTTGTTCTTATTATAGTGAAAAGTTAAAAATGATTATTTTAATTGAATCCTTAAATCTAAGGTCACGTTTAATAATGAAATGATCAGGGAAAGGATTCCCACTTTCCATAGTATCAATAAAAATTTACATTTGGCAAGTACAAATCTCTAATGATTTTGGTCGCTTCAAATCATCATTGTTAAGGTTTTTGGCATCCGACCACCCCCCCTTTGGATCTCCGAATCCTTGGATCAAAATCATAATCTTGTGATTTATGATATCTAATGTCTTCTCGCGTTCGCTCTCCCGGGAAAGGTAAAATAACTCTTGCAATGTAATTGCATATTTTTCGTGTTTGTGATGAACATGTTGATATATATGTGAGAGATTTGGGTGCTTTTCAATTCACAGGAAGAAGGTGATATTAAATGGTTAGCCATTGCAGCGGTGGGCCCATTATATGCAATTTAGAAAGAAATGTAGTTTGATTAGTGGTGGCATTTTGAATCTCATTCATGGAAAGTAGTTTGATTAGTGGATAAGAAGTGGGACCCTTCAGTTGAATCATATGCACACCTGTCATAAGTGTTTTAGTTTGTTCAACATCATAAAGTGGGTCCCAACAGTTCAGTCATACACAGTTGTAATAAGGGATCTTAGTTTGTAAATTATCATGGAGTGGGCCCCATTTGTTCCCATTGCAACAAACAAAGAACTCATATTAGATGGACTGCCTATTTTCCACGGATTTTCGCGTTAAGCAACAAACGTGGATTGAAGAAACTCTCAATCATTTTATAGTTTTAACCAAATGTGGAATGTAAGTAATTTTCAACAATACAAATCCATAGTGAGGATTTTACTTTTCAAGGGACAATGAGGAATCTTCAAATCTACGGATTTCTCACATGTTACCAAATGTAAAGAGTTAAGATAAATCACTCAGCATGATATTTAGATTTTAGAAGATCCTTTTAGAATTTGGGTTTCTAATAGTCAAATTGATGTGGAGATGCAGAAAGAGCCAGTGGGCCCCATTTGTTACCATTGCACATCTTGGTCATGGCTAACAACCAAAGACCTCATATTAGATGGACTGCCTATTTTCCACGGATTTTCGCGTGAAGCACCAAACGTGGATTGAAGAAACTCTCAATCATTTTATAGTTTTAAGTTTTAACTAAACATGCAATGTGAGGAAATTTCAGCTATATAAATCCCTAGTGAGGGTTTTACTTTTTAAGGGCAGTGAGGAATCTTCAAATCTATGGATTTCTCACATGTTACCAAACGTAAAGAGTTCAGATAAGTCACTCAGCATGATATTTAGATTTCAGGAGATCCTTTTAGAATTTGGGTTTCTAATAGTCAAATGGATGTGGAGATGCAGAAAGAGCCAGTGGGCCCCATTTGTTACCATTGCACATCTTGGTCATGGCTAACAACCAAAGAACTCATATTAGATGGACTGCCTATTTTCCATGGATTTTCGCGTTAAGCACCAAACGGGGATTGAAGAAACTCTCAATCATTTTATTGTTTTAACCAAACGTGGAATGTGAGTAATTTTCAACTATACAAATCTGTAGTGAGGATTTTATTTTTCAAGGGGCAGTGAGGAATCTTCAAATCTACGGATTTCTCACATGTTACCAAACGTAAAGAGTTCAGATAAATCACTCAACATGATATTTAGATTTTAGGAAATCCTTTTAGAATTTGGTTTTCTAATAGTCAAATTGATGTGGAGATGCAGAAAGAGATAGTGGGCCCCATTTGCTACCATTGCACATCTTGGTCATGGCTAACAACCAAAGAACTCATATTAGATGGACTGCCTATTTTCCACGAATTTCCGCGTTAAGCAACAAACGTGTATTGAAGAAACTCTCAATCATTTTATAGTTTTAACCAAACGTGGAATGTGAGTAATTTTCAACTATACAAATCCGTAGTGAGGATTTTACTTTTCAAGGGGCAATGAGGAATCTTCAAATCTACGGATTTCTCACATGTTACCAAACGTAAACAGTTCAGATAAATCACTTAGCATGATATAAAGATTTTATGAGATCCTTTTAGAATTTGGTATTCTAATAGTCAAATTGATGTGGAGATGGAGAAAGAGCCAGTGGGCCCCCATTTGTAACCATTGCACATCTTGGTCATGGCTAACAACCAAAGAACTCATATTAGATGGACTGCCTATTTTCCACGGATTTCCGCGTTAAGCAACAAACGTGGATTGAAGAAACTCTCAATCATTTTATAGTTTTAACCAAACGTGGAATGTGAGTAATTTTCAACCATACAAATCCGTAGTGAGGGTTTTACTCTTCAAGAGGCAATGAGGAATCTTCAAATCTACGGATTTCTCACATGTTACCAAACGTAAAGAGTTCAGATAAATCACTCAACATGATATTTAGATTTTAGGAAATCCTTTTAGAATTTGGTTTTCTAATAGTCAAATTGATGTGGAGATGCAGAAAGAGATAGTGGGCCCCATTTGCTACCATTGCACATCTTGGTCATGGCTAACAACCAAAGAACTCATATTAGATGGACTGCCTATTTTCCACGAATTTCCGCGTTAAGCAACAAACGTGTATTGAAGAAACTCTCAATCATTTTATAGTTTTAACCAAACGTGGAATGTGAGTAATTTTCAACTATACAAATCCGTAGTGAGGATTTTACTTTTCAAGGGGCAATGAGGAATCTTCAAATCTACGGATTTCTCACATGTTACCAAACGTAAACAGTTCAGATAAATCACTTAGCATGATATAAAGATTTTATGAGATCCTTTTAGAATTTGGTATTCTAATAGTCAAATTGATGTGGAGATGGAGAAAGAGTCAGTGGGCCCCCATTTGTAACCATTGCACATCTTGGTCATGGCTAACAACCAAAGAACTCATATTAGATGGACTGCCTATTTTCCACGGATTTCCGCGTTAAGCAACAAACGTGGATTGAAGAAACTCTCAATCATTTTATAGTTTTAACCAAACGTGGAATGTGAGTAATTTTCAACCATACAAATCCGTAGTGAGGGTTTTACTCTTCAAGAGGCAATGAGGAATCTTCAAATATACAAATTTTTTACACGTTACCAAATGTAAGGAGTTAAGATAAATCACTCACCATGATATTTAGATTTTAGGAGATCCTTTTAGAATTTGGGTTTCGAATAGTCAAATTGATGTGGAGATGCAGAAAGAGCCAGTGGGCCCCATTTGTTACCATTGCACATCTTGGTCATGGCTAACAACCAAAGAACTCATATTAGATGAACTGCCTATTTTCCATGGATTTTTGCGTTAGGCACCAAATGTGGATTGAAGAAACTCTCAATCAATTTATAGTTTTAACTAAACATGCAATGTGAGGAATTTTCAGCTATATAAATCCCTAGTGAGGGTTTTACATTTTAAGGGGCAGTGAGGAATCTTCAAATCTATGGATTTCTCACATATTACCAAATGTAAAGAGTTCAGATAAATAACTCAGTATGATATTTAGATTTCAGGAGATCCTTTTAGAATTTGGGCTTCTAATAGTCTAATTGATGTGGAGATGTAGAAAGCTACCACACCACACCCCCCAACCCCAAAACCCAACACCCCCCCCCCCCCCCCCCCCCCCCCACTCTTTTTTGTTGCTTTGTATAGAAAGAGAATTTAAGAGAAAGTCTTAGTTGATGGAGAAAGAGCATTTTTAGGGCTTCTTTGTGAATCTGGGGACTTAAAGAGATACAGAGAGCATAGATAGAGAGAGCATCTAGGAATATTTTGAAACTGCAGATTTTAACCTGAGTCGACTGGAGATTGGAGAGGGAGACTCAGTTGTATTTTGGAAAGGACATAGGTCATGCAAGTCGTCATTTTGAAAAAGATAAAAGTAAGCTAATTAAGGAATACAAAAGGTATAGAAGAAGAAAATTTTATAAGGATTTTCTTGTAGGGATTGTATTGTGTTCATTTGGAATCTTAATATTGTTAATTGGCCACGGAGCTGTTCCACAATTCAGATCTTCCAAACAATTTGGCTATTGCAAAATCAAGTACTGTCCATCCAAATCTAAATCCATGACTATTACATAAAGTAATCTCCTTTTAATTTGATCTCTTGCATACATGTAATATGCTTATTTGTATTTACATTCAAAATTTTCACTAGTGCTTGTTTTTATCTATATTCAACAAATCTCACCATAAATGAATGACATTAAAAAAAAAAAAAAAAAAAGGAGGGAGAGAAAGTCTCATCTTCATTTTGCCTGCATTTATCTATTAATTCTTTATATAAGAAAATCTCTTTATTCCTAAGTTTTTCTGAAATCTCTTTCTTTACCAAACTATCCATTTTTCAAATTCAAAACAGGCCAGCTTTATATTTTTAAATTTGAAAATAGCATTTGAGTGTTTAAATTAGAAAATTAGCACTTTGGTCATTTGGGCTTCTAACAACATATGCTAATAACTCTTATCTCATAGAATTTTACTAAGTCAGACTACTATACCATAAATGGATCACTTTCAGGGCATATGTTTGTGTAATGCATTTTCTGATTAGGAAAAAAGAAATAAAAAGATATTATCAATTTTCTGGGGACTTCAATTTTTTTTAACCCGACAGTTTTTCATAGGTAAAAACAATTTTTCATTTCCATTTCCACAAATCCATGGAAAAAGCCTTTTGCATGGAGAATAGAAAAATTAGAGGAATATTCGTCATCAGTCTACTACTACATAAACATATATTTAAAAATTATATATATATATATAAACTGCTTATATTCCAAAATCGAAGATTGGTGGAGTGACATAAGGCATAGGTTTCCTCCTCGTGTATTGTATTCCAAATCCGCCCTAAATTTACTCGATATGCATTTTGTTGGATTTGGTTCAAAATGACCAACAGGCCTAATGAGTGGTTTACTTGGGGTCCAGCTCCAACCATGTTAAGATTAGTTCCTTATATATGCTATCTTGGTTTATTTTTTGTAAGAAAAAAAAAAAAGCAAGTGGTACACAGAGATCACAAGGGGAGAGCTAGTGAGAGTAAGATTGAAATTTATTAGGGGGAGAGGATAGGCTAAGAGGATTTGGAAACTTTTAGTCAAGTTGTCCAATTTTCTAAGAGGATTTGGAATCTTTTAGTCAAGTTGTCCAATTTTCTGTATAGTAAAATCGAGCGGAACGCTTGTAGTCATGTGAACATAGATAATTGCAGAAGAAATGCTTGTGGTTGTGATTGATGATGGGTATTTGTCCTAATCTCCTTGGATCAAATACTACTGGGGATACCGACGTCAGTCAAATATGCTAATGGTCCATGCTAAATCCGCGTCCAGACGAAATTTCCTTGCCTGTGCAGATTCCATATCGTATGCCCTCAAGTGGGGGCCACACATCTGTTTCTACTCAAAGGTGGCCCACCCACGTAAGTCAGATTGTCGCATCAATTTGCGCACAGGGAAAGGCGCGTATGGACGGGAGTGATTACAAAAGAGTTGCAATCGGCCACCGTTTAGTGGGACCCACATCAATGAAAGGTGAGAAGTCGTCGTGGGGAAGAAACAAAGTCAATGGCGTTCTTGCAAGGGAGATGCGGAAACGACACTAAAATCAAAGCTACAATATCCACGAAGTTTCCTTTGTACCATCCGTCACTCAACGACTACACGTTTGTCATCTCGAAGTCCATCGGATACAACGCAAAAGAGTCAAAAAGGCATTTTGGGACAGTCTCCAACCCTCAAGAGGGACCACACTACACACACAGAGAGTTGGTTTTGATGACCAAAGCCTGTGTCCTATTCTCACTAAAAGATACCATGAAAAAAAACATTTCTATAGTAGATACAAAGATTCCGGGCCATCATCGGGCATGTTTTGCACGTAATTAGTTAAAGTAAAGTACAGTGAATGCAAATAAGAAATGACAAGAGACTATATCAATAATATATAATTTTTATTTATTTTTTTGAATTTTTAAAAAAAGAGTAAAAAAAAAACCTTATTTCTCAAAAAAAAAAAAAAAAAAACCCTACACTTTCCTATACAAAAAGTAAAAAAGATTTCATACTAAACAACTAAAAACAAAATACCATCATAACACCTTATATTTTATTCTCTCTTGATTTGATACTTTACCTCAACTTACTTCAATTCACCATACATCCAAACATGCCCATTTAACCATAGGCTTTGACGTCAAAAAATTCTAGAGTTAAAATGAGGGGAATTTTATGGTGGAGCCCACCTATTTGAGTTTCAAAGCGTTTAAAATAATTTATTTCTAGTTACTTAAGATGTTCTCAAATTTTAAATCGATCAGAGTTTATCTCGCTTTTGAATCGTTTGCCCTATAAAAGACATGATTTAAATAAGATTGTGTTAAGAAGTCCTAAAAAAAGTCAAAAAGGAATTTTGGTCAGTCTCCAGCCAACCGAGTGGACCACCATATTTATGCTTTTCAGTTACTTTCTTTTTTTCTAAAAGGAAAACATGAGTTCCATGCCAAGAAATGAATACAAGGAAAAGCAAATCTATTTTGTACGGCAGGGTCCCCATGTGAGATAATTCATATTAGCATGTGTTAACATCTCCAAATTACCCAATCCAGTTGCAGCTTGTGTGGGGATAATGTTTTCGTATGAGCAAACTACGTATAGCTTATATATAATCTAACTCATATAGTCCACTTAAATTCAAGTTTATTAATGGGAGAAAGGCGGTTGAAACAGTCTCATCATAAATAAGGGGGATCCAAAAATCCAGGCCCATTAGATTATCTTAACCCTTGACGTAACATTGTTAAAGTTTTGGTTGAGTCAATGTTAAAGTTAATGACAACTTTAACCATAGATTAGTCTAAGATTTAATCGAACGATAAAGTGAAGGTTTAGTAATCAATATAAAATTGAGTCTCCCATTCCAGGTTGTGAGATGAAAAGACTATCAAGTGGGTTGTATTATTAAAGTGGGCACAAGTGAGCCCCATAATGTTGGAGGAAAACATTTCAAACTTATGTGGTAAGGCATCTCTCTAACCTTAGATACAAGCAGGGATTGATCTCTGTTCTCGTTGAGTGTGTGAAAGTGTGAGTATGTACGAGAGATAAAAAAAAAAAAAAAAAAAAGACCCGTGTAAATTAGGCACTCATACATCTATTTATCTTTATGTTTGCCAAATCTTTGCCAAATCATAACCCCCTCTACACAGAAACAATTAGATATCAATCATCCATTGTAGCCTTAATGGTTAGGAACTTGTGTAGTTTGGGGGGGTGTGTGATTTGAGTATTTACCAAAACAAAAATAAATGAGTAAGGTGTCCATAAATTAGCATGCATCTTAAAACTGATACTAATTCATGAGTACGCGGATTTGATTTGGATGATGATAAAAGATGCACTTGTAAATCAATCAACAAGGTTCCGTAATTGAAAAGGAAGAGAGAATAAGGTTCAAAAGTGGGATTCGTTGGGCGCCCATCACTACTTCAATCCCGTGCCCCATCCCCTAACTCTCTCAGTTTTGCTCCATGTGAATTTGGGTGTTGATCTAAAAAGAAGACTTGACTTCTTTTGGAGCACATCTTGTTCTGTCAGTACTCAACAATTATCATCATCGATTGTCTTATTCCATTGGGACACATGCCCAAGTCCCAGTTCATAAATAACAGGCCAATGTCACGTTATCCATATCAAACTCATCACCATATTAATGTGTATGTATGTTCCTTGCTTCATTCTCTGAAATTTCTGCAATCCACCTAATTTATTAAACTATAATAATCTGAAACAACTAATATTGTAATTTTCAGGTGAAGTCATCCTACTGACTTTTTTTTTTTTTTTGTTCTTCTTTTTGTTGAGAAGAAAGCATCCTACTGACTCTTGGAGGGTGTATTTTGACTATAAAAGCAAGGGAATCGTTTTCCGTCTCAAAATAGTCTTGTGTTCACATTTGAATAAGAAAAAACGAATTGGAGAAGATAGAGCTGAGCTTAGTTCCAGTGAGGTAGGGGCCGTTTTATGGGACTCTTTCACTTGGGTCCGGGACCTAGTTTAGACCCTGTGGGTTGGGGTTTTGGTCAACGGTTTAGATTGACCATGATAAAGGACCTGATTCACTTTTGAATGATGTAATAATGACTCAATACAAAAGACGTGTTTGTTTAAATGGAATCTAAGGAATTCAATTCCATTATGAGCTCCAACGAAAGAACATTAAGGGGGCATTTGGTAAACTTCCACGCCGCGGATTTCTGTCGGTTTTTCGCGATCCCGTGGAAAATCCACGTTTGGATCCGCGTGGAAAAACCCTTGGAGGATGCAAGGAATCCCCGTTTGCAAATATTCTGGACGTCAGACCTCCTCCCTCGGATCCGCTGAATCCACGCGCTTGAGGATTTGTGGAGCTGCAATGATTTCGGGCGTGATTTTAGATCAGACCGGTTTTTTGCATTTTTTTGGTTTTTATGGGCCCCACAATCAAGATCTGAATCGATAAAAACGTTAAGAAGGTTCAAAATGGCTGCATAACAAAATTTCAGCCGTTGATTCATCTTAGATCGTGAGATATTTGCAAAACCGTCCAAACCGTTAAATGCTAATTTTTGAGATGCAATGCGCCAAAAAGGGGATTAAATCCAATCTGTTTGTTTCAATTTTCTGGTTCTTGTGGGCCCCAAAATCATGACCTAAACTATTAGTTATTTCTACAATGTCAAACACGGCTAGTTGACCAAATTTCAACCGTTGATCGTTACCATATCTTAAGATATTTGCAAAAACGTCCAGGTACTAAAACATTAATTTCTTATTCCTGTGGGTCCCCTTTGCACGATCTGAACTGTTCAGATTTTCTAGATGACCACAAACAACTATGAAGTGAAAGTTGAGGTCTTGATTTTTCATGGATTTTAGAAATTTTTATAAAAACATATTTATAACCATTGAATCATACATTCTACAATTTGTAGGAATCCTTCCTCCATCCAAACATGGAACACTCTTTGGAAATCTTACTTGAGGATTGTGGCCTTCTTTGGAGATGGAGAGAATCATCTAAATAGAAGATTCTTCTTCTAGCATTGACTGTTGTCAAACGTGTCCTAAGGATATGTTTGTGCAGAGCCATGAAAGAGGAAACTCCCACGACTCTAGGTTTTCGATGGGGGTAGATGGGAAAACCGTCTCCTCTCTAGCGTAGAAATAAGGAGCAAAATTGCGGAAAATCTGACCCCTTTCTTTGCCACACCAAATAAGGGGGAAAAGGCACCGGAATTTCGGCTCTTTGTAGACACTCAGTTTCCGCTAAAACCTCACCTACCCAAACAGCTCCTACGGGTGTGTGTGAGGAGACGATTCTAATGTCAAAGTTAAATTGCTTTGATTTTTTTCGCGCAACTCGTTATTTTTTTGTCTTATATAACATATTATTCTCTTATAAAAAGAAAAAAAAAATGAATTGACTTTTCTCAAAATAGAGAATCTCGATTTCCCATAAGTGAGTAGGAATGCAAGATTCTCCTCTCCCATAGAAACAGAAATGTGCATAAGATTGGAATCCTCTCTTTGAACAAGTCAGTCCTAAAGAGGTGAAGGGGAAGAATATAAGGTGTAAAAGTAGGATTTACTTGCATGACAATTGTGTATTTATTTTTCATTTCCCCTTTATTCATATTCCATTAAATGGGAGATTATTTGATTGTTATTTTTGAATCTTCATCTTTGCTTCTTCAATTTCAACCACTTTTAAACATACATTTCTTTAGAATACTTGAAGGGTGGAGCCTATAATATCTCATCAATGGGAGGGTGGTGCCCATAGAGTATTCGATGGAGGCGCGCTGTGGAGAGATCAAGGGCTTGGTCTATTTGTTAAGTCAGATCCATTTAACATAGAGTTGGTTCAGACAGATCCATTTGAGATATATAGTTGTTTTAGTTAGGGGGTTTAACTTATAAATAAACGTTTTGGTATTCTGATTTAACTAAATTGACTTATAATAAAAATTATATAGGCGAAGTCGCCATAAAGTACAAGTAGTACTTGCCAAATTATCATAAGGAAAAAATAGTACATTCAAACTTGTTATATACTAAAAATTATATGGGCAAATTCATTAAGGGGCCGTTCACCTTTTACATGTGATAGGAAAAATGAGATTTACATATGTAAAAGCCACATATTCAAATGCTGCACATGCAAGTATTATGGTATGAAATACATTGCCCTGTTTGTTGAATCACCATTTTCATGAGTACATGATATATTTAGCATCAATGCAAGAATACTGAACAATTAAGATTATGAATTAAGTGCCCACAGAAGTGCAAAAAATTAGATCTATAGTTGGGGCTTTTTCATAAAATCTTGAAAAATCTATGAAAATTTATTTTAATCAGCTTCAAGATCCTCTGACCTATTAGTTCAATTAATAAAATGAATGATTTAGATTACAAATATGAGGCATTCCACAACTAAAAAATAAATGTGATTGATGGCCCCCGCAGAAATGTAATCACCGCGTAAGAGATTGTAGTAATGCCTTTTTTATAAGAGAGGTGTTAATCACTTTCCTATATATTCAAGTGTAAAGATTTTGGTGTGCAAGTGGCCTTATTTACACATCTTTTTCACGCCAACTTATTTATGCACTCACAAACAAACGTGATAATACGTAGTCATCATTCGTGAAAATTATTTACATATGTAAATGACTACATACAAATGAGCTCTAATAAAAAATACCAAAAAAAGTTATTATTGCTTTCAATATTTTTGTCCTTTTGGAACATTGACTTTTTATTGCTCTTTTAAAAAAGAGATAAAAGGTACGTCTTAAAGCTAATTGAAGTAGATGTGGATAAAATTTTTCAAGCATTCTCATTATCATTATTATCACTATCATCGAAGCCCAGTATTAGAGTTGGCTACATAAATTCAGTTTCTCAATTCCAATATATCCTTAGTTAAATTTAGGATATATTGTACTTCTTTAGATACATCCATACTACTTTTATCCATATCCTCTTCGGCCTATCCCAATTTCTTGATGGGCCATCAACGTGCGTAGAGTTTTCCAAGTACTCTAAAGTGTTTGAATAAATTTTCAGGCAAAATAACTGGAAAAGAATGGAAAAAAAAACAAAAGAAGACTTGCCAACAACACATGATTAACAAGTGGTAGATAACCCCTTCTCCCGAACCCATCACAATTAGTATCCCTGGTGCCCCTAGGGACTCTTTCTACAACTTCATGCAAAAATAAAAAATAAAAATAAAAAATAATAATAATAATAAAGGAGCTGTTTCCTTCTTTTGGTTTAATGAGTCTCTCTCTTTCAGGAAAGAAAAGAAATCGGAGAAGTATGACAAATATAACAAGAGATAAATGGTCAGTTCCAGTACTATTATTGTTAAGAAGTCTAGTTTCTGGTGCTGGTCAAAGGTAGTGATCATAAAAATTTAAGTCGAAGAACTGCAACACTGACATTCATTCTTCAGGAACATATTTTATAATTAGAACAAACGATGTGGGTGTTTCTGAAAAATTTACTTAAATATCAGAGTCTGCCTAGTGGAACTCCCCATGTTCAGCCAAAAATAGAAAGTGCCTTTTTTCTAGCAACTTCAATCCCTCGAAGGAACAAACTGGAAGATATTCTAGTGGCAGTCATTCTAGGTTCGAAGGATTGAATCACAACTTAGTGCCATAGAAGTGGCCTAATTCTCCAATCAATCATATTCCATAGACTATGCTAAGTTGCATTTCCTTTTGGCCACTTTTATCGATTGTTGTCCTTGAATAGTGGAAGTCTTGCAGCCCTCTGTAATCAGTACTTGCATTATCAAGGGTGGAGGCTTAAAGCAAGACTTGAATATTATCTCCAGTTCTCCGCTTCACATGTGCAGGTCACTAAAACATCCACTACACGACCATCCAATGAATGCAACTCAAGCAACTCAAGTGCGGCAGGAATGGCCTCTTGGAAACAGCGGCGTCCATTCTTGAATCTTGGGCACGCCACCTTTTCTCATGTATTTCTATTTTCCTCACCTGAGGGTTCAACAACTCACCCAAGGGCGTGGTCCGAGCCCCTTATAGGCTATAGCTAGGTACTCAAAAAGAAATTCAAATGCAACATTCTTTTTTTCCATTTTTTTTTTTAATAATTATAACCATTACATTTCCTTGTTTTTTCACTGTGGAATATGTAGGAAAGAAAATATAGGTTTTAATTTTTATGAAAGTCAATCCAACAGTGTACTTAAATAAGATTAGTGTCAGATTAGGTAAAGTGCCTATTCATGAGGGATTGGTGACGGGGTTAGATTAATATGGGGTCCCAAGCATTCCGTGTGGTTTTAAAATAGTTATATCTCATGCAAGTCATGATTAATATCCACCGGTAAAAAGAAACCCTTTAAATGGCCCATTAATTAGGTAAGCATGGTGCACACCTCATAATGGGGCCTACCTAATCACCAATCAGAATCGGCCACAAGCATTGGCCCTAATGTCATTGGATGTTGAATGAGCTGGACTGGATAATTGAATCAACTCTCTCTCTCTCTCTCTATATATATATATATATATGAGAAATTCTCAAAGAAAAATTCCATAGAGATTAAAATAATAAAAAAATTATTTATTTCATCTTCAGTTTGTCAAATAAGTATTGATCTAACTCATATTTTACTTGGGTCAAAAGCTTGGCTTGATCAAACCAAAATCTAATTTGAATTCGGGAAGGTCTAGCCCAAGCATGATATAGATTATTTACTTGAGTATTAAAGTTTTCTTTTTCTTTTTTTATAATAGACCAATGCAGGAGAATTTCTTTTTTTTTTTTTTTTAAGGAGCATTGAAGTCAAACCTCAAATCCACATAGATTGAGATAAGATAATCGGTATGATCTTGTTTGAATTGTAATTGGTATGATTTTATTTTATATTTGAATGTGATTAGATAGGAATGTGAAGGGATGTGAATATTTTGAGATAATTGTGGCTATGGGCCAGGTCAAAGTCAAGCTTTTTTAAAGTAAAATTTTTTTTAAAAGAATGAGAACTCTTATGCTGCTAACCTCCCAATTGGTTTAATATATATATATATATATATAATTCAATTCTGTAATTTTAAATTTCTTGGGATGGAAACCCTGAAAAGCTGACTACTCTTTTGAAGAAGAGAAAAAGAAGGACGTTTGAAAGATAACTACAACTCACCGTCGGTTAGTGTTTAAAAAAGCCCGAAAAACGTGATCCACCAAACGTGTTCGGGACACGGTAGGAAAAGCGGGCTTCTGAGTACAAACGAGTCCAAAGCGGCTCTCTCTGCACACACACTAAAACGCCTCATTTTAAAAATGTTTCATGTTTCCTCTTTTTTTTTTTTTTTTTTCCATTCTTTCATCATGCCTTTTTACCAATAGAATGAATGAAATGAAGTGTATTGGCATCCAATAGGTTGTCAACGGTTTGGCTCCTACTTTTTCTCTCTAAAACTAATTCATGACTCTTTTTTTTTTCTTTTTTTTTCTCAAAATGTCTCCTAGCCTTTCCCTCTCTAAGAACATCTGAGGAAGTAATTACATTTTTTTTTAATATTGGAAAAGTCATTTTCTAAGTGGGTAGCTTTTTTAATCCTAAGGGGTAGTTCAGTTGACGTAGAACCACGGTTTACACCTAAAAATTTTAGGTTTAAAACTGCACTATCAGGGTTGGGAACCCTCCGATAGTGGAAAAAAAAAGTATCCTAATTTTGAAAACTATTAGTGGGGGACTATTAATGAGAGATTCAATCCATTCAAAACGGCAGAAACATCAAATTCCTTTATATATATCTGTTGAATTTTGGGGCATGATCTTTCCATCCCCGGTTCCCACCCACCCACCCACCCACCCACCCATATGTGAGGTTTGGAACCCTCCGATAGTGGAAAAAAAAAAGTGTCCTAATTTTGAGAACTATTAGTGGGGGACTATTAATGAGAGATCCAATCCATTCAAAACAGTGGAAACACCAAATTCCTTTATATATATATATATATATATATATATATGTATATGAAACTGTCGAATTTTGGGGCATGATCTTCCCATCCCCGGTTCCCACCTACCCCCCACCCACCCACCCTTATGTAAGGTTTGGAACCCTCCGATAGTGAAAAAAAAGAGTGTTCTAATTTTGAAAACTATTAGTGGGGGACTATTAATGAGAGATCCAATCCATTCAAAACGGCAGAAACACCAAATTCCTTTATATATATATATATATATATATATATATGTATATAACTGTTGAATTTTGGGGCATGATCTTCCCATCCCCGGTTCCCACCTACCTACCCACCCATATGTGAGGTTTTGAACTCAACAGCGTATTCCGCACAAGACGCGCAACATCAAGGTGTGTACGGGATTAGGGTTGTATATGTGTATTTATTATATTACCTAGTCATAATTTTTTAACTTGGATAAGTTGTCAGTGGACGATGGGCAACAGGTTTAATACCTGGTTGGTCACTGGTGCAAGGATAATGATTGTAAATTGGTTGGTTTGAGACTTCCTTGGTGGATTCGAATCTTGAAAAAAAGAGTTTTTTTTTTTTTTTTAATATCTACTCCATGAATAGGCCCTTGCTTTTCATTTTAAGTCCCTAACATTAGTAATCCTAATGAGAAAGGGCAACGCGGTGAGGTTCATGTTGAGTTTTTATAGAAATGATAGTTTTAACTTTACATCCATTAAATAAAAATATGTATATAATTATTTACAAAAATACTATTATTTTATTTCAAATCCTAGCTGTTTCTCTCTTAATAACCCTCTCACGCGCATGAAGCCTCATAATGCATTTTCAAACTTTCATCAATCCCATAGTGGGTCATCCGTGGGTTGGAATTTAATGAATTTAGCCATGTATACAAAAAATGGGTTTATGTAGAGTTATTCTCTCCCATTGAATATAATTATTTACGTTATAAGCTTTTGAGATTATACATATAGAGAAAAAGAGAGGGGTAGCTTGCAATAAAAAAAAAAAAAAAAAACTCAAAAAGAAAAAAAATAATCTTTTGTAATGGGTCCATAATTGTAAGCCTGAATTAGGGTTTGTTTGTCAAAGGGCTGCAAAATAAGTGTCAAACCGCATTTTCGGGTGTGGTCCATTGGTTGCACCCATCATGATTTCTTAGTTTATATCGTTTTTAGTAAATGGTTTAGGCCCGGAATGATTATTCAATTTTGGATATTTTAGTATGGACAGACTTAACAATGACCTAAATTAAGTACCTCATAGGTAATAATTGTGACCCAAAATGCAGACCCAATTATCAAACAAACCTAAAATTAGGGACAGATACCCAATCTTTGAGTTGTCATTTTAATAGACCATTTAAGTGAGGATGCATCCGTGGGGGTGGGGAAGTTTTTTTTTTTTTTTGATATCTCCTTTCCATTTCATGCTGGTGGACCCCAACCATCAAATCTAACCATGGATTAATATTGCTAATAACAACATTATCTTGATCAAAATGATGATCACTGTTCAATATATCACAAGATAAGAAAAAAAATTGATTTTTACTCTTAAAACTACAAGGAATTTAACCATGCCTTTTACACTTGATACATCCAACGGTGTCTATCACTCCGATCATCAATTATGGCTACAAGATTAAATTTGACAGTCTTGATTGAGGAATGATGGGGGCCCACAATCCTGATAAGAATTCTGCCTTGATGTAAAAGCAAAAGATTGTTTAAACTGGTTGTTTGTAAATTGCAATAGATTTTTTTAATCACTTGGCACCTCTTCTGTGGCCAATAATCGTACCTTTGCTACAGTGATGTTTTTTGGAAGGGTACTCTGTAATTGTGTGGAAAGCAGTTGGTTGATGTGGAGAGGATTAAATATGTTTTGTAATATGCAGACACCCACGAGAGTGACATACGATCAAATCAAAGTGAAATTTGAAAGGAAGCAAAATTGTAAGCCTAGTTTGGAGAACACAAGGCCTGAAAATCACTGAGAGTTAAAAATCCACATCCAAGTATTGGGGCAGTGAGAAATAGGGACAGTAAAAGTGGAAATGGTAAATGTCTAAAAACCAAATTCATCAATGAGAACAATAAAACGATCCGTTCATTATGGATCCCACAATTTGGCTGATATTGTTGTTTTCCAAATGGCTGAATCCAGATTTTTCCATAGAGGTGGCCACCAGTGTCTTCTTCGAAAAATTTCATTACAAAAAAATACATTTTATATATTAAAAAAAAAATAATAATACTTAGAATAATAAACACAGCTTGGCTTTGATGTGGCCATAGCCACAATTGTCTCATAACCATCATATTCAAATTCAAACAAAATCATACCAATTATTCCACCTTAATATTTCCAAATATCTTATCGCATTCATATATATCTCATCACATTCAAATCCAAATAAAATTATTCCAATTATAATTCAAAATAAAATAAAATGACACCAATTATCTCATCTCAATATATCTAAATATCTGATCACATTCAAACTCAAACAAAACCCTTTAAATATATTATCTTTATATATCTAAATATGAGGTTTGGGTTCAATTATCCTTTAAAAAAACAAGGAACTCCCCATTTCGGGACACGGGGCAAAATTCCCTGGCATTCTCTTGTGAAAAACGCCCCTCTTCTAATTGGTGTATGCATTCATCTTGTCCTATTATTTAGAGAGAAGTCAAAGCATTTAAAATCCCTATTTTCTCTCTCTAAATAAAGCAACAAGTCATGTTATTCTTTTCCTATTTAATCTCTCAAAAAGTCACTTTCATACTCTTAGTCCAAGAGCCATAAATATTTTACAATAGAATACCTCGGAGTTTTGTAGCGCGTCCCTTACAAAACCCTGCATTGGTCTTTTACAAAAACTAAAAACAAAAAACTTAATATTCCATTAAAGAATCTATATATGTGTATAATATTTTGCATAATATCTTATCTTAAAGCTTAGATTCTCATGATTGTTTGTGAGATTTTACTTAAGATTATAATTGAAGTGAATATATGTTCTGAGAATATTATGCTTTCTAGTAGTTTTTGGATCTAGATTTTAAAAATTTATAATGTTGGTAATCATACCAAGGACCAGTTAATAGTTTCCATCAATGTATAGCTCATTTTAAAGCATGAAATCTCAGTGGATATACCAGCCACTACTTATATTATAGTGAAACCCACCTAATGTTTGCAATAATTATGGGATTCATCAAATCTTGTCAATCATGGTGGTATCTATGCAATGTTTGAGTGACAATATTGCAATCTAAGTATTTACGCATTAAAAAATATTTATAAATTTTAAAAAGAAAGTAAAAAAAAAAAAAAAATTAAAATGTTACAAGAGTATCTGTTTATGTAATTTAAAAGCAAATGGGTCCAAGTTGGTCATCAGTAGGCTCCAAATTTCATGATCCATGATTGAAATTCCACTGAATTAACCCATTGTCCTTCTCTACAGTCTATACCAAAGAATGGCTCCAAATAAATGTCAAGTATTTCAAATTTATTTATTTATTTATTTAACATGTGGAATACTAGGATCTGACTTTGCAAGTCAAGGTTTGGTAGAAAACCACTGCAGTCTCATAACCCACCAAACATCTCTCAAGCTGTCCGATGAAACAGAGTTGGAAACAAAACCTTGTGATCAACGCTGCACTTTGGCCTCTCAAAATCAACGGATAGAAGTGTATGAGATAATTTCTTTCCCCTAGATGGTGAATCCAATCTGTTCATAATTGATATGTTATTGCAGGTGGGCCCACAACATGCCAGATGTCACAAGGTGTAGAAGACTTGGTCAAATCAGACTCAAGGGAGAGATCTTTCCGAATATTTTTACTTCACGTGAGTTGGTAAAACTGAATAGCGATAAAAGAGGGCGGGAGTAATCTCCTTGCCATTTTCTACCGGGGAATATTCGAGATTCCCTCCTTTTCCATCCCAAACACCTCCTTATAAATTCCCTGTCTTGCATTCTGCCTTTTGCATTCACTTCCCCCAGTGCTCCCTCTCCCTCTCTCTCTCTCTCTCTCTCTCTCTCTCCCCACCTCTGAGTTGGCTTTGGAAAGTGAGAATTTTGTTTATCTTCATTCTAGTTTTCTCAAGAAAAGCGTTTGCTTCCATCCAATTGAAATAAAATAGACAAAGGTACGGGAATGATCTTTTCTCTCTCTCTCTCTCTCTCTCTCTCTCTCTCTCATATTCGTGGAATCTCTATTTAGGAATCTTCTGTTTTCATCTTTTATCAAATTTCTGGAGCTGTCTATTCTGTATGCATCTTCTAATGCTCGTCCTTTTTTTTTGTTGACACTATTTCATGATGTTGTTAGTTTAATGTGAGAGGGGGTTTAGGGGATTTCGTTGATATGGAATCTGGAAAAAGGAGGAAAAGGAGAAAGGGTGATTGTTTGTGGACTATCCTTTTTTTTTTTTTTTGGTTTCTTTCTGTTTGAGTTTTGGAGATTTGAGTAATTAATGATGAGATACAACCCAGGATTTAGTGCTAATCCAAGTGGGATGATGAGAATCTGATGGGATTGGATGGAATATGGAGATTCCTAAATCTCCGTGAAAATATTTTCAAACTTTGAATCTAATTGGATGGAATATAACTTTGAATCTAATTGATGATGCATCTGAGATTAGGAAAAATATCCCATTGTACAACTGGTGGTGCATAATTTCTGAATGGAAAAGGAGTTTCCATCTAATTTGAGATCTCTCTCTCTCTCTCTCTCTGTGAAAGAGCCTACTAAATTACGCAAGCTTAAATCTGAATGGAAAAGGACTTTCCACGTAATTTGATCTCTCTCTCTCTCTCTGTGAAAAAACTTACTAAATTACCAAGCTTTGAAATCCAAATCTTAGGGACACTAAGCTTTTGATTTTTCTTTCTTTCCTTTTTTTTTTTTTATGGTTTGATTGAATGAAAAAAAAAAAAAAAAGTCACTAATGCTTGGGGGGATTTTTGAATCCAGTTGCTCCCTTAGGTATAGTTTGGGAAGGGGGGTAAAATGAGGGATAGGAAAAAAAAAAAAGGAAAAATTGGAGGAAACTTTGAAATTGAGGGTGTTTGGAAAGAGAGGAGGAAAAGTGGGAGAGGAAAATTTGTGGGTAAAATTTTTAAAATTTGTCTTCAAAATTTTTCCTTCAAAATTAGGAAAAAAATACGAGAGAAAGAAGGAAATTCAGGATCAAATTATTGAACTGTATTTTTATTTGTGAAATATAATTTTAAAATTTTTATAAAAATAAAGGATAAAATTGTAATTGTCTTCCTATCTTACAAAATTTTCTTTACTTTTTGACTATCCACACCTTCATTTTTCTTCCCCTCAAATTTTTCCTTCCCTCCCAATCATTTATCGAAATCCAAGCTTATTAAAATCACTATGTTTCCCCCTTTCAAATATTAAGCTAAATTTAGCTCAGTCTGACTTGTTTTTTAACATTCATCATATTAATAATGAGTGGTTTAGATTTTAATGGTGGGATCTACTTGTAAAAATATAACTAAGATATGAATGGAGGGGATTTTGTGGATCTGGATGAAAAGACTGATTGTGGGGGCATGAGCCATATTTATTGATTGTGGGGGCCATGATCAAGACATGCCAAAGGTGTCAATCAGGTCAGGTTCATGTAGCTGTAGGGTCTGTCTAGTCTAGTTATTTAGATTTCACAGGCAATTGTCGTTCATCATAGTCAAAGCTGTCTTTTCTGACTCGACTTTGCCTGCTTGGACTTTTTGCTCAGAGTGATGTTTTATCTTTCGTCGCTTCTTCCTTCAAATTTCAAGGTTGTCGGTACATTTGGTTCACATAATCTTACGCAGGATAAAAAAAAATAAAAAATCCTAGGCCCTCATCTTCCTCCCATTTGGGCTGTTTTACCTAACCAGAAGGCTCCCTCAGCACCTCACCTAGAGTCTACTCCTCTAATAGAGGGTTTTATAGAGGGGTGGTGTACATTATAAATTATGTAAATTTATTTTAAATGATTTAAATTTTTAATAGATGCATTTATCTTGAATGATTTAAATTTTTTATAGATAGAGTCTAAAGTAGATTCTCCCTCCTTTCTATCTCTTGAGAAACTTTCTATCTCTATGATTTCTATGAACCAAGGCCTCAGTAGGATTTATTGTTGTATGTATATTTTTAAAAAACAGGCATAACTAATGTTTTTTAGTAAATAGTTTCTTTTCTCAAATTAAGGAACTATTTTATGAGGCCAACATAGCTACATGTCAATAGTGATGGAGGAAACACCTATGCTTCAACTAGATGTAAATCAGGTGTTGATCATTGAAATCATGTAACTCCTTAATTTTAGGGCCTTTGAAGTTCTAACTCTTGCATAAGGGTATTATTATTATTATTATTATTATTATATTGTTATGCTGAGTGTGAAATTGGGTGAGTGCCACTAAGTTGAAGGGTGGTGGGTATATGTAAGTTTTGGATTTGCTGAAGAGTTCATGGTCTGCCCCATCAAAACCATGCTCTCATGGGCTGACCCATCAATATCAGTCCATTTGAATTCAGTTGTGATCTTTTTATGTTCTCAGACCACACAGAAAATTGGCCTTATAGGCTCAGCTTATGAACTTTTGATAATGGAGCTTAGCCCACCAGGCTGGCCCAGTAAAGAAAAGAAACTGTGATGAGTGTGTGTGTTTTTTTTCAGTAAAAGGATATTGTGATGAGTCTGTTTTTCAAATTCCACCCACCCAATCTCTACTTCCTTAAACAAGTGGATGAATCATTCATCTTCTTCATGTTGCAGAGAGAGAAAGAGAGACATAGTAATTATATCTGAGAATTCATCATGGGGAGAGAGCAGCTGGAGGTGTTTGAACGCCCTTGACAAGGCCAAGACACAATGGTACCACTTCACAGCCATTGTCATTGCTGGCATGGGCTTCTTCACCGATGCCTATGATCTCTTCTGCATCTCCCTCGTCACCAAGCTCCTTGGTCGCATCTACTACTATCGGCCCGACTCTGATAAGCCAGGCACCCTACCCCCCAACGTTGCTGCTGCTGTCAATGGCGTTGCCCTCTGCGGCACCCTCGCTGGCCAGCTCTTCTTCGGCTGGCTTGGTGACAAGATGGGCCGCAAGCGTGTCTATGGAATGACTCTCATGCTCATGGTGGTCTGCTCTGTCGCCTCCGGCCTTTCCTTTAGTGACTCTCCTAACTCAGTCATGGCCACCCTCTGCTTCTTTCGCTTCTGGCTGGGCTTTGGCATTGGAGGAGACTACCCACTCTCTGCCACCATCATGTCGGAATATGCCAACAAGAAGACCCGAGGGGCTTTCATTGCTGCAGTCTTCGCAATGCAAGGCTTTGGAATTCTCTCCGGAGGGATGGTTGCCATCATTGTCTCTGCTGCATTCAAGGCCAAATACGATGCTCCTTCCTATGCTGACAACCACTTGGGCTCCACGGTCCAACAGGCCGACTATGTGTGGCGAATCATCCTCATGTTTGGTGCACTCCCGGCGGTGCTCACGTACTACTGGCGGATGAAGATGCCTGAAACAGCCCGATACACAGCCCTGGTGGCGAAAAATGCAAAGCAGGCAGCGTCAGACATGTCCAAGGTGTTGCAGGTGGAGATACAAGCTGAGCCTGAGAAGGTACTGAAATATTTCAAAATTATATCCCAATCGTCTTGAGTTCATTGAGAATTACAAGACCTATTTAGGCAACTTGATGCAGCATATGAGTAATATTCTAAACATGTCTAACAACCACAACTTTCCTAATTTTCATTCACTATCATCTCAGGTTGAACACTTGGCAATGGAGACCTCCAATTCCTTTGGTCTCTTCTCCAAGGCTTTCCTTCGTCGTCATGGTCTCCACCTTCTCGGCACCACTAGCACCTGGTTCCTCCTCGACATTGCATTTTACAGCTCTAATCTCTTCCAGAAGGATGTCTTCACCTCTGTGGGATGGATCCCAAAAGCTCAATCGATGAACGCCATTCAGGAAGTCTACCACATTGCAAGAGCGCAGACCCTCATCGCCCTCTGCAGCACTGTGCCGGGGTACTGGTTCACAGTGGCCTTCATCGATCACGTGGGTCGTTTTGCGATCCAGCTCATGGGCTTCTTCTTCATGACTGTCTTCATGTTCGCCTTGGCCATCCCCTACCACCACTGGAAGAATCCTGATCACCGAATTGGCTTCGTTATCATGTACTCACTCACCTTCTTCTTTTCCAATTTTGGGCCCAACGCCACCACCTTCGTCGTGCCAGCTGAGATCTTCCCTGCGAGGCTGCGATCAACGTGCCATGGGATCTCGGCAGCTGCAGGAAAGGCGGGGGCAATCATCGGGGCGTTTGGGTTCTTATATGCATCTCAGCCCAGAAAGGGAGACGCGGATAAGCCTGACCATGGGTATCCATATGGGATTGGGATGAAGAATGCATTGATAGTGTTGGCAGTGAGTAATTTGCTTGGGATGCTGTTTACTTTCTTGGTGCCGGAATCGAAAGGAAAGTCTCTGGAAGAGATGTCCGGAGAGAATGAAGATGATGATGATGCTGGCGTGGAGATGGAGCAGCAGCAGAATCGAACAGTTCCTGTTTAATGACAAGGTTCTGACATTTGTAGGGAGAATGTGCAGTGTTACAGTTCCTCTACCGCATAGTAGATCTTAGTAGACATGCTTAAGCTTGCTTTGAGTGTACTTTGGTTTTTTTCCTTTTGTTCCCCCACTGCTTAAGCTTGCTTTGAGTATACTTTGGTTTTTTCCCTTTTGTCCCCCACTCCCCCCACTTCCCCTCTTCAATTCAAGCAATCCAATCTTATGGAGCAAGATAAATACCAAAGCCACCTCCATGAATAACTCAGATGACTTAAAACCTTGAGTTTGATAGTTGTGACTCAAATTCTAGTGGTTTTCTGGGTGCATTTTCTTATCTTTCATTGTGATTCAATGGAAGGTGGATGATTTTTCTTTTTTTTTTTATAAGTTTTTCTTGCAAGTCAATTGAAAGATTCAAATAGTAGTGCATCGATACAACTTGGATATAGATTATAGGTGGGTCATTGACAGGCCTACTCAACACATTACATCCACAAAGCCCATTTCAATACTATTTTTTGCTTAGTATCATGACTTCTAACGACCTTTCTTAGACACTTGGATGTTATGAACCATCCATTATGCTGATAGAACTCTTTCTTTTCTTTTTTTTGATAAAAATACGAATCATATATTAATGATTAAAAGAGATTACATCAGTCTCCAAGAAGTGGAGTAACCAGTCAGGATACAAAGAGACCCATGTGTGGGTAATATGTTTAGATGTAGCTTCCTTAGCAAGATTATGAGCAATTTTGTTGCATGACCTGCCTATATGTATGAACTGGACAATCCCAATTTGTCTACTCAAGGCTAAGCAATCATCATACAAAGGACCAGCAAGAGCAAGGGAGGAAGCACCTGTACATAAGGCTTGGATGGTTACCAACGAGTCTCCCTCCAAAATGATATTTATCAAGTTGCAACTGTTGTGCAAGTTCGGCTTCAATTGTATCCACATGGTAGCTGGAAGCAAACCAAGAAGCACAAGCAATCATGCGACCACACCAGTCACGGACCACCACACCAGCACCGGTTCCATCCCTACCAACCCCCCATCCACATTTACCTTGTAGCAACCTTGGGGTGGAGGAGACCATCGCAAATTAATGACTACCCAGATTAGGCTGTACAGCCAATGATGGAGAAATCAAAGAGGCAGACTCAAAATCCTGTAGCAGATCATGACTCTAAGCTACCAGTGCTTCCGGTGATCTACGTTATGAACTATCCATTATGCTGATAGAACTATCTTTCAGCAGGCAACTGCTGCAATCATATTGTGTTAATTATAACTTTTGTTCAGTTCAATTCACGGGGGCATTTTGCTTGTATTGGTTGAAGTTTAAAAAAAATTCCTACAGGGTTGTTCCTACAACAAATTGGGGGACTAGAATGTTACAAATAAAGGGGAAATTGTGTGATATTTTATGGATGTTTGATATGATATAGTACGATATCTCATGACACTAGGATCTCATGAATAACTGTATATAATTTTTTTTTAAAATTCAACCGTTGAGAAGCAAATATCAAGTCTTAGGACAGTCATACGGTCAGAATTCCAAAAAGAAACTGACACTCTCTCAGGCATGTCCACCTCTTCTCAAGAGGGTTGAGAAACAGAGTCCAATTTACATAGGTTTTCATTGAGGTTTCCGCTGTTTCTATTCAATGAGTGGCTCATTGCTATTACGAGGTTAATGGGATTTAAATAAAAGATAATAATCGTCATGCTGATCTTCTACTATTTTCACTTGAATAGCCTATCTCACTTTTTTGAAAATCTTGATCTACCTTATTTCATCGATTTTTCTTGTGGTGCTGATAATTTAGACCTATCCTTTTGAACCTAAGGTTCAAGTCTAGGAATACTTCTAAAACTTTGATGTCCCTTGCTAAAATACCTTCATCCTTCATCACTGGTTTGACCCGCCCATGTGCTCCAATTTAGCAGAAGTTCATATTCAATGAGTCCAATCTATATAGATATTTTCCTTTTAAAGAAACAGTCATGTTTCCTAATAAAATCAACCACTAATAGAGTCCACCTATATTGCAACTAAACTCTCATCACTCACCCTATACTAATTCCACTCACCCTATACTAATTCTATCTCTTTCAGATTTCTCTAAAAAGTCTCGTTCCTAAAAAAAATCTCCTTAGTCTAATCGAGTTCTAAAAACTTTGAATTTACTTAAACTTACATAAAAAATAGGAAAACAATACGCAGAACTTTCCACGTGTTATTGAAAGAAAAAAAAAAAAAAAACACGCTTATATTCTTCTTCTTACTATTGGTGTATGTGGTTTTTAACATTTTCCTGTTCATTTGTGGTTTAAAAATGCTGGTCTGTATCTTATCAAATATCAAGGTCGAAAGAGTCTGATTCTACTTCATCAACCTTCATCAAGTCGGGTCCCATAGGAGTTAATCCTAATTACATAGGATTCTGGAAGAATTTTCAATTGTAGTAACTTGGGGAATTTTTTTTTTTTTTTTTTGTGAAAGGGGAAAAAAAAAAAAAAAAACAAACCCTACTCTTTAGCAAAACCTCTAAACTTTAGAACTTACTATTCTTTTTGGAGGATCCCATTCATTTAAAGACATTGGCCATGTCTTCAATAGGTGAAAGTTTTCTTTCGTCTAATTTAAATATTGATTTAATTTATTTTAGAAGGCGTTCATGTGTATGTTTGGATCTGTGTTTTGGATTTGAGAGTGTTTGAATTTGAATTTGAGCTTTGTTCATGTTTCCTCTTTGGTATCTTAATACTACGCCATCGAGAAGATAGTGGCGACTCAATAAACTAAAATCTCATCACTCTCAGATGAAGGTCAGAACGTACTTGTCGGAGCTGCTCTCATCCTCTCTCAAGCGTATATGAAAACCTTTCTCTCGTAAGCCTCTTCAGGCTATTTGCATCTTCCTCTCTGTTTCTCTCAAGACGGAGGTTCGGTAACTGTTTTTTCTTGGCTTTCTTTTCTTTCTTTTATCCTGTTTGATGGCTGTATAGTGGCTGTTTTAGCTCTGTTCTCTGAGGCTCTCAGCCTTTCTTCCTCTTCTTTTTTATAATACAATTGTCTTTAACAAAAAAAATAAAAATAAAAACAATAATAATAAGTTGTTTGATGTATTACATGTGGAGTGAGTTCTTTTTTCTCAAACATGTTGTAATTTTCCTTTCCGTTGAACACTGGATTTTTATTGGAAGAGTAGGTTTTGAGATTTTAGCTATTGAGTAAATTCCATGACATTTTGATTGCTATTATTTTCTAATAAACTGAAAGCACCATTGACTTGCTTTGCTTTTGGTTTATTGTTAAATTAGTTTTCATGGAAATGAAGGCCTGGCTGAGACTTCATCCATTACATATAGCCGGTCTAAATTCTACCCATCTCTGAAGGAGAATGTATTTGAGGATTGTTTGGCCAACCCCAAATGAAAGCATAGAACGGGTGGTATTTGAGGATTGAAATTGGAGATCAATTTCAATTTTGATTTTGAGCGCAATTTCAATTTTAATTTTAATTTGGACAGAAATTTTAGGATCACTTCACGTTTCTTAATAAACTCGAGAATCTTGAGATCTTTGCTTTCCCATTCTATATGTCCTAAAAACTCAATATCTTATCTCTTAATATATCCTAAGTCTCATAGAAGTTAGCTAGGAAATATTTTATAATTAGATCAGCTTTCCAAGAGTTTGATGACATAAGATGTTTTTAGAGAGAAACCATCCTACAGTAATTTTTTGGTAAAGAATGGTCCATACAAGATGGGAGTATTTTAAAAGCACTTTATGTTTAATAAGTGGGCCTTGCTTCAGAAATTTTTCTGTAGTAATTAGTTTGAAGTTACATAATGAAATCTTATAACGGCCACACAAGATGGGACCATTTTTCAAGCATTCTGTTTTTATAAGTGGGCCCTTCTCAAAAGGAGTTCCATTTTAAAGAGTCGATTATTCAACGGTCTCTAATCAATCAATGCATATTTAGATTTTCTTATCTAATGCCACTAGGAATATTTTATCTGTCCCTAGCTAGCAAAATAACATCTATGGTTAACCATCCGAGCAACCACATATTGTCATTGTCATTATCAATTTTAATGATTTTTATCTTTTTCTTTAGTTTTAATTTTATATTTTTATTGGCTTCTGATGGATTTCTTGTTTCTTCTAAATCACGCTTTGTCGTTTCCTATTTTATGTGTTTTCTGGAGTTTATTGATTTTTTTTTTTTTTTTGTTTTTGCTTTTTGTCATAGTCTTGCTTTATTTATTTATTTTTTTTCAATTTTGATGGGTTCTTTTTTTAGTTTTTGTGATGATAGGTTTTCATGGATTTATATTTTTTCTTATATTTTTTTTTTAAATTCTGATTTTTGGGCTTTGGATTTCTATGGGTTTATTGGTTACTTCTAAGTTGTTCTTATTATTGAATTGTCTATGGACTTTTGTTTTTATGTTGTATTTTTGTGGTGTTTTTATCAATTTAATTTTTTTTATTATAGGTTTATTATTCTGATTTCAAAAGAATGTTTGAAGTAAAACATTCAACTAATTTCAAACAAATTAAAGTTCTCTCTTTTTTAAATTAACCAAATATATTCTTTTATTATTATTATTATTTTAGGTTTTGATTTTGATTGAGATTTTTACCATCTCAATATAATTTAGTACTTCAAAATTATATTCTTTTGAATATTATAAATTATATTATCCGTGCTATGCACGGGCATATTTTGCTAGTATTTTTTATTGACCCATGACGTACCAAATGGGGACAGGTTTTTCGATGGAAACATATGGACACTTTTATTTGTAATGGCTTACATGCTCTTATGTCAAGATGCAGAGTTTAGGGAGTCTTATACATAGTAGGTGGGTGCAACATCATGAAAAACATGGCTGGCCTCCAATTTCATTGTTGTCATCTCATCATCACCACAGCTTTGTCCCATTTATCAGTTACATGAATTTTTTTTTTGTCCATTCACCTCTTGTCCTTAAAAGCACCCATCAACACACAAATGTTTTTTTTTTTTTTTTTTGGTTCTCACCGTTCATTATAATAATCCATAAAGGCTTAAACTTGAATGACTCGTCAACCTTCACATACGTAAGAACTTTAGTTGGTGAAGTTTCGCTACCATCAATCCACTATTCAATTTTCATGACAAAATGAGTTGAAAACTTACCATTGGTGGATCAGTTAGAGTGTGAAACTAACCCACCCATTATCCACAAAATCAGTCACACTTTCCAAACTCGACCCCTCTCTACACAAAGTCTATATGGTGTTTTTTAAGCTTCTTGACTCCCAAGTTTTTGTTGTGTGCATGATTAGTGTGCCATGTGTATACTACCTGTGATATGAAGGATCATCAATGAGGGGCCGGTTTTTTTTTTATTAGTCTTTTAAAGTTTGCAATCCCTTGGTGCCTCGAATGTCTAATTATATATAAAGGAATCGGCGATGTCACGGGACCCCAAAATGTCAACATATGATTCACTGTCTTGTTTTGTTGGGTAGAGAGTCTTACGGTCCGTCTGGGAGAGGGGAGGGGAGGGGAGGGAAAATTTGAGGGGGGAGGAAAATGAAGGGGAGGGAAAATTTGAGGGGGAAGGAAAATGAAGGGGAAGGGAGGGGAGGGAAAATTAATTTTACCTTCTCTTGTTTGGAAAGTGAAAAAGTAGGGGGAAGAAAAGTGAAAAAATAGGGTTTTGTTTGTTTGTGAGATAGAGAGAAAATTACCATTTTGCCCTTACTTTTATAAAATCTTTAAAACTTTCTTTACAAATAAAAGGGCAATTTAGTCTTTTATCTCATTTTCCCCTCCTCTCCCCCATTTTCCCCCCAATTTTGGGGGGAAAATTTTTTCACCCTTTTTCCCCTCCCCCTCCCCTCCATTTTCCCTCCCCCCCCTTTCCCAAACACCCTCCAAAAACATTTTCCCCTCACTTTCCCTCCTTTTTTTCCCTCCCCCCATTCCTCCCCCTTCCCAAACAATGGGTTAGTGTTTTTGACTTGTACCTCCATAGTAATTAAACTAAGAGAGAACGGCCAGGTCGAGCCAAGTCTGTGGGTGGTGCATTCATGATCAATCTAAGCTCTTCTTCATACACATGACCCCTTGCATTGTCACCACTCAAAATTTGACACAAAGGATCTTGTAAAATTAATATTGACACCCATCTATCTTTATTTAGACAACTTGAGGGAGTTGAAACAATACCTCCTTTAATCGAATGATTTATATTTTTTTAAGCAGTCAGATGGGTCATAAGAGACCAATCAAGCTCCTGTTGCTCCCATACGTGGTCCACAAGATAGACGGTTTGGATTGACATTATACATGAGGCTGTTGAGCGGCAAGGTCAATGGGATCGATCTTAACTGTGTCTTTCCTTCATGATCAGAATTCTGCCTTTGATTGGATGATCCACAATGCCTAATCAATGGCCATTGATTATGAGGGTCCATTCATCGATATCTTTATTTAGACAAGTTGAATGAGTGGATTAGATCATCTGTTGTGGGACCCATTAGTATTAATTGCATGTCTACTATCCATGAGGGCCTACCCATGACAATCCTTCTCCATATGCCATTTTGCACAGTGATATCGCCGGTTGCCGGCTGATGGTGATGTGTGCCATTGGACGGCACCTCACGAGTTATTTGGTTGCTTTATATCACGAGATTGCAGTAGCACTAGCACTTTTTGTTTTTTTTTTAACCAGGTTACAAACTTGGAGGTTATTTGTATCATTGAGCCTTTTTCTTCTGCAGGGGTAAAGTTTCACTCACTGCTTAGCATGTGGTCCACAGGAGAAAATTCTACTTGTTTCCTGTAATTGTTTCCTACAAATTCTAAGGGTCATTGTTCCCTATGAGTGGTTAAAAAAGTGAAGAATCCAATGCGACTACCCAAAAATGACCATAAAATAAACTCTCATTTATTAATGAAAACTAAATTAAGGGAAGATGAATCAGAGACAAGTCAAGATCCTTCTCTATTGCTACTTTTTATTCTTCAACCCCCGCTTCTTTAAAAGGTTTTTAGGTGAAGCTCGTTTAACCATGAATTCTTATGTATTCTATGGAAACAAAGACTCTCTTGACATTAGGTTCGATGGAGTTAGGATCGGGTTAAAGTTGGATTGGGCTTGGGCATGAAATTATTCAGTCCAAGTTGACTTTAGGTTTTGACACGGATCAAGGGAGTATGCATGGCTGTGCCAATCCTCATAATGGAGCCAGATCCCTTTCCTGTTTGATTAGTTTGGGCTTGGTCAGCATCTGGTTGTTCTTCTAGAATTTGGTTGGCCTGAAACCCAAATCCTGAATTGGGTGTGTTGGGTCAGTAATTGCCTCCCCTAAATTTATTGAGCGAATTATTGGGTGACCATTGCTTTCAAAATATCACCAAAATATCTGCAGGCTTTCAACAAAATATCACCATAGTGGCATCATCGTAAATTTCCCCAAAATGTGGTCTCAGTTACTGTTAGCTCGTTCAACAGTTTTCTCCCTTTTAAATTTGGGCGGCAGTCTTTTGAATAATACAATCTGCTCAGAAGAGTGCAGATCATTCTCATAGCTGCCATCATTTCCATAGCTTCTGATTTCTAAATTCATGGCTTTTCTTTGGATTTTGATCTTCTTCTTCTCCTCTATTAACTTGATCTACTCTCAGCAATCCTATGATAAAAGTTCATGTTATTCCAAGGCCATGGTCCCAGGGTCTAGATACACCTGCAATTCCTTCACCAACTCATGCAACACATTCATAGTCTATAGATCTCAATCCACGTTTCAAAATATCTCGGCGATCGCCAATCTGTTTGGAGCAGACCTAGATCGGTTAATCCAACTTAACAAGCTAACCTCTCCGTCGCAGGTTCTTAAAATCGGAAGAGAAGTTCTTGTTCCCATCAATTGCACTTGCACAGGTGAGTTCTTCCAAGCTAATTTCAGCTACATCGTCCCTGGAACCATGAATTGCCTCAGGATCGCTTGTAGGACTTTTGAAGCCTTGCTTAAATCACAAGCGATTTTACGGGCAAACCCGCAAATTACTCGAACATTTGTTAAGGCAGGAACTAGCCTTAATGTGCCTCTGAAATGTGCCTGTCCTGATAATGTCTCTAGCAGTTCTGGTGTCAAGTACCTTGTGACATACCCTCTCAGACGACACGATGGGCCGGTAAAATTGAGCAGAAAATTTGGTATTCCAGAAGAAGAACTATGGGCTGCAAATAACTTCACGCAACGGCCAACTGTCTATCCGAAGACTACATTCTTAATACCTTTGAGATCACCACCTATCATTTATCTCAATGCTTCTGGCTCTCATACTCAAGATCTTGTTTTTATTCCGATCACTCGCATAGATTCAGTGTCAGCTAATACTAGCAAATGGATGATTATGTATATTATAGGGGGTGGGGTGGGGCTCTTTGTATCAATTTTAGTATTAATTGTCTTTGCATTTCAAATTAAAAGAACCAGATGTTTGAATATCAAGAAGGTAGAGGCTCCTTCTGCCGGAAGATCTCCAAATTCATGTTTGTCACCAGATCTTCTGATTGGAATGTCCACCTTGAAATATTCACTGTATAATTACAAGGTTGAGGAACTAAGTGCAGCAACTAGGAATTTCAGCGAGTCTTCCAAATTGGGTAGTAATGCTCACAAGGGAAGAATTGGTGACACTGAAGTGATTGTCCGACAAATTGAGTTCGAAGAAATTCGCAAGAATATTGATATTTATTCCAAAATCAACCATTCCAACATTTTGAAATTGCATGGAGTATGCTATGGCAAAAGCAATTTCTGCCCTTCTTTCCTCGTATTTGACTGCGACGGCAACAGCACCTTGAGGGACTGCCTATCAGACCACTCTAATGTTCTTCAATGGCAGAAACGAACTCAACTAGCACTCGACATTGCCAATGGAATTCATTACTTACACCCTTGCTCAATTCCGTCTTACATTCACATGAATATCAACAGTAAGAGTATTTTGGTAACACAAGACGGCAGAGGGAAGATTGCAAATCTAGGTGCTGCTTCCATCGTTGGTTCTACAGAAGAGAAGGGAGCAATTGATGCAAGTGAAGGATGGATTGCCCCAGAATACCTGCTTGAAGGGATGATTTCTGCAAAAGTAGATATTTTTGGATTTGGAGTTGTTTTGCTGGAGCTCATATCTGCAGAGAAGACCACTGATGGGACCTTGTTTAAAGAATTCCTAAGGTTCTTGGGAGGAAGTGGAGCTGAAGGTGGTTGTTTTGAGAAGTTAAGGAGTTTCATTGACCCATGTCTGAAGGATGATTATGTTCTTGGAGAAGCTCTTTGCATGGCTATTTTAGCTAAGGCTTGTTTGGAAGATAACCCTAATCATAGACCATCTATGGATAAAATCTTGAAGATCCTTGCTAGGATGGCATGAAAGTATATATTTGCAATTAAAATAATGCTTGTAATATCTTCTTTTATTTTATGTCAATGTAATTTAAGATTTCTCAGTTTACCAGGAATAAATGAGCTCTAGTTTCTCACAATGCTATTATTACAGTAGGAAGATGAGAGTCCTAATCTTCTTAAATGTATCAAATATGATGATATCACTATTTTAAGACTAAGATTCCTTTCTTTTTCATTTGTAGTACTTTTTCCTCTCTCCTTGTGTTTCAGTTAAGCAAAATAGGCTTGGGTAGAATGTGTAAGCCGACATGGCATAGGGCTATAGTAGGTCTGATTGAAGAAATTAAAATGGTTAAAATGATAGACTATATCTGGTTAAAAATGAAAAAAAATAAATAAAAAAATGATAGGATAGATTGTCATGATGAATCCAAAAAAATGTAAGAACCAACATGAAAGACATACTTGCACCATTGTTTTCTTTGTTCCAAATCATTAGGACTTTCAATTACTTTAAGCTGGGGCTAATCCCAACACGACTCAATCACATATATACTTCCAGCCCAAGTCGAAGGCGAACCGACTTTCAACCAAGCCACACTAGGACTATGTCATGCCAGGCTTCTCTGTTGCTTTCCCTAGAGATCGACATATATTTTGAAGATCCATTTGATCAATGTCATCAATAAAAGTCCCCCCTTCGATTCATCTATGAGTTAGCTCATGCATTATTGGATTAAGACAGATTGGATAGATTGAATGGGACAAGACGCATGGATTTTGCAAGTACCACTTCCAACAACAATTACAAAAGCAGTGACTTTCAAACAAAGTTGTAGAGTAATTGGTTCTCCTTTACTGTTGATTTATGATCTGAATTTGAGGGCAAATTCTCCTTGAAGTAGGGGAAAATGATGCAGCAAAAGAGGAGGCCTACGGAGGCCTACGCTCAAGCACTAATTCACATATTCCCAACAGGCTCCATTTACTTTGTTATTTTATCTTCATCTTAAAGGATAATTTTTCTTATATTAATTAAGATATTTTCAGATGCACTATTAATGTTTCTTTCAGAGATATTTTAGGATTTCATTAGTTGTCGCTAGCTTCCTTTCTAGTTTGTTACTCATTAGGAAGTAATCATCATTTAAGAGCTTTAGTCCACATGTATTATTTTCATGTTAATGGAATGCAGCAAGGGGAAAAAACTATTATTCCTTTTGTGAACTCAAAAAGAGCCGATCTGAACAGATGGAATGAGGACTTTGTAAAGATTTAAACTCCTTCATTTCAGTTGTTCATGTTGCTTTATCTAATGCCACTTCTTTCCGTAACTCACTTAAAAATGTACCTGTACTGTACTTTTTCAACAACATACTATGTTTTTATTAAACAATACCATTTATACCATATGATAAGAGCTAGTAGGTGCTTCTAACATACCAGTACCACACTAATTACATACATATTAGTTTTGAGTACAAAGACTCCAAACTGATATATCTAATGAAATTATCACTAATTAATCATTAGTATTGCCATCGCCACTTTCATTATCGCCATCCCCTATGGACCTGGGAGTGGGCTGTACTTTTCTCGCGGTATGCTGTGGTGGTTGCTGATGGTGGTGTGTGCTCCTGTTTCATCTCCATCTTCTGCTGCTATCCCTTGTTGCAATGTGTGCTCTTGGTTTTGCCTGCGGAATTCATTCATCAAGGCCTTTCTATTCATGGCCCAACATGTGTTGACTAATATCAAAAGTAGAACAAGGGTTACCAACTTCATTCTCTTTTCTTGCTATTAACAGATTATCACTTCACCCTCACACTAAGTAAAGACAATATACTAAGATATAAAAGCTGGTTTTGGTTCTGTTCTTTTTGCAAGGGAAGCTGGGCTTTTTATAGTGAGAGGATGATGCCATTGATTGAGGTTTAGAATACTTCCATTATGGGGTTTCCACCAAAATGAGACAATATTTAGTGGGTTGAAGATATTTTTGAAGAAATGCTTTGTTTAACATCATTAAATGATGGATTGAAGGAAAATGTCCAAACGCATTAGCATTAATTTAGATTCATCACCTTCAATTCAATTATGATCTGAAGTCAAATGGAAATAGTGGCTTCAGAAATTTCCTAGAAGCAATCCTACTTATTATTTAAGACATGTCTAGATCTTAAGCAACTTGATATGGGTTATGTATCGTGACAGTACCACAACGAATCGGTTGTAACCATGTTTCAATTTAAAAGCTAATAATGTGGCAATCTCATACGAGAAATTGAAGATTTCATAAAACTCAACATATGGTGATGATTTCATGATAGTTACTTAAATCCTTGATTTTCAATTCATTTACTTTAAATTTATTTACATTTCTTCCTATTTTAAATGTAACTCGAGAAAAATTGAAAACCTTCTATTAATAGCTTCATCAGTAATAGTTCTTGGACAAATTTTGTGATATAGATTTTACATGTTGGGAATGTTTGTGCATTGTAGTTTTTCAAGTCAATTTATTCCCAAAATGATGACATTTTGGGCTGAATATGAAAACTGAGTACTTCAAAACATTTTCCACATTGAAATGTGGTTCTACTAACCTCTTGGATATGAATCTACTTTTCCCAAAAAGTTGGTTTAATGCTTTTACCCCAAAAGAAATTAGAACAATAATAATATTAACACCAAACAATTGAAATCATTATTCCTAAAAATCATTTTTATTTTCCATAAATATTCCAGCTGATTTTTTTTCTTCTCTGTTTTTTGGCTAGCTGCATCATCATTGTACGTGGTAATTCTTTTAGGGACTTCGCTCATCTAGATTGTGTATTTTTTTTTCTTTAATATACAATTTACCATCCTAGGAAAAGAAAAAAAATGTTGATACTGTTGAGGTCAACGTCCACCCTCGCTCCTGAGCGGTTATAATCGTGGTTGAGTCCTTACCCTTACTATAAAATTATTGTTGTGCCGTTTTCTATCAGCGATTGGTTTTGGGATAAGTGATAGCTCAATGTAGTGTAAGATCTTACAAGTGGTATTAGAGCCTGGTAGGTCAGTTGTTCGAGTCTCGGGACACGCGTTTTGCGAGTTCGAAGTAAGAGTCGCGGCGGGTGTGCCGTTGAGGTCGGCATTGTTGAGGTCAACGTCCACTCTCGTTTTTGAAAGGTCATAATCGTGGTCGAGTCTTCGCCCTCACCATAAATTGGGATAAGTGGTAGCTCAATGAGGTGTAAGATCCTATAGACACCAAACATGAGAGATCATTATTCCTAAAACAACATTTTCATTTTCCATTGATAATGCTCTGCACAAATATGGACATAATGTTACAGATTTTTCTCTACAATATTATGCATAGTGAGAAAATGGAATAATTAACAGAGAAATCATAAAAATAATACTATGGAGTTGTTTGAGTATGTGGAAATCTGCCTAAAACTTTGCGCTATGGACGTTTTTCTTTACCTTCATTTTCTCCAACTTTTTCTCCTCATTCAGGAAATAGTTAGTTGACCATGCTCTAATGAAATGTGATCATACTAGAGCATGTTGGTTCGGTATTCACTTAGGCCTCCTGCCTTGTAATCTTAATGTTGGGGAGTTGAAGGAGTGGTGGAAGGAGTTTTGTAAACAAAGTCACCCAATTGCTCCTCTGGGTAATGATCACTCTAGATTGTGGGTTTTGACAATGTGGTGAATCTTATAGAAAGTGAGAAACAAATTCCTTGCCAAGAAAAAAAAGATGATCCCACAAATATAATCCTCCTCTAGGTAATGATCACTCTAGAGTGTGTGTTTTGACAATGTGGTGAATCTTATGGAAAGTAAGAAACAAATTCCTTGCCAAGGCAAAATATATAGATGATCTCACAAATATAATCCTCCTATTGGTAATGATCACTCTAGAGTGTGGGTTTTGACAATGTGGTGAATCTTATGGAAAGTAAGAAACAAATTCCTTGCCAAGGCAAAATAGATTATCTCACAAATATAATTCTCTTGGTTAAAACTTTAATTAATAGTCTTAATATTCCTTACTTCTTAGGGATAAGAAGAAGGTTGGGGAAGAGAAAACCACTGGAGTGATTAGATCCGAGAAGGATGTTGTGATATTCTCAAATGCTATTTATAGGACAGCAGATGACAAAGCTTCATTTGGATTCGTGGTTATGCTTAAAGGGATTATTGTGGATGTAGGTGCTTGAAATGGTCCAAAAGTTGCCTCATCAAAGGAAGCCGAAGTGATGGCGGCTCTCGCAACTCTAAAAAATGGCGAGAGATATAGGCTATGCAAGGATGTAGGTATACTTGTATGCTAAACAGGTGGTTCAGATTGTCAATGGAGATTTTGATTAGGTTGTCAAATGCAATTATTGCTAATATTAAGAAGCTAATTCTTTTAACTTTGATAATGTGGAGGTTTCTTATATTCTTAAGATTTTTAACTTTGCAGCCCACTCATTGGCTAAATTTTATTTTTTATGTAGTGAGAAATTGGTGGGAGGTGGCCTTCCTTTAATATTGCTATAGATGTTATTGCTCCTTTTTAGCTCTCTTTGGCTCTTGTGGTTGTGAGTTTATTTTTGATGGTATTGGCTTGTGTTTTTATTTTCTTTCCTTTTGGCTTTTTAATATTTCCTTATGTATTGTTAAGTTGATCAATGAAAGTTAACATTCAAAAAAAAGATAATACACACTTGGAAAGGGTGCGTTTATTCCTAGGGTTAGGCTGCTGACTTTGATGTTCTGAGTGGGGTTTTTTCTTAAGGGGTCTGTTTGTGTGTCTATGTTGTTGCTATTTTGTCTTTTTGCTTAAAGGTAAATGATTGTACTAAAATAGAAAAGGAATACAAGGCCTTGGCCAAAAAACAAAAAAAAAAAAAAAGAAAAAAAAGAAAAAAAGGAGAACAAGAGGCTGTACATGCTCCAATGAGCCAAAAAGAAAAGGAAAACTGATGTAGGCTGTCTGAATATACAAATGCCCTGTCTGTACTGCTGCTTTTGTTGCCTGAATGAAATGCTTTCATTTATTTTTTTTACCAAAAAACTTCTTCACGTCATCCAACTAAACCCCATAAGAAAAGTAAGATGCTATGACCCCCTATTTGGATAGAAAAATGCCAACAACATTTGGTAAAACAGAACACATGTAAGAAAGTGGGTATCTCTGTAGGCGTGAGCAAGGTAATAGTAGATTTCTGAATGGGAATCGAAATGACTACACTTAAGTCGTAGTTGTCAAGGCACAATGGCGTGCATTCTTAATCTTATCAACACACTATTAGTTGCATCATTAAGATGTTCGTGCCATTATTCTTTTGTTTTAATATGATTTTTGCATGATGTTGACCACCAAGGACTTTCCAAGCTCTTGAACTCACACATATTAGAAAGTTCTTGTGTATTAGGGTCGTGTCACTCGTGTATCAGGGAATCTTAGATATTAAGAGAAAGATAATAGGAAGGTTAATTAGATAGATATTAGGAGAATTGTTTTGGCTTGAATTACTTGATTGGGTTTCCTTGTTGTATATATTGGAAAGTCTCCTCTTAATAAATCACCGATTCATTTGTGAAAATGTGGCCTTCTAAAGTTTTACATAAATCAATCCGAACTCAACCAATTTATTAATAGAGTTAGAAATGTTAATCCAAATTCTGAATTACAAGGCCAGAGTTGAGTTAGGTTTTATGGATTGGATTGCAATGGATAGGGACTGGTCAGCTTTGAGTCAGATTGTTGGGGGAGTTTGCAAGTAAGGAGTAAGTCGAATCTTCCTATTTATTTATATTGGGTTAAAAATGTCAACCGGAGCCCAGAATTCAGATTGGGTCAGATTTGGGTCAATGGGTCAGTTTTAAGAATATCTGCCCCCATAAAAGTTGAGCATATTAGGCGCATGGGACTCATGTAAATTTCAAGGACGGATGGGATCCCAATAAATCTATTATGAAAGATACAGCATCTTTTAGTCATGGGACCAATTTCAATGGGTGCAGTGGTAGTATAAGGTATGAGTTTGCTCCCCACATTATGTCGTGTGTTCGAAACTACTACAATTTATTCGGTGTGCATTTGTGTGGATTTAACAGTGTCACCCATGGGTCAAAGCCCACAAGGTTACCCATATCGTAAATCGAAAAAAATGGTACCTGTGATATGAGCGGCTTTAATGAAGACATATGCGCCCATCATAGGTAACATCAACATTAACTGCATCAAAACCATAATGGCAGCATAAGGTTATCTTCTTATTTGGAAATTGGATAAAGAGATCTTTAGTCACGGGAATTTCTTCGCACCAAATAATGGAAAATGAAGTCCATGGAAATCGAAATGTTTTTACTATTCCTCTTCCACAATAATGAAACCGCATTATTCTGCGGACTCTTTACATTTAGTGCATATAACTTTCTTCGAGTAAAAACATAAAAAGCAGACCAAGTTCTTGTGAAACCACGGGCACTACACAACTACACTAATGCAAACAAACATGCCAAAGGAAAAGTGATGATGAACAGTAGCATTTTTTTCTTTTTTGCCTAAAAGGAAATTTGTATTGAAGAGAAAAGAGGGGAGAGCATCAGCATGGCTTACCATTAAGCCCCACAAAAGAATATAAGGGCCAGGATAAAACCTCGGACCACTAAAAACAAAAGCTATTAGACTAACATATACATAGAAAAGAAAAGAAGAGAATATACAGCATAAACAAATACTATTCCTATTAATTGTTAGAATTCAAAATTTAAAAGAGGGATGTCAATATACCATATTTCAACTTGTTTTAATCAACCCAAAAGACAACTCATCTTAAATCACATAGGCTATGGGCCCATAGGAATGGTACACCTCTTGTTCAATATCTTCCTTTCAATTCATATACTTTGGGTCAAGAATGGCTTTTTACCTCAGTGGTAAGAGGCGTTAGCTGTCACTTAACTGCTTAGGGCTCAAACTCTAGGTATGCCACTTTCACTTGAGGGCTCTTTCCTCATTTGAGGTCCCCTTACCTCATCCGAGGTCTCCTTCACTCACCCGAGAGCTCTCCCACATGCATGGGTTCAAGAGTACCCAGGCCCGTATGGGTTAAAGTTTGGGTCATCATGCCGGTTGGCACAAGTACGTACAAGCCTATAGCTGGGGATGGACTTGTTTGGGATCTCTCAAAAATTGATGTCCGCAACACACAACGAGAATAGTCTTGTGTAATGGTCCACTTGTATTCGGATTATTAGACGCAATCGAAACCTCCTGTCAGAATAAGAGATAAAGGATAAGGGATAAGTAAGAAGTCGAAGTCTAAAAATAGATGAGATGAGGTTGAAATCTAAATATAGATGAGATGAAGATGAAATTTAAATTATTGATGTGAAGATTGTTACAGTCCAGCTTGGAATCAACTTTGTCCTCAAGGTAGTAAATTTGTAAAATGCTCTTATATTTGAGGAGCGACGAATGACAACAGAATGTTGCCTCCTGGATCAAACACCAAGTGGAGGAGGGAAAACTATTTTTATGATCGCAATTGTGCTACATCATTTATCTTAGATATGTCAAACTCTATCAATATAAGATCTCAACATTTACAGTCAAAGTATGAAAGATCTCGACATTTACAGTCATAGTATGAAGCTCGCAGTCAGTTCAAATTGAACAATATAAACATGTAGCAAGTTCGGCTTTCAACAAACAAGCCCACAAATTTGACCACATTGAAGTGGTTTTTGTAACTGCATTGAATGAGATTGCTTACTTAATTGACTACATCAATAGCTGTTTTTTTTTTTTTTTTAGATTTTCCTCTTCTTTGGGGTCACCTTGTCCTCAATATAAAAGGAATCATGTTTAGGGCATTCAAGTCGAATGTTGGGTCATGAGGAGATAGAAGCATAAGGCATTTGGAAAATAGCCGCCACACTAAGGTCCGAACTTAACGTAGAATAGTTGTGTGTGGTGTTAATTTCTTCTTTTGATGGGAGCCCTTTTGTAAATCGATTTGCTGAAGAAAATCTCGCTTAGAAATGGTAGAAGATAATAAGGGTTTTGACATCAGGTGAAAGATTTTTGTACTATTGCTCATCTGAGAGAGAGAAACAATCTGAAAGGTTTCTTTAGTCATGTAGATGGCAAGGAAGGGGAGTCCAGATCCTTTGAGCTTTTGACTAAGAGAATTCGAGTTTAGGAGTTGAATGCGCACTCCCGCAGTGGGGCCCACCAATTGAGAATCTGAGCTGCTCGAAAATGATCGCTATCACTATTATGGGATGTCCCAAAACTTTACTCCATCATAATTGGTCCTATCTTAAGATTGACCTGATGATGAATAATGTAATTCATCACACAGCCAATCTTACGGTGTGCTCAACTTCGATTGAAGTGAAATTTTGGGAAATCCCATGAATTGTGAGGGCATTTATTTGGGGGCATTCACTTGGAGCTACTTAGATTTTTAATGGGTTGGCCCTACTATAAAGTTCCACTCCTTTAAATTAGGGTTTTGTAAATTAGAGACTATGAAGCTCCCTCATGTTTCCCATGAATAGAGAAAGGAAAATAATATTCTCAAATTTTCAATAGTGGTCAGTCTCACTATGGGATTTTAAATATGATTAAGAATGTGATTAATGCTTAGGATTAATAATGCATAAAATTATGCTAATGAAATTCTTAATCATATGTTCAATCTCTCGGTGGGACCAACTCCTACTTGGGTAAAATCGAAGGACATCCAGTGCATAAAAGGGCATTCATTTTGAGTGGCTTGAGTTTTCAATAGGTGGGCAATGAATTGGCTTGAATTTTCAATAGGTGGGCCCATTGGGAGGTCTATGTCTTCATCTCATGGGAAGCATGAGGGAGAGACACACATGCAATTCACACTCAAGGAGGGAACGAAGGAGAAGAGTCCTGTTACTATGGACTTTGACTTAGAGAAATTCTGTGTTGAAAGAGTGGCACTCCATGAGAGATTTGGGAGTCCACCGTATGGACTCTCCCGTGTGAAATTTCATCTCAAGTGCTAATGAAGAGGTGAGCCCATGCCCAACATATGGGGTATCCCTAAAATTTTAAATTTTGGGATACCCGATACACTTATACGTCTTCTGTTTTGAGCAGCTTGGATCTCCATAAATGGGCCTCACCGTTGAGATGAACTCCAACGCATGATTTCACTAACTTCGAAAACTCTAATTGGGAAAAAAACTACAACTACGGGCCTTATCGTCTATGCCAACAAACAAAACCAAGCACTATAAATTGAAAGTTATAAAAAAAACTCACAACCCTTTCCCAGTTGCAACTCAATCTAAGGACTACTTTGATCCTGCCGACTACTCACACTACACATTCAATGCGCTTGAACCAACCACCTTAAATGCCTCTTCAAGATGAATCTACTTCAGAAAAATAGCATAAAGAACCTTCAAAGACTTGAACTTCAGCACAATAACTTAAAACTTTGGAGAGGGAAACAATCTCATAATTGATCTCTAGGTTTTTGGATGGGAGAGAGATCCTCTAGAGTTGAGAGGAGAATGCCATAAATAAGTTTTAATTCATGCCTTAAGACTTGTAAAGCAAGTAGGACTCAAATTAATATTCTGAGAAAAATTAGAAAGTGTTTCTGGATCAGACTTCTATTTTCACGAATGGTCCGCACTATTCAATTCAATCATTTATTTTTTACGCTTATATTTCAGTGGTTATTACAATCGAATCAAAGTTTAAATTTGGCTAATATTCTTTCAAAATTGAATCATTCCCTTTCTGACCGATCAGCATGCATATGTCATCATGCTACAGTATCCAAAGCACTTAGTTAGGTTCACCAGTCAAAATGGATGTATGGATAGGACTGAAAGTAGGTTTTATTATTTGGAACTCTTTATAAGTATAACTAAATGAAAAGCCATACAGAAATTATGCACATTATTATTTTGTGGAATTGACGTCTAATCTGCTAGTCCCAGATGGGGTCGGTCGATACCTGATCCGTCTCGAATGTCTTTGTGCATTCTGACGGTTGTGGTCACTGCGAATGACCTGCAAATTCTATGGATCTCTGGAGTATCCGAACTAGGGCTCCCATCTCCTTATAAATAAGAATCCACTGGATGTCACAAGACTACATACTCGAGCGGAAACTCCACATCTCTTGACTAGCTAGGATGGCATGGGAAGATATGCTGATGCCGAATTGGCGATCCAAATCTCTCTAATTGCTCCCAAACCAAACTCTCCAAGGATGATCACGAGTTAAGACTTTGAGTGAAAGATTAATTTTGGTGTCTGCATTAATCCAACTCGGGGCCTGTGGCAGGCTGGCTACACAATTTCTAACCCACTTGTAGGCGAACGTACGTTCAAACTTGAAGTTGGAAAAGGGAATATCTCAACTAGAGTTAACAAGTCATCTTGTGTAAGTTTTGTACTTGAGCTAGATATTTTATTGAATTTTATTTGATAGATCAATATTGGAACGAGAGGCTAGTTTATTGATATCTTCCATTGAGAGTTGGCTACACAACTACTAATAGTTTGTTGTCTGGATCAGTTCATATCATGCACATCTCATGAGTAGCTTAACAATTGATGGTCCTAGTTTAAAGTTGAGTTTAAAAAGAAAAAGAAACAGAAAAAAAGAATGTCTGGTTTTTTACCCTCCTTTAGCCATGTCAGCAGTTTAATCCTCATTAGCAATTGGTACTCCTAAAAAGCAGTTCAATCCTCATTAGCCCGTATGTTTAATTTCCAAATCTTCCAGTCTCATCTACAGATTACTCATTTCTAAATAGAGCTGTCATTCTTTACCACTAAGGTATGGAGCCGTTCTCGCTCTATTGTAACTTATTAAATCTTTGATTCAAAAGTTCTCTCTCTAGGAGTTCCTAGGACAAATGCATTAAAGGGCATTGAATTTTTATATTCTAACCTATATAGCGCAAATAAAGGTATGTGGCCATGCTTATCAAATATACTTTAACCCGAAACTTAAAATTAGTATAGAATATTCAAAAGTCGATATTAAGGCATTTCTTAGCAAATTAGAATTCTTTTCAACTGAATCTTTTCTTTAAAATCTAATGGATAACTTCCTTTAGCTAATTATTTTATCTACCTCATTTCTTCCTTTTCAGTGCTCAAATGTTGCTTTCCTGAGTTGTTGTGAAGTTTAATTCCTTTCTTTTTTCTGTTATCTTTTGTTCTATGCTCCTTCTTTAAGAGTTTCTCCAATTTGGGATGGTGTTTATTGTAAACATCCCCTTGCGGTTTTCTCTCTGTAATTTGGGGATTATTGCCCTCTTCCCTCCTTTTTTTTAATACAAATTTACCCTTAAGTCAAAAAAAAAAAAAAAATCTACCTCACTTCAGCACTGACTAAATTGAATGGTAATATTCAAGGTCATGTGTTTTTGTGTGCATTGTTTTTTTGTTGTTCTCTCTCTCTCTCTATCTTAATTCTTTTCAGTAGATTTTAACATAATTTACATATTACATAATATATGAAAGTCTTGGATGTGAAACTCACAACCAAAAAAAGTTTAAAAAATGGAAAATAAGTTTTTAACCAAATTGTTATAAGTTTCAAACATTACTATAACTCTTCACCTTTCATTTCCTAACAACAGTCTCGGTTTTCTTTCCATTTTTTTTTTAATTTCTGTGTTTTTTTTATTTTTTAATCAAAATTAACCTCAATTGATAATATCCATTTACCCCAAGAAATGCCTTTTGCTCTACTCTTGTATGTACATAACTCTAGACATATATTGTACTCATATATACAAAGGGCTTATCCTATGTGTGAGGTGTGCATGAAGGCTTCCATGCGCACCTTGCTATATATGAGTCCCACTTACGGATAGGACTGGGCTGGGGTACATTTATCTGGGTGGGCCTTGCAATATACAATACGGCGAGAGCTCACTTGATGATCATAACCCCTTGATCAACAACATACAACTTTCACTGCTTACAAAGTTGAACCGTGATCAAATGTTGCAGTCCCTTATGATGGGTGTGAAAAATGGAGCCAATGACTTACAGAGGTGTGCTTAGAATAATTTCTCCACACACAAGTACAAATTTGTCTGTACCTTAGAGAGAGAAGTCCAACATCTTCATACAATAACATGTTTTGAAATAGACCACAATGTAAGAGAAAGTAGATGGATAGAATATTGTGGGGGTGGGGGTGGGGGTGGGGGAGGGGTATTTTAAACTTGTTGGCTACCGAGTCAAGATCACCTTGTGTTACTTTTTCCACAAGGTGATTAATGGTGTGGACAGGAGTGGATGGATAGGCCGGTTGACATGAATATTGACTAAGATTCTTGAAATTTATTTTCTGTAATGAAGATTTTCCTTAAGCATAAAACTTCTTTCTAATCAAATGAATAAAACATTAATTTCTTTTAAGGAGGTTTTTTTTTTAAGGGTATTTTAAGGAGTAAGCTGCATTAGAGCTGCGTCTTTTCTATTAAAGAGATTGAATATTTGCAATATTTATCATATATATACTTCTCATGTTGAAGGCATATATAATATTACTCAATATCTAATCCACAAGAGGGCCTGTGTAATACTCCAACCTAAGCATGGGCTCAAGCAACTGGCTTCAGTCTTGCATCTTGCTGCTGTCTTTGAAAATCAGAGCTGGAAACTACTCCCCATCTTCTATTCCATTGTGCTTTTGCATCTTCAACCTGGAGCTGGATCCTTCATGAAGCAAATGCCCCCCTTGGCTGGTCCTATGTCTCCTTCAAAGATCTAGCATGCTCTCTCCCTCAACAGTGACAGGTTGGCCTGCAAAGGTGCTGCCTCCATCTTCTTCTCCACCACTTTTGCTATATGGAATGGAAATGTAGGAATGATTACCTTTACAGTAACATTAGAGTCTCTCAGACAGGGTCATTAACTACCTGACCGAGCTCTTCAAAGTTTCTCTCAGGTTAGAAAAACCCTTTTCTGGTGTACCTCTTCAAGCATTCTGCAATTTTTTTTCTACTCTCCCCTAACTCTATTTTTTAGGGGGTTCAGCCACTATTTTTTCTCTCCATGTGTTCTCTGTTCTGTGGCTGCTTGGCTCCCCTATCTTGTTTTGGGCTATCTTGCTTTTTGTATCCCCCACTACAACTTGCCTTTAGCAAAAGAAGAAAAAAAAAAAGAAAAAGAAAAGAGGGCTTGTGTAATATGACCAAGTTTTTATGATATGAGTTATATATATTAGGAGAATGTGTAATCCTTGCATGTTATATAATACTTGTATCTTAATGTTTGCCAACACTATTGTTCTTATGATGTTTAGGACACGATGACACTGAAATGAATTGTTAATTGCATTTGTTACCCATTCCTACCAACACCTCGAGGCATTAATAGAGGCAGCATAAATACTTTTCAATACTCCCTTTTAGGTAGAGCTCAATCCTTAATGCTCTCAATCAGATGGAACCTGGTCGGTGCAGTTTTGGCGACACGCATTTTTTTCACTCTAAATTGTTCTTTTTGGAATTTAAACTCACGACCAGTTGGCCCTGATACTATATTACCATTTCTACCAAAACCTCAAGATGTTAGGAGAGGTATCATAAATACTTTTCACTACTCCTTGGGTGGAGCTCACTTCTCAACATTTGTTAGTAACTGAAGTTCAAGAAGTTATTTCATAATAATGTTTGATGTAACTTTTTTCATGATTCATTTACTAATTAAATGGGCAAGTCTAATAGAGCCGTGCTACAGGGCCCGGATTTTGTCCCGGGCTCTGTAGAATTTTTGAGTCTAATAATCTATAAATTTGTATTTCTTGTATGATAAATGTAAACATTGATGTTATTAAATTAAAGGTGTCTATATCACTTCTCTGTAAAGATAGATTTGGTTGAAAATAGTCAAGCTCACTCCATATTAATTCATAATACTTGGGCTGTAGGTGATTGTTCTTCGCATTAGTCATATTTGTGAAGGAGCAGTTTTCATATCTATTTGTTCTTCCCCTCCTGTTCGATCTGCTATATTTCGAAAGGAGCTGCAGGCCTTATATACACTGATTTTGGGTAATGACTATCCAATCAAGCAGATCCAGCCTTAGTGGGAGAGGTATTAGTGAACAAGGACATTGCACCAGCAATTACCTAGAAATATTAGAGATCATATGAAGGTTGAAACACCTATGAAGACGACTACACCAATTAAGAAGGCGCAGCTGGACAAAGACTTGACCAAAAGACAACTGAAACCAGATGAGGTCATGAACTAGTGAGAGCATATTGAAACCCTGATTGAATGGATAAAACTTCTTTGGTCATCAGAAGACAAATCTTCCTAAACCCACATGAGAGATCATACATTATTTCTTAAATAAAAGTTTTCAGAAACAAAATTAACTTCATCCACTAATTACGTTTAAACTGTGTATACAGCTGAACTGCTGTGAATTTCCACTTCAGTTAAGCAAGTCTTAGATTAAAAACTCATCTGTGCATCCATCAAGAATGAGGATATTCTTATTTCTTGAAGAAGTACTGAAGAAGAAATAAAGAATATGAGATGGGAGAAAGAAGTCAAGCCAAAGAAAGTCAAATGGAAGAAAAGTTTGTGAGCAATATAGAGTTAGAAAGTGAGTTTCCTTCATAGGAAGATGGAATTCGTTGATAGGAAGCCTGAATAATGAATGGTAAATGCATGTCAGAAGGTAGTCCCAAGTTTTATACGTCCTAATGCAAGTCACTCAGGTTTTGAGTGTTGGCAGATTCATTTGGATGGACAAAATTTGGGTCTATAAAATGTAATTTTATATTTATTTTAGATAGACCGTATCAAGCATCGAAGAACTCTGAAGATGCATCAAAGACAAAGTTCGGAATTAGATTAGTTCATCCAATCGAACAAACCCTCTATCCGATAGATCGAAGCTAAACAGGCTATCAGTTATTTAGACTGTTGGATCGATCGGACCTGAAGAGTTCTTAGTTAGCGCCTGTTCGATCGATCGGTTTTGAAGACGTCTTAATTATTTCAGCCTATCCGATACATTCGGACAGCGGCGGATTTGCTTTTTGTTACAAGATCTTTTGTTTCAAACCTCCGTTTCTAATGCTGTTTCTTGTATACGATCCATAACCTCTTCAAAACCTCGAAACGTCACAAAAGAATCTATCTCTCATAGATCTAAACTCTAGACCATTACCAGAGAGATTTATCATCTCCAAAGAGCCTTTGTGAGGATTATGAGCTGAAGCCGTCTTCGTCTAGAGACTCATCCCCTACATTCTCAGTTGATTCGCCTTATTCAAGACGTGGAGATTAAAGTACATAAAGAAGGTGAACTCGTCGGCAAGATCCACTATGGTCTTAGGTTGTGTTCAACCGTAAAGGATAGTGAATTTATCTTATAACCTTCGTTTTATTAGTGCTTTGATCTTTTCGGACTAGGATGAGGTCCCGTGGTTTTTTCCCTATTCAGGGTTTTTCACGTATAAATTCTAGTGTCCATCTGTGTAATTGATTGATTGATTAACTTAGATTTTTACTTCCGCATTTTCATATTGAAATGTGTGTTGGGACTGTATTTATCTGTAGGGTTGATTCGTGATCAACTCTCTTGGAATTTCAAAGTCCATGTTAAACCAAAAGTCTATTGACAAAGTTAATAATGCCTCACATTCTGTCCTTTCAATTCATCACACAGTTCATCAAAGAATGTATGGAAGTGATGCACATATACAAACCCTAATCCATGGTTAGGTGCATGAAGAATATTGCAAGAATTTGTGTAAAATCTTCCATGGCCGTCTTTATAAATATCTTGAGTTTAGATTCATTAATGATGAAACAGCCTACTTAGGTTTGGATCCACAGTCTCTGGGAAGGCCGTTACAATCACCATTGAACAGTTTGTGTAAAACAAACTCAAAGGTTTTCTTAAAATAAATAAATAAAACCCTCAAAGATAGAGAATCTCTCAGAAAAAGAGAAGAAAAATAAACTGAAATCACATGCAAATATGATCATCACCCTTAGATTCACACACCCCAACTAAAGATACAAGTAAACGCCCACTAAGAGAAGGGAAGTCTATATTCTTCGGAAAAACTCAATTCAAAAGTCCCTTTTTCATTCTTTACTTTTTTGTGGTTAAAGATTTTGGTAAGTCTTAATCCAAGCAGAAGATCTTTTTACCTCAAACTGTTAGTGAAGGGCATGACACGACAACGTATATCAACACTCCCTCTTGAACAGAAAGCCGCAGATTGATCGATGGAGGTAACACGTGAACTCTAGCTCTCATACCATGTTAATTACTGGAAACACCAAAAGTTCGTATTGATAGTAAACGGTACAACAATATATATCAACAAGAATGAAATAAAAAAACCTTTAAAAGATAAAACTAATGAAAAGCTAAATTACTCTAAGTTCATTATTAGCCTACATCCTATGATAAAATGTCTATAACTTTAATAAAGTTAGAATCACACAAATTTGGATTAATTTGAACGTTAATAATTCATCAGCGGATCCATAGAAAATCCAAAGAATAGTTGCCCATATTTCTACGTTGTGTTTGGATTGTAGTTGATAATTGCAGCCTTCCACTGGCTGTACATAAAAAAAAAATCCATATATTTGGCTCGTGAAATTAATACAATTCTCTAAAGAGAAGTGGCAATTTACCCACAGAATTGTTTATTTACTGTATCAACGTGATATTTACAACATTACAGTAAACCTCATAGTTCCAACATCAAGTCATTATCAAAACAGAAAAAAATGTAAGCCACTACAAAATAGAAGACTTTCATTGGTTAACCCTCACTAATTTTATCTAGTGGCCACCTAGGTGATATTATTATTGCCTATAATCCATTTCCCACTATCAAGATTAGATGAAGAAGCATGTCTATAAATTGGGTGTCCTTTAACATGATAACCCTCACACTACATCTATTGCTAAGACTCATAGCTCTGAATGCCAGTAAGACTTCCTAATTGGGTATGATTTGCATGTTTATGTGGTTTATTTCTAATTCATGCAGAACTACAATTAGGAAACTTAATCCAGTTACAATCTTGGTAGATCCTACGGTGGATTCACATCTAAGGGGGGTCTAGATATATATGAATTATCTGAATCATATCTTTTACTTCTGATTCCTGCAGCCATGATAGGCACCATCAACCTGCTCTACAAACCACAGCGAGCCCCATCTCTGTCCTGGCTTACATTTTTACTTTTTATATATGTTTTGGGTATTCTTTATTGTTATCACATGTGATAATTGAATTAACATAATTCTAACGTTTGTGCAGTTTGAGAATGAAGATCTTACTCATACTCCTGGTTGCATTTGCTTCAAGCTTACTAATTTCTACATCCTACGCTGAAAAGAAGGGAAGTGAAGAGAATCCTCTGAACTTTTCAGTGGAAGAGGGTCACCAAGACATGAAACAGGAGGACCGTTTTCTTCACAAAAAGATAGACATGGGTCGAAAGATAGAGGGTGGAATCAAAGGTCCATACGTGATCAGGCCCAAAAATCTTGTAGAAAAAACTGGTAATCTACAAGTAACTAAAAACACAGCAGAAGAAGACGACGACGACGATGACGACGGCGTTCCTAGTCCTCCTCGTGATTCCTCTAGTGATTCACATCGCCGGTATCCCTATCCCTATGATGCTATCGGGAACAGGAGCAATGATGTACCAAAGCCATCTCCATGAGGAGTTGGCGTTGTGTGCTTATGATACATGCATGTATTGTCATGGATAAACAAGCCTTGTGAAATAAATCCTATGTAAAAAGGAAAGAAAAAAAATATCATATCTTAAAATAAATGTCCATGACTGGCTTGCTTTTGTGTGTATTTTGTTCCTTGTGCTATCTATAAACAACCGTTACGGACTACAAATTTCATAAGAGCAATAGAGACAACTCAGTAGGTCATGTAAAATGTACTGTGATGAATGAGTGTGATGGGGGGATTTTGTGTAATTGAAAGTTCTTATAATAGATTAGATTCTCAGCAGAAAAATCATATAATCATTCCGATTCGATCATCACAACCATTGACTTAAGGGCTCAGAAGTTTAGCAGTTGTTTTTAGTAACATGTTTTATGAGATTTACTTCAATAGTGAATATAATTCAGAAGAGTGTTAGATTAGGGTGAGTGGAAATTCATGGGATTGATTATGAGAGGTTTGAATTGATGATAGATTGTTCCTCTGTACTAATTTTTTGACCTCTCATTGAGAAGAGTATGAAATATTTTGTATACTTAATAATCTATTTTGTTGATTACTCTTTAATGGGTACAATGATCAGAGTACATATTAAAGAAGGTTGCATTAGAATCATGGTAGGAATCATTATAGGATCCTAATAAAGGTCAATGATAAGATTATGTAAAGATAAAATCTGTCCTACTTTTCTTATGTCATATATACTCTTAAATAATCTGTATTATCAATAAAAATATTGTCGTTATGTGATCAAATGCAATCTGGCTACCAAATCCCTAAAAAAAAAAAAGATACTCACTTTCCACAAAATCGTGGAAAACCCTCACTTGGAAATTGTAAATCTCCAGGGGTTGGAACTAAGGAACTCCTTATTTTTTAGGATTTTCAGATCCGACCTCCCCAGCATATAGGATTTAAAAGTACTCTTCACTTTCATGGATTTGTGCACTTAAAACTAGTTTTTCCAGCTCGATACATCAATATCAACATGACATCTTCAGCTATACAATTCCTCAATGAGGAACCCCTGTTCATGGAGGAAGCCTCAAATCTGTCCAGTCCTCATTTGTTACCAAATGTGCAATAAAATCTATGTGGTAGCATGTCATGGCCAGAGTAGATCTGGCTACTTTGGAACTATCAACCCCTTATGCAATAATTGGCACAGAACCTCCTTCTCTTCCTCCCTCTCGCTAATAGAGTACTCCTCTAAAACCCAACATCAAATTTTCGAATATATGTTCCATCCATTACAATTATATGTCTTTTAACTTAAATATTTACAGGTTCAAAGATCAAACAGAACCAGTGCCCACAAAACTTAGTCTAAATGAAGGAAGGGAAACCCAGAAAAGAATTAAAGAAGACTTAATGAACATTATGCTCATATGAAAGAAAATACTGCAAACAAGCCCCTTGAGGATTTTCTCTTTCAGAGGAAATCCTATAATTTACTACTTGGATTTAAACGAAAGACAAACAAGTCCCTTGAGGTGCAGAGTTCTTGAGTTCTCTGAAATCTCAAAACGTAAGGTGATTGATATAACATAATTTTTCTCATTGAATCATACTAGGTTACAATGTCAAGCTTTCAACTGAAAGAAAGATGATGCTTTGATACAAAAAAAAAAAAAAAAGGGTAAGAAATTTAGGTTAGCAATAATTTCCTATCTTTGCCAACATGCTCATGGTTGAGTGGTGTCGGCAGTTGGCATATTGTTTCACACAGATGCCGAGATCCCTGGTTGCTCAAGTTAAAAGTACCATGTTGTCCGGTTGTCCAACATAGGAAAAAAAATGAAATAATTTCCTATCTTTAACTTAAAATTAGTTACACAAAATCTTCAGCACTGTGTGCTTAAAGTGTGTTCAAGTGTGTTCTCCAATGCATCCCTTTAGGCATTGGATTATATATAGTAGAAGCTCGATATTAGGGATACAAACAAGTCCAATTCGGGACAGGACCACGGTGGATTTGGGTCCATATCTGAATTCGAAATAAAATAAAGAATACATTAACATAATTTGCTAAAATAGCTTCATAATGATTTTTTAATATACAAGCAGGGTTATTAAATGATATATGATTAAAGCTAAGTACACTCTCAAATATAAATATAACTCAATCCACCATATGGGCCATGGCACCTATATATACTTTTAGTTTTGAATGTAATTGTCCTCCATCCAGATCCCTTGTCGAAACATGTAGGTGTATGATTCCAGATCTGAATGTTATTGATCCTATATGTAAGAATCCGAATCGACCTCCAAATTCTCCCATTTCTCTAAACATAGGTTCCGTATCCAAAAAAAAACAAGGAACTTGGACCCCAATTAATCAAAATATATAGCATACAAGCCATTTGTAAAAAAAATCAAAAGAACAATCTTTAGAGGCTACATATCAAACTTCTAAATCATAATGGAACCTTTCTTTTACACAAACTGATAATCAACTTAAACTTGATTTCTTCGAAAATAGAAAATAGAAAATAATAAGATTAGCAGCTAGATGAAAGCACTGGCATTGTCACAAAAAGAAAACCATGTGGGGCGGAATAAATAAAAATAAGAAAAAAAAAATAAAGGGACTTGTGAAGGCAGAACAGGATCCACATCTATTTGTAAGTCCTTAATTGAAATGTTTGGGTGCAACTTTCATTATCTCAGTCTATATTATCAAGACTACTAGAAACAAATGTGTCTCTGATAACTAGATGCCGTCCATCAACCGAACTACAATGTTGCTCAAAGATGACCACGCTACTCGTCCCTCTGCAGCTTAAAAGAAGGCCATCACCTTCTCTTTATCTTAACCTCTTTTGTGCTGATAATTTTCTTGCTACTTGAATTATGGTTTTTTGGGCTTCTTGCATGGCTATAATCTATGATGCACACATACGTTGTGTACATGGTAAGGACATTGGTTTTACACATAAAAAGTGAAGTATTGGACACGATAGGTTGCCCATTTTGAAATTTCTATACATCATAGGCTATAATCTTTCCTTTTGTTTGTTCTTCCCACGTTGGGGGCGAAATTCTTATTGGGGGCTCCTTTTGCCCTATGATTAATATTTTTTGTTTTTTATGACGTGCCTAAGGACTATTCAACCAGGTGGTGCCTGCTGTAATTGAGGGCCCACATCTTAAAATAATAATTATAATTTTAAATAGAGATATATATAAATATTTAAATGAAATGTAAATGGATATTAACATATAATTCATTCTACTGTCACAGTTAAAATCAAATGTTTTAATGATTAAATAGGATAATTTGATATATATCAACTCATACAGGTATATACGATTTAGAATAGGAGCAAACGAGATGTATGATATTAGTGAATTTACAAAAAAAAAAAAAAAAAAGGTAAGGGAGGTCGAGCTGGGTATATTATATGTTTCAATCTTCACTACACAGTCACGGACGAAATACAACTTTTAAAACCAAATGTTTTGATGATTAAATAAGTAATATGGAAATATCAGATTTTCCGGTATGTGGTAGTGGAAGAATAAAGAACCAATTTTATTTATAAGCTAATAAATTTAAAATACCTTATCCGCACAGTCCTAAAATACTTCTTCAGTTGCATTTATTAAAATTTTTAAATATTTCATCATGTAAGAATAATGATAGTTTATAGATTCGATTCCTTTTGTCTAACCGCATGAGAAGGGTGTACTACATATTATTGTGAATCCCCAAAAGGAATGTCAGTTGTCGATGCTATGCCACGAAGCGGGCTGCTACTTTTATATATATAAATTTACAATTTAGATGGGAAAAGAAGGCAGAATAGGATCCTTTGATTTAAAGTCAGTTGAAACCCATGTGACGAGTGCACATGTTGATCATACTAATTAAGAACCAAGAAATATTTGAGAAATAAAAGAGTTTAATAATAAGTTGGTCATGAGAAAAAATAAAATATAAAAAATGAACCCAACAAAAAAAGTATACATATAAACAAAAGAAGTTAGAAGCCTCAGTTCCAAGAAACATAAATTTTTGTCAGTAAATCTAATTTTTGTAGTAAAAATCATGACACAATTGATTGATATACGTGAATTTGACCCATAGAATCTAATTTTTTAAAGTTATTTACTTGCTTTATCTATTTTTATCGATTTGCTTTTCATCAATCATGTTTGAGGCAAGAAGTGATCGATCTCCATTTTAATCAATCACCTTTAATTTGGGGCAATGACCCCTTTTATCATTTGGGCAACAAGTAACTCCCAGCTTTGTCTCACGTCATCTTTAATCATTGGCTTTTCTCAGGAAGAGAATGGGCAATAAAGAAGTCCTTCCTCTTTAAGCAATGCAAGTCTAATATTCAACTTTTGAAAAAAAAAAAAAAAAAACATATAATGTCATATGATTACATCATAATTTTTTCAATTTAAAATTATCCTGCTCTTTTTTGTCTAAGGAAATGGAGTGGGGAATCCAGAAAAGAAGCCGATCCTTTTATTAAAATATTGTGGATAATTTTTTATTATTTTCAATATTAATTTACTTTAATCTTAAAAAAAATGTTATGTCAAGTTTTTATTGTGGATTGACATAATAGACGCATTGTTTAAATTAGAAACCATCATGCATCACTGGTGTTGATGTGATGAGTGTAACCCACAACACCTTCCATGCTTTGGCAATAATTTATTGACCTTAATGATAGTCCTCCATTTGCACCCATTTTTCTTTTCTTTACCTTGCAATCTCTCTCTCTCTCTCTCTCTCTCTCTCTCTCTGTATTTTTCCTCTTTATGCTTCAGCCATCCTCCGCCGGAAGATCTGCGTTCTCACCTTGATTGAAAAAGCTCAGATTTTTGAAAAATTCTATTTGAAAAATAAAAATTTAAAATTACATTTGTAATGAGAAAACATAAAATATAAAAAAGGTGAAACAAAAAAGTATAAATATAAAGAAAACAAGTTAGAAGCCTCAAACTAGAAGAAACAAAAATTTTATTAGTAAATCTGTTTTTGTAGTAAAAATCATGATACAAACACCCATTGGCTTAAAATTTAATTTTCTGATTTATTTAGTTGCTTTAGCACTTCTAATTTATTTGTTTTTCATCGACTATCTCTGAGGCAACAAGTCAGTCCAACTTTTACTCAATCACGTTTGGGACAATGATTCACCATTTGGGCAACAATATAAGTAAATTCCCAGTTTTTATCTACATCGTCTTTTAATCATTAGCTTTCTCAAGAGGACAGATAATAATCCCTAGAAAACACAAATCCTAAGGCTTCCTCTTTTCTCAATTTTATAGTTTTTAAAATTTCTTTCCAATTTTTTCCCATTTTCGGAATGACATTGATACAAGGCTAATGCAAATCCGCCCTCTCTCCATGGGGCTTTCCCAAGAAAATGTTTGACTTACCTGGAGTGTGGGGGAGGCAGGGAGCAGGGGACTTCACATGCCTAGGAGAATAATCAGTTCTCAAAGAGGCCGGACACCCTCAGCGGAGAGAGAGAGAAGACATTGGTACGAGGCTAATACATACTCGCATCACTGATACGACTATATGCGTTGGGCTTTTGCATAATACAATACTAGAACCCATGATATCAGCCTCTAAGATTATGTGTCCACATGAAGATACTTACATGAACTTGGTCCCAATCAGTTGGAATTAAGTTCGCCACTCACTGCCACCTTGGTTACTCTCACTTGAAATGGACTGGGCCGTTTTCTGCTATTGCCCATTTGGAGCTAAGCTATGAGAATGAGTATTTCTTGCTGTCCAAATGACCAAGCCTATCTCCTTGTCGGCCTCATCAATATGATTGAACTTCTCATCAATCTCATGCTCCACTGCTAACACTAGTCTGGGTGCCATTTTTGTAACTCTGCTTGTTTTATAGAAGGTTAGACATGGTAAGATGTTTCAAGATACAAATCCTTCCTTGCCTTCCGCAATCAGCAGTTGCAAAGAAGAGCCATTAGATGACTGCTCCCTGCTTCATCTTCATATCAATCATCTTCTTCTTCTAATATTCCTTGTTGCACAATTTGATCTTGATTTTGCCAGCGGAACTCATTCGTCAATGCCTTTCTATTCATGGCCCAACCAGTGTTGACTATTATCAAAAGTAGAGCAAGAGTCACCAACTTCATTCTCTTTTCTTGCAACTAAAAGATTTCCACTTCACCCTCACCCAAAGTAAAGAAAATATAACAAAATAAAAAAGCTGGTTTTGGTTTTGTTCATTGCTTGGCTTTTTATAGTGAGCGAGAGACTATTGGATGACGTCATTGAGGGTGGCTTAGAACTCTTCCATTATGGGGTTTCCACCAAAATGAGACAATATTTAGTGGGTTGATGATGTTTTTGAAGAAATGGTTTGTTTAACTTCATTAAATGAAGGATTGAGGAAAATGCCCAACCACATTAGCATTAATTTAGATTGACCACCTTCAATTATAGCCTGAAATCAAATGGAAATAGTGGCTCAAGAATTTCTTAGAAGCTATCCTACTCATTTTTAGGATATGTTAAGCAGCTTGATGTGGGTCGCGTTTTGACAGCACAATAAATCGATTGTAAGTTTTGTAACCATGTCTCATTTTAAAAGTTAATAATGTGGCAATATCACTTGAAATGGACTGGGCCGTTTTCTGCTATTGCCCATTTGGAGCTAAGCTATGTGAATGAGTATTTCTTGCTGTCCAAATGACCAAGCCTATCTCCTTGTCGGCCTCATCAATATGATTGAACTTCTCATCAATCTCATGCTCCACTGCTAACACTAGTCTGGGTGCCATTTTTGTAACTCTGCTTGTTTTATAGAAGGTTAGACGTGGTAAGATGTTTCAAGATACAAATCCTTCCTTGCCTTCCGCAATCAGCAGTTGCAAAGAAGAGCCATTAGATGAGTGCTCCCTGTCGTGACCCCAGATTAGGGCCGAGGCCCTAATCTGGCGCTGCGATGTTTCCCACAGGTTCCCGCGGTGAGGATTCCATGCATATTTCGAATCATCTCACTATCACACATAAATATTTATTTGTGGAAGCGTGTGGCAAACACACAAGTAACATCACACATAAGATAGAGTAAAAAACAACTCATGTCAGAGGGAAAAACATAACTAGCATACCAACTAGTTCAAGTTTAAAGTTATGCAAACACACAAGCATAAAATTAAGTTTTTACATTCCCAAAAGATAGCCAGCAAAGGCTAACAACAAAGTTTCCAAAGTGTTTTGCATCTCAAGCCCCAACCCGACGTCTAGATGACATCATTGGGCTGCCATTCCCGCTCAACAGGCTACTCTATAGCCACCTCCTCGAGGGCAACGAAACCTGGATTTGAGCGTCAAAACGAAAGGGTCAGACACGACGATTTGGCAGGCAAAAGAATGAAGTACATTCATGCTATAACATAGTAGTTTAAAAATTTGTAAAACAACAGGTATGATAAGGAAAAGCTGAATAAAACAAAGTAAATCAATGACAATAGCATTTATAAGATCCCATAATAAATCAAGATGACCATTCAAAACAATACCTTGGCAACCACATGTAGCTATATTCTCCGTCGCACGAATTGACAAAAGCACTCACGACATAAATTCTCCGTCACACAAGGTGAAGGGAGACACTATCATAAATTGTAGTAACCCAGTAAAACTGAGAACCATACACAAGTCCAACCTGCGGAACGGGCTAAACAAGCAAGCATGTACGTATTTTCCAAACTAATGTTGGACAAGATTTAAGGACCTAAGGTAGCGGATCAAATTGACAATGGTCGTCCAAGCTAAGTGGAGCCGCACAAAATACACACGCTTTCAAAACAATGTTTGACACTTTCAAATCCGGGAACTACTCACTCTACATTCAAGTACATGCACACTCGTTCAAGAAAGTTCACGAAATAGTAGTCCCGACACGATGTGTATAAAAACACTATTCCCTCAATGATTCCCAAACGAGTTTTAAATCAAAACCTTGGAAATATTCTTTTTAAAATGATACGAATCACAAAACGAGAATTTGGTTTATAAATCACAATTCCACATCAAGACCTTAAGACCGTAACCGTCGAATCATATATACTTTGAAATCACATGTCGATCATTTGTTTAGATGATGCCCAATTTTTAAACGACATTAAGGATATCAAGGTACACACATCGACCAAGAAGGGTCCACAAGTGATTGAAATAGAAAAACCCCTTCATTCCTCTTCAATCCCCCAAAACTCCCTGGGAGGTCGGTCACCTGTCGGCAGATAGGCGGCTAACCGACTGGTCACCGATTGCCCCATCAAAATCCTGATTTCCACCTTACTGATCTGGTGACCGACCATGTGCGGTCACCAGTCGGTCACCAGGTCGACTAGCTAACTGGTGACCGCTTGCTGACCGTCCAGTCAGCGGTAGTTCAGTTTTTAAACTATTTTCAGCTCCCCATTTTCCTCCAAAATATTTCTCTTACAACCTACTTCTTTCCATGCAAATAATTGAAGTCAAAAGCTCATTCAATTCATCATTCAATACTTCCATTTCATCACTTCAAATCTAAACAACCAAATCTCCTTCATTCACTTCTCAATTTTCAACAATCCAAGCATAAAAATACCAATTTAAATGAAACCAATGACAAAACTGAATTCAATGAAATGCATCAAAATATATGAGCATTAAAACACATGTTTAATAAACTAAACTTCAAAACAAAACAAAATTAAACATAGTTAGTTCAAAAACAAGAAATCAAGATAAAAATCCATAAATCAACACATGCACATTCATATTTCATTCATTCACTTGCCTTGGCTCAAAATGCACTCAAAGGTGATCCCCAACACTCCTTTCTACTGCTAAACTCCAATCTACAATAAGCCCCATAAAAAGAGCTCAAAATCAAAGAAGTTTTTGAAAAAGAAAGGCTTCCTCCATAGGAAGCCTTGCATGCATGATAATGGAGCTCTAATGGACTCCAAAAGGCCATGAGGCCATGGATGGAAGATGGAAACCACTACTTACCTTTAGTAGCTCTAACAATGGAGAAAAGTCTCAAAGAGAAGATGAGTCCAACTGATATCCCTCGAAAATAGTACCAATAGAAAGCTTGAAAGATGAGAGAGTTTGATGAACTCAAATATCCGTTTTGGTCAAGAGAAATCCAATATGCAAAGGAGAGAAGGCAAGAAGAATGGGCTGGTTCTCTCCCTGGACTTAGCTGATATGAAGTATGCAAAATGAGAAGTGAGGGAGAAGGTACACGTGGGTTGTGTTTTGAGTTGACTTAGCTCAAAATCACTTCAAAGGCTAGGAAACCCATCATGCGGGTCCCGGATGAGATCGACGAAAGATAGTAAAATGATCATTGAAATATTTAGTTTTCAAAAATATAATTTTCATATGATTTTACAAACATTGAAATTCATGTACAGATTTCGATGTGAATAGTTTGTTTTGCCCTTTCTGTTGAAAAAATGCAATTTCGGAGTTTGGAAAACAAACAAAGAGAACATAAAAGTTGTAAATGCTATTTTAACAAATCCATGGAGTTAAAAATCATAATTTTTCCAAATATCAAGAATAATTCTCCCCACACGGGTCCCACAGGCCACCCCCGACCCGCGTCAAGCTAAATTCAACGGCTCTCAAAAATTTCCAAAGCTATGGAAAATCTATCGAGCTCACTTTCTAACCTAAACGTCATCTAATCGCACTTAAGATCTAACATTGGCTAAAACTGTAAGATCCCGGTCTCACCATTAACTATTTTTATTAGAATATTACTATTATTTTAATTAAATGTATTTTAGTTATTTAAGTAGTTAGGATTAAGTGGGGCACACGTTAGATTAAGTTCTTGGATCGGTGAGTTGAGTTAATGGGTAGATGACCTGACTCGTACTTTGACCCAATAACTTAAGTCCAGAGGATATTCCTTTTAACCTAATCCCTATTTTACGAACTTATGTCTTATCCCTCCCCACTTGTCTCTGTAACTCCGCCCGTTTTCCGTTTCCTGGTTCTTCTTCTTCCTCTTTCAACTTCCCAAGCCATTGCAACATTAAGATTCAGCCATCAGAATCAAGATCAAAGAATACCATCATTCTTGGTTCAACCTTCTTATCTTAGGCATTGGCGGACCCAGGATTTTGACTTGGTGGGGGCTTAAGATAGTCACTTGAGGGCTGGGCTTAACGGCCCTTAGGGCTCTTTTGGGCTTTTTTCCAATTTGGAGGGGGCTTCAGCCCCCAGCCCAGGGTATGTAGGTCCGCCACTGATCTTAGGTAACCATCTCCTCAAACCATTAGAAGTATATCTATATTCTTGGGTTATCTCCTTTTTCTTCCCAATGGTAGATATGGATATGAGTACCATAGATCTGTTCATCTGAGCATTTCTTTTCCATCTTCTTTGTCAGATCGGTGATAGGATTATTCTCGAGCGCTGTAGGAATCTCGATTGGGTATTGGTTAGGAACCCTATTTCACTTTTCTTCAACTTCGAATTAAGGCAAGTACCTAATCATAATTTGTGAATTTAATACTTATTTTTCTTTGTTGATTCGCGTGTGTGTATGCATGAAGAAACCTTTTTTATGTCTTTTCTTATGATAATTCTGTAATGCGATTTTGTTTTTCAATGAGATCGGAGATTTGGAGATGACCCAATCGATTTCCTCGTATTGATGTTATTGTTGCAAATGGCTATTTCCCAAAGCACTTTTGTTTGGATTTAAAAACCCTTTTTTAACTTATATGATTGTGAGGATTTGTACATGAAGGTAGATGGATTTGTGAATTGGTTGTAGGACCAGGTGGACCCCACTAATGTTCGATCAGGATCGTAGATCTGGTAGTGGGCCCTCAGGCGATCTGAAGGAGGCTGGACCCGTAGGCAGCGGACCCTGTTTGGGCCATCCTCTGGTAGCCTAATCAGTAGAGGACGTGTTTAAGGGGAAAAATCAATTTGGGCATCAGACGGTGATTGGACCCACCAGGTGGTTTGATCATAGATTTGGGCCTACCCTTTTGTCGTACAGGGCTGGGCGACGTTGTGTGTGAAAATGATCTGGGTGTTTGATCACTGGGACCCTCAATTTTAGCAACGTAATGTCCCAGGCGAGAGGCTCGATTTTGTTGAAGACGTTTATTACAAAACGTGTAGGTGAAGAAGGGATGAAGTTCGGTGATCCGAGGGTGTATGGAAAGTGTGGACATGTGTTGACCTAGGTATGTTTTGGGAAAGAGAGGGTGACATGTGGGGATGACTTGATTAAAAAAGGAGGGCAAAGCGTGGTTATGACTGATGATGTCATCCCATGTGATATTAATAAATGACCTGATGTGGTATGGGAACATGGGAGTATAGGGGAGAGAATGGTGATGATTGGTGATGTCATCTCATTTGACATTGAGTTTGGTTAATCATTTACTCGCCCTTTTAGTTTCTGGAAATTGGGAAAAAGACCTTGGTTATTTTATAAACTCAAATTAGACCTTTGGCTTATTTTAATTGTGGAAAATGTTTTGGGATGGAATCTTCGGGCTTTCCAAAATTATAAATTAAGATTGTGATTTATCATTATTTGCAAATTAAATATTAAATGATATTTTTGGTTTTTAATGTGTTAAAATTATATTTTTGTACTTTATTAATTAGATTTTTGGACCTGAGTAAATACCGTCTGGGCAACAGTATCTTACTAACGTAGGGTTTAGTGCTTCGTATGACCTCGGAAAAATCCTAGTGGATTCGAGTTCAATCCATCTCTATTGGAAAACTCTTAATTGGGTCTATACACCATTGGTTTAGAAGAGATGCATTGATCTTTTATCTATTAGAGATTTTAGTGGTTGTTGGGTACGAGACCTTATGTTTGACCTTAGGATTGGCTTGTGATTATTCTTTGACCTTCGGGTTTGCATACATGAATGACTATTTGAATATGATATGGAATGTGGAACGGCCAGCACTACATTTTGACTTAGGATTCTTGTGTCGGAGCATTATTAATCAGGTCTATTACGAATATATGTTTATGTGGGTCATTTATGGACGACTGCAGATCGATATATGGACGGTTGATCACCGATGTTACTAAATCACTTATAATCCGCTTTGAATGTGAACATGTTATCCTGATATTTAATTTGATCGGTTTATGGCCACCGACGTTATGGACGGGCTCTCCCGATTTATTTAGAGCTGACCACCCACAACGGGGACACTTGTCTTCGTGTGAATTATATTGCTCTATTTGTTTTATTTGGATTTATGTTATACGTTCATTCTTGTCATTACTTCGATCTTTATGATCTCACTTGTCTTTACTCAACTCGTTATCGTATATAATTTCGAATTATGATCATGTTCTTGCTATTGACTTTGTAATAATTGGTGCATAGGTACCAAGCACTACTATACCGAGGCGACGGAGGAGGATCAAACGTTTCAAATGTTTGAGTCAACTGACGAACCAGAGTGGGATGCCGGAGATGGCTTTGGAGCCGTCTGAGTCTGCATAAGAGAGAACGCCATCTTAGCAACTCTTTAGATGAACTCTCTTTTAATAATAAACTTTTCCTTAGTAATTATTTGATTTATTTCGCAACTTTAATTATTAATGTTTATTTGATTTTCGTGTTGGATCTTATTCATAAACTTTGAATACAAATTGAGTAAAAATTCCGTTGCATTTAATTACAATTTATTTTAACTCACCACGGTTTTTGAAATTATGTGGGTCTACTTTTGGAAGCTTGTGTTGTATTAAACACAAGAATTTGAATTTGATTTAATTTTTCACGTTTTCCCCAATTCTTATTTTGGGGGACGTGACAAAAATGATGCTAAACAAAGCAAACCTGGATCGGGGTCTTACACTCCCTGCTTCATATTCATATTAATCATCTTCTTCTTCTCCTAATATTCCTTGTTGCATCGTTTGATCTTGATTTTGCCAGTGGAACTCATTCGTCAATGCCTTTTTATTCATGGCCCAACCAGTGTTGACAATTATCAAAAGTAGAGCAAGAGTCACCAACTTCATTCTCTTTTCTTGCAACTAAAAGATTTCCACTTCATCCTCACCCAAAGTAAAGAAAAAAAAAAACAAAATATAAAAGCTGGTTTTGGTTTTGTTCATTGCTTGGCTTTTTATAGTGAGCGAGAGACTATTGGATGATGTCATTGATGGTGGCTTAGAACTCTTCCATTATGGGGTTTCCACCAAAATGAGACAATATTTAGTGGGTTGATGATATTTTTGAAAAAATGGTTTGTTTAACATCATTAAATGAAGGATTGAAGAAAATGCCCAACCACATTAGCATTAATTTAGATTGACCACCTTCAATTATAGTCTGAAATCAAAAGGAAATAGTGGCTCAAGAATTTCTTAGAAGCTATCCTACTCATTTTTAGGATATATATGTTAAGCAACTTGATGTGGGTCGTGTTTTGACAGCACAATAAACCGATTGTAAGTTTTGTAACCATGTCTCATTTTAAAAGTTAATAATATGGCAATATCATGAGAAATTGAAAATGCCATAAAAGTTTATATGTTGCGAAGATTTCATGACAGTTTTCTAAAATCCCTATATATTAAATCTACATTCATTAAATAATTTTAAATATATATGGTATTTTCCCAATCATAACTATAGAAAAAAAATTACCAAAAAAAAACTAGAGAATAAATTGAAAGTCTTATTCTGTTCTCATAAAGATGAATCAAGGTGTTTTTTAAAGGCTCAAGAGAGATTAGACAGGGATGCCACCTTTTTCAATTGAACTTTTTGTGTGTATGCATGTGGAAGTATGAAATCTGCAATTAAACAATCATGTCATAAAAGACAGAGACGAGGATTTTATTTGGTCCGAGAAGATATGGAACTCAATGGCTCATCGCACTCCATTCAGAGAAGGGCAGCGTTCCATTTCGAATATTCTCTTTGCTAATGATGTGTTGCTCTTTTGTGAAGCATCCCAGCCAAATCTACGCCGGCCATCTCAAGCTTCTATTCAGAGATTTCCATTTATTCTCTAGGCTTGATCAAGTCAGTCGTAGAAAGAGTGTCATTTATTTTGCAAATAGTAGAGTTGATCTCCAGGAGACCATGGCATCCTTGCTTCACTAGGTGCACCCTTCCAGTCAAATAGGCTCCATTGTGTTCTCAAAGGCTATCCTTGGTGGATTGCAGCCCTATATATCCTTGATAAAATAACTCCGCACTTGCTGGATGGTGTGCCAGAGTTCTCAGTTATACAGGTCATGCAATGATTATCATCCAAGGACTGCATTGAAGAAATCCATAAAATCATTAAGTGCTTTCTTTGGAACTGATGGGGTAAGTCTAGGTGCATGCACTCGATTCTGGTTTTCTTTTTCTTTTTTTTTCGGGTTGGGGGGGGGGGAGGGGGGGGGCGTGGGTGGGGGGGTGTATTTCTTAATGATAAATGTAAATTTTGATTTTCTAAATGTAAAGGAAGCTATATCACTTCTCTATAATTAGGATAGATTTGGTTGAATAGACTGTCAAGCTCACTCCATATTTATTCCTCATGCTTGGGCTGCAGTTGATTGTCATTCTGTTTGTTCTTCTCCTCTTGTTCTGTGATATATCTACTGGCTTTGGGTGATGACTACGCAATGGAGCAGATCCAGCTATAGTGGAATAGGGCGTAATGAGCAAGGACAATATCATACCAGCAATTACCCCGATATGTTATTGATCACATGAAGGTTAGAACGCCAAGTAAAATGACTACACCAATGAAGAGGGCGCAGATGAAGTGCCAAGTAAAATGAACTCGTACTTTTATGGAGAGTCATTTGCAAGCTTAAAAAAAGACACAAACAGAAATTAGGAAGATGTCTTAAGATTTCTGTTGACAACTGAAACCAGAAGAGTTTATAGACTAGACAGAGCATATTGAAGGCTTAATTGAATGGATAGAATCTTTTTTATCAGCAGAAGGTAAAATTTTCCATACCTACATGGGAGATCATGCGCTAACTTTATTTGTTGAAGTTTTCAAACAAATCATGAAGCACAAGGAAAGCGGACAAAATTGTTATCCAGGTGAAGGAAACTTAACCTTGAATTAAGCTAAGTTTTGAACTACTGTACTAATTATGTATGAACTGCATATACAACTATAACATTCAATTTAGAGCAAAACAAACGTAGTTCTTTTTTATTTTTCCAATGTCAATCCGTTATGTTCATTATTAAAAAAAGTGAATTAAGCACACTAAATATCATTTGAACTCTTGGTTCATATTTTGTTGAGTGTAATGTAAGTGTGAACTATTAATAAAACAGGATGGATCCTTTTGAACTAGTACGGTATCAGTAAGACAACATTGTGCATGCTGTGGATATATCTACTTCAGTTAAGCTAATTAATCAGTCTAGACTACAAAACAATGTGTGCATCCATATCAAGAATGATGATATTCTTGTTTCGCGATGAATTATTGATGGATATGAGGTGGGAAGAAGAAGTGAAGCCAAAAAAATAACCATTACAGACTACTTATTTCATGAGAGAGAGTTACAACTCAGTATTTTATATAAGAAGAACTGTGATGAATGCTCGTGGAACTGTATAAGAAGAAAGTGTGATAGAAATAGGGGCGGACAGGAATTCTTTCTTAGGGGCCCACTATGTCGAATTTTTTTTTTTTTTTTGGAGGGCTACATGTAAAAAAATGCAAGTAGTTTTCAAAATATATAGGGCTTTTGCATATGTAAAAGAATTATAAAATTTTCTAAAACCTCAAAAGGGATTTTCAGGTGGATGAAAAGGTACTATTATAGATTTAGCTAGATTTCCTATGTAAAACTTGTAAAATCATTTCAATCAAATAATCAGATCATGACATCTCACAGGATAAGAGAAGTGTCAATATCAGCGATCAACGGGTACAGACACGGTAAAGCACAGTTAATGGCACGACCTGACACGCAGTGCCCAATTGACGGCGCAACACCGGACTACAAATATAATTTTTCTTCTCTTTTTTCTTTAGTGTAAATGTAAAATATATAGTCTATTGCTATTTTATTTTTAATTATATATAAAAATTATAAAGGTTTCAGAGGTAATTTCGTTTAAAAAAAAAAACCTTTAAATAAAAAAGGTTAAAGTTGTTCTCTTCTTACAAGAGTAGGTCGATATTGACCAAACCATTTATATAAATATGTATGTCACACTCTTTTTTATATGTATCTTTTAAATTTTTTAGTCTAAAACTCTAAAAATGGAAGCACAACAAGACCGGGCACAAAAACCCAACACGAATGGCACAGCCCCGACCCAAGCACAGGCACTATTCAAGCACGGCATAAGCCGGGCGTAGCAGTGCGGTCAAGCGAGATGGCTCAACCGTGCCATGCCCAAGTTCGACACCGGCTGGATGATATCAACTAATTTATAAAAAGAAACAAATTCTAATAAATTGTAGCTAATATATAAACTCTCTATCTATTAGATAATGTTCATCAAAAATATAATGACGTGCTTTAAAAGAAGTTAGGCTTGGGCCTGCGGGGCCCAGAAGAATGGGGTTGATGCCTGGGCCCTCATGCCAGAACAACTGTTTTTGGGGTGCATAGGGATGTGTGGTTTCTACTTTGATGATAAACCAGCCTAGATAGATAACAAGGCGAGAAAACCCCAACAGGGAGGAGACGCATCCAAGACTAGAGGCAGTGAATGATTCCAAGAAACAATTGATTTTGTGATGCCCAAACAAGACCGTTGTGTCTGCACAAAGGACTGACTAGCCTTGGTCCACATAACATTTGAAACGGTCTGTGCTTTGTCCTGATTTTCAGTTTGAATGATCAGTCTGAGTACTGGGCCCAATATCAAATTGCCTGGACTTGGTAAAAACAAAACCCCACCAACCCCCCAAATATCAAGTTCCCAAATATGAAGGGGTAAAAGGGAGAAAAGAAGAACAACTCGTGAAGCATATATAGAGAATCATTCATATGTTGGGCTACGAATGATGCATCAACAGAAACATGTCAGTTTAAGGTGTATTTGTGTGACCAAAGGATTCCGCACTTAACTAATCTTCTTTTTTGCAGCAAAGTGAAATCCTGGATTCCTACCTTTGTCATAAGAGATTGAAGTCCTTTCTATTTAAGAATGTCAATTCTTCTTTTTTTTTTCCTTTTTTAACCCTCACGGTAAAAATGTTGCATAAACGTACCCTATAAGAGGACAATGTATCAGGACGCGGGCCCGAAATCCGACAAACCCAAGCCGTGATCAGCATACTTACTCCCGTAAACCCCGAATTAACTGAAGTTAAAACGAGATCCATAAGGGATATCATTCTCAAAATACCTGTCAAATACAAAACTTTTGCGGAAACAATTATATTTGACAATATCAATTTACGATTTATATGTATACAAAATACAGTCCTTATACATGTATCATTTCCATCCGCTGGCGCCGGGGGCGTTGCAACACCGGCAGGGGCAATCGGGCCTGTAATGTCATTAATAACACTAATGAACACGACGGTTCAACAATGTATAAACAATTCTTGCAGTAATGTATTAACACATTCATATTGCATTAATAACAATTCAATGCTAAAGAAATCTTGACAATTCTACAATAACAGTAAGAGACAATGACAGTCAATATACATGTACGAAATGACAACTATCATAGCATTCATTGCATTGTATTTTAATTCATTTCATTACCGTCTTCCCTCAAAGGGAGGATTCATTTTCATATACCATCTCCCCTCAAAGGGAGGATTCATCTTCCAATCAATATCCGAAGATACGATCGGAATTTGGTGGGATTTACTAGTGTCCGGGCCAGGGACAACTAGCATCACCACGGAGCTCCGAAACACCCCAATATCCATCTGCTGCAACAGGATTAGTCATTCATTATTCATTGAACTCATTTAGAGTTCTAATACAATTGCTAGGTAGTGCCAGACCCACGGTCAATATCCTTCAGTAAGAAATCCTTTTATGGATCCAATTCAACTTAATAATTCCTTTCATGACAAAAGAAAGGAATGACAATAATATCAATCTCATTAGATTGAATCACAATGACGCAATGAGAGTATTATTAACCACGCATGGTTTTACTCAATCCCATTTTAATCCTATTTCAATCATAATCAACCATTCGGGTGTAACCGTTGGTTTCCAAATGCACGTGTTATTTTTTATGGACATCACATTTATACATTTAATATGTGCGTTTCTAGTCCCTGTAATTATTACCCATGGAGCTTAGGCTATAATCAATTATGGTTCGCTCAAGGAATCTTCTTAAAACACCATTAATTCTCAATAATTTAGTTTAACCCATGATTAGTCTTAAAACTAATTGGGAAGCATTTATGCTTACGAGTCGTACTCTAAATTCTCGTAAAAAATCCAAAACCCAAAATCCACTGCTTGGCCCAAATTTTCACTAACTATCATCGTTGGGCCAGCATCAGGTTCGCTCGAGCGAATTACTGTTCGTTCGAGCGGACCAAGACAAAACGTTGTTCGCTCGAGCGGACCCACACAGAACTATGTTTGCTCGAGCGCATTTAATGTTCGTTCGAGCGAACCCTTCAGAACTTTTATCAGTTGAAACAGAACCTCATTCGCTCGAGCGGACATACTGTTCGCTCGAGCGAACCCTTCAGAATTTCATTCCGAAATTCTGATACACTCTCTTTTCTTCTACTATCTTTCTCCATTAACTTCCACAACCTGCATAAAACTATTGGAACCTCCTGTTCCCTCCTCATATATCATCCATTCACATTCATTCATAATAACACTTCTAATCATTCTTTAAACATTTCACTAATCACCCATACTAAATCCAAAACTCAATATAATTGCATAAAACCCATGAAAATACCATACATTTCTATTATGGTTAACACTAATTACAAGCAAGGTTTATACTTGCCTCTCTTGGAGCTATTTAACAAAAATCCCTCCTTGCCTTAGCTCGGTTCAACACAAATGTTCCCCCTTTTCAAACCCTATTCCACAAAAACACCAAAATGAACTCCTATGAGTCATTTATGCTAAAAATCACTACAAGACTATCAATAGAACTTGAAAATCACAAGGGAGATCCATTACTTACTTGTAGCTCAAAGGGAAAGGGTTCTTGAGGTTTCTCTCAAGCTCTACTCTTCAACAATGGAGGTTTGCTTGGGGAAGAAGATGAAGTTGAAGCCTCTTACTCCAAAAATCACTTCAATCACTCCTATATCTCACTCTCAATGAAGAGGTATGGAAGAGAAAAGGAGAAGTGACTCTAGGGTTCTTGAGCTTCAAGGAGTGGAAATGAAAGAATGAACCCCTTTCATTCATTTCATTCTAATATAAGGCACTTTAACACTAAAGCCCCCTCTCATTTGGCTTATTTACAATTAGAGTCAAATGATGCCTCACTTGGTCTATTTGAGGTCAAATGGAATCGTATTTATTATGAAAGTTAACGTACTCTTCGAGATACACACGTTGGTATCAAGAATTTCCGTATTTGACGAAATACGTGAAAACCTGTATTTACGAAAAAGTTCTTAGTTTATCTTGTTTGAGTCTAAACTCATTTTAATATATTCAATTTCCTTCAAATCCATTCCATTATGCTTAATGCATCATTTGAGACTGATTTGTCTCTCTTTGGTCATTAACCCTGATTAACAAAATTATCCATGCTTAATTAGCATCAATCTCACTTAATTAGTCTTAATCACGATTAGTTCGGGTCGGGGTGTAACACAATGTAGAAAGCTGGATCAGCAGGAAAGGTAATGTAAGACAAGCCACTTGCAGAAAGGTAATTGCTTCTGGAAGTCAATTTTAAGTCATTCAGGAATTTGAGGTCTCTTATGTTAGGCTGAAGAAGTGAATTGAGAGATTAATTAGTCCAGCTACTATTGGTCAGTGATTGATTCACGAATTTCTCCCAAAGGGGGCAAAGATGAATTAAAACATTGTAATAAATAAAAGAATTATTGAGCATTTGTTTCATCACGGTCACATTTTCATCACTACCATCAATGTTTGTCAATTAGGAATGATAATTAGTGACCTTTTTTTTATTTTTTAAACTTTTTTTTGTTTTTTGTAAAACTACATTTTTCATACAATATCATAAAGACACAACCAATCATGTACTCAATTGGACGGTGGGCTCCACTCCTATTGATATGAAATTTTAGGGTATATCATTAGAGGGGATGGTATTCATTTTGAATGACTTAATTTATAATTATGTGGGCCCTTACAATGGGTTTCCGAAGACCTATAAGTTAGCATATAATAGTGATTCCTTAATATTTCTAATCTATAGGAAAACAGTGGGCTATAAAATACTCTACGGGGCTATTATTCTTACTAATTTAATCTATCCATTTACATAGCATGATAGCCCTAGAAATTCAACCCAATCTAATCAAAACCAATGTTCTTTGCAAATTTCTAAATAATACGATATCAAAAAAACTCTCACAACATAAAATAAAGAAAAAATAAATAACATAAAAAAAAACTAATTGTCTTTAACAAAAATACACAAGACATGAAAAAGATTTAACATATGCATTTAAAGATACTCGTTAAAGAGGCATCCATTTAAATCAAAGAAAAAAGAAAAAAAAGGATACAAGAGAAACAAATGGTAAGAAGGGTTTTTCGAAATACTTGTATAGGTGTATTCAAGAACCAACGCATAGGTGTTATTAAGTGTTGAAGAATGAAGAAGGAAACAATAGGCAACTGAGTGCACAATAAAAAATAAAAAATAAAAAAGATTAGGTACTTGTATTTGAAAACCAAGAGAGAAATAAGGCAAAAAAGAAAATAGGAGAAAAATGAGGAGATAAACTTGCCCTATAAGGAGAGCCAATATCTAGTCTTGAATGACTTGCTTTTAAAGAAATGAAAAGGAAAATTTTGCCCCAACTCCTCTTATGATTTTATTACTTAAGCCTTGTTTGATATCTCTACTCTTATTTTTTAATAGGTCCATCAATATAGAGCCATTAAAAGAAGATGTTGCAATCAAAAAAAGTATTTGGTAATGTAAGGATCTATGCTAAATAGACTTTTTTTTATATCAATGGTTGAAAATTTTTCACAAATTTCTCGAGATCCACAACGAATCAAGCTTTGAAAATTGACCTTATGGCCGTATTCGGCCTTCGAAAGAGATTTAATAATTTGGATCTTATGTTTCGGGCCCACATAATCCAGAAAACTACATTCAATGGCTCACAATTTCTTGCACATATTTCGAGATTGGTGATGATCCAATGGCTAAAATTTGGTCTCATGACCGTATTTGATCTTGTGAACATTTCCAACGGTTTGGATCTTAATTTACTCTCTTAGATTTTGAGAAAAAAAAACATAACGGATGGGGACTTGAATGGCCTAGGAACACTGTTCACCCACATTTATTTTCCTCTCATTAATTTATGGTGGGCTGTGAAAAATAAAGGCATTGTCTCTACTTCTCTACACCATTTAGAGGCTGTCAAATATTTCTATTCTCAATATCTCTATTCGATTTAGAGATTTTAAGAAATAGAGGCAAAATTTAGTGATCTCTATTAAGGGCTCACTTGTAGAAAAAAGCGACGAGGGTCCAAAAGTAGTTAAGAGACAAACTTGCGAATAGAAAATATTTAAAATACCTTATCCTTATGTGATAATCTCAAAAATTGAGTTGCCCCTCCTCGCGGTTACATCAACGCTGCATTATTGAGACAACTGGCAGAGTTTATTATCCTGCTGGTGAGCGTGGAAGGAAAATTTGAAAGAGAATTGAAGACTTGCTTGTTCGGTTTGGCAAGGTGTAAGTAGTTACAAATTTGAAAACATATGACCAGAGTGCCAACTTTGCAGAGGAGAGCTAGTCAGCCATTTGTAAAAAGGTGAAGCTAGGATGTGGAACAAGTGAGTAGTTCTGGGCGGCGGGGACACTGAAGAAGTTGGCAGCCAAACTTTCTTTCTTGAACTTCAGTAGCACCTCTTCTTGTGGTCCATTTGTGGCAGCTGTCTTCACCTCTTCTTTTGGTCCATTTGTGGCTGCTGTCTTCAGGTCTAAATATCTAATGAGATTTTGCACTTCTCTTTCCACTTTTTAGGCTCGGGGTATTACTTTTCTTCCCTTCTTTCCTCTCAGACCAGCTGCTCAAATTATTACAGACCACATGTATTTTCTTATCTTATGAAGTAGATAAAATGTTAGCTAGGTTGAAAAGTGAAAACAGTATCTTATAGCATTGTAAGGATTTATTCTACATATTCTAGAATTTTCCTTCTTTCTTGATTTTTTTTTTCATTTTTCCACCTTTTTATCTGAAATGATATTGATTTGAGGCAGATACGTATATGCATTTTATCAAATACATACTCATGATATCTGCCCCTGTGATGATTTTCAGCTTATATGAAGGTGTCCGAAACAGTACTTTTTTGTGCAAATAGTCCAAATGGTACTTTAAAACCATGACCCTCCCGTCTGATTCATTCTCAGAAAAATATTCAACCATTTACCGTAGAGGAATGATTAAATTTTGACTTCGACATGGAAATTTCCATCCGAGGATGATAAGTTAGTATGACAGATGTCGCCCTCACCTATAATTGTTGCAAGCCATTCAAACCATAAAGCCTAGTAGATTATGCGCCCAGCCAAATCTCTTTTTATCCATTTAGATTTCTACCATTAGAACAATTTATATGGAAAAAAGGAATTTATTTAGTCACCAACCTAAAGAGGTGGTGGAGTGGCTTAACGTGCGGGTTTGCCCCCATTTCTTTTATTTGAAATCGCCTCAATCTAATTTTCTTGACGTACATTTGTGTTGATTACCAAGAGCCCTTTGGGGTGATTCTTTTCGTACATACATAAAACATCCTTTCTTTTCTTTATTTTTCTTTTATAATAGAGCGTGTTTCAATCATTGGATACGGACTAATCCCTATGGATTTAGAAGAAGCCAAACAAATCTCCTGTGGTCCAAATGTGGCAGTGTAGTTCCAAACGCCCGACCTAAAAGAACAAACTGCGGTCCTAAGCTATGACAAAGCTCTTGTTGATAAATTAGGACCCCCTTGAATATCATGGCACCCACCTTGACTAAGTTAATGTAGGCATGAAAATTAGACCGTGCCGTGCCGTGCCAAGTCCAACCTCCTCTCTCTGCTCTTTGAGATACTTGCCCGAAGCAAAAACTGCTAGAAGTCACCTTCTTCCCTCCTGCCCGGAAGCAGGAATTGGTCTAAAACTATTTCATTCAAGTGAGTGCCCGGCACTGGGAGCAACGGGCAAGTGCTTGGTAGGCCAACAGCCCAGTGAACCGGGCAGGGCACTCGACGAAAGCGGGGACGCCAGCAACACAACAAGGGAAAGCCTGGAACGATCGACAATTAGGAGAAAAGATTGGTGTGGAAGGCTGTTTGGTTCTTCAATATGCAAACTATATCCAACCAGGGAAGTGGAAGACTAGTGGCCCGGATGGAAGACTCTCCTCGTGAAAGGCCCTCCGTTGGGAACCTGCTCTTGCAGCATGTGATAATTGATGGCAAGTGTGTCCTGCATGTGCCCATATTAAATTTTCTCTGTGGAATTTTTCGTGCAGATGTCAGCCGCATGGGATTTTCCAACGTCAGCCTGGGATTCTATTATGGTGTGCACAAAACTTCGAGCAAATGACCTCAGACAAGGGCCCAAGGTTTGTAGTATTCTCCTTTCCACTGTTATCTGTGGCGATCGCATCACATATTCAATGTATCCATTTGATCTAGATGTATTCAATTGGACATGATAATTTCTATCCTTTTCGTACACCAAGGAGGCTCATCATCGTACAATCCAAAATCATGGCCCATCAATGATATATAATTAAAAAGTGAAAATGTAGGTTACAACGAGGGTGAATGTTACAATTTTTTTACCATTTCATGGAAGACGCACACGTGAGCTTAACTTTTAGCACAAACGTACCTTCCTTGTTGCGTTCTGGAGTGGGAAAAGTCGAGATCCAACGGCTGGTAACAGCTCTCTTTACCGAAAGCTCATCCTAACCGTTAATAAATTGCAAATGCTTCTTCTGTGAAACTTCTCCTGTTTCACCATCACCGACTCCACCAGCTACATATCTCTTTTTCTCATATGCCCTTCACACCACCACATGTGTAATACCAGACGCAGCACCAACGTGGCGAACCCTTCTGCTTCTAGAACAACTACCTCCTCCCGCCGCCGCCGCACTCCTCCCAGCTCCGCCGCAACTTCCTCCTCCACCACCACCGCCTCTTCCACCTCCAGATTCACCACCGACACCAGCAGCGCAGCCGCAGCCTCCGCCTCCAGAACCTCCGCGGCCTCCAGCTCCTCCTCCCTCGCCGGCATTCGCTCCTCCCTCCCCGAGAACCCTCTCATCTACTCCTTCTCCGAGATCGCCTCCGCCACCAACAACTTCCTCGGGAAGCGCCTCTCGTCCTCCTCCTCCTCCTCCTCCGCCTGGCGCTGCTCTCTCCGTGGCAAGGACGTCGCGGTCTTCCAGCGAAAGCTCCACCGCCAGCTCCTCGACCACGACCTCCGCCCCCTCCTCTCCTCCCTCTGCAAGAGCCACCACTCCTCCATCATCCCCCTCCGCGGCGCCTCCCTCTCCTCCGACCACATCTACCTCGTCTATGACTTCGTCTCCGGCCCCTCCCTCTCCGACACCCTCCGCAACCCCAAAAACCCTAATTTCACCATCCTCAACACCTGGCTCTCCCGCCTCCACATCGCCGCCGATATCTCCTCCGGCCTCCACTACATCCACCGCTCCTCCGGCCTCGACCTCCTCATCCACAACCACCTCAAATCCTCCTCCATCATCGTCTCCGATCCCCACCTCCACGCCAAGATCTGCCACTTCGGCACCGCACAATCGACCGGAGAATTGCCCGATTCCGACCCCCATCCGCCCCAATCCTCCTCTGCTTCTACTTCTGCTTCCACTTCTGCTTCCACCTCTACTTCAACAAAGGGATCTAAGGGTAGTGAAATGAAGATGAAAGGGACCATTGGATACATGGCCCCGGAGTTTTCAAGGGCTGGGATCGTTTCTCAAAAGACAGATGTCTACGCATTTGGTGTCGTTTTGTTGGAACTCTTGTCAGGGCAAGAGCCAATGAAACATCGTTACGACAAGACGACAAAGAGCATCGTGACGACATCTGTGATTGAGAGTGCCAGAGAGGCAGTTGGGGAGTCGGAATCTGACCGTAACGACGGGAGGTTGAGGCAGTGGGTCGACAGGAGGTTGAGAGATTCGTATCCTGTGGATGTTGCGGAGAGGCTGATACGTGTCGCGCTGGATTGCGTCCACGTGGAGGCTGATAAGCGGCCGGATATGGAGCGGGTGGTTGGGAAGGTGTCGAAGATGTTTATGGAGTCGGAGCGATGGGCGGAGAAGCTGAAGATTCCAACCGATTTCTCCGTTTCGATGGGGCCTCGTTGAGTCGAGTCGCTTGAGTCAGAATCTCCAACTCGGTGAGGGCCACATTTGAAATCATGACCATTCAAAATTCACATCGAATACCTTTATTTATTTATATTGGGGTCCCACAGTTTCAATGTTGGGGTCCACTGATGGATTTAGTTCCGCACTCGTCAGATTTTTTCTCGAATTGACGGGAGTGGATTTTGAAGATTTTTTTTTTCTTTTTTCCTAATGTTTGATATTTGATTTCTTTATTGAAATGTGTGTTTGTCGGATTGGGAATTTTGCAGATAGAGATTTGTTAGGGATTTTTATATTTTATCCGGAGCTGGCTTGTGATTATCCAGAAAATTGGCATTTTGTGAAGCCACTGGTACATCTGAAAAGTATGCTATCTATCCTATCAGACGTTGATGTAACATGGGAGTCTCATCCTCTGGTCTTGAATTGGGAGTAACTTTGAATCAGTTTGATCCTGTTAAATTAATTAACGATGCATTATCATCACCAACAAAGCCTTATCAAGACATTCTAAATTATATATATATATATATATACACATTATATAAGTGTTTAAATTTTCTTAATTTTACATCATTTGGAAAGCAAACTTACGTTAATAAAGCATAAAGCATTCATAGTTGAATGGTGTTGACACTTTAGTATCAAACGTGCCCACGGATGTACTGTGCGTTGGTTTTCAAGTTGAAAGAATTGTTGCCCAATAGCCAGTGGTCCATGTCTGTCCTTCACCAATCCGAAAGTTGGTATTAGAGCCACTGCCTAACTTGATCCAATTGTTGGATTCTCACCAAACCATTTAATTTTCATTGATGGCGATAGTGAGCTGCATTTTGCATTGACGAAATATATAGAGGTTTGAAAGATGGGCACAATGAAGGAATATTACAGAAGGGACTTATCCTGCAGATAAACACCGAGTTAGGTCATACATCCTACATGAACTTATCCTACAGATGATAAAAGGGAATTGTGACAACTTGGTCCGGGCGGCACCCTTAACCACGGGGCGTAGCGTGTCAACCGCGGGCTTCAAACGGTGAGTTTCCGTTAGCCCACATTGGAAATATCCATGTCCTGACCCTGGGCTTATAAGTCAAACCCCGTATTAACTTAGCATGAGGCCTTTTGATGGGTTGAGGCCCATCAGAAGCAAAACCGTGAGGCCAGTGGGCCAAAGCGGACAATATCATGCATGGGTATGGGTGGGGCGTTACAGATGGTATCAGAGCCGACTCTCGACTAGTTCGAGTGTGGGTCCCCTGCCGTGGTCTGGTGTAAGTGGGCGGGTCTCCATGTGGGCGGGCCAAGAGGGCTGGCAGGCTACTGAGACTGGCAGGCTACTACACAGGAACGTGCAGCCTTAAGGGGGGTGGATTGTGACGCCCCCGGAGTCCCACATCGACTATAGAGAGGAAAGTGAATGGGGTTATATGTAGAACTTACACCCTTACCTTGCATGAGGCCTTTTAAAACCGTGCGGCCCCGGAAACCGTAAGAACTCCGAAGTTAAGCGTGCTCGGGCGGGAGCAGTACTAGGATGGGTGACCTCCTGGGAAGTCCTCGCGCATGCACGTGGGCCAAAGCGGACAATTTCATGCTGAGTTGGGCGGGGCTGTGACAGTTGGTATCAGAGCCGAGGACGGCTCTATTTCCAATGGGGGAGAATGTGACAACTTGGTCCGGGCGGCACCCTTAACCACGGGGCGTAGCGTGTCAACCACGGGCTTCAAACGGTGAGTTTCCGTTAGCCCACATTGGAAATATCCATGTCCTGACCCTGTGCTTATAAGTCAAACCCCGTATTAACTTAGCATGAGGCCTTTTGATGGGTTGAGGTCCATCAGAAGCAAAACCGTGAGGCCAGTGGGCCAAAGCGGACAATATCATGCATGGGTATGGGTGGGGCGTTACAGGAATACTGCTGGCAAGAGCTGAAATGTCCTTTTTCCAACGCACGAGCCCCTTCATTTCAGGCTACTTTCTGTTTGGCGGCCAATGAGAAAAGAGAGGAGGATTGTGTAATCAAAGTAGACACGTGAGAACATTATCTTTTGAATTTTGAATAGATTATAGGAAAATTTTCAAAATGTCTGTTTTTTTCTTCTGCAGTTTATAAAAAACCACCTGCCTTTTCCATTTTCAAATGACTACCTTTAGTTTCTTAATTATCTTACAACAATGACCTCGATCGGCAGTCGAGGGGCAAACCTAGGAAATCAAATTAAAAAAAAAAAAAAAGCATATTAAGTCTCAGGATTTACAGCGGGGTTTTAAGAAATTTTTTTTTTTTTCGGGTTTGAGTGTGGACTTCAGCATCCAGACCCTTGTACTTGGGTCTGCCCTTCGGTCTATCACCCTTTACAACTTCTTAATCAAGTCCATATTTTTTTATAGAATAATGATAAAAAATGTCTTTAGGAGTCATTTGGCACTTACACTTGTCAAAGGAAAATGATTCACGTGTGTAAATGATGCACTTGTGATTCATTTTCATATGCAATTGAGTCCCTTGGAAACACATTTCATTGTTTGTAATTTTCACACCTGTGTTTGAGTTGATCCAACGGTTCACTCACTGCTTCATTGATTTCTCCAAATCCATGATAAATTAAGATATGAAATCTGACATCCCAATTGTTTTTAGCCCTCCAAAGGGGATGAACTGTTTAGATAGTGATTTGGGGAACCACAGAAATCCAAAGAAGTGATTTTATCAGTTTGGAGATTTTTGCACTTTTCTCAAAATTTATGATGAATAACTGCCAAAATTTGAATTTGGAGCCATTTTTAGGCTTTTAAAGAGAATAAACGGTTTAGATCATATATGAAAAAAAATAAAGAGCGGAAATTGTAAATTGCTTAGAAAGTGAAGTGCAAAAATGAAATTATCAAAATAACAATGAGATTTATATGGTTTGACAATGCCTACATCAACGACCTTAATGATTGGATTAAATAATAAATATACAATTATAAGAGATGGGGATTCCTGGCTAACACTAAGCTCTTAGTCGATTAAGGACGATTTGCTGGTGTCCCTTCTATCACAAGAACGGATAACTAAAGACTTAGGATAGGGAGTTGGATTAAGTAGAATTTGTTGAACTCCCTAGTAACTCCCTAGCGCTATCGCTCACTTTTGCCAAGACACCCTCTGTGCAATTGAAGGGAGCTTCATTGGAGTCTCTATCTTACTCTCCAATGGAAGCTTGTCGACTTCTTTTCTCTATTCCTAAAACTTGGCTGAATCACCTCGCAAAGGCAATAAGGGGGGCTCCAATGGAGTCTCCACGCTCACCTCACCAAAAGTACTCCACCCTTCACGTCTTCTATCTAGCTTCCTGGGGATCGGTGTTGTTTATAAACTTTTCGGTGACAATAATATGAGATGTTGGCTTTTAGGACCGGAGCCATACCATGTAGCTCTGCCTAGGTAGAATGCTTTCTTTACAGAGTTTAACCCATTCATATCCCATTTTGCCTTTTTTTTTTTATGTGCACATAGATCATGAATTAGGGGCCCGTAAGAACACAAAAATTGACAGAAAAAGGGACTGCCGCAAAACTACTTGAAAATCAAACCATTTTCCAGGAGTACATCCCATGACTCACTTTTTTTCTCAAATCTCTCCAAAGGTCCATGACAAATCAAAACTTGAAATTTGACAACCTACCCATTTTTGGCCCTCCAAAGAGAATGAATGGCTTGGATTGTGATTTAGGAGCCCACAAAAGTGCTAAGGAGCATGTTTATTGGTCTGATTTTTTTACATTTTTGAAATAGATGATGAATCAATGGTCGAGATTTGACCCCAATAGTTGTTTCTGGCCTTTCAAAAACATCCGAGGGTTAAGATCTATATTTAGGGGCCATGAATTTCAAATTTTAGAAAAAAAAAAAAAGAAAATACAGTAAAAAATGACATGCGATGCACTATAGCACCCGCACACGCATAATAACGTGTGTGTGACCGTTTACCACATGGGAGATGCGAAAAGTTTGGGCACAAAACCATACCCATTTTCACACCATCATTTACGCATTACATGCAAAATTGGTTCAAATAAACTTGGGATGCGTAAATGTCCCGCACGAACCCCCATTTATATACGTAAATGGGTGCTTACCTTTTATGCACATGATAGGAAAATAGGTTTTTTCATATGTAAATGACTCATATGCAAACATTACGCTTCTAAAATAAATTATCATATTTGTCAAAAACACCATTTTCACATCAAGATGATTTTTTTTTTCTTTACAAATTTCTCAATATCCATGAAGAAATAAGATATTAAATTAAATATACGTCTTGATATTTACCATTAATACAAGGATATTGAATGAATCGGATCATAAATTAGGGGCCCACAAAACTGCAGAAAACTCAATTTAAATTTTTTGAATTTTTACTTACATAAATCAAACTCAAACTTATTTAAAATTCTATCTTTTCCAACAAATCTAACACTATCATGCAATCACATCGTCTTTTTGAGAAAAGACGTGCAATTGATCATATTACTTCAACTCTTTTGGTGTCTAGCCAAAATGTCCTTCAAGCTTTTACTAAGAATGACCATATCTCTATAGATTTTATTTTTATCGCATTCTACTATTTTTGAGTCTTCTAGTGCCGATGGCCCACTTGATTAGTTGTTACGATTACTTTTAGGTATCGTTTGGGATGGAAGTAAAATGAGGGAAAGGAAAAAAAAAATATATATATATAGGGAAAAGTGGAGGGAATGTTGAAATTGAGAGTGTTTGGGAAAGGGGGAGGGAAAGTGAGGGAGGGAAATTTGGGGGTAAAATTTTTTAAATTTACCTTCAAAATTTTTCCTTCAAAACTGGGGGGAAAATATGAGAGAAAAAGGGGAATTCAAGATCAAAATACTGAACTGTCCTTTTGTTTGTGAAATATAATTTTGAAACTTTTGCAAAAGTAAAAATAAAATGGTAATTGTCTCTCTACTTCACAAACAAACAAAATTACACTTTTTCACTTTTCTTTCTCCTACTTTTTGACTATCCAAATAAGAGGATGTAAAATCAATTTTTCCTCTCCTCCCCTTCATTTTCCTTCCCTCTCCAATTTTCCCTCCCCTCCCCTTTCCCAAACATAGTGTTAGAGGTATTGGATCATGCAACTTGATGAAAAAATGACGAGCTCACAAGGGTTTAGACATGTGAATTAGAGTGGATGTTTAATTTTTATTTAGAAGAAAAATTATTATAGAAGAGAAAAAAGCAGGACCATAGCAAACTTGATTGTGGGATCGCTGCGAAATGACATGTAGAAATTGTAAGGGCTCCATTTTTATTAATCAACCCTTTTTGGAAATATCTCAAGAGCATAAGATAAAGAAATATATATTCGTAAAAAAAAAAAAAGGCAAATTTATTTAAAAATCAAAACTCAAACTATAATTTAGAATTCAAACTTTCCTCACAAACCAAACACTTTCAAACTATTGAAAGAAATATATATTCGTAAAAATTAAAAAAAGGTTCATTGCTAGTCCTGTTTCCTTGGTATGAACTATGAAGAAGTGGGAATAAGTCTACTAGGGAGTATACCAAATGGGTCTTTGTCAAAATTCTTAGAGAATGGATTCATTCAGGTATTAAAATTAATTGTTGTGTCTAGTGCTTAGGGATCTCCCTGCACTGTGTGTTATACAGACCGGCAGCCTTCTATTAATTGAGCTAAGTTGATCTTTGTGGACCGCATCAAAGGTATGATTTTGTCTTTGCCAACTGTTATGATTTCCCCTACTCTTCATTCTATTTTGGTTTTTTTGGGTTTGGGTTAATAGCTCTCTTCTGCTCTCTTCTTCTCTGTAAAGTCTCTTTTTTGTTCCTTCTTTCATATGTAACCTTTTGGTGGCTATGGGGGCTATTTGCCCTTGTTTGCCTTTTTCTCCTTTTCAATACAAATTAACCTTGAAGCAGCAAAAAAAAAAAAAAAAACTCCTTGCTCACAAATATCGAGAATTCTTCTAGCTTGGTTGTCTTGCTAAGTGTATTTGCCTTGATGTGTTTCTATACCACATGAAAAATCACCTTCTAGTTCACACCTAGGTATTGAGGAGTGGGCTCTACCTGATGGGAAGTATTGAAAAGTATTTCCGCTGCCTCTACTAACGCCTTAAGGTTTTGGTAGTAATGGCTAGTTAAAGAAATTCAAGATGGTATCAGAGCCAATCGGTCGTGAGTTCGAATCCCAAGAGGAACAACTCGGTGCCAAAAAAAAATGTGTGTTGTCAAAAGTGCGCCGACCAGGTTCCACCTGCGGCCTCTACTAGCGCCTTTCCAGTACCACACATCATACTTCTACTTGTTCCCTTCAATTTGTTGGAAAATTTCAAATGTTCGAAAATTTTAGTGATTGGTTGGAAAGTCGCTTGGAAAATATAGATGAGAACCCTTTCCAACTCTTAAACTTCATTATTGAAGCCCCATATGGTCTCCCCATGAAAATAAAATACCATTTATAAGTGTTTCATAAGTTGGGTGCTGCTGCAAATTCAATGTATTTTTTATTTTTATTTTTAAATGTGTGGGGTTTTCTACGTCCATCCTTTTTTTAAGGTGGTATCTATCGAAATCCTCTATAAAGCTCAAAGAGTTTTTGTAATTAAGATTGGTTTCTCCCTCTTCCTCTAAAAGGACACAAGATATATAGATTGGTTTGACAATATTATTTAGCCCCATGATATTATATTATAATTGTAAATAAAATAACATATTGCATCAACATCATAAATTTAGAAAAATTGGGAGTGAAAATTAATATAAGGATCATATAACCTCTATTTTTACATTATTTTCATCCTATTATTCTTTTTTTTTCTTTTGGATTGTAAAAAAATAGTACTTGGTTGAATGAGAAATTAGATAATTGATAGATTATGTTTTATACAAATATTGCCCTGCCTTATTTTATGTAACACTCAAAAATTCTGATTTTTCTATAGTTATTCCTAGATGATGAAATTTATAATATTTTTACCTACGTCTCTTCTGTGCTCTTTCTCACTTATAAACATTCACTTCACAATTCTGTTTTTACCTCGGTAACTTTTAACTCATCTCACTTCAAAATCTTCAAAATTTCAGTTTATTATTTGCTATTTTTATTTTTCAACCGATAAATATTGCAGCATCTGCAAACAACATATCTTAAAAATGACTTATATGCATGTCTTTAATGATCTTTAATGGGAATTATCTGCAAACAACCGATAAATATTAAGTTCAGTTTAATTCAACTCGAATAGGAAACTCAAAACGTTCCAACATAGTTCTTACTTCTTACAGTTACTAGTGTCCTTTATGCATGTCTTTAATGATCTCAATATATATAGCCATTAGAGATATATATATTGTTCAATGTCAAAAAGATTAACTAACTATCTTGACATCCAATCATAAAGTCTCTTCTAAATTAATAAAAACACCAGGAGCTTGTTTGTTTGAATAGCCATATAGGAATTCATGACATAAGTAGATAAGTGAAGATCCAAGGCGAATATACAAAATACAAAATGACATAAGAATGAATATCCAGCCATTACCTTGTAATTCAAGTAGGAGAATCAAGGTTATACGTACATTACTACTTTATATCTTTCACCCCTTATTTTGTATCATTCACACTTCATCTTTTTAATAATCCTTTGGGGGGGAGCTCATTTGACAATAAACTCAATTCCTAAAAAATCTATAATGTAAACAAACAAGCCCCATGTAAACTTTTCTTCTTCCCTCTAAATTTTTTCATGAGTTGTCTTAGTTTCTTTAGTAGATCTATCCATCACAACTCTAAATTGGCTACAAATTCTTATTCTTGTTGATAAAAAATTAAAAATTATGGTGGACCAACACAACCAATGGCAGCCCCCCTTCCCATTGCATGTTTGCAGATGGCCCCTCAAAATAAAATAATTAAGTAGTGCCTGGTCTCTCCCCAATGAGTATTTGTTGGGTCGGCCATTGACCAGTGGGCCCTAAAATTTGTTCATTAATGTATCATTTTTCCTTTTTGTACTCTATCTTCCTCACCTTTAATTTGATGGTAGTAAGGATCATGCCATCATGATAAGACTCAAAATGTTAATTATAATAAATACAATTTACTTTCTAATGACTAAATTTTATTACATTATGTTAATATTTTTTATTTATTTTTTACCCAAATGTTCTTTTCTTCTTTCAGCACAAGATAGGTTGGAGATTAATTTCTTCTAAGATTAAGAACTTGAGAAATCAAATTATTAATTAGAATTTCTGAACAGATGAGATGAGTCAAGGCTTTTAGTGAACATCAATTTGATCAAATGAATATCTAGTCCATTTCCTCATTCTAGATGAAGTTTGAACTCCAGTGGTTATTATCATAAAGAAGTAGCCTCACAATTTAAGAATGAAATAACTGGAATGAATATTATGTATCCAGATACACTAAATCATTTCTTTCTTTCTTTTTTATCCTCATGTGAAACTCCAATTGGATAGAATTGACACTCAGAAATCAGAATCCTTTTTCAGTTACAATACAGTGAAATGCTAGTTGAAACTTCCTTCATGAATTAGTGGGGGTTCTGGACATATATGTATGAATGTGTAGGTTTTTGCTACTTTTCTATTTCTTCTCTTGCACTCATCTGGTGAGGTGGGATCATCTGCTTTAGCCCCAGGAGACAAGAAAAGATGACTGGGTGGAAAGTCTAGAACACTTTGTAGCACTTCAAATTGGCGATGGAAAGTGTTTTGTGGTTGTAAAAGTCAAGAAGTCAAGGTCCACATTACCTCATAACTTTCTCTAGCACATGTTTTGCCTCGTTTCACACATGAAAGCATCAGGTTGACAGTCTTACAGAATTTTCTACGTTAGAATTGATTATCACAAGTCCCTACCGGTTGGTTAGGATTCCAAATCTTTTGAGGACAGGACAGGACAGAGAATTCCCTAAGCATGATGCAAGTGCAACAATGAAAATTACATTTTGACCTATTTCTTTTAGTTTGTCTTTTATACATGAGATACGTAGATGAAATTCATGTAAGTAAAATTTACATATGAAAATTACATTATCATGTCTGTTTGGGAGCACCATATTCACATGAGTGAATGTTTAATGATTCAGAGTATATATTTGAAATCTTCATCATCTCAAAATCTATAAGTATTTAATACATGAACCTAAACTTTTTTAGGGTTTAGTACGTGAATAATAAAAAATTTGAGTGATTTGAATTCAAATTTTATAACTCATCCGAGTTGCAAAAAATAAAAGACTAATAGATTTTAAAACAAGAACCCTCTAGATGCATAATTTACTATCGTCCTTTTAGCCAAACACATACTTTCTTATGTATGTAAATTTTTATATAAAAACAACCTCATGTACATCTTATTTTCTGCATAAATGAGAATGAGTACAAATGCACACTTGACAATGCTTAAATTTTATGCTGAGTGCAACATTTACCTATTTAAATGAGTGCAAACGAATGACCCCTAAATAATCTTCACTCGATTCAAAGTCATGCCTGAAGTAATGATAATTGTTCCCACAACAAATCTCAAATAAACAAAATAAGAACAAATCTACACAAACAAGGTGGAATTGTAGCATCTCCGCCCATACATGGGAATCAAAATGTCATAAGAATTGGACATGGATAGTTTCTAAACCCGATGTAGTATTGCCTAAGCCTATATAGCAAGTGGTAGTCAACATTTAAATGAGAGATGGGGGTTATGTGTTAAATCCCTAGGTGCGTGTCCCTGTCCCACGCATGGTCATGTGGCATATTTCTATCCACATCCAGAGCCCCATATATGAGAGGGGCTGTCAAGACATTTTGATATACATTATTCTATCATTTACTAATAGCTCGAGCTGTTGACGTTTCTGGTTACTAACAATAAGTCCACCAAATATGTTGAAATCTTAACCGCTCAAAATCACTTTTTAACCACCTCTATCGAAAAAGACAATTTTCACTATATTCAAAGATATGTCCAACACAGATCGCATGTGCACCCCAACCCTCTCTTTTTTCCTACAACTACAAGCCAATATTTGCAAAATGCTTCATTAGATATCTCATGAGAACTATTCTACTTATAGTTGGACTTTAATAGGTATCCAAATCAACTTGTGGGGCCTGCTGAATCCATGAATATGCATGGCTGATGGTTTGATAGGAACGATAAAATGTTATATGTATAGGAACTAAGTTTCAATTTAATTTAATGATCATAACCATTCATTCAAAAGCATTCGATGCGAACAGGTCATATATCTTGTTCTAGCCATTAATTTGAAGGTCATTCAAATTGTTTTGATCATCAAATGAGGCTAATTTCCAGCCACACTCTGTCTACTCAATCCCTTCTCATCAAATCATCTGCAATGAAGATTTAGCTGAAGTAGGCCCTGCAAGGTATGGTGTAGTTCTATCAATTGGACTTGATCATCCATCCAGATCTAACACAAAACATTCCTTCTGCCTTCAAACAAAGATGCTAATCTCAGGCATGTGGGCTACATTTGGGCTTAAATATTTGGCCCATAACTAAAAGGCTGGAATTGGACAACCTTCCATTCAGTGAAGGGGGAAATTCTTGACCTGACTTGCCAATCCAATCCAGGCCGAGCCGGAAGTTATATGTATGGGTTGACCCATTTTCACTTTATAGTGAGAGTGAGATTTGTAAAACCCAAACACTTCCAGACCCAACTCATTGCTTGTCTACTACCCACCAACACCGACCAAAATTCGACCTTGTAATGTAGCCTTTCCCTACCGACACACCAAACCCACCTTGTAGCTCACCTGCCCCACTTACTTAGGTACTTTTTATTTTTCAAGTGATCCATTCCATTGGCAACAAAATTTTCAACTTGGAAAATCTTCAAATGACAGACATTACACAGCATCTTCCCTCCTCATGAGTGTTCCACTGATTTCGGATCCCCTGTTTCGTTGAAAAAAGGAAATATTGTTAATAGGATGAAACGACATCTCCCTTTTTCAACGAAACAGGGGATCCGGACTCGGGTTCCAATAGATGGAAAATCTTCAATGAGATCCTTCGCTGCTGCTTCTCCTCTCGAGTCTTCCAACTGATTGGTTCTAATTTTGTGACTTTTGGATCAAATCAGGTGGGCCACACAAGATAAACAAGTCCGCTAAATTAAAGCTAGTTGCCACGTCAAATGATTCGTCAAATGCATGTGCATTCCGGTCTTCTCAAGTCTCTGATTTTTCTTTCTGATTTCCATGTGTTTTTGCGTTTACACTACATAAGCCATAAGCCATATGGGAGGAATTAGCAATAGAGTCTGGATCCTCTGAATCTCTTGACTTGAAAATTATTAGGGCATTGGACCCTTGATGTGTTGGTTAGAACTTGGAATAAAAAGGACATGGAAGGATTCATACAGCTGTTTGGGCCTCTGTTTTTTCCTGAACATGTGGACCCATGTTATCTTGATGGAGACCCTGACTGATCTCCTTGCATGGAAGTTCCTAGTCATCCAATTTGGACGTTTTCTTTAAAGTGGAAAGTGAATTTCAAACATACCACCTAATCGTTGTTAAAATTCTTGTCCATCTCTCCTTTTTGTTGAGAAGTATTCCACTCACTGAAATGGAAAGGTGATGTGTAAGTTTGATTTTTCGATTCCTCAGTGCATTCAGAGCAGTTGAGGATAGAAAATCTTTTTCCCTTTTTTTCAGAACTAGTCCTATTTTGAATTTTTTAAGTTTTTCTCTCAAAGTTACTAGCATCGGTACACATCAAAGATTCCAAGGAAAATGTTGTGACATCCAAACTAATAGACTTGAGTCCGGATCTTCTGAGTGTCTCAACCCCGTTCTCACTAACTAAGTTGAACTTCATGGTGGACGTATTTATAAATTTTACTCCAATAAAATCTTTTCCCGCCATAAAAACAAACATATGAAGGCTCGAGACAAGTCGAAGCTCAAACTTGTTCAATGATATATGTGAACAAACTATTATATTATATAGATGGAGAGTGATAAATAAGGTCGACCATAGAGAACATAGGATAGCCCAAGTGGTCATGGCTCCCATTCTCACCCACATTGCCAAGGATCGACCCAGGCATTAGTAGGGTGGAGGACAAAGTGGAGTATTTACAAATTTTACTCCAATAGAATTTTTTCCCACTGTAAAAACAAACATATAAAGGCTCGAGACAAGTCGAAGCTCAAATTTGTTCAATGATATATGTGAACAAACTAATATATTATATAGATGGAGAGTGATAAATAAGGTCGACCATAGAGAACATAGGATAGCCCAAGTGGTTATGGCTCCCATTCTCACCCACATTGCCAAGGATCGACCCAGGCACTAGTAGGGTGGAGGACAAAGTGGAGGCATACTAGGGCGAAATAAAGGACGAAAGAGTGAAGCATACTCAGGCAGTGCGCAGAGGACACCAGGGCTGGCCCTTGAGTTGATAGCTGATAAATTAGGATACTTTACTCTTCTATCTTTGTAATAATTAAACAAAAGGTTGATTTTATTTTGTAAGTGTGCATCAAAATATCCCTCTTTTTATATATGAAAAAAAAAAAAAAAACTAAAATAAATTGTCCAACCAAATGGTGGTTGCAATCGATTATAGACCTGCATAAGTACACACAGGACACATCTTTTTAGCTGGCTGGATCAGTTAACGCATGTATGGACTTGAATCGACTTACTCAATTTCATCATGTGAAGAAAGCAGATAGAAATCAATCACCCGGGTGAAGAGGAAATTGATAGTCATGAAGGGTGGTGTTTTTTTTTTTTTTTTTTTTTTTTTTTTTTTTTTTCAGACGATTTAGCTTACTAAGGAAAAAAAGAGGGGTAAGCCAAAGAAAATGTTGATGAAAATATAGATCTAAAAGACGTGCAACTTATTTGTGTATTTGGCTCATGATAGAGTGAAATTAAAAGACATAATTCATGTAGCTGGACCCAACATAGTTGGGGGCAAGATTTTAAAGATGATGATGATGATTTCCTGTGCCACTTATATTAGCTATTATATAAGGTCCTCTCTCTCTCTCTCTCTCTCTCTCTCTCTCTCTCTCAATATCTTGTTCCTTATTAATATATTTGAAAGCTGGTGATTGTTTTCCCCATCCACACAACAACAAGACTAACAGTTCTATAGATCCCTAAAAGCAGTTTATTGCTAGTGTAGTAAAAGCCCACCATGAAAAGTTTCTCAGCAAACGAATCCATAACTAAAGTATACTTAGGCCATGCACCAATTTAAGTAGTGTTGGGGCCTTAATTCAGAGCAGAATTCTTTTCGCGTGTTTCTCGATAATCGAAGCACATCAAAACAAATCAGTAACATGAGATGGTTTATGAGCTTTAACTTGGACCATCAACCATCGCTAATATACAGTATCACCTCTAAATCAAGCAGGTGAAGGGAAGAGAGCCCATCACACCACAGATTTCTCATCATATAGAGAAAATATTTGGTGCATGCTGACTGCATTGTTCCATTCCTGTTCTCAGAAAACAGAGTGAAAAAGATTTACTAAAGCTCCATACATCATAATAAAATATAACTTTGCCCCATTGGTTTTAATGGGCACCTTCCTATTGAAACAGGGAAATCTTGTACATTATCTGCAAAATATTGGGTGGACTGAATAGTTGCTACGTACAGGCATGTCAGCACTATTTCTTCTTCAAGCATGTCAGCACTACTTCTTCTTCTTCTTCTTCTTCTTTTCCTCTCAACCCCCAACCATCCCCTTGACCCCTACCACCCCCCCTTACTGCTAGAAAGAATAAAAGAAGGGTGAATTTTTGGTACTCATTTCCTTTTGAATGTCACCATACAAAAGAATGCTATGATGCGGAAAATAATGCCATAGACAAGGAGGACAATTAAACAAAGATTCCAGTCTTTAAGATCATAATCACTTTTCATTAGCGAACCGCATCGAGTTACCAACCACACTCCAGAGTACCTGCAGGAGTATAAATGTAGTTCAGCAAAAGGGAAGAAAAATTAGTTATGGAATATGGGCAGTCTAAAATGAACCAGACTAATATATATATGTGTGTGCGTGTGTGCGTGTGTGTGTGGTGAGGGACACCTCTTTTGGGGAAGTTTCAAGTACAAAAGGGGATCTTCCCAAAAAATACAAAAGCCTTTTTTGTACTTGAAACTTCCCCAAAAGGGGTGTCCCTCACCACACATGGTGAGGGATAGATGCACTTGAATATTTCCCTATATATATTGCTAACAAGTAACAAATATTACTTCCCAGAAGCAATTTAAGTAAAACAAGCATTGAAACATGATCTTCTGGTGAAAAACCGAGTATAAACCAGATTGAGGACTAGAACTCAGAAAGCTGACCTAGATGCTACGAAGCACGGACATGGACACGGACACACTGACACGGCGTTTCTCAAAAAAGTAGGACACGGACACATCAGAGACACTTTAATATTTAATAATATTAATAATAATATATCTAATGATATACTAAAAGATAATATCATTTTAACCTTGTAATCAATTTAGCAATCAAATAAATAAAAATTTAAGTACTAGTGTACCACTGTACCAACTAACAAACATATCAAATTATCACATAGCAATACAAAACTGAAACATAATTCATAATCATTAAACATGAAATATCCATAGTTCCATAAAATCTATACAAAGAAAAGGGAGGATCATCAATTTCCCAAGATTTTTTTACAAATGGCCCCCTTCTCTTTTCTTTATTATAATTTTAGTACTTTTCTCCAACTAAAACAGCCAGGGAGCGTGTCCCCAGCATGTTCGGAAATTAAAATATAAAAAAATAAGCAAAACACCATTTTTTGTGTGTCCGACACGTGTCGGACACTGGCGTGCTTCCTAGCCTAGATGGATGGGACAAGGCCTCACCGGATGATACAAACTAGAGACTTCCAACCAGGCAGATAGAATGACACTGAGCATATCCTCGGTAATGGTGGGTGAGAGTATGGGTTGAAACCTGTGTAGGTTCAGTTCAGTCTTGTATAATTGTATTCCCCGTAGGAGTCCCAATTGCTACAAGGGCAAAGCATAAGAAAACAAAAACCCTTATAAACTGAAAGGCTGAATTTGGTAACGAACCGCTTCTTATATAATTCCTCGCATTCTAATCAATTGGGAGTCTGGACTCTGGACCACCTCTTGATTTCCATTACCTAAAACTATGGCAACAAATGATCCTGAGAAGCGGACATGTTAAAGATAAGAACCAGCACCCCATATCTTTCCAGTCCTAACCGTCCAAATTGTGGGCAATGCTAAATCGAAGTATTCGCTCATTCTATTGGTGGTCCAGTCGATGGACAAATACTTCAATTCATTAGTGGAGATGGTTTACAAAGTCGCAATGGGCAGTTCAAAAACATGTTATGGAATGTGGAGGCAAGACATTGACCTGAGACCTGAGTCGCAAGCCTTGAGATTATGAGATATGAAGCAAAATGCTGTAGACACTCAACTCCATTTTTCAGTCCAAAACGCGAAGATAATGAAAAATAGTTAAATAGCATCAGGGTACGAATTGGAAGAGGAGCTGTGAATCTCACTATTGGACCCGTCGAGATCTCAACTCCAGGTTATTTTCCCTGTTGATTCACAGTGACAGATGCAGGTATACCCACAGTATATTCTAGTGATATGTTGTTTTTGGATGTCAAAGTGCCATTTTCAATCTCTAGCTCCTCCCTTCTCTTAACTTGCCTTCCAACAGGCACCAGTGGGCCAGGAACTGACAAACAGAAATTAACTCAATTCTAATCTATTTCAATACTTCTATAATTCTTTACACATTATAATTTTTGTGATGTTGTTCCTGTTGTCATTACTCATTAACACTTTGTTTGTGTAGTGTGGAACTAGAACCACACCCATCTAGATTTCACAAAGCTTATTAACTGCTTCGAGAAAATCCAGGTCTATGCTCACAGCATTGCAGGCCTCTGCATCTTTGCACCTTCTACTTCCAGTTATTATGTGCACATGTTTCAGTATCCATATGTACAAGCATGTTCATGCACACACAGATGTGTATGAAGATCTAATTGCATCTGTTCAAGAACAGAGAGCAGCTACTAGTAATGCGGAGAGCCCAGGTAAGCAAACCTTTCAGCGTTTGCGATCACAAATGCTTCCAAAGCCCACTTTGGGTAGCATAGAGAAGCCAGAGTCTTCACAAGTTTACTATTCTGCTGAGTTGCAATGAGAGTCGAAACAACTGGAAGGATTACAGACCACTACAAGAACAAAAATACCTTACAATTAGGGAAACAAAAAAAAAAAAAAAAAAAAAAAAAAAAAAAGAAAAGAAAAGAAGGATAAAAAAAACTTCCAAATTCATGGGCTAAAGAGTTCCATTGTGAACTTCCTATACTCACCAGTTGGGCTGGACTGGGTTCAAGGAAGATGGCCAATGCATAGGCAATACCAGTGACACAATACACAAGACACACCAGAACAACATAATTATCTGTAAAGGAGGACCTTGGATTGTTGAAGAAATAGAACATGGAAAGATAAACCACTGGCTTGATGATTGTATTGAAATGGTCAATAGTATCTTTCGATAAAAAAAAAGCCAGTGAACTCATGCCAGAAGCAGTCTCTCTCCAGTAGTGTAACTTATCAAGTGAAAAGGATCTCAAAGCTGAAATTTTGCACAAGAGAGCTGTAAAATCAAATAAGGAACATGGATTAAAAAAATGTAAGATTTAAAACTCAGAACATTTAAAGACAGACATCTACAGAAACAAATGAATAAATAACTACAATATTTTAGAAAACATAAAAATACGAAGAAAACTACAAGTTTATCAGAAAAACAAGTTGCCAATGTGAACGGCGGCCTTAAACCACCTCTTTTGATATTGATTTTCATCATTGGCCAGAAAGGTTAGGGATGCCTTTTTTTTTTTTAATCTCTATCTGGAGTGTACACTGGTTAACCCTGATTTGGCAGTTAATTATTCAAACCTATGGTGTGTCAGGTTCAGAACAGACTGACATAATATTCTTTGGGATTATCTCTTGTAGCCAACTTTTGGTCTATACAGGCAGAGAAGAATGGTAGAGGTTTTAGGAATCAAGTTAGGGCCGTGGATAAGGTGGTTAGTGAGACTAAATGGACAGTGAAAATATTGAACTGTTCAGAAAGAATTTGAAGGAAATAAATTATTCTAGACTCGGAAGAAGTGTAAGTCTGGTCCATTTCCTCGTACAGCTTCTCTGATGGATGTGCTGAAGATTAATTTTGATGTTGCTTTGTAAAGGAGACCATGATGTTGCTTTGTCAAGGAATATTATGTTAAGTAATCAATGGGTCCCACCAAATGTTCTCAATCTAGATAGTTCTTTGCTGTCGGCTCCCCTCCACACCTAAAAGCTTTCTCTAATGCCAATAGCGCTGGATGCCCGGACGCTCATCGGCTACAACTGGGTGGTGTATATATCTTGGTCAAGCATGAAAATAGCGGTAGCGGCAAGCCAGCTACGAAACAGGCGCTACGTAGCGGCGTAGCTGAGCGTTTCGATAAAAACGTCAAAGAATTTTGAAAAAATTCCAGAAAATCTAGAATATTAGAAAATGATAGAAAATGTACTCTTTTTTTTTTTTTCGAAAGTAAATAAGATAAGGGGGCATAGCAGTCCCCTCATTGTATGAGGTCCTACGTTGCTGACAGTATTGAACCACTGACGATATTGATCTATTTCTCTACCTATATTCATGTTGATTTATGATTAGTTATAATATACTAAGTTAGAAATTGATAAAATGCTTATAATTAAATAGTGTCTTCAAAATTATATCACTATTATGCATTTTAAATAGGGCCCCTGCCTATTAGAGTCAAATTATCTAGGGCCTTAATTACAATTAGGGCCAAATTTGGCTATGCTTATTTTGGATGGGCCCATTTAATTTTTTTGAATAGTTTTTTTTATGGACTTTTTTAGTGGATTTATAAAAAAAATTGGATAATTTTTTTGCGTCATGTTTTTAATGATTTTTAAAGGTTTTTCTAATGGATCGGTTTTTTAATATTTTTTGAGTATTTTTTAATGGGTTCTTCTAAAGTTTTTTTAATTGTTATTTTAAGGGCCCATTTAGTTTTTATTTAATCATTTCATCGGGTGGGCTCATCGTGGGGCCCACAACTCCCATACAATAAAATGAAAGAGGGACCGTAATGTGGCCCTAGCCCTAGCTTTCGTCCAAAACATATCGAGAGACTGAGAAGAGTGAAAGGAAAAGGCGGCAATAAAATAAAAGAGGGAGCGTAATGTTGCCCTAGTCCTAGCTTTTGTCTAAAACATATCGAGAGACTGAGAAAAGGGAAAGCAAAAGAAAGAAGAGGAGGAAGTATGGCGTGCCGCTTCCACTGCTACCACATCCAGCCAAGTATGTCCTCTCTCTCTCTCTCTCTCTCTCCCTTTTTTGTTCTTCCTGAAATCTCTCTCCCTTTTTTGTTCTTCCTGAAAAGGAATGAGGAAATAGTAAAGAAAAAAGAGGAAGGAAGGGAGGGGGAGTCGATTGGTGGAGTTTTAAAACCCTAGCCGCTACATGGCGGCCGCTACAGTTGTGAGCTGCACTAAATCAGGACCGCTATGCTTGATTTATCGGCCACTACGTAGATTTTTCATCCATGATCTTGGCAATGCCCTAATTTCGTGGTTGCTTAAGAAATAAGAGCGAGTCTCCCAACTCTACTAGTGAAGCAAGATACCGAGCTATGTTTTCTACATGTTCTGAAATTGTTTAGCTTCAACATATCATTTCTGAGTTGCATTTCTCTCCACCTCTTCATGCTGATAATACCAGTGCCATTTGGATTATAGCTAATCTAGGCTTCCATGAGCGAACCAAACATAATAAGGTTGATTGTCACTCAGTCAAAGAAGCTTATGATGATCACAGTATTACTCTCCCACACGTGTCTACAGATCTTCAAATTGCAGATATCTTCATAAAAGCATTAACAAGAATTTGATGTCTATTCTTCATAGACAAATCGTTTCAAGTGGACTCCCCCAACATCAATTTAATAGAGGGTTTGTGTGCGTTTCGGCCGTCTATATATTAGATAATATCTATGATATATGCTAGACGCCCCAATCAGGGGATTGTGATAGATTTCAACCCAATTAAAAGGGAAATGATTGTTGTAATTAATCTATAAAAGATTACATAGAGAATATAAATAGAGAAGACCACCCAAGGGCTCATACTTAAATTTCTACATCAATGTTATTCTTTCTTCAGTTTCTTCATCCACAAGAAGTTTTCTCAAATATCTCACAAACAAATAGTGCTAGTTCAATCTAGTGACATTAAAGAATATCACAAGTTAGACCAGTGGAAAGGGTGTCTTACTCTCACCAAAGTGCTGGGGATCGACCCCTGGCGCAGGTGGAGCAAGAATACGGGAGCACACCATGGCAAAGTAGCATAGCGGGAGCATGGAGTACTAATGTGAAGCACCCAGGGGATCAGTCCCCAGGATTATACATCAGGCTAGTTTAGAATTAGGACGGTTTAGTAGGTTTACACTTTACAGTTCCTCCCATGCACAAGCCAAAAAAAAAAAACAGTAGCGAGACAAGCATCGGGTCCCGCCTCTAACCCCGAACCAAGACTAGATGTATCCTACACGGTGACCATCTTTTAACCATTGGATCATGCAGTGTGAAGTCCATAACGTTCTTGCCATCTAGTGTCGCACAACGGATTATTAGGCACCATTTGTCCATTATTGAATTTTCTGGACTGCCACAAGATTTTGTTGGATCCGATCCATCGAACGAATTTAGGACGTTTAAACTACCAACTTAGCCAATAGAATCTTTGTTACTCTTAATATTACCATCCTTGGTTTGTGTTTATTTGACTTTAGAATCACCCCTCTTATGACACGCACGCTGCACATGCACAAACATCCTTTATTCATGGTTTAATAAGATTTTCTATGTGAGTATGGCAATACATGGTATCCTACTACCCAACCTAATTTGGTATGAATCACCATCCTCTTCATCATTATCCCACCTTTGTTCCAATAAATCATAAAATTAACTTCAAAATCCAAATTAAAATCAAAATACAAAATCATTTATAAGGAACCAATTAGCAATCCCATTGATGGCAAGTAAATTAGGGCAACTTAAATCGACAATATGGTAGTCAACTTTTGGCAACTAATAAAAAATAAATAAAAAACTAGTAAAATAGCAGTTAAAGATTCACGGGTCAACAACTTACAAACTGCAATAACGGTATATGTATAACCAAGTGCCCCAAAGGATTCGTCGCTCACTTTGGCAAGTGTTCCTAAGCAGGCTCCAGCAAGTAACAAGATTAAGAAATCCGCTATTTGTATTCTAACTTCTCGTAGACGCTGCTTGCCGACCCTAACAAAAATTAAGTTGTAGAACAAGCACAAAAGTCAAAGTGCAAGAAACCACAACAAAGAAGCATTTTAGCCTGAATACATAGGATCTCTATGATCTTTTCACCTTAAAAGACTGATTCCCCAGCTACAATCCACAGTTTCGTGCACACATTTCATTCAACTACGTCTGTAATGCTCTAATACATTAATACAAAATGGTGTAACAAATGAGAAATCTTTAACCAAAGTTATATTATTCCATTATAAAATGGACCTTTGGCCATGAGGATTGAGGATGGAAGGATTTTCAAGTCCGGATTTCCCACTTTTTAAATCTCTCGGGTTAACATTTATGTCAATAAGTAATACAAGTTGGTTCAATTAAATCATGTAAGTGCCAAATGCGAGGCTTCCCATAATAACGAGTCATTCTTATGGATTGCAAGATGCTAAATCCTGTGAAAGAAGTTCTACCCATTGAAAAGCAATAGAATATGGGATGTTAAATGTAATTTTAATGGAACACTATAAAATGTCAACTGAGTGGATCCTCTTTTATACCTTGACTTCATAATGCATGTCCTAAATTCAAAGTTCCACCCTTGTAGATGGTGTAATCCAACATGTTTAAATATAAGTTCACCCATCCTCCACTACTTTTAAAGTGATATCATTAGATTGATAAAAACATGACCAAGCACAAAAAATAAAAAAGGACAATTGATCACGGCATTTTTTGTACAGTAGGACCCACCTGGGAATCTGAACTGTCCAATATATGGACTTAATTATAGTGCAGTGGGCCATTTGGTTATTATCCATAGGCAGAAAAGAAACATTAAATAAAGAATCTAGGAAGTAGGTAAGGGATAGCCCTTGTCTAAGAAAATTTTCAATGGACATAATTTTATTTTAAGAAATTTCTTTGACTGATCTGTATCTCATTTAGAAGTGTAATAATTTTATTAAAATAGCTTTACAAAGGCTTAGTTTTTTTACTATGTCTGATTAGTTTTCCTTTTAGTAATATAAAATTAGGTTTTAGAATTGTTTGGGCGGTTACAAAAAGGCTGTAAGGAGAGTTTTGAAGTCAGAAGTCATTAAATTGTAGTTTTCCTAACAAGTCACCTTCACGTATGAGGAATCTCGTTTTACTTCACTTCTTTTCTTCCTCCTCCTTTTCTTCCTTTTCCTTTTCATCTTGCTCCAACTTTGTCTTCTCTTTCTTACTTCTTTGTCTATTGATTATGATGAGTTTGATATATTTACACTTGGTGGTTTATTAGAATTAATCGACCAACATCGATATGAAACTTGTTCTTGTGATGAAATAATTTGATCTTTACCAAAATATTTTGGTAATGTTGCATATGGATGATTGTGCTATCATTAAGAACTACTAAAGTATTTTCTAGTAATCATTTACCTATTCGTGCAACCGCAAATCATTTACTCTTCTAGTGAAATCTCACCCAGACTGAAGTGATATTCACCATTGCATTAGACAAAACACAAGTTCACCAAGTTTCTAAATGAGTCCAATTCAATAGTCAATTCTAAATTTCTAATCCAATCGTGTATTAAAAAGTGGTCCCCACTCCCCACTCCGGTTGTATGGAAAAATTATACCTATTGGAAACCATCATTTATTGTTGACTCGTTCACATATTCCTCCTATTATGAGGATAAAATATCACACCGGAGAAAGCATTTGGGGCCACCAAATGTTAACATGGGTTGCATTTGTTCTCTTTGGATTGGCAAGGGGGGCATCACATATATCAATCTGTCTATGCAAATTTGATCGTCTATAATCATTCATCTTAGTTCTAATTCATGGATAGAGGAGGTAGGTAGGCCCCAGACCTGTTCCTTTATGATGCTTAATATGATATAAACATGAATTTTATGCATAAAAATTATCCGATAAATTATTATATATTAAAGCAATTGGTTCGTTATTCAATTTTGACCATCAACTGTTGTGAAGAGCACATTCCTCTGTTTTTCATTGTACATGTGCGTCAATGAGCTGATAGGATAACAGATCTGAAGAACTACCTTAAAATCATTGAAGGATACAGGGACATGTATCTAAGATGGGAACTTCAGATCCGTCCATCGACTATATTAGCCATGGAAAGTGATTATTAAATGCAGGACACAATTTCCCACTAAAACAATCTCAAGATTTCTTGATGGGTAGCTTCTTTTCCAACCTGGGTCAAGCTTCTTTTTTTCACTTTTTAATCTTAGATTGAGATTTGGGGTTTTTTTTTTTTTTTTTTTGGATGCTGCAAAAATGATTGGAGAAGAACATGTGTTTGCGAGCGTTCGCAGAGGAAAGAGAGGGTGTTGTGTGTGTATGGAATGTTTAAATGTGCAGGAGAGAGGATTTTTCAAAATTACCTTCCAAGAAAATATCTATATTGGCGAAGAACACCAGGAGTCTTTCGGTTGGATAAGTCATTGGCCATTAAGAAGTTGTGTAGTATATTGTCCCGCTTGAGCTCAACAGTGCACTTCATATCCTGCCACAATTCTCCAGCAAAAGACCGTGTCTCAGATCCAGCAGGAGCAGAAGTTGTCTCATTGTTTGAATTCGTAGCCTTAACAGGAATATCGATGCCAGCAGCATTTTGTTGCATATCTGGAGGTATTTCGTACCCATTATGTAGCATCCATCTGATTGGAAGCTGTTTATAATTCACGCTTGCACCTTTACTTGGCTTCACTATACCCTCCAAGATGTCAATGAAGTGGTCAGGAGGATTTATACGATCAGGAACAATGATCCCAAGGCCTGCAAAGTATTCTTCAACTTTCTTTACAGATCCATGGTACACAGTAAGACCACCTTTGGCTAGAAGTATTAAATCATCAAACATCTTGAACAAGGCATAGCTGAAGCACAGAATGAACATTAATTAGCATTAGTCAAGTAAAGAAAGAAAAGCTGATCTATATGAATTATGAGTACAAATATGACAAAAAAAATTACAAATATAAGCAAAAGCTTTATTTGCTATCTTGGTAAGTGGAAAAAATAGAATCATTCATATTAACAAACATATCAAAACAGCCCTGTTCTACCAACAGATTTAGGAGCATGATAGTTAGTTAGTTAGTTAGTTATGTGTGTGTTCGTTCTGTCTTGTGTGTTCTGTCTTAAGGAAAACAGAAACTTGCCCACAAAATTTTCAAGGGACTTAGTAATTTACTTTCTTGTAACACCCCGGACCCCAGTGTGTTCTGTCTTAAGGAGAACAGAAACTTGCCCACAAAATTTTCAAGGGACTTAGTAATTGACTTTCTTGTAACACCCCAGACCCCATTATAGGGGTTAGAATTTTATCTAATATCTTATATATTTCTTGGAATTATGAATTGGCAAGAATATTATATGTATATCCATTATTTTGTGAAAGATGGGCATTTATAATAAATAGATTGGTGTGTGCAATAATAGGTGGGGGCCATTATTGTTTGTAAGTGTTGTTTTTATTTTACTTAGTGGGCCCTAACTTATTAGAAAGAGTTTGAGAAGAAGATGGTGGCCCAGAACTTGACCTGATAGAATTTAGTTAATTACTCGTATTAATAAGAGAATAAGTTTAGCATAAGATTGGGACCCATAATTCTTAAGTTATTAAGAGCATGGATGAAAATATCATAGTGGCCGATCAATCGGCTTATTGGTGCTCGCATCTATAGTGGCCACCACATATCGGCTGGGATTTTAAAACCCCACCAATCAAACCCACACACACCCCACGCTCAGACGCTACTGCTTCCCAACCCAGCAGCTGGTCCTGCTGCTGGTATTACTACTCCCTCTTGCTGGTGCCCGGCAGGGCGTCTCTGGGCATAGGCAACATAGGCGGTTGCCTAAGGCCCCCAAAATAGGAAGGCCCCCAATTTCCTATTTTACTTAATTATTTAATAGGTTAGAGGCCCCTCAATTTAAATATTTTAACTTAATAAAAGAAAAAAATAAGTCTCAAAATATCCGTTAAGCTTTTTGAAATCCTCATTTAATGCAAAGAAAAACTTAATTTAAACTTTCAAGGAGATAGACTTCCAACTTTAAAACTCAAAAAGACTATTGGACTTCCAATTTAAGAGAGACTATTGGACTTCCAACTTTTATAGCCGTTTCTTAATTCTTACTTAATCCCTACTTTCACTATTCTCCTCCTCACCAACGTTTCCTAATCTTTCTACTCTGAACGCTTACACTTCCTTCTTTATAGTTCACTTCTCAATTGATATCCTACTTTCACTCTCCTGTTTACTATTTTTCCTTATTTTTCTCTTGTCAACACCATATCCTGCCATATCCATCCTTCTTTCTAGCTAACTTTCAGGTGTTGATTCAATTTCAAAATTTCAAAGCTAGCCGTAGCCCTCTTCTTTCTCACAGGTGCTATTATTCTAACCTTTCAACTTTTAAATTAGTTTTATACTTTTATTTTATGTCTTTTGTAGCTATCACTTGTTTATCTAGAGAAAATTGAGAATTTGAGATTAAGTTGATTATTGTATAGTTTTATTTTATATTTCTGTTTGTGTTGATTGTAGTTATCATTTTTCAATTTAGAATAATTTTGAGATATCTAATATGTCCAATAGAAAATACGAGTCAGGATATGAAAAGTTAAAAAAAACGAAAAACTGAAAAACTAATTGAATCTCAAAAAGGTGCTCTGGATAAGTTTGTTATTAATCAACCAACTATTATTTCAAATTCTACCCAAAGATTAACAACCAATGAAAATGTAGAAGTAACACAACAAAATTATAGGAACGACATGTACACTCCTGAAAACATTGAAACTTTTGATTCGACAGAAAAGAATAACGAATTAAAAAAAAATGAGATTAGTCAAACAATTACAGAGAATAATGAAACGTCAAACTCTATTGCTAATATTTATGACCCAGGCATTTGGAAAAATATTGATATCAATTTAAGAGATTTATTAATAGAAAGAGGTCCAATTAGAGATAATAATTTAAGCTTTCCCAAAGATGAAAATAATAGACACTTTTCTTACCACATATTATATCCGAAAATTACCAAATGGGGAAAAACATGATAGAAGATGGCTAATATATTCAAAGGATTTTGATAAAGTGTATTGTTTTTGCTGTAAACTATTTAGTTCAAAATCTAACATGAATCAATTAGCCAATGAAGGAAGTAATGATTGGAAAAATCTTAGTTTTAGGCTTAAAAGTCATGAAACCACCAACGAACATATTAATAATATGAATACATGGATTGATTTAGAAATGAGAATATCAAAAAATTTGACAATAGATAAAGACATTCAAGAACAAATCAAAAAAGAAAAAGACCATTGGAAAAAAGTGTTGCTTAGAATTATAGCTATTATAAAAAATCTAGCAAAAAACAACTTAGCATTTCGTGGTAAGAATGGAAAAATCTACGAAAAGAACAATGGAAATTTCTTAAGCTTAATTGAAATGATTGCAGAATTTGATCCAATAATGCAAGAACACATTCTACGTATTAAACATAGTGAAATCCACTATCATTATCTTGGACATAATATACAAATGAATTGATTCAAACTTTAGCAAGTGAAGTTAGAACTATAATTATTAAAAAAATCAAAGAAATGAAATATTTCTCAGTTATACTTGATTGCACTCCTGATGCAAGCCATCAAGAACAAATGACTCTTATATTACGATGTGTAGATACTTCCACAAGTACAGTACAAGTTGAAGAATATTTTCTAGAATTTTTAGAAGTAGATGACACCACAGGGAAAGGCCTTTTTTATGAACTTATAAATTTACTAAAAAAATATGAACTTAATATTAATGATATAAGAGGACAAGGATATGACAATGGGTCTAATATGAAAGGAAAACAACAAGGAGTACAAAAAAGACTATTGGATTTAAATCCTAGAGCATTTTACACACCATGTGGTTGTCATAGTCTGAACTTAGTACTTTGTGACATGGCTAATTCATGCCCTAAGGCTATATCCTTTTTTGGAGTGGTACAACGTCTATATTCTTTATTTTCTTCCTCCACAAAAAGATGGAAAATTCTACAAGATAATGTGCCTATATTAACTCTTAAACCATTATCACAAACACGGTGGGAAAGTCGTGTTGAAAGTGTGAAAGCAATAAAATTTCAAACTTCAAAAATAAGAGATGCTTTAGTTCAACTAGCAGAACAAAGTGATGATCCTAAAACAACCAGTGAAGCCACATGCTTAGCTACATATGAGCTTGAAAATTTTGAATTTTTATTAGGCATAAATATTTGGTATGATATATTGTTTGCTGTTAATTCAGTTAGTAAGAACTTGCAATCTAAAGACATGCATATAGATATTGCTATTGATCAATTAAAAGGTCTTATTTCTTATTTAAAAAATTATAGAGAAAATGGATTTAGTTCTGCTTTGATTTCAACTAAAGAGATTGCTGCTGAAATGGGAAGTGAACCTATATTTCGTGAAAGACGAATAATTCGTAGAAAAAAACAGTTTGATGAAAGTATTGATAATGAAATAATACGATCAGCGGAAGAATCTTTTAGAGTTGATTATTTTATATATATAGTAGATCAAGCTATTTCTTCAATTGAAAATAGGTTTGAACAATTTGTAATATATGAAAATATTTTTGGTTTTTTATTTAATTTGAAAAAGTTAAAATCTTTAGAAGAGGAAGATTTGAAAAAACATTGTCTTGCACTTGAAAACTTTTTAAAACACGATGATCACGTTGATATAGATGGTTTGGATTTGTTTTCAGAATTAAAAGTTTTAAAAGAGATTTTAAAAATAGAAACTTATACTCCAATTGAAACATTAAACTATATAAAAAGATTAGACTCTTTTCCAAATGCAAGTATTGCTTATAGAATATTATTAACAATACCTGTAACTGTTGCTTCCGCTGAAAGAAGTTTTTCAAAACTAAAACTAATAAAATCATATCTAAGATCTACTATGACGCAAGAAAGATTAAATGGATTAGCTATATTATCAATTGAAAATGATCTATTAACAAATCTTGAATACAAAACTTTGATAAGTAATTTTGCATCTCAAAAAGCAAGAAGAATAATTTTTAACTAAAATTTATTGATATTTTATATTTTAATATAATAATTTATAATTTATTACAAAAGGCCTCTTTTTATGGTTTCGCCTAAGGCCCCATTTATCTTGGAGACGGCCCTGGTGCCCGGTAGTGCTCCTCCTTATCCTCCTCCGTTTTTTCTTCTTTTTTCTTTGTTCTTCTCCTTCTTCTGTTTACCCTCCTCTCAGCTCCTGTTGTTTCGGTTTTTTTTTTTTTTTTCTACAGTCTTAATAAGTTGGGAGTTGACCGGCAGCTGGCTGTTCCTGACCTAAGTTGCTGCAATTTTTTTTCTCCTGACATGCTGACTGGCAGCTGGCTGAGGCCTGTCTTGGAGTAGGCTTGGGATGGAGTTGGGTTTGGGACTTGGGAGCCTGCGCGGGCTGCTCCTTTTTTATTAAAACTTCCCCTTTTTATACAGCTGGCAGTTGGCTGGGCCTGGGCTGGGGAGTGCGGGCTGGTTTGATATCAATTCATATTTATAAATCTTAATATTTATACATATTTCTATTTTTTATATTCTTTTCAAAATATTAGTCTTAAGCCTTTACTTCATGACCTAGTTATTTTTTATTAACTTTTCATTAGTTTCTAAATTAGCATAACTAGGAAACATGAATACATGTGGAAAAACTGATCATTACCTTTATTTTCTATTCATACAGCAATACAGGACCTCATACAATGAGAGGGCCGCTATGCCCCCTTATCTTAGTTACTTTTGAGAAAAAAAAAACACATTTTCTATCATTTTCCAATATTATAGATTTTCTGAATTTTTTTCAGAAGTAGCAGCCCGCCGCTACCGCTATTTTCATCCTTGATTAAGAGTAGTCTTTAGAGGATGGGATCCATTGATGTTATGAGTAGTGTAAGGCCCCATACCCTAATTGCGTGTTTTTCGGCCATTTGGTTGGGCTTAGTGGGGGTAATTAGCTAGTTCCAGCGGTTAGAATAGAAATTAGAGAGCTTTGGGAGCGTTTGGACCTAGTTGGGGACCTAGAAGGGCTTAATTGTAGTTATAAAATAGCATAAGAGTTTATTTTTAATTTTAGATTCTTGTGGGTCCTACACACCCTGGACTTGGGAATTATACTCCCTACAACTTGTCCCTTGCATTTAAGCCCCTCTTGTGGAATTCATTTTCATAAAAGACTCATTTTCCAATAACCACTTGAGCCAAGGACTTTCTTGTAATTACCAAAAACTCACCAAAACTATATAAGCTTTCCCTCCAAGTCATTTCATTTCATTCCTCTTTCAACTACAACAAAGCTCTCTCTCTCTCTCCGCCTCCTTCCTTTGCAAGCAAGAAGGCTAGATCTCATCAATCAAAGCTAGGAAGTGCAAATCCAAGCATCTAGAGCCCTTGATCATCATCTCCTTCGTCAAGATCTTATTTCCCTTTTCAATTCCCTTGGTTGGATCTCATTAGGTGAGCAAGTTCCTAACCAAAACCTCTCTTATAGATCTAGGGTTTCTTTGCAAAGATCCTTGCATGCATGATCTTTTAGCCCCAATTCCCTTGTTTTTTTTTTTTTTTTTTTTTTTTTTTTTTTTTTTTTTTTTTTTTTTTGTAGGATCTCTTGGATGAGGTTTAGATTGGGTTTTCTTAGGGAATTGCTTGAGATTTTGGAGTTTCTTGGAGGGTCTTAGGGAAAATCTACTAGATTGGACTTGAGGCAAGTACACAATTATAATTCATGACATGCATGATGGATTTCCTTGAATTGTTGTTTAATCTACTCTAGATTACCTTAATTCAAGCTCTTTTGGGGTTTTGGGAATTAATTACATGTTTATGGGTGTTTATGGCTTAATTAGTAGAATTAGGTATTGCATGTGATGGATTAGATTGATATTGTGATGTTGTTAATGAAATTCTGCAAGTTTTGATGTTGGGAATTAGATCTCCATTGCAATTGGATTCGTCATATAGAGTTTCAGAACTAGAGATTTATGGCGAACCGCATGCTACTTACGGCTAGTCATAAGCTACAGAAAAACTAACCATAAGTGTATTACGGTGACCTCTCGACTAGCTGTAGGGCTACCCACGGCGAGCCGCAAGGCTAACCGTAGTACACTCACGGCTAGTTGTACTCATACCACGGCTAACCATATGCATGGGTTCTTTAAACTGCAGAATTCATACCTTAGGATCTTTGGAGCAACTTGGGACCCTTTAACCCTATAATGCCTTATTGGTAATTAATTGTGAGGACTTAGTAGGTGGTGTATGAACGGTTGCCCCATTCTCGTATAATTCAATGCTAGGTCAAGTGTGCGGAGGTTTAGGGAATTGATGTCGTTCAACTTCAGATAACCAATGGTGTCATGTTTTATGATGCCCAGATACGGACACAAGTACTGGTACGGACACGAGGAACAAGGGTCTGATACGTCAACTTCAAAAATTTAGGTCACGGATATGGGGTACGACATTCCTAGAAATGTATAAATATAGATATTTAATTGGGAATTTATTTTAATTGAAATATTTAGTTTATTTCAAATTTAGGGCTTAAATTTTGCCAAGCCCACTTAGTGGATCAAATTTTCAATTTCGACTGTTGGTATCATGTTTTATGATGGTATCATATTTTATGATGCCCATATATGAATACAGGTACGGACATGAACACGGGGAACAAGGGTCTGAAACGTCAACTTAAAAAATTTAGGACACAGCTACGGGTACGACATTCCTAGAAATGTATAAATATAGATTTTTAATTGGGATTTATTTTATTTCAAATTTAGGGCTTAAATTTTTCTAAGTCCACTTAGTGGATCAAATTTTCATTTTTGGCTAATTGCAACAATGGAGAGAAAAAAGAACATTAAAAAAAAAAATGGAGAAAGTTGGAGGCTTGGAGCATTAAAAAGACAAAAGCATATGAACTTGAAAAGACAACTAATAGAGAGAGTGAGAAGTAGAATGTGAAAGAAAGGACAAAAAATAGAGAAAGATGTAGACAGCTAGAGCTGTCAAAGTAGAGAACAGAGCTTTAAAAAGAGTAAAGTTGGAGAGAGAAACGAGAGGAGAGAGAGACGGTCTACAAAACGGGAAAAATGAAGGAACGGGACGAGAACAGCAACTTCTTAATGAGAGTTGGGTTTGAAAGAGGTATAGCTCTCACTTCCATGGCTGGAGAGAGAGAGAGAGAGAGAGAGATTGTAAAAACAAAACCAAGCCTATTGAGAGGCATAGAATAAGTAGGAGTAGGTACATCCTTGAAAGAGGGATAGCTCTCATATCCATGGCTTCTTTGAACTTGTTTTGTCTGGCAAATCCTTGGATAACTTTGTAGATAGCATGTGGGTTTTTGGTGTGGAGGGGTAAGGAGAGTGGGAATGCATCTCTTTCTGAGAAATTTGAAGGTTTGGGCTTGGAATTGGAGGGATTTTGGGTTTGGGTTGAAGAAGATGGAGGGCATGCTTTGGAGAGAATGGTGAGAGGATTGGATGGGTTGGGAGGGAAATGGAGTTGCAGGGAGGGATAGGGTTTTGGGTGGGTTTTGGAGGGAATGAGAGTTGGGTTTGAAAGAGGTATAGTTCTCATTTACATGGTTGCAATGAGAGTTGGGTTTGAAAGAGGTATAGTTCTCATTTACATGGTTGCAGAGTGTGTGTGTGTGTGTGTGTGTGTGTGTGTGTGTGTGTGTGTGTGTGTGTGTGTGTGTGTGTGAGAGAGAGAGAGAGAGAGAGAGAGAGAGAGAGAGAGAGAGAGAGAGAGAGAGAGAGTAAAAACAAAATTAAGCCTATTGAGAGGCATAGAATAAGTAGGAGTAGGTGCTCATTGACTGACCTTGGATCAAACAATGACTTGAAAGCCCATACAACTAATAAAAAGCCCAATTTGTACCGGCCCAATTGATTAAATGTGAGGGCTTGGTCTGATATTTACGGCCCATGTTGGATTTTGGCAGGGGCTTGAGTATTGATAAACTAGATTTATTGGTTATATCAGTAAGAATTGTTAGTATATGTGTGGTTTTCTCAGTTCTTGGGTTTTAGATAATTTAAATAAATAATTTATATATTGTGACAATGATAAATTTTTATGTGTTTGTCTCATCAATTGTTTTTTTTTTTTTTTTTTTATAACATTTTGTCTCATCAAACGTGAATACTAGAATTACTATTATTGGGATTTTCGTAATTGAAGTGTAAGGACCCAATAAAGTGGGCCCATGAATTTTGGGCTACACAATTAATGAAAGTAAGGTTTTGCTGGTGCGTGCCAACCCTAGGTTGGGCCCCAGACGCCGAACCCATAATTTTGTAGATTTGGATGAGAGAACCATAGGGCGCCACACGAGACTAGGTCTGTGTTTTAATTAAGTAACGGCTCAAGGGCTTTTGGGTAGGGCCCAATGGCTCAACCCATATTTATCAAATCCAAGAAGGAACCTAGTGGGACCTTTATGTCCCAATAGGATTGCTTTTCACCACATCCTGGTAGGACCCATTAGCATCAAGTAATGAGGGTAGTTTCAAAAGTAGATTGGGGCATTGGGCCCATGTGGGATTTTCACAAAAAGGGATTAGAATATTGAGTTGTGCACCTAGGGATTTGTGACTTGCGCACAAATCCCAAAGGGATTCCAAGTGTGATGCACGACCCTCTTAACAGAGCTTTCCCCTTTAGATCTTTTGAAACCCCATGTGTGATTCTAGTGAAGGCATAACCTATGATGTGTGGGGCAAAGATTTGGCTAAGGACACTCATTCATGAGTGGGGTTTCGAAGCTAAGATGATATGATCAAGACATGCGACGCCATGTGCCTTTTGCTCAAACTCTACTATGGCGTGTCACATATAGTGTTAGGTGGCCGAATGGAATATAGGGTATAACAATGATTCGTCCGTGCTGGTCCCATTTGTGTGATTAGCTAGTGTTATTGCCTCTCACGATATGACGTGACTATTCATGATTAATCCACTGAATTGAATATTTTTCTTAAGAATGTAATGTGGTCTCAATTGACCTCTCGTAACATTTCTATTCATGAATGTGCTTGTTTCAAATCTCTGATCATCCAAGGTCCTCACTCATGATCTTAGACCCTATTGCCATTGACTCTCGTCTAACAACTGATTGTTCCAAACTATTCTCAACCCTTACCCTATATGTACCTTAAGTGTGTACTAGTTTTGCTTGTTGGGTTATGTCGGCTGATTCCATTATATATTTTATAGGTGATGAAGAATAGAGGTGACTAGCCTGCCGGACTGTGGTTGAGTGTGACATGGTAATTTGAAGACTTCTAGAAATTGAGAGTTAGCATTTATAGATTAAGTAAACTATATTTATTATTTAGTTTTTCTTTTTTATTCCGGTTGTAATAATTTATAGTTGTCAATCTCTTAGCAAATGTGGCATTGATCTAGATTAATTAGTTTGTTTTATTGTCAATTGGATTCCATTGATGTAATAAGGATTTCGGGATTTTATTTGGTTGGATTTTATTATCACTTGATTCATTCCAGTTAACTAAATAGACTTAAGTAAGTTCTGTTTTACCTTGTTATGCATATGATTCGCTGCAAAATTTGACCATGCTTACGTTTGGGGGATAAAATCACGGCAAAAAAATTTGACGGCCCCATATTTCCGGTCGTGACATTAAGGATGTACATATTGTCTGTACTTTTAGTATATTGAATTGGTTACCATTTCAGAAGAATGGATGCAGATGCTCGTACTATCATATGGCTTCCTAATCAAAAGCAAATAAAAAAATACTAATTCACAGATTTAATGAGAAAATAAAGTTGCTATAAATGAAGCATGGAAAGAGGAAGGATTTTGCCAACTTTGGGAATTTCAGTGGCAAGTGGGTTCCATGCTGGCCAATCATATGAGCCACTCTTGACTCTTGCATCACTGTTAACCATAAAATTATAGCATCTTCATTCTCTCCACATCAATTTGTATGCAACTTACAACAATCTAGGTCACAGTAACAGTATCACAAATTGAAGCACCCAAATTAGCTTGTGGTTAACTGTCACAATACCGAGTCTTTTTACACATGCAAAAAAAATGTTGCTTCAGTACCAATCTATTTATGAATCAGTTGACGAAGGGAAATATGCGGTAAATCACATTTCACATACTGTATCATAGGGTTTGATGGAGTGGATGTTTTAGATTAGCATTTTTTGTAATAATTCGACAGTAATAGGTATTTTGGTAAATCTTGGAGAGAACCTATTCTTCCTGCAATAATGATTTCAGTATGTTGTTTCATTGTAGGTGATTCAAAGATAAGAATAAGGAGAAGCCACAAAGAAGCTAGCAACAGAAGACAAAGAACTGCCATTGTTTTGATAAACCTACATTATTTCATAAGTTACCTGGGTTGGTGGACAACCATGCAGATATTTACCCCTTCAAGAGCCTCACGGCGAAGAGCTCTAAGCAGCAGATTAGAAGAAGAGCTATCCAAACCAGATGTGGGTTCATCTAGAATTAACAGTGAAGGTTCCATCACCATTTCCAGCCCAACGTTGACACGTTTTCTCTGCCCACCAGAGATTCCTCTTTTCTCAACAGTTCCAACCAAGGAATCTCGTATTGCTTGTAGTCCTAAAGCCTCAATAACTCTTTCAACAACTAGAACTTTATCTGGCTTTGGCATGTCAGCAGACAGTCTCCAGGAATCACAAAATTAAATGGAAGAACATAGGAAGCAGTGAGTACATAAAAAAGATTGTTAAAAAAATCCTATTTGCACATAGAAGAATAGGTTAAAAAGAAAAAAGAAGAAAAAATTAAAAGATAATTTCTAAAGTTGGCAGCTAAGTGCTTAGCAGAACAAGCAAGATTTACTATATAAAAATTACTGAGGATTCCTAGCAGGTAAGCGCATAGCAAAAAAACAATTCTCTAGAAAATTGCATCCACGTGAAGATAAACTGGACTTCATAAATTTTAATTACTGAGGAAGGCTCCAGCATTATCATTTCTTTAGAACTAATAATAGAATGAGTGTTATTGGAACAATAACCCTCCAGTCAATTATCTAACTTCTTGCTGTATACTCACCAGGTTTGTGTCCTATCACAACTGGGTTGTCCTTGGTTTGGCCCAATGACCTGCAGTTCCCCTTGGACTGTTGGCCCTATATGGACCTCTTTTAGCTATTTGTCTGGCTCAATGGTCCATTTGAGATCTGATTTATTCCTTATACAACACAATTATGTTGGACCCACCCAAACCATCCAATTTATAATTTGAGTCTTCTCTCTTGATTGGGCCCTGATTAAGACGGATCAAAAGACCTTGTGAATGATCAAATTGATTCAACTAAGCAAGGGCCTAATCAATCACATGACCCACTGGGTCTCAACCATACGCTCCTGCGTGACTATTCCTTTTGCTTTAGTATATACTGATGTTTAGCGATAGCTCATGTTACTTTTATACCTGGATATTGATATTCCGTGTCATTCATTTATGATAATTGTAGATGTACATGGATTTACTCTATGATATCACATGATGACCTTGCATATATATTTTTAGTGTTTCACAACATGATCAAAACAAAGGTTAATGCCACTACTAAAATTTTATGGTCTGACAATGAGGGAGAGCAATTGTCAAACAGGTTACAAACATATGTTACAGACCATGGTATTCAATCATAAACTTATTGCACATACAATCCCAAACAAAAAGGGATAGTAGAACATAAGAATAGGCACTTATTAAAAGTTACTCGGTCGTGTTAAAAATGAATGTTCCCAAATATGTTTGGTCAGGTGCAACATTGAAAACATGCAATCTTATAAATCATATGCCATCAAGGGTGTTGGATGGAAGTGTCCTCTTTAGTTGTTGTATCATGATGCACCATGATTTCCTATTCCACCAAAGATGTGTTATATGTTTGTTCACATCCCTAAGCAACAAAGAGTTAAGCTAAGTTCTAAAGCTGTGAAGTGAATTTTCACAGGATGTCTTAGTTCACAAAAAGATATTAGTGCCATGTACCAGGAAAAGTGAGGAACAGTTTTTCACCATGGACGTTACTTTCTTTGAAAATGTTTCATTTTTCTCTGCACCAAGTAATGAGATTACTCAGTCACTACAATGGAAGGAGTATTTACCACCTTTGATTCAATCAGTGGCTCCATTCTCAGATTTGTAGGTTTACATGAGCTCTAAAACCAGGGTTAATATCACAAATGAACCCCACTTGTAAAAAAAGGTCGAAGGATACTGTGAAAAGCTCAGTTCAAGGACCAAATATTCCCTACTATACAAAAGTAAACTTGACAAAAAGTAGCTTAGATAGAATGTATATGACCTGCAAGTTCAAAGATATAACCTACCTGCACCTTGCATTGAACCAAAGATTCTCCTCCACAGTCAAGTTCCCATGCACAATATCATCTTGTGGCACAAAACCAATGATCTTCTTGTATGAATGAATGGATTCAACCTTTCCATTTATAAGAACTAATCCCGTCACCGTGCATCCAGTTGCTTTTCCACATAGAGCGCTGAGAAATGTTGTTTTCCCAGCCCCAGATGGGCCCATAACAGCAGAAACATGGCCAGGCATGATTTTCCCAGACACACACCTCAAAATATGCTTGTTTTTTCCTTTCAAGGTGAGGGTAAGATCTTTAAAGGCAACCTCAATCACAGGTCTCATCCTAACCTCGTTATCAGCGGCCATTGAAATTAACCCTGAAAAGGTCAAGTTCTTGTTCTCTTCTTGTTGAATTTTCTCTTTCTCAATCTGACCATATGCATACTTGAAAATCTGGGTACGAGTATGCATTTGTTTACCCTTTGGGGCATTCTTTTTTATGTTTTTATCACCAATTTCCATTTGAAAGCCCTCATTACTTTCAGGATCTTCCTCAAGTGCTTGCATCATCTTCGTAAGTTTGCTCGGTTCCTTCTTTCCGGTGGAAGGTGCAGATGCACTTGAAGAACTTGGAAAAACTGGTGGTAGCAAGGAATCATCTGTTCCAGTTTTAACTTTAACCTTCGATGTTTCTGGTTGCCGAACGGACTTTCTGCGAGAAAATGTACGAGAAAATTGTGTTTGCAATCCCATTGCACCCTTCCTAGCAATATCTTTTGCTGATTTCCACCTTTCACGTGCTTGTGCAGTTTCTCTTGCACTCCTTGCAGCAGATTCTCTAGACTTGGCCTGCCGTCTTTCACGAGTAGTGAGAACTTGATCAGAACAATTATAAATGATAAGTAGCAATGTGCTCAATCCAGCCTACAGAGAGACAAATGAATTACGGTGTCAAACACTCAAACCTTTATGCAGTATAGGCCAGTTATAATCAAATCGTAAAAGAAATTTATCATCATGCACTCCAAATATGGAATCAGCATCCAAATCATGTAGTGGATGTTCTGCCATAATGTATTTTGCCACCCAGAATGGAGCAATTTCAACTTCATCACTCATTATATATTTACATAAGAGAAAAATTATTTTCAATGTTTAACATCATAACAAAACAAATAAAAGTACTAAAAACAAATGAGGCTAAAAATGAACTTTCTCTTAATCTGCAGAAATCTCCCCAACTAGGATTTAATACTGTGGGCTATCACACAGATGGATCTAGATTAACATCATAGCCATTTCACTATACTAATTTTATATGGTCTTGTAACTCAAACCCCTCCCCACCATGGATGTGTACAATTGTTTTTATCTTGCTCACTTTTTCGCATTCCAGTTTCAAAGCACTCATAAAACAGCTAAAATGGGTATATTGTTCCAATTCTTCAGCTTTACGGCATTCACCTCACTTTTTGGTTTTGATTTTCTCAGCTGAATACCATGTGTATAATGGAGATGAAACAGGTGAACCTCCGCATAGAAGATCACAACCATTGGGATAAATATCTACTGGAAGATGGAACAAATATCATATAGTCGACAAGTAAAATAAAAACGTTTCCATATAGGCGCAGACTGCCTTTTGGTTATCCACACCACTTAATGGTAGGATGGCTATCACAGATGGATATGCTCCAATCTATTCCATCTGATGATCAAGGAAGTGTTTGACAATTGGCCTTAGCATGCCCATGACCATTTTCAACTAGCTGAAGGATCAGAATTGTACGATGGATGAGAATTTAGGGTATAGGCCATATACATGAGAGGAACCAGCAGATAAATAATTTGAGTTAAAGGACAACTAAAAAAACTATGAGGATTAACCTTAACCAGAATTGGACTGGTTCGAGTAGAAATCAGGATTAACTACTTTGTCATAGAATTCAGCTTATTCTAACCAATAACAGCATTTCCTAATGTACAAGAAACTATAATTCAACTCAAGTCCTATCTATGCTTCATTGAATCAGCTTTCTATTCAGAATCTACAGCAAATGCGAAGTATGCATGGGAATTGATTATATATAGTCAACCTTATTAAGGGGTCAACCTCACAAAGTCAGATCTGTACAACTGTACCCACATATCAAGGATCAGAATCATTCAGATGGTGCGGTTCGAGTTCATCCATCTGAGCCAGCAATCGACTTCCATCAATGTAATATTCACCTTTGCATTCGTAGAAATAAATGCAAACTATCCATAGGAGTGATTATATACAGTCGGCTGTATTATAAGGGGTTCCATATGGTCAACTTGACCACAACAGATCCGTAAATAGGTACCCATTTGTCAAAGATCAGAATCATTCAGAATGTGTGCCCAACCATGTTTATCCATTTGGGCACAACTTAAAGAAATATTCACCTTTCAATTGACAGATAAAAGAGGTCGAAACCATAATAAATACTGGTTTTCAGTAAATCTGATATTTTTGTTCAGTGGGGCCCACCTATCACAAATCCAAATGTCCATTCTAACCACATTTCATGAATTAAAACTGATAGGACTCACATTCCAAATGCCTGTATTTGTCAAAGAAGTGATTTAATCATATTTATTGAAACCAATTAGTGCTCCAACCAAAGTGAAATTAGGTTTAAGGTGATTACAATAATGTACAAAAAAAAAACATGAAAATGCTATGAATTATGAGATTTGTCACTTTATGTGAATCTGACTGTGAATATCAATTTGAAAAAAGTGAAGATAGGCCCAACTAGGAATAAAAACGGAGGCATACCATTTCAATAGTCCAGATCATTGAAATGAAAGCCCCACATGAACAGATCTGATTTTTTTTTTCAAGTTGACTGTAAGGAGCCCCTTCCATATGCTCTATTGTATATATTCCTCCTCAACTATGCATATCATGCTCATCTATCGCACCTAAAAAAGAGAGTGAAGAAGTAAAGGTATATTAAGGCTACTTTTACGATGATAATATATTGGTATTATATACTACCATCAAACTAGTTACAACTGATAACTCAATGAATTCGTTGATGATGCAGACCCTATAGTAGCCTATGCACTCACTACAACGAAAAGTTTGACAGGAGTCGAGGACTAGACCCCAGCCCATCTCATGGACCAACTAGCCTAGCCCACACGCCTAGGGCTACTAGACCATGCCAGTCCTTTGGGCCTAGCGGCCCATCTAGGGGCCACCACCATCCCCATGGGCTAAAAAAACAGCACATGGAGTGGACAACCAGACCTGTGGAGCTCATTTCACAACTTTAATTTGTTTCTTTTAATTCGTGTGGGCTTTATGGGTAGTTCAGTAATTTTCTTTGTTATTATCATTTCTAATCCACAGCTAGGATCAAAATATCCAATCGTAGGATTTATGCTAGTCCAATGGGTTGGATCATACTTAAGGTAGTAACCCTTGGTAAACATAAATATGAAGTCTACGTTCACCCTTCTTGGACTAAATTTGCTTGAGTCGCAGTTTTCTACCAATCTTTGGTTGGTCTGTTCTTTTTTGGAGGATTCTCTTGGATTCTAGGGTTTCTTACATTGCTACTCACACTTTCATAAGCACTAATCTCCCTTTCATTGATGTTGGAGGTTGTTGTGTTGGAATTCTTTCACCAAAGGGGCTGATCTAGGGAGATCTAGTCTCAATTCTTCGGAGCTTTGCCTTCTAATTGGGAAATCTTGCATCAATTCCTGCATCTAGGAAAGGTAAATTTGTGATGAAGTCATTAAGAGCAGAATTTCTCCTCTTTTTTTTTTTTCTTAATGAGCAGAGTTTCTGTTTGGCCATCTGAGAAATAATAGTCATTTGACTAACTTGGAAAGCAAGGATAATTTTCATTTAGTATTCGGTTTTAGACCCTTACATTGATCTAAGTTCATTATTAACCCTTCAATTCCAATACATGAGACAAGAATAGAACAACTTAAAATGATGCCAGTTGGATAATCCAAGATGCTATCTGGAGGAATTTTGCCACTGGTTGTGGACTGCTAGATAAAGAAAATATTCTCGCACAAACAGCAGGATGCTGGAGCTCCCATCCAAACCCACCATAAGGCAGGACAACACCCTCCCCTCCCTCCCTTTCCCAACCCGAATTAAATGGATGGGCATGTCACGAAGGGCACCAATCCAGTTTTCCTGCATCCCACATCTGCAGGAGAACATCTTCCCTTCTAGATAAACCATTTTTCCTTACTGCCTATCTAATTCATGTCTAAAATAGTTCGAGCTGTGGGAGTTTACGGTATGGCCCACATCACTGAATGGTCCAATAACTCATACATAAATGCTAAGTGAATGGAAATGGAGGTCTTTATATATCCTCGAACTAATAAGGATTTTTTTTATCTTCATGGGTCCAACTGGTTTGATTTTGAGACACTGGTGATACTATGGACTGGTTGGGAGCCATTTGATCCACACAGTAAGCAAGTGAAGAAATTTCAAACAATAACATGAGATTTAAGAATAAGATCCACTTGGATGATTATAAACTTAATCATACCAAAAGATCCAAAGGACTGGATGAACATCAAATACATAAAGCCAAGAAGGCAGTCAAAACAAACACAGTAATTTTGAAATGATTCCATCTATTGGATTCTTTCATAACTGTGCTTTTGTGTGTCATGATTGAAAGCCAATGGTTGGATCTTGATGATCCATTCACCAATTGCAATAGATGGATGACATGAAAGAGCAGTGACTATGTACAAGTGTTCAGACCCATTAGAGAGCATGGAGAAAGGAGCCACTACATTTTGAGTTAAAAATGTTAAGGGCATTCTTCAACTTTAACCATATGAATGCATATATGGAAAATTCATCATAGACACAATCTAAAACCACTTAATTCCTTATAATGATCCCCACAACGAAGCCTTAATGCAGTTGCTTTTTGTTTTTCCAAAACTAGAAAGAGAGAGGAGGAAAGATTGTGATGCAGCCCAATGCATGCATGTCTTAACCAAGTCACCCAAAGTATAGCTTATTTAGTTAGCTCCCCATTGAGCCCAAGTTTGTGCGATTTTCACCCATACTGAGAAAGTTATATCCAATTTTCTGGAAAGTGCAGGACAATTATGAGTTTTTACGGATTATTTTGATTATGTTTGGATGGCAAAGATTTAGCTCATTCTTTTCAATGGTTTAGATAGATCAGGCTTCCCTCGTTTATGTACAAAATAGATGAAAAGACTGTAGAGATGGAGTTTTGGAATAAGATTGCTTCAGAGAACTTTCCCTTTAGGTGAAAGCCTTGCAGAGTTTGCAAAGCAGAAGAAGACAATCCACCTAGGTGATCTTCCTCTTGTGATTTGTTGCAATAGCGAGCAAGGGTATTCAAGCCTTATGATTTGGTTCAATTTACAATAAATCTGGGTGTGGTTGTTGAACTCCAAGTGAAATTGAAGCTCAAGTGTTTAAAAGTATCCTTCTCATTTGGTTTTCTAAAAAAATCTAGTTGCAAAGGTGAGTCAAGACCGTAATCTTGTTAGCATCAGATTGCTCTTCTATCAATTAGTAGCAATTCAAGTGGTGGATTTCTCTTGCAGATCTCTTCCACCATAGACAATGTTCTAAAGAGCCATTGGAAGTGGATCGGGAGAGACTTATCAGTCGAGAAGATCTGCATCAGATTTGAGTCACTAGGTATGGCATAAGTTCCAATCCCCAAATATGCTTGATCAACTAAATATATTAGAAGTACATCCTTGGGATTTTATAATGGTTTTTAACATTTTCAATATAAATCAAGAAAATAAAAACTAATGTATATGATTTAGTTAATTTCTTGTGGTACCATATTGAAACAATCATGCCCCCACAAATACCTACCCCCTTGGATTGGATAATCCTCAAATTTGATCCTAATTAGAGTGATCTTAAATTCTGGACCATCAACTCCAACTTTCCTTTTTTCTTTTGTTGACAAACCTATGAAACTATTAAATTGATAGCCATCAATAATTGATGAAGTTTATTTTGGGCTACCTCTAATTGAATTAAGATCTAACCATCTTATGCATACATCCTCATGAATCATGGACCTCACAAAATGTTCGTCAGGGTTCGCACTAGACTCTCTACTTTACACTTAGACAAATACAAATTTCAATGATGATCATCGAGGTTACATTTTATTGACGGTTCTTTACTATTTCATAGAAAAAGTCAGCAGGTCATCACTAGAAAGCCAAGGACATGCTGCTAACAATAATATCCCTAAGAGTAGCGGATGTTAATTTTATATGCCAATGGTCATCTAGAAATGCAAGGCAGCAAAAACAAAAAAAAGAAAAAAAAAGGCAATGTAAGCCCAGGTTAAAACCAATAAATTTTAATTACGTTCAATTCACTATGATGAATAACTAAAGAAACACTTACGAAGAGCATGACACCATATGCATGAATATTTTGGGTTGCAGAATGAGGATCACAAGAAGTCAACTTGAAGCATCCTGCCACAGGTTCCTACAAAGATTAGTGAATTTTATCTTGGTGTGATGATGCAAGAACAGGAATTCAAGTAAGTTGCAGTAAGTGGTGGATTTTAAATGAAATATGAGAGAGAGAGAGAGAGAGAGAGAGAGAGAGAGAGAGAGAGAGAGGCACCTCTGTGGTTTCAAAATTCCAAAATGCCCCACATAAAGCATATACAAAATAATGCTGAGTGTGCAATGTATCATAAAAAAACAAGGATATATCTGAAGTTAACAAGTATAAACAACTAATGTTTACCATTTTCACGGGATACATATTTCTTTAATTTATGAACTTTTATGTAAATATACCAATGTCGAAGGTCTCTTTGAAATAATATCAATTTGGATAGTCTGCCTATATTACATCATTATTTGAAATAATAAAATTACAATATCTAGTCATGGATTAGTGCAAGTTTCACAAATCGACCTTGCAGCTCGCCAAAGTTCCGCAAATATGTAGCTCCTCCTCCTCACATGGAACCCAAGATGTTGATATGGTATCAAAGCTACAATTTCATTAATCCACTTCTCTCTCTCTCTCTCTCTCTCTCTCTCTCTCTCTCTCTCTCTCTCTCTCTCTCTCTCTCGTCTTGGTTTCCGTCTTTTCTTTCTTCCTTACTATTTTAAAACATTACTAGGTCTAGGGTTTGGTAGAAGAAGAAGAGGAGAAGAAGAAAGAGGGAGGAATGCACAGCTGTGACTTTGAAACCATGTGTAGCCCTCTTATTTTATTTTATTTATATTTTCAAAAATTACAGAAAAGACCCTATAATTGGACAAAATTACAAAAGGCATATATAAATACAAATTACATGATTGCAAATCATACCCTCAAGTTATCTCATATTTTCTGTAGACAATACAAAACATCCAAAATTTCTAGGGGAAAAGGAAAAAGAAAATAGAAAAAGGTAGAGAAAGAGAGGAGAGAAAATCCTTCCCGCTCGTCCAACGAAGTTTGCGGGACCACTTGATAATGTATTTATACTAAAAATTTAAGTATTTTGTTTATTGATAAGAAGGCCCCCATAAATTCCTTTTTTTTACAAATCCGTTCCTATGATAGTAAAATTTAAAAACCCCCCCAATATATTACAAATCAGTCTCTATGGCAGATATTTACTATGTATTCCTAGGTTGGATAGAACTGATGATCATTACTTCTCTGTGATAGCCTTTGTGAGAAAATCTGACAACTGAACTTCAGTAGAACAATGTCCAATCTGAATTTCTTTCCCAACAATTTTCTCATGAACAATGTGGCAATCAATTTCTACGTTCGATCCCACATGATAAACAAAATTTGACATGTTGAGCAGCAGTTTCATCACAATGTAGAACCATAAGATTACTGCTAACAAAACCCATTTCATTTAGAAGAATATTCATCCATATCAGCATACAGGTACCCATGTGCCATGGCCCTATATTCTGCTTTGAAGCTTGATCTTGCAACTACCCATTTTTCGCTTTTCCATGATACCGCATTACCTCAAGCCAAGGTACAATATCTGGTAGTTGACCCCTCTAACTCAGTTGGACCCCGCCTGATCTGCATTGATATATGCCACGATGTTTAAATGTTTGTGGGAAGCATAGAGAATTCCTTGACCTGGTGAACCCTTCAAGTATTTCAAAATTCGATGAACAGCATTTAAATATCCTGCTCTTGCTCTTTGCACAAGCATGAATTAGCTGCCCACACTACCAACACATGAAATATGTGGTCGAATGATCATCAACTGGATAAGCTTTCCATCCAATTTATGACAGATTTTTCAGCAGATCACCACTATCATGGTCAAGACCATGATTCTACTCAATAGGGATTTTTACTGATTTAGCAACCAGTTTATCCATTTCTTTCAACAAATCTAATGTATACTTCCACTGATAAATAATTATTCCTTTCTTGGACCTGGCAACTTCAATGCTCAAGAAGTATTTCAAGTCGCCCAAATCATTTATTGCAAACCGCTTTCCAAGATAGTACTTCAGGTTATTATCATTTCTTTTTAGTCAGTAATGAAAATAATATATTAAAGAAGAAAGGAACAAAAAAACAACAGTCACCAGCCAATCCAAAAGATGGCATAAACAACAGTATAGAAGGCTTATAACAGAAAAGCAGAAGATTACAAAATGATATCAACAAAGGAATTTAATGATCCACTCCTTGCTTTTTAGTGAAAATCAAGCATGGCCTTGCAAACAATAGAATGGCAATGAACTTACTTTGTTGACTTGTGGATCCCAGCCGGCAATAATGTCTGAAATTTGAACCAAAGAATAGTTAACATGAAGGTAGAAGAATATCATCAAATAATAGCATAAAAAGGGCAAGGAAAAGTTCTACCCATCTATATATCCATTTTCAAGTCATTTTTTTATATGGCAAACATAGAGTTGCAAAATAAATAGAAAATGCTAGATTTTTAGGATAAGAATCAATACCCACTACTACAAGGAATTTTTTGAGTGGTAGTTGGACAATATGATCCTGCTGAACAAAAGACTTGGCTGCTACTCACAACATCAGCCCAAATATCTGCTCCACCACAGGTATGGTTTGTGTTTCCTGAAGGTAGTTGGTAATGGTATCTGTGAAATGCTTTCAGCAATCAGCATTAACACAAGTACACTGTACATGATAATAAATAAAAAATAGTTTGTACGAACTTCACCACCATTAGGTCAACTTACGGATCACAAATGCCAGTAGTTTTATTGAGTTCTGCAAGCGGACAGTAAGCGCCCAAGGGACAAGCTTCAATTGTAACAAACAAATGGCATGAAACAAAGAATTAGGAACATTTTGCATACCATAACATGTGAGTGTGTGGACTTTGTTTAGGTTAGAAAATTACTAGAAGTGAAGGAATACAATAAATTTAACGGGGGCAAAAGGAAAAGGAGAGCTATTTGATTTTTTATCGTGCAGGATATAAATCAAGATGTTCCATTTTTTACTGGATAATGACATGCACTTCAAAAGAAAGATTCGGAAAAACTATTTAAAACTTAAAAATGAATTCATTTCAAAGGAAACCCATTCTGTTTCATGTCTTCTTAAGCTGCTTCCGCTTTAAGCATTGTGATTGTCATATTTAAAATAATAAATGTGTCATACTTTCATTTTGAGTTATTGGCGACGTAGGTTAGGAGCGGCCTTCTTCATTTGTTACTAAAATTACAGAATCTAAAATCATTATATGGAGCTCTGAACTAGTAAATGACAAATCACAAATTTTAAATACACAAACAAACAGGAAAAAAAAAAGCCAATCTATGTTCACGAAAGAAGAATCACATAACAATTATCCACATGTAAATTAATCAATAAAAAGAAAACAAATTGCTAAACACTGCTTTATTGCGCATCCATTAGGTTTATGCAATTCAGATATTTGAGAGGTAAATGGAAAAGATAGACTGTATAGTGAAATCGAGAAACTTTATATGCAACAATTTCTCCAGGAAGAGACCACATTGCCAATTTGCAGCCCCACCAGTTTGACATATTAACCTTCTTTAGTTATATGCATGAAGTACAAAACCATGGTATATATAGAATAAGAAGGTACTGAAATTGAAACTGATTCAATGTCATAACAATCACTAAAAGAGAAAACTGAGGAGATACTTACGTATCATGCAAGTAATGCCATGAGGGCAGAAGAAACCCTCACAACAAGGCTGACAATCAAGAATTCTAACGGGCGCGTCCTTTGACTCTTTGAGATTTACCTTCTGATCTTTGCCAACACTACAGGCCCATCCTGGCTCACAACCAGGAACCCATGAAGTCAAGTTACAATTCTTGTTAGGTCTCAGGTAATTGGTACTTTTTCCAACTTGATCAATGAAACCATTGAAGTAAAACTTTATTTCTGCCGCAGTACAGAGACGTTGCGTGAGATCTCCTGTTGATCAAATTCGATCCATAAACAGAAAAGGATTAGAGAAATGATCGAAAGACATGACAGATTTCAATTGTCAAGGTGCACTTCTATGACAACAATGTAAGATGCACTCTCTCGTGTGACAGTCTCATTTTTATTATATGTCTAAAGACGCGTTGCCACATTGAAAAAGTGATCATTACAAACAGATTCTCATAGGCAAGGCAGAATTCACTTCCCCACAGTTAAATTTGAAAATTCTTAAAAGGTTTCTAGAGCAAGAAAATGATTAAACAAGGTTTGCGTATGAACTTAAATGAGAGAGAGTCTGCAGAACACACATTCTACTACCCGCTCACCCCCACCCCAACAACTCAACGTGCTCACCTATCTCCCGTGTATTAGCTTGCCCAATTTTGATCCCAATGGAGTACCTGTAGCTGAAGTGCTGATTTTTTTTTATTCTCTGATTTTTCTCCATTTATAATTCAGGACATAAAAATCCATAGATTTTTTTTTATAACCCAATGTGTCGCCCACCCAGTCCAGCCTAGGAGCCTTTGGCCATGAGCCAGAGGGACCCTCATTTCTGGATAGTCGAGAACCTCGGGGCACATTCAAACCCTCCTATCCACATGCACTGGACAAAACTATGGGAGGTGGCCAAGACATAAAATCCATAGACATGGTCATTTGATTAGATCGATTTATCCACAATCAAAATCATGACAACCAACCCCCCCATGCAACCACATTAGTTGGTGGCCCTAACGCTCCCCATAGAGCATCTAAGATTTAAGAAAGGTCCGGAGAATGGGTGTTTGAGATGTGAATTTGGTTCTTCTAAAGACTACTCACTCATTCCCAGGAATTTTCATGCACCCAAAAAATTTTAAAAATTCATTAATTACATATGTAAAATAACCTGAAAGACATTCAACCTAAAAATGATTTTGGATTTCTCATGCACACGAATTTTGTTCTTGATCATAGTGATGAATGTCGTAGGATTGACAACCCCAAAAACCCATCTGAGAAGAATAAGTGTAGGCTCAATTTGACATATGACAATGGAGATTAATTTTAATCCACAAGTATGGACTCACAATGTAATTGTGTCAGGGCCAAGTCCATAACAGGTACCTATAATATACAGCCAAATGAATGCATGACTGGGATATGTAAATGGGTTAGGCTCAAACTTATGGATAAAATATCTTCTAAATATATATATAGGGAAATGCTCCTATGACAGTAACTCTCACACTACTGTGAGAGTAAGGGGGGACACATTGGATCCATATCCAATGCCAACAGCCTAAATCTGAGGGACCTCCCCCTTACTCATAAGTCCTAAAAGGAATTACAAGTGGGCCCCAAAATGCATGATTAAAATAAGAATGCAAAAGAAATGAAAACACATGTTTAGATGTCAATAATTAATGGTGGGCCCAAGTCCTAAATCCATCAATTGGCCACAACTATTTTACTCATAACAATTTAAATCAAACTTTAATGCATGCGCAAGTAGGCCCCGCAAATTCCATGTTCGGCAAAGTGTCAAACCGAGTAGGAGAGAATCTTAGAAGAGATTTTTTAATAAGGCTTAGAAGAAGTACATGCCTTTTTGAAAGAAGAGAAAAGGTCGGAAGGTAATCAATCTTTGCATTAAAGGAGAAATAATCTCCAACAACTTCTACATGCATTGGGTGGTAGACAAAGGGCAAAAACACCCCCTTTTTGGAGGGGCGCTCTCTCTCTCTCTCTCTCTCTCTCTATATATATATATATATATATCATCAAAGCCTTGTCCCAACTACGTTGGGGTCGGCTATATGAATTCTATTTCTCCATTTTGATCTATCTTAAGCTAAATCTTCAGATAAGTTGCACTTCTTCAAAACTATTTTTACTACATTCATCCATGTCCTCTTTGGCATACCCCTTCCCCTTAGTGGGCCATCAACTTCCACACCCAAACTTTTTCTTACTAACACTGTTGACAGTCTCTGCATTGGACCCGTTGACGGTCTCTGCGTTGGACGTGCCCAAACCATCTTAAACAAATTTCTCTAATTTTATCCCCTATTGATGCTGCCCTTATATGCTTTCGAAATCGCTCGTTTCTAATTTTATCCTTCCTAGTTTTACCATACATCCACCTCAACATTCACATCTCTAGTACCTCCATTTTGTGCATACGTTGTTTTTTCATTGGCTAACATTCTGCTCCATAGGTTATATCTGGTCTAATCACTATCTTGCAAAAATTTTCCTTTAGTCTTGTTGGCATTCGTCGGTCAAAAAGCACTCCAAAAGCAAGTCTCCACTTTAACCATCCCACTTTTATCTTATATTCAACATCTTCATCAATCTCCCCATCATTCATAATTATCAAGCCAAGCTAACGGAAAGAATCTCTTAGGGTTATCTCCTAGGCTTCAATTCTCATAATAGTTTCAGCTCTTTGTAAATGCCCACTAAAGTTACAATTCATATATTTTGTCTTATATGAGTTATTTTAAAACCTTTGGATTCTAAAGTTTCCCGCCATCTTTCAAGTTTTGCATTCACACCATCTCTTGATTCATCAACCAACATTATATCATCTGCAAATAACATACAACAAGGTACCTCCTCTTGAATATGAACAGTTTACTCATCCATAATCAATGCAAAGAGATAAGGGCTTAGGGCTGACCCCTAATACAAACCTATGGTCAATGGGAACTCATGTGTCTCTCCACAGCTAGTCTCACACTTGTTATCGCTCCTTCATACATGTCTTGAATAATTTCAATAAAGCCTCTTGAACGTTCCTTTCATTTAAGACCCACCAAATTAAATCTATATATATAGGGGGGTATTCCTGTGCATCCTTCCCTCACCATATGGTGAGGAATAAACTTAATGGTACCCACTGATCATGGGACTTATAGGGGATGGGAAGAGACATCTTGGGTAAGACCATATATCAAATTTGGGGTCAATCTCATGCCTCTAACCGTTTCATCCGTGGCCCAAAAATTTAATGACTTTATATTAAAGGAAAAAACTTGACCCTGGATCCAACGGTCCAATTCATTTGGATAGGTGAATATTCAATAGGTGCAGTGTACTTAAGGGGTTCTATGTGTGTGGATGATTCGGATGTGTTATAAAGTCAACCCTACTATGTTGTCCCTCACCATAACATGGTGAGGATTGGATGCACATATATATATAAACTATGGACGGAATCTAAATGCATCACGAGTATGAGTTAAATTACGAACCTGGTACAAGGTATCAGTTTTGAGAACATCCAAAATATAAGATGTGTGAGTTTGGCATGGTATTAAATAGTTTTAAAATTTTTCTTTTTTAAAATAAGATATCATCAAAAAACAAGACCAATAAAAAATTTACACATTAAACAATTAAGTCCTTACATTAAACAATCAAGTTCTAAACATTTCAATATTTTACCTAAATTTCAAGGTGAATAATATGTTAATAAAACCGTAACATAGTGTTCAAAGTAGTGGTAAAATAATTAATAATGAAACTAAAACGCTCTTATGTACAGTACAAGTCCGATACCAGTATGTTGCTCATTAAGAATCCATGTAACATACTAAAAAAAAAAAACATGAGTTGGCTCCTCAAAATATCCAGCAGATGATTCATGCTGCTTTTTCAGCCATGTATCTCAAAGGTAACTCACAAGCTCCTCCATTTGTGGGATGCCTAGATTTGAGGTATCCTATCACATGATATGGGTTACACAGCATTTCTCACCTATTAGAAAAATTATTAGTCCATCTAGAGCGTAAACCTTTTTTTTTACAACGATAAATTTTATTCCAAAGAAAAAAAGAAAACGGAAACAAAACAAGGAAGAACAACAAGCAAAGCTAAATAGAAAAAAGGATACTAAACATTAAAAAAAAAAAAAGCGTAACTGAGAAACTCCTTTGCAAGGCCATATACCACTTCATTAGCTCCTCGATTAATATGAAGAAAAGAGGCTCCTAGCTGAGACGAAATATCTTACACCTCCTCCACCAAGTCCACCCAAAATCCAAGAATAAGAAGACTTACAAGATCCCCACTGAATAACTGAAAAAGAATCTCCTTCAATACTTGCATTATAACCTCCCAACTGATGTAACTCTCGGCACCCAACCAATAAAGCGAACATTTCAGCTCCATTAGAATCCAGACAATTAACAGGTTCTGGAAAAAATTTGCAGTCTTCCCTGAAAAATCACGAATAACACCACCAATACCACCCATCTGAATATGCTGAAAATAAATACCATTGAAGTCCAACTTGAGACAACCAATCGGAGAAGATTCCCACAAAATTTGACACCTATGATTAAAACACCCACCCCCCTTGGAAATGGGTTGGGCAAGATCTGTTCAGGTCTTCTAAAGAAACTCCAACAAACTCAACCTTCCAAATTACCCATTCCGAAGCAACCAATATAATAGACTGAACAATCTCATCTAAAGACCTGCTTTTGTTTCGAAAAATCCTGTTGTTTCTTTCAAGCCATAACTTCTACAAATCAGCATACAAAGATAACCGCCACAGAATCACCCACAAACAGATTTTCCTTTGAAAGGCCACTGCTGAAAAAAGCCCCTTAATAGAACAAGGCATAACCCAACATATATCGAAAAATTTAAGAATGGAAGACCAAACTTTTTGAGCATAGGTATAGTAAATTAACAAATGATTCACCGTTTCCTCATTTGGTAAACAAAAAGGGCATCCATTGACAATAATAAAATTTCTCCATTTCAATTGATCCATAATAAGAATTTTACACAAACTCGCCACCCAACAGAACACCAAGACTCTAGGGGGAACAAAAGGATCCCAAAACCTCTTCCAATCCACAATCCTACCATCCACATTCCACACCAATCAAAAGACTAAACTGAGAACTATCCTTTAGCATATAGTTGTGGAACGCCAAATTATTTTTCGAATATTTTTACTTTTATCTGTCAGACTCGTATTTTGATGATCTTCATTATATACCTACATTTTGTATGATTTTGCCTCGAAAACATGTTATTTTACTCAATTAATATATTCTGAGACATTGTTGTCGTTTTACTCGCACTTTATTCTATTGAAACTGTATAGAATAATAATTTCTGGTATGGTTACTTGCCAAGGTTATTCGTAACCTAACCCCCTATGATTGGCGCTTGTAGGTAACGACACCCCTTCTGAGGAACCGGAGGGAACAACGGTCGTGGAGGAACCACGTGGGAACTATGCGTGGAGCGCAGATGATATAGCTTAGAGATATAGTGCTTGCGCCAGAGAGTCGCCAAACATTTAAATGCTGAGTTAAGACAGTTAAGGCCATTGTTTGGCCAGTTGTGTTAGGAAATTGTTCGCTGGATTTATTTCTTTCATATGATCTTGGGCACATTGATATTTTAATTAAGAATAGGATTTTATACTTGTCTTGTGATGATACTTTTGATGGCATCATGATTATGTTCCACTACAAACATTCCTATGGTAAGTACTCCCATATTGCATATATCACTATTTTCATCAATAACGGCTCGAAAGATGGATTTCCCCAGGAATTCAAAATTCGGATCGTCACACTCTTTGAGCACAATCAGGAAGTAAATCTAACTAATCTGTCGATACTGAGAAGCAATCAATGTGACTCATCACTGGAACCTCTTGATTATTACTTCAACTAAAACCAGTCCTCCTAGAGGTAAATCAACAAGATCATGAGATCATGCTGCCAAATCTAATCTGAAAACCCCCTCATAGCTATAGTCATCACACAACCACCCCTTTGCTCACTAGGAAATCTAGTAACATTGAAATCTCCACCCAACACCCAAGGTTTATCCCATATCCTAGCCACCAGAGTCAATTCTGACCAAAAACCAACTCTATCATTAGCATTGTTTGGCCTATAAACCGAAGTAGCTACCCATTCCACATTTCTTCTAGCATCTTCAAACAACACGGACACAGAGAAACACCCCACAAACTCATCTAGCTTTTTCCACCCAGAAGAATTCCAAGGTAATAAAATCCCTCCTAGTGTACCCACCGAAGGACTTGTCCATGGTTTAAAATCGCGGTGGTGGTCGCCATCACAGTCGAGTCTAAAAGCCGTTATGATATGGCATCTTGTCGCAATTCACAGTCATCGCAATGTGAATTTTTATTTTACCCCAAAAAATCAAAAAAATCCATAATATTGTAAAATGCTAGAAAACAATGTTTCTTTCAATTAGTAAACACTATAAAGAAAAATATTGGTCCCCCTAAATCATAACATCATGTATTATTGTCTTGTCTAACACTTGTAAAGTGTGTTCTGAATTAAATAGATTTACATGTATGTATTAAAATAAATTGAAATAACACAAATTTTACAAAAGTCATTGCAAACATAATTTTGAACTAACCATCATTGTTAAACACTTAAAAGTCAAGAAACTAGTAGTAGTTGAGAAATTAAGAAGCTTTCATATGAAAATCACTCAATTACTCAATCACCAAGTAAGTAGAGAGTGAATTTCAACTTTAAAATAACATTTACTACTATATCAAGATAAATTAATTAATTAAAACAGCAGAGTATGGAGATAGGGGTATTGTGGTTGAGAAGGAAAGAAGCTTTCATATGAAAATCCACCAAAATCTTGCAAATCACTTGAGTTTTGGTAAAATAAGAGGCTTGGGAAGCTCTAGCACAATCTTAGGAACCTCTACAAATGGTTTGGGAAAGAAAGAAGGGAAAAGAAAAAAAAATTAAAAAAAAAAATTTATTGTCAGCCAAAATTTTGATCTTTATTTTCAAAATAACAGCCGTTATGACCGTTATGGACCAATATTTTTACTTTTTTTTAGACCGTGACCGTTATTACAGTTATACTGAAAATAATGTAATGGCATAGGTTGTTGCCATTTCATAATAGCCTTTTTTCTAAACCATGGACTCATCACAAATTAACTGCCAGGTCAAGCACAGATTGATCTGAAAACTTGAACATAGATAACTTCCATTGTAGTTTCTTGAATGAAAAAACACTGACTTTTAATGCCTTGAAAAACTCCTTTCATCACTGCTCTTTACAAAGGAGAATGCATAACACGAACATTCCATGAGATCAGATTCATATTTTCATCACTGCTCTCTACGAAGGAGAATGCATAACACGAACATTCCATGAGACCAGATTCATATTCCAACCAATTGCACACCCATTTTTCTATCACCAACCGGGCGATCATAATTAATAGACGAAGCCAATTTATTTAACAGCTTTGAATCTTAGCTTTCTTCCTGCGTTTCATGTTTTCTTGTTGCTGACAATTCCCTTTCTCCTAGTGTATCATCAGCCGTATAAATCTCCTCATTTCCCCTAACCTGCCCTCCATAAAACTCCCCAAAATCTAAGCTATCTTAAACATTTTGCGTTTGATAATCCTGTCCGCTTCCTGATCATAAATAGGGAAAGAATTCTATCACTGGTCCCAGTGATTTTACTCTTTCTTCGCCAAATCAAACATTAGATCTTTTTTTCTTTTTGGAGTTGGAAGCTATAATGTGAAAGAAAAACAAGAATAAAGTAGAACAAGAAGGAAAAAAAATAAGAAAGAAGAAGAAGAATAGGGTTTAGATAGATTTGGGAAAAAGAAAAGTTGATGGTCATCCAATTAGGGTTGTGCAACCAGCATGGTGTATTATATTAATGAAATATTTAGTATTATAAAAAAAAACATGTTTTTTCATATTTACAATACAGTTCACTACAATCAGTCCCTGAATGCCTCTCGATACTCCCCCGCCAGCTAATGCATGCATATCTAACATATGCAGCTTGGATAAAATATCAAAAAACAGCCATTTAAGATTGCTTTTCCAAAAGAAAAAAAAAATTCTACCACTTGATCTTCATCTTCAATACATGTATGCTCTAGTTGTATTTCTTTCTTTTCACAAATAAAGTGACAATCAACTTCAATGTGCTTTGTATGTTCTTTGTATGTGGGAGATTTAAAACACTGTAAAACACGTATAAAATTACCCTTTAGCATTGCTTTTTAAAAAAAAAAAAAACCTGCCACTTGATCTTCCATACATGCATACTCTAGTTGTATTGCTTTCTTTCCACTTTTCACGAATAAAGTGACAGTCAACTTCAATGTGATTTGTATGTTCTTGGTACGTCGGAGATTTAAAACACTATAAAGAGTACTTATATTATCAAAATATAGAACCATAGGGGCATCTCTTGCAAACCCTAACTCTTTTAGCAAATTTCTTAACCATAATAATTTACATGTTGCTGACAAAACCCAAGTTGATGATGTCATCACATAGGTGGCGGACATAAGCCTTAGGGTACTCCGCATCGACCAGCAACAACCAAAAGCATCTATTAAGGGTCTTCTACCTACGGTGAAGCTATAATACCAAGTTGGAAGTTCTAATTTAAAGGAAATATAAGAGTATACACATGTCTGGGTTTTGTGTGTGCGCCTGGGGGAATAGTCCTGTCAGGTTATATACTATGGGGAAACCCTCGTCATCAAGGAAAAAAAGTAGAAGAAGAATATGGTTTAGAGAGATTGACAGAAATTTAGGAGAAAGAAAAGCAATCGGCCATCCATTGAGGGCTGGGCAATCATCATGGTGTATTTATATTGATGAGATATTCGGTACTTAATAATAATAATAATAACAATAATAATAATAATAATAATAAAACCACAAGAATCTGCTTCCATAGACATTATGTAGTTCTTCCCAATCCTTTATAAACATTTATCCAATAAAAACCCTGATTCATATGATTTAGGGATTTCTCATTTATTGCGTCAAGTAAATTCGGATTTCGGACAATGATATGATGTTGGCTTAGGTATCAAGTCTAAACATGGACAGAATGCTCTGATGATTAGACCATGTGAATTAAAGCTCCATTCAACGGCATATCGATTTAGAGAGTGTGCATTATCCAATTTGAGAAGGACCCCATATCAGCTTTAATATATGACTACCACCCAATCTCTCAACTAGAAATCTTAATAACATTCCAATCACAACCGAAAGCACCAAGGACCTCTCCATCTAGTCCAAATAGAATCTAATTCCTTCAAAAAGCATCATGGTTACAGCTTTCATTGGGGCCACAGGCCATACGAAGATAAAATTATCCACTCCTCATTGATCTTCATTTCTACAATGACAATAAAAACAGAAAAACACAAGCCCGTTGGACTTTAATAAGCACACAACGATAGTCCCAAATTCTAAGAATGCCCCCCAAAATCATTCACATCCAAAGAGATCCACCCAAGTTGTTTGGAGCCCCAAACTTCTTTGATAATATTAATATCCATATTCCTCCTAATTTTTGACCCCTGGAAAATTACTATATCCATTTTATTTTTTTCAGATTACCTCCTTGCCAATCCTCCTACAACCTGTGCTCCCCAGACCTCACACTTTCTCCACCTGCAACCTTGGACATCCCACTGCGATCTCTTTTGGCCACTGTGGATATATCCTCCCCATCAGAAGAGCCTTTTACCCTTGTCATAATTGATCGAGTAGGCAAGACTTTAAAGTTCCCTCTTCCCCGTTCTCTTGGATTTTTCTGCAACAAAATCTGCTCTATTATGTAGCTCCCTAGCCACACAAATTTCAACATACCCCTCCATCTGCCTCTATCATCAGCGACTGACATACCAACAGTCTCTCCACATTGCTGGATTTACTCTGGAAGCAACTGGATGTCCTGATTATCGTCTTTTGACAAATATTTAAATTCTCGAAATTCTCTGTCCATCCCCCACAGACCCGAACCTTCTTTGTATCTGGCTGCATGATTAAGTTCTTTCTTTGGAGTTAACAAAGAGACCTTGTCATTGGCCCGTCGCTAACTAGGGAACTTTGAATCGCATTTGAATGACCTTTGCTGGAACAAGAATCCACTCTGCAGTGCTTCATCTTAGACACCCCTCCTGCCTCTCTTGAACAATATTTTAGGCCCTTCAGACATCATAAGGCTGTATATTTTGTTGTAAACTCAGTTTTCACAGCTAGAACACTAAATCCTGTCTTAACACGAGCGAAGCACAAGACAGTATATCTAATTTTTTCCCCCTGCTACTTCAAAATGGGCAACATATCTTAGGTGATATTGATATCTTATCTCATACCTTTTTTTCTTTTTCTTTTTCTTTTTTTTTTGGGTGTGTGTGTGTGTGGGAAATCCATATTACAGAAACGCATTCATGGCATGTCCAGACATATCCACGCCATACAGAGGAATCATCGAAAAGGTGCCCATGGCAAGACTGAACATATGCCAAAAGGTGAAAGGAGAATTTGCAATGCATCTTGTTTAACAAAATTCCTCTCACCGCCAGCAAAGTTGTGGTCGGTATATGGTGGCATTGTGGATGCCATGGAATTGAAGGAGAATTTCAAAAGATCATTCTATTTGGCCCCAAAAGAAGAGGGTGTACCCACTTTTACCTTTCTATATAAGAAATCGTCAAAAAGATTTGTTTTCAGCTATGATTATTGCATGGAAAGAGCAGGAAAAAGAGACCCCAGATGCTGCTATGTCAAGCAATGATATCCAGTTATGTTTCTAAAATGATAATTTTTATTCTCACACAACAAACCATAGCTTTGTCAATTTACACAGTCACTGATCCTAACTACTAGTGCACAATGATTCTCATTGGGAACTCCATATATAAGCATTCTCTCTGACAAGTACAGTAGTATACTTCTGTCCTATAATTTGTGCCTAATACCAATCTCAAGATTTCTAATTTCAAAGTAACCCATGCATCTCCATCCATCAAACTGATGCTGATTGTCTTTTAAGGCCTGTTTGTTTAATCAGTATTGAATTCCAGTGATTTCTAAGCGATTCCATACTTTCAAAGGAGCTAAAAGTGAAGGTCCACAAGGAACCATCAAATAATCTCCCTATTTGATAGGCAATGATTACCCATTATTGCATTAAACTCTATGAGAGGTCCCATCTACATCCCCACATTAGACCCTTCCGCATTAGCATTTAGCACTCCCCCAATACAACACACTTTACCATGAATTCGTAGGCTTCATTCTTTTTTTTTCTTTTTCTTTTTTCACAATTTCCTCTGCTGTGTTCACAGATAAATAAGCTTAGCTTTTTCGTAGATAACTAATATTTACCTTTAGTTTGCCGAATGCAAGTAGTCAAGAACCCCAAGTTCGATGAGAAGTTAAATGCCTCATTCCAATCAGCATCCCTGCAAAGAAACCCCATCTTCACCAACAAAGAACTGAAATCCCAATTCCTCAAACATATGCCTTGCTTGTTTGCGTAGAATACATAGGAATTGAATACATAGGATTTCATGCCATAAGTGGTTAAGTTAAACATGAATATCCAAGGTGAAAAGAACCTCCTCTTTCATTGAAACAAGGAATCAAGGGAAGATGGGAAATGAATACCTAGCCAAAAGTCACCATTTTCAAAACAAAAAATACCCAGCCATCTCGCATAAGAAAGTGGAGGTCCCATCTAGATTGCTACCTTATATCATTTACACTTCACCTCTTTTCATAATCCTTTGGTAGACCTCATTTGACCGTGAATTCCATCGTATTCAATTCCTATGTATTATATTACAAACAAACAGGCCCTAAATGCTTAAAAAATCAACCAAAGAGAGGGGGGAAAAGATCAAAGCGAATGAAACGCATACGGATCCTTAATGCAAAATCCAAGGTGCTTCATGATTTCGTCAGAGAAGATATCAGTGAGATTAGACATCCGGTTGTAAACGAGCCCTGTAAAGATATTCCCGGGATCTGGGTCAGCCTTGGGGCCGGATTCATCGTCATCCTGGCATCTCCCACAAGGCGAAAACCACAAGACGAGGACTAAAACGATGAAAGCCGTGGAAACACTTCTCATATCGATCTACAAAAAGAGAGTTCCTGCAATTGAGAATTCTAGAGAGAGAAAATGATGGAGATTGCAGAGATTGACCATAGCATTTTAGAATCCGAGATGGAGATGGAAGAATGAAAGTGGAATTTGGTGGTGGATGGGGATCGAAAGGGTTATGGAGCAGAAATCTTAGCCGAGAATCTGGAGACATTTCTAGGGTTTGAAAGGAGCTGCACATTTTGGGGGAGAGAGAAAGAGAGAAATGGCGGGGAGGAACAGAAGCCGATTTTGAAGGAGAGGTGGTAAATGGTATGTATCCATACTTTTCTTGTGGTCGGGTTAGTTTTCGGTTGACGCAAGTGGGGCCCGTATCCCCATTTTCATGTGGGTTTTTTTTTTTTTTTTTTTTTTTTTTTTTTTTTTTTTTTTAAACGGTAACAAAACTTTATTAAAAAGAGAAAACAAAAACAAAACTGAAAAAGAAAAAAAGATAAAAGATAAAAGGAGAAGGTATAAGAGTAATATACCAACCACAACTCAATTACATAATCACACCCACTCATGGAGAAAACTTCTCAATCCCTTGCTTGGCTAGTGCATCTGCGATCAAGTTAGTTGATTTAATCTTATGATGAAAAAAGACATTTAGAATGCCCGAAAGCTCACTAATTTCATTAAAATGGAATTGAAATTTTCAAGGGAAATCTTTTTTTGTTAGATACCCAAGTGATCGCATTTGAAGAATCGCTTTCCACCACAAGAGCACCAATATATCTCCTTGCAAACGACCTAAGACCCTCCGAAATAGCTAACACATCGGCTTTGTTTGAGTCACAAATGCCCACATTCTTAGAGAACATAAGGAGCATCTCACACTTATAATTATGCAACACGCCTCCAATTCCTGTCGGCCCTGGCTTACCCCTGGATGCTCCATCCACATTGAATTTTAAAACCCAAAAGGAGAGGGAGACCAAGGGACGGATATTCTCTCCTTAAAATGGAGACACCCCATACAAGCTTTCCAATTATAGATAATATCATTCAAGTTAATATTTGTAAACTCTTTCCGAATTGAAGCCCATTTCGCAATCCTAAAAACAACCTTATCTATCAAATCAACCACCGAAGATGAAAAGCCTCTAAATATCCTCTCATTTCTTTCCTTCCAAATAGTCCATAAAATAGCAAAAGAAATCATTCTCCATAATAAACGGCCACAACCAATGAAGCACCCACCACGCCAAGCATTTGGAAAAGATAATTAATTGTCTCATTCTCCTTATCACACATTGTGCATGTGTCTAAAATATTAGTAGAAGTTATTCCTCTCTTTCTTAGATTATCAATAGTGGCCACTTTTGATGTAACCACTAACCAACAAAACACCTCAACCCGATGAGGAACCAACCCCAACCATACACGAGTCAAAGGAATTAAGTGGGTGGGATTACCTTCTAAAGTTAAGTAGAAAGCTTTGGCGGAGAACTCCCCGGAAATGGAAGGCTTCCAAATCCTAGAGTCCTTAGTATCTGTTGCCAAGAATTTATAAGCAATTCACACCGTTCCATTAAACAAAATTTAGCAGAATTGGAGTTTCTATGAATTAGTGAAATTGGTTTTTTTTTTTAATGGGAGGTATATGAAATTATAAACCCTTAGATTAAAAAAAAAAAAAAACTGAATATTTGAAAAAAGATCTCTTTTTTATCACCACTCATTTGTTATACTGTCAATCATAGGCACAGTGGCATATTTTTTTAATTAATGAAAATGATCTCAATCTACTTTTAGAATGAAACCATAACTATTTCATTTCATTCTACAAATTCTGTCTTTTTTCTTTATTTTTCAAGAATGTAGAGAGATTGAGCAAAATATTTAATTTATTGATGATAATTGATGATGTGATTGTGAATGATAAATAATCTTTTAAATATATATATATTTTTTATTTTTTATTTTTTCTATCGGAGGCTTCCCAACCCTTTGGGCTGGACTAATCCCTCTGGACCAGAGGTAAGCCGGATAAGCTCTCTTGTAGCCCCAATGTGGTAATGCAGTTTCGAACCTACAAGCTCCGGGTGCAAACCGTGGTCCTAGGCCAATTGAGCTACCCCTTGGAGTTAAGTTTTTTAAATATATTGACTTGCGCGTGTTCTACGCTGACATTTTTTTTTTTGTTGCTAGATTTCAATGAGGCTGATTTACGAATGTAAATGAAATTTTAAACTGCCCTTATCCTAATAGGCCCTTTCAATCTCCCCTTTTCCCTTGGAGCCCTTTAATGAAACTAATTTTTTTTTTTTTCCTTTATTATTGTTGTTGTTCTTACTACTGCTATTATTATTTGCTACTACATAAGATGGGATTATAAACTATGTTGATCTATTAGCCCAGGGTCATCAATGGTACTATGGGTGAGGAGATAACCATGACCAGGCAATCCCACATTCTCTCTCTGCTTGAACTAGTGAATCTTTGTCTAGGTCCCATTTTTGAAAAGCCGTTTTTAAAATCTGTCATGCTCACACTTTTTTAACTTCTGTGCAATAAATCCCACCAATAATAAATGTTGAATTTATTGGAAAGAATCTAAATCCTCTCGAGGCTTTCGTTTATGAATATTCATTAGCCATTTTCCCAATAAAAAAGGTCAATATGACAGTGGACTGACTCCTAATTGTGTAAGATTTAGGGATATCTATATGGAAGGAGTTTTATTTTCAGCAGGTTGGATTTTTATATATTTTCCTATTTGCGAAAAAAATATCGAAGTTCCTCAGTTCGGCAAACAGACGAGAAATCCACAAACTGAGGATTCCCCATTGCCCCTAGAACAAGGGTTCCTCGCCAAAAAATTATTTAGTTAAGGAATTCACATTGATATAAGTGCATATTGATATATATAAATGAGAGAAATTGACTTTAGAATCCGAATCTACAAAAAACGAGTTTTCAAATCGCATGCGAGAGGTTGGACTTAAAAATCTTTAAAAAAGGAGGATTTTTATTGGCCCGAATCCTTGAGGACATGCAATTCCCAAACATGTATGGGTCCGTTTGGGTAATTTACTCATGGAGTGAATTGAATTGAATGGTCAAATCAAGAAAGACTAAAAGTAGAGGGAGCAAAATCAAAATGAGGTGATATTTTTGTCATTTTGCGGTTTGAGAATGAATCTTTCTTACTATTTTTTGTAAAATGTAGACGACTTTTTGACTTTTTTTTTAGAAAAAAGAAGGGGTAATTTTTGAAATTTAGTTCTTTTTTATATGACCCCTTCATCTTCTCACGTCTCTTATAAAATTTTACTTTAATTCACTTTACAAGTGAATACCCAAATAACCCGTCGTAAAAGGCGGCATTTGTTTGCAAGAATTTCTATGAGAATTTTGTGTTCAAAATCTCTTGCAGCAATATCAATTACTTCTTATAAAATCCATGATTTAAATGCTACCAAAGGATTTGAAAAGATTTGTTGGGAAACCACATTTAGATAATTTATAATTCCCTCCAAAAAAGAATACTCTGAATTCCAACAAATAAACCGAATTTATAATTCTCTCCCAAAGGAATACTTTGAATTCAAGCAAACACAAACAGCCCATCCTATGCTATGCTCAATCTAAAGATCGAGTTCTCACTCAATAAAGTTTAGAAGCCCTTGATTTGATATTGTAAATTCGATACTCATCCAATATGCACTATCTAATCTATAGAAATCTGGTAGCTTGACCTTAAGGGCATGTGTGTGTAATATTTTTCCACAAAAAATTCATTTTTCAGGCGTTTAGTGCGGAATAATTCTACGGAAATGATTTTCTGCCTCGTCAGCATTTTCCTTGATAATTGTGAAAATGAATTTCTTAGAGGGGGTATGGGAAATGAATTTCTTTGAAAAACTTCTCCATCTTTTCCCCACCCTTATCTATTTCAACCAAAAATCCTACAACTCTTTCATTTTTTATTTCTTTAAATAAATTATTATTTGATGTTGAATAAATAATATACATGTTATGTTATTTTCCTTCAAAAAATTGTTTCACAAAATAAAAAAATTTAATTTTCTATGAGGAATCCACAGCGGCACCAAACAATATTAGCACCAATTCAACGAGGAATTTTTTTAGCACCAAATATGAATTTCTAAATTCTATAAAAATCCTTTATCAAGGTTTTTATTTTTATGAAATTTATTTACATTGCAATTTTTTCCTTTCCACAAAAAAAAAGATATGTATACAAACGTACCCACTCTTGACAATCTTCATCTTATGATCTTCATGCCTTTCATAATGCATACCCACGTGCTCTCCTCCCATACCCCTGTGGGGGTCACAGAGAACGTCCACAATACATAGTACATTCAGACATTGACATGAATTGACGGCTCATGGTTATGGCCGGTTGGCTGCTATTGAATTCCTTGCAAAGCATGTCAAGTCAGAAAAACAAAAGAGATAGACAGACAAGAATACAAGGTGGATGTGTAAAAGGGACGTCCACTTCTCCGAAATTAGATTTAGCAAGGTCGAAGCTAAGCCAAGCTAGGTGGCGATTTCTCAAAGTGGGGGGGCCAAATAATCGCACATATGTAAACCTCAACTCATTTAATTTTAAGGCCCTTTTGATAAAGGGATCGTCCGTTTACATGCATTTTTGCAAAGAATGTGTAGAACAAGTAGACCCAAGATATTTACTTTTATATTTTAACATTGGTGCCAAAAATTCAGGGGCGTGTGACTATTAAGGTAGTCACTGTTCATTGTAAAGATTTGGATTGGATAATAGGTGGGCTCCATCCATAGTTCTCACGATTTGAACAATGATAACAGTTCTCACCTTCACCAGGATTTGAGTTTGTGGTTTACTAGGGGCAAGGCTCAGGTGTTCGTTCATAGGCGCCTCATTTAGAGCCGCGGATGGAAAAACAGGTTTTGTATATGTTATTTAGTTTGATGGTTCTTTTGTTGCATGCAGTATTTGTCAATGGTCCCATGGTTAAATCTCCAAAAAAAGCCAAGGCAAAGGCAATTCTCTATGCGCTAAAAGAAGCTAGGTCGCAGAGTTTTAATAAAATCCAACTTCTGTCGAAAGCCTATGACGTTATTATAGCCATTAATGAGTTGATGGATTAGTCAATCCATCCTATTTTATTGAATATCAAAGACTTGAGCTCCAAGTTTGAAGAGATCTCTTTTTCCCATATTTCTAAAAATGTAAATGCGTTTTCTCATGAGCTTGCTAAGATCTCTTATGGGTCTACCTCTCATGTGACATTTGGAGACTTTTTGCGTCCTAAATAGGAGAGGGGTTTTGGTTTGTTTTTATTTTGGCTGCTCTTCCCCCACTTTTGTTATAGTTGTTTTTCTCTGTGTTAATGGAATATTATTTCTACCAAGAAGAAATAAAAATTCTGGTGTATAATTTTTGTTTTAGGAAAAAAACCATAAAATTTTCAAATAATTCAGCTTCTCATCTAACAACCAAGAAAGATAAAATTTAAAATACTATCAATAACAATGACATAAAATCTATTTCCCATGTATGTAAGCATCCAATAAGACCAAACAACCTCTGTCCCTTTATCAGAATATTTATCATAAGCCCTCAAAAAAGTAAAAAATCAATAAGAAAAAAAATAAGACCACCCAGATTTATAAAAAAAAAAAAAAAAAAAAAGGGACTCCTTCCTTCCTGTCATCAACTTGAAAAATGAAAGAGGGAGAGAGACAGAGAAATTCTTCATTACACAAGAAGAAAAGGAAGTAATCAGTCCCTTACTAATTAAAACCCTAATCAATCATTCAAGCCCCTCGTTGCTGCTGCTGCTCCGACATCGTCGGCGCAGTAAACGGAAAGTACCCGAAACCACTCCCACCGGAAAAACCCAATCCAACTGACGCCGCAGGATTGAAATTGAGGCCGGGAACAGCGACGAAGAAGGGCGGAGCGGGAGCAGAGACAGCATCATTAGGAGGAGGCGGAGGAGCAGACGAGGACGCAGCAGCAGCGGCTGGAGACGGGACGAGTCCGGACCCAGTGGCGGCGATGATGGAGGGCTCAGCGTGGCGGAGAAGCCACTCGATGGTCTCACCCTCAGATCGGTGGCCGAGCTCGCGGGTCAGCTGGAAGATGCGTGCGGCGCATACTGCCGGAATCCGGACTCGGCAGCCGCGACCGTTCACCTTTATATGTCGGTCTTTGGTAGCAGAAGAAGAAGAAGAGGAATTGCGTTTGGAAAGAATGCGAGTGTTCTTAGAAGATGAAGAAGACGGAGAAGAAGAAATCATAGCAGAATCAGAGGCACCAGTGTTGAGAATAGGCTCCGATGAAGACCCCATCTGATTTTGTTAATCAAGAGAAAGAAGAGAAGAGAAAATATAGGTGGCTATATTGTATTGAGTGGAGTGGGTGTTTATTATAAAGGAAGAAGAGATGATTGGATTGGATTGGAGAGTAAGAGAAATAGGATTCTGATTCCTATTGCTAAATCTAGTAGATCTTCAGTAGAGCAATTCAAGGAAGTGGGGTTTTATTAGGAAAGGGGGAAAGCTAAAACGACAAAAAAGTGACAGTAGTTGTTCGTATGGCAAGAGCAGTGTGTATTTTCCAGGGCAGGCCTCGGACCTGAAGAGGATTCTCATTCGCTATAAACTGATAGTATTTTGGCAAATTCTATTTGCACCCAGTTTTTGCTGGGCGAATCCATCTTTATAAGAGAAAAAAATTACACATGGAGAACAAATGTAGGTGTGCTAATGAAAAAGGGGTGGGTGCATATAGAATTTTTCTAGTATTTTTATGATTATTACGTATTTGATTCCGGTGAAATTATTTATTTATTTTTTCTCCCTCGGAAATTCAGGGTTTTAGATGGCCCACCTCTCCCTCCTTTCAATTCCACGTCCAGATCACGTCCAGATCTTGACGTGCACTCGCCAACTTTTCATAGGAGAAATCTGCTTCCTAAAAAATGAGAAGAATAGAATGTGTGAAACTCTACCATTGGGCCATCTATTCATATCATTTGAATATTGAACAGGACTGTCACACACTTTGGGAGCATATACTTAAATTTTGCTTTAATAAAAGTTGGTTGATCTGACTATAAGATTAAAGACTGCTTAAAATGTAAATATAATAATTTTCTATATTATTAATCATATTTTTTGATAATTATGTTATCAATCGTTTGCTCGATTTTATGGTATGACTTTAATTCTGAATGACCTAAATCACAAAAGGTGAGCCCATAGTGGAGTTCCATACTTCCCAGCTGTTAATCGTGTCGTGTTAACGAATTCGGGTTACGGGTTAACGAATTTGGGTTAAAATCACCTCAATCAGTTAACCCGTTAAGTAATTAAGTCATTTCGAAAATTAAAAGAAAATCCATACAAAAATATATAAGGAGAAAAACATATAAGCCACATGAGACTGTAACTGAGGATCTCGAGTGAATCCCACCTAAAACCCCACTATAAAATAATAAATTTTAATTTATTCTTTATGAATATAAATTAATTCTAGCTACACTTAGGGACTAAAAAAATTTTAACGGATTGTGAACGAGTTACTGGTTTAATTCGTACATGACCCGTTAACTTAACTCGTTAACCGGTTTGACTCATTAACGACTCGAACCCATTAAGAGCTCATCCGAACCCGTTAATATCGTGTGGGTTTATATGGTGTTAACGGGTCGTGTGGCATTTTGACAGCCCTACTTTCCACTCAACAAGAAGCAAAGTAGACACTAGTGACCTAAGGCCTGATTCTTTACTAGAATTTGTAAGATTCGTATATGGGGTTTTTCTGGAAATTCAAAGCGTTTGGAGTTTTAAAATACTGTAAAATTTTGATGTTCCTGAATTTCTTATTCAGGTTTACCTAAATTTGGACTCAATAATTGTCACGACCCGGGCCCGAGACCCGGCAAACCCCGAGAATTAACCGAAGTTAAAACGAGATCCACAAGGGATATCATAGTCAAAGTACCTGTCAAATACAAAACTTTTGCGGAAACAGTACATATTTGACAATAACAACTTATCATTTACATGTATACAAAAGAAAATTCTTATACATGTATCGTTTTCAATATACATTTGTCAAACGCTGCATATTCAAAAATACTATGCAAACAACCTTTAATTACATTTCCAAAAAGAATTATAAACAGTCCCCAATTCATTTCTCAAAACGTTTATCAAAAGTTCCAATCGCACTCGGATACCCAATCAGGTGGTATCCCGCCGGTGCCACTCTATCAATCCTCCTGGAGGAACCGTAGCGGTCTCCTCCGCTGGCGCCGGGGGCGCTGCAATACCGGCAGGGGCAACCGGGCCTGTAATGCCATCAATAACACTAATGAACACGACGGTTCAACAATGTATAAATAATTCTTGCAATAGTATTTAACACATTCATATTGCATTAATAGCATATTTAGTGCTAGAGAAATCTAGACAATTCTATAATAACAATAAGAGACAATGACAGTCAGTATGCATGTACGAATTGACAACTACCATAGCATTCATTAAATTGTATTTCATTCATTTCATATCCATCTTCCCTCAAAGGAAGGATTATTATTTATCATCTTCCCTCAAATGGAGGATTCATCTTCCCATGGAAGGCATCAATCAATATCCGAAGATACGATCGGAATTTGGTGGGACTTACTAATGTCCGGGCCAGGGACAATTAGCATTACCACGGAGCTCCGGAACACCCCAATATCCATCTGCTGCAGCAGGATTAGTCATTCATTATTCATTGAACTCATTCAGAGTTCTAATACAATAGCTAGGTAGTGCCAAACTCAATGAGCAATACATTCAGTAAGAAATCCTTTTATGGATCCAATTCTACTCAATGATTCCTTTTATGATAAGGAAAGGAATAACAATAATGTCAATCTCATTAGATTGAATTACAATGACACAATGAGAGTATTATTAACCACGCATGGTTTTACTCAATCCTATCTCAATCATAATCAACCATTCGGGTGTAACCATTGGTTTCCAAATGCACGTGTTATTCACGATGGACATCACATTTGTACATTTAATGTGTGCATTTCTAGTCCCCGTAATTATCACCCATGGAGCTTAGGCCTTTATCGATTTATATGGTTCATCCAAGGAACCCCTTTTTCTTTTCTTTAAAACAACATTAATTCTTCATAACTTGATTAACCCATGATTAGTCTTAATAACTAATCGGGGAAGCATTTATACTTACGAGTCGTACTTTAAATTCTCGTAAAAATCCAAAACTCAAAATTCACCCCTAATCGGTCGGACCGTTAGGTCCGATCGATTAGCCTAAATTTTCACTCACTAATATCACTGGGCCAGTATCAGGTTCGCTCGAGCGGACCCACTGTTCGCTCGGGCGGACCCAGGCAGAACGTTGGTCGCTCGAGCGGACCCACTGTTCGCTCGAGCGGAGTAAATGTTCGCTCGAGCGAACTCTTCAGAACTCATTCCGTCCCAAACAGAACCTCGTTCGTTCGAGCGAACGCTTCAGAATTTCATTCCGAAATTTTGAAACCCTTCTCTCTTCTTCTACTCCTTTTCTCCAATACACTTCCATAACCTGCACAAGCTAATTGGAACCTCCAGTTCCCTCCTCATACACCATTCATTTTACAAATCCACACTTCAAATTATCCATTAACCACTTCATTAAATATTCATACTAAATCCAAAACTCAATGACAAATCCCTAAAAACATATAGAAACTCAATAAGCTTCTACAATAATTAAAACTAATCACAAGGAATGTTTATACTTGCCTCTCTTGAGCTAATGAACTCAAAGCCCTCTTTGACTTAGCTTGGGCTTGGACACAATAATATAGTTTAATCCATTCAATTTCATTCAAATCCATTTCATTAGGCTTAATGTGTCATTTGAGACTGATTTATCTCTCTTTGGTCATCAACCTTGATTAACCAAATTATTAATGCGTAATTAACATTAACCTCAGTTAATTAGCCTTAATCACGATTAGTTCGGGTCGGGGTGTAACAATAATTTTATTACCCTAAATTCTATAAATTTTGAGTTTCATAGCTGCTAGAATTCAGACCTGAAATGAAATTTACATATGCTTTGTACTAGTGAGGCTCACCTTTAAGAATTGCAACATGGAAATCATCTTTAGAAATTACATCATGGGGCCCACTTTTAGAAAGTACTGGCCCAATTTAAAAAACACATGAGGCACTCTTGTATAAATTACCTAAGAATCACAATGTGCAATCCGCTTTTAGAAATCACATGGGCGCACTTTTAGAAATCACAATGTGTGGTCCACTTTTAGAAAACACATAAAGCCACTTTTGTGCCTATTGATATATACAAAACTCTACCAACTATCTCTGATTAAACTTATTAGTCATACTATGAAGCTATGAGAGAGAGTAATGGAGTAAAGATTTAGTTTGAAGACCATTATATCTAAAAATCAATTTGATTTTATGCCAAGGAAGTCAATGATGGAAGTATGCCAAGGAAGTCGACGATGGAAGCTGTCTTCTCACTTAAGAATTAATGAAAAATATCAAGTGAAGAGGAAAAATCTGCATATGATCTTCATCGATGTTGAAAAAGCCCATGACAGGGTACTTAGAAATTTAATTTGGTGGGCATTAAATAAAATGGGTGTTCCAAGAGGTTATATTAAAATTATTAAAGAGATGTATGAAAGAGTATTAACGAGTGTGAAAACTACTTGTAGAGAGACATGTGCATTCCCAGTGACCATAGGATTGAATCAGGGGTTAACCTTAAGTCCTTATCTCTTTGTAGTGATTATGGATGAGTCAACTATTCAAATTCAATAAGAGGTGCCTTAGTGCATATTATTTACAAATAATATTGTGTTGGTTGATGAATCAAGAGATGGTGTGAATGCAAAACTCGAGAGATGGCAAGGGGCTTTAGAATCCAAAGTTTTTAAAACTAGCTTATAAAGACGAAATATATGGATTATAACTTCAGTAAACATATAAAAAGAGATGGGACTACTGTGACAATTGAAGAACATGAGATATCACAAGGTGATTCTTTCTGGTACTTTGACTGTATAATTAGTAAGGATGTGGAGATTGATGAAGATGTCGAACATAGGATTAAAATAAAATGGTTGGAGTGGAGTCTTGCTTTTGGATTGTGATGCGACCGGCGAATGCTAACTGGATTGAATGAATTTTTTTAGAGAACAACAATTAGACCAGTTATGACCTATGGAGTAGAATGTTGATCAATTAAAAAGCAACATGAGCACAAAATGGGTGTAACAGAGATGAAAATGTTGAGGGGATGTGTAATAAAATTAGGAAGGATAAAATAAGAAATGAGAGCTTAAAGTTTTGTAACTCTTGTAATAGCAATGTTAAGTCTCATATTCACATAGTGAAGCCCCTTTTGTACATTAATCTGCAATTCTTCGATTCACCATGTTTGGCCTTCTAATCCAATTATTATATATGAAGTGAAGTGGTTTGAAATTGAAATCAGTTCCAATTTGCTCCAATTGATTTTGACTTATCCAATTTACCAATTTAATTTAGTTTGACCCTAGCAAATGGGTCAGGTAGGGGTAAATTAGGTCGGGCCAAAGATAAAGCACATTTTTTGGACCCAACCCGACCCTTTAATAACATGGTAAAAATTAATCATGGTATGTGCCGAGACTCAAACTTAGGATAATATGGATTTCAAATGAGTGACCCTACCACTACACTACAGAGCATCTTTTTGTTAATAGTTATTAACAAAAACTTAAAATTAGTTAATGAGGAAGGGACCCAGCCCCACTTTGGAATATTGACCCAGAGTTGGAATTTATCTACGAGGTATTTATAAAAATAACTATATTTTTATAATATTGACCCCTACAAATAATTTTGTTATTATTTTCATACTTATGCATTGTACTTTAAGCATAAATGATCAAACTTTTGAAATAACTATTTTATATGATTTCCTATATAGTCATTAATTTTCTATGACAACCATTTTACAATAAAACTAAACTCAAATGAATATATAATATATGAGATTGATCAACAAAAATAATAAGTTTCATAACTAATAAGAAAATAAAAATATTATTGAAAAAAGAAAAACTCACGACAACAGCATGGAGCTAAAGAGGAGGTGGAAAACTTTTCATGTAACTAATGTGCTACCATGCACGTTTGCCGAGGGAGAAAGGGTGGAGTTTGATTTTTTTTTACTTTAGCTTTTATAAATCGTGATGTAAATGGAGTGGAACACTACGATAGACTCCATCTATTAAAAATCACAATCATTAAGACAAACATCCTTGCTATTTATGGGATACCTCAAATTTTCACCTCATTCTGACTTATTTTCACGGTCAAATTGATTATCTGATAAAAAAATATAAAATACTGGAGTTTTTCAAATAAAGTTTTTTCTATGATTTGGACTCTTCATCATGCTTTTTGTCTATTAAGGAACTCCCAGTATCACCATATTTCTATCAAGGCAATAGCATTTGAGTGTTAATGGGTCACAGTGTCTAAGTGTCACTAATTTAAGGAATTTCAAGTATTTTTGTTTATTCTGATTATATGATTTATTATTTTAGAATGTGAAATGCCGATTTCTAGGTTGTCTGGTCTATTTAATCCTTAGTTTTTTTTCTATTTAATCCACTTCGGTTCTGGGTTGTCTGGTTTCTTTTTTATGAATTGATTTTGATTGTACACGGTTTTTTTAAGAATGTTGAACTAATGGTGAAAGGAATTTCCAATAATATTGGTCCATCTAAATAAAGAATTAAGCTCATTCTTATTATCATCATTTTCTACTTTCTCCAATATAATTATATTTCTCTATGTCAACAAGAGAACTTTCATTTTTTCAATTCATTTACTTTTAAGTTCATTGTATTTTTTTAGAGCAACTTCAATAATTTTTATATTTCTTTGTATCTCATTTTAGTACCATCTCATGTCTCATTTGCATGCTTAGTTTAGATCTATGTTCAACCCGTTTTAAAATGTGAGGATCTTGTGACAATTGGTGCAATTATTAAACATTTCAATTTGAGAAGTACACCTTTTTTAATTTATTTACTTTTGAGTTCATCATATTTTATTTGAGCAATTTTAATTATGTCATTTTAATATGACTTATACAAAAGAATCATTATTTTAGAATTTCTATAGATTTGCAATATTTTTATAGTTTGTATTTGTATGGTTTTCATAGATTGTGAGTTTCTTTTTTTCCCCTTTTTTGCTTCAACTTTTGGGTATTGGGTTCTCTTTGGGTTTTTTTTTTTCTTTTAAATCACTTTTTATCATGGGATTTTCTATGAATTCTCATTTTTTTTGTTGTATTTTTTTTTAATGTTTATCATTATGAGTTAATTATTTATTTTACTTCCATTGGGTTCTTTCTTTGTGAAATCTTTTTATGGATTTTTCTTATTTCTTTTGTGGCTTCAGATTTCTATTTTTGAGTATTAAATTATCATAAGTTGGTTTGGTTCTTCTAAATTTCTTTTCTCATTCTATTTTCTATGGATCTTTAATTAAATATATTTTTATAGCCTTTTTATTAAAATTTATTTCATTTTATTTTGTATTTCTATTATTATAATTTCTCACTTGTGATGGGTTTTTAGTGTTTTTATTTTTTATTTTATTTTTTATGATGGTTTTTCATGAATTTGTGGGTTTTTTTGTCTTTGCCCTTTTGTGATCCATTTTTGAGTTTTTTTTTTTTTTTTTTTTCACATGTGTGTTTGATTCTTTTAAATTGCTTATATTATTGAGTTGATTATGGATTTTCATTTTTATGTGTCTTTCTAATTTTATTGGATTTTATTCATAGTTTATATTGTTTGTTTGTTTTGATTTTGTTTTTTAGTTTTCTTGATCATTAATCTTCAATTTTCATGGGCTTGTGTGTGTTTTTTTTTTTAATTATATTGTATTAGGTATTGAATTCGTATGAATTTTTTTTCCTCTCTCTTTTATACTAAAACCGTTTGCATTTATTTTAAAGAAACTGATCATAAAGCTTTTTTTTTATATAAATTTTAATAATATGAGCATGTTTTTCTAGTATAGATTATGACCTGGATTAGGTCCGATCTTTTTTTCATTTTTTTAATCTCTATTTGTGCCGTTCCCAATTCCTTCAAGACTTGAAAAAACTCTATTTCTTTTTTTTCAACATTCATCTTGATACAGTCCCATATGTTTTCATCTTCCTATAGACTTATGTAATAACTTTTTGGTTGTGTGAACCAAAGGGAATGATGAAGCGGAAACTAAGTGGATCTATTTTTTGACCCACCATTTTTTTTCCTCTACTTATTGCCCTTGGTTGATTCGCTGTTTCTTGGCTTTCAGAACGATCTCTAATCTTAAAACCTCTACCCTTGAGATTCTCAGCAAGCATTTCATTTGCAAACGACTTAGTTGTTGGGCTTTTTGGGTGTTTTACAAAATTCAAATGTGTTTTTGTAAAAGGTGTTTTGTACTTTGCTTTTGCTTTATGTGGGTAGTCTAGACTATTTAAAAACATAGTATCCCACGTACCTAAAACTCAACTCTTGAGAAGGCTTTATATGTTGTAGAGCATTTTGCCATAAGCCCTATCGTGCGCCGGGGTGAGGGTGGGGGTGCAGATCTAGGCCAGGTGGCGTAGAGGAGCCCATATTCTGACATAACTTAAACGTTTTGCTTATATGGTTAAAAATGTTTTTAACATTGAGGGATTAATGAGCTTAATGGGTTTGAACGTTGAGGATTAATGTCTCTTCACACCTGGATTTCATCCCAAGGTGGGGTGGAACTCGTCCTAAGAGAGCGTCATCACTGCTTACAAATCACAGTTGCAACTCTATTACAGCGACGACACAGGTGGGTTGAGTCAAATTGGCAATGGCAAAGCCAGAAGCTTCTCTCTCGGTCACAACTGCAAGAATTGCACAAACTTGCGAGAATCATCTGATCTTCTCCCCCACAAACTGGATAAGAAGCTTCAGCACCTGGCTCTGCTGAAGATACTAACGCAAGTATTCCTCCCGAACTTGTTCAAGCTAATTCTCAGATTCTCCTTTGTCTTCTCATGACATGCATTAACACCCCTCACGTAACGCACAGTCACTACACTAGTGCAAGGCCCAACATCTTTCTTCGAGCTCTTGATCACCAATTTTGACAGGATCCAGAAGCTAACTGATACTTATTAGCCAGCTCAGCGAGATCACGTTCCCTCTGCTCTTCCACGATGCTAATCGCTCTCTGTAGTTTCTCGATTATACTATCATATATAGTACAAAGCTATCTGCTGCTTCTTATTGTTTATATCAGTTTCTAACAAAGTGGAAGAGGTGGACCCAGGCCATGTCACACGCAGTAAGATTCATTGGTTCCACTGAGGTTGTTGTTCAACGGTGAAGTTGCCAAGTTGGGAAGATTTTTGACTCAAATGAGTTGTTAAATAGAATACAGCAATTCTCTCCCTCTTCTAATTGGGCTTTTGAGCTCCGTGTTGGACTTGGTCGCTAGGCACGACTCTGACGGAAGAGATGCCTGCAGCCATCACCAGATATCACTCTACTCTTCCAACTATTGGAGAAGGCTGAGCGGTGGGGATGGCTTCTCGAGATATATTGTTTTAGGTTCTGTATTTTTCTGTTTTGGAATTCTTTCTTTCGTTTATTGCTACTCACCCATCCGAGAAGAAGGCGGTTTAGATTTTGGGGTTTCTGATGTATTAGTTCCTCCTTAAATTTGATTTTGTCAATTTTATTATCAAAGTTCAGATAATGTCATCAGACTCATTCGACTCTAGTCGACACTTTTTTTTTTTTTAAGCCGTTGTGCATTATATCTCATGATATCATGGGATAGTCACATGTACAAACAAAGTGACCTTTAGAGGCGGATGAAACAGCCTTAGCAGTGGAAAAAAGTTGACGTACGTGTTAGGGTCCTTAAGGACCATCTATGAAAAACAATAGCCGGAAGAAAAAAATTCACCTCAAAATCCTAGCATTAGCAGTGGTTTTTTTGTCGTTGAATCCCATATCATCCGCAGCTAAAAGTAGTGGGTTTTTTTCAGTGTATATATCATGAGTTTTATCAATTTTTGTATCACATACTCTTTGCCACCAACAAGCTAATTCATTGTTTTTATAGAATACGAAAAATGGCATTTTTATGAAAAATAAATACACATATGACCACTATTTCTTAGGTGCTATTATTCGGAAAAAAAATTTCCGAAGATATTGCATAAAAGTTATGACATCATGGGACAATCTAATGATACTATATGATTTATCAATTTTTACAACATGCATTGTTCCCACAATATCATCGGATTTAGGGAAAAAAGGTTTTTAAAATATATTAACCAGAGATAAGCAACTCTGGTGACATTATCTAGATTTCATTTATTAAATTTTGTAAAACTGAATTTAAGGAGAACTAATATGTCAAAACCTCTTGGATTTTTAATAGTATGCTGCACGCATTCGGTGAATCTTGATCCAAAATTGAATCTCGCTGCACATCAAACTTATCCAGCTTATGGGCCGGATGACCCAATTTGTATATGGACTCTTGTTCCGTATATTTACAAAAATTAACCCCTTGTTAGATCACGAACATTAAACTCCATTCAACTCCTTATAGAATTTATGCATTACATGCCTAAAGATATAAAATAAAATAAAATTGAGTGTCATTTCAAGAGAAAAAGAAAGTAGAAAGACTTGATAATAAAAGTACAAGATGGCAAAGAAGGTACTTTTAGCTGCACGAAATAATAAAAGATGTGCTTTTAAAAGGCATAAAATGATTATAAAGAAAGGTACTTTAAAAACAAAATGACAAAAAGGTGCTTTTACTCCCAGCTCCCCCACTTTGTTTTTCTCTTGAAATAACACTCAGTTTTATCTCATTTTGCTCCACCCTACGAACACACAAGCCAGCCAGAACAATAGGTTTTCCTTTTTGTTTTGAGGATTCAGACTAGAGATGGCAATGGGACTGGGCAGGTTTGGGTTTCAGAAGACGCAAACCCGACCTGATTGGTATTTGCATTACCCCATGCTCGCCTTGACCCGTGACTGGTTTTATATATGCATGTTATACCAAGCCTGCCTCATGAGTCATGTGGTCGGGTCAGGTTGGTTAGTGGCTGATTTGATATATATATATATGGGGTGTCCCTCACCACAAATGGTGAGAGATAGATGCACTTGAATATTTTCCTATATATATATATATATATTAATTTTTTTTAAATACAAAAAGCAAATGTATCAAGGAAGATTTAAACCCATGATACCACTTACCCTAATGAAGTTTTATATATAAAGGAGTAAATTACCGAAAAAATAACTTCAGATGTTCGATGTACCAAAAAAGCCCTCATAGTTCCTCTGTAATAGAAAAAGATCTCCCGCCAATTTTGACCTTTGCCTGAGCGACGATATCATCATTTGTTTTAATTTATGGAAAATCATACCTAATCCAAACTCTACCAATATACTACCAAACCCGCCCCTAATAGTATGATCTAGATAGTCCCCATTTAAAACCCCATTGCCAGTTATGGATATAGTAGAACTTTGTGATGTTATGGCTAGCCACGGGCCGGGCTGAACTTGTCTCAGATCAGCTGTTATATTGGCAAGCCTGATATTCAGGCCTAGTGACCTAAATGTTAGTCCCATCCCCAGGCTGATGAATGCACAGCCAAAATCCAGCCCAACTTAGACCATGATGAGGGTGGGAATGGGGGCGCTACCACATCATGACCACCTCTAATCAATGATGCATCTACTGCTGCTTGATTCAAGAGCTACAAACTATTGGGTAGAACCGCACTACCCGACCTGACCTCTCTCGGCCCTCATTCGACACTCTTCAAGAATTTGACCCCTATGATCAATCCACCCCCCTCATACTCACTATCCTTTTATGAATTGGCGTTAGGACCAAATTTGACACTCATTTGACAACACTCACCATTGGATTGACGTATTTAGGTTGATATTTTACAAACTAGCTAGTAGGTCTCACTGAGATCTTTCCATCCCGCACCTTAGCCCCATAAAATTGTCTTAGAGATCGAAGGATCTGAATGCGACCACAAATGTGCAAAATTTCAAGTCCATTAGATAATCCTAACCACTTGATCTACCCATGGCCAAATCAGTGGCAACCGCACCTGTAGTCCCGAGGTTCAAACAGCAAATCACACCCTTATCCGGCAGTAACATAGAATCGGTCATGAAGGTTTTACTGCTGGATTTGAACCCTCAGCTGGAGGCATCCTATAGTAAGAGCAGCAGAAGTAAATAGACCCTCACATAAGTTAGTATTTAGGACCTTCCACACCAAAGTTTTACCGTTTTAAAAGGCATCATTTTTTTGGATTTCCACCGAACAGTGAGTCGAGGACAAGGGGTTGCTCTAGTGGTCAGCAACCCAAGATCTAATCTAGCTTAGGGTTTGATCCTTAGGTATGTTGTCCTTTCTCACTTGTGTGATCTCCTCTCCCACATGTGCAGGCTCCCTTCTGGGCTTCTTTCCTGCGTCCGCGCATTCTCTCCCCTTGTGTGCGGGTGCTATCATGGGTCCTAGCCCTCTTGGCTGGAGTGAAAAGAAAAAAAAAAAAAAAAAATCTACCATGAGTCCCATTTGGGTTTGTGCAAAACACATGAGGTTTTGACATTCAGGTGGGCCCCATAAGTTGTCTTGAACTGTAGGTGTTTGTGCGAGACATTTCCGCTGGAGCACCATGTATATACATAAATGGTGAAATGTACACCATTAGTGAGCACCTATTTTTATCCGTATATTCGTTCCACCTATGATCAACCCAACACCTTCACACTCACTAAACCCGCAGCCCCCAACTGTATTGACACAAGCCAAAATTTGGCCCTTATCCAACCATACTGTTGGATTAAAATTCAAAAAATTAGATCAAAGAGTTAGGATGATCTAATGAGGTTGATATATTGTATACCTCTAGGTCTCAATCATATCTTTCTATCCCCTTCCTCTCCCATGATTGGCATGGCCCTGGGTGGGCCCCACAAGGGGTGTCAAGAGAGGTGCTGGGAGGTTGTACAAAACACAACAATCAGGGTTTTAGAATGATCAATAGGGGCATTGGGCATATTCCTGTCATTGGCCCAAGTGGCCCAATATCAATAAATAGTTTCATTATAAGGGCCTTTTTTTAGTTCAGGAACAAAGTAAGCTAGATCCATACGGGCCTTCACTGAATTAACCAGGCCCATTAGGGCCATACAAAAGTGCATTGAGCCCGTATATAGTAATAGCAATTTTACCTATTTTAGTGATGGTGAAAACTGAGCAGACCCACTACGGAGAATGTTAGCTAGAAGTGGTCCATATGCGGATATAGGCTTGTTGGGCCATCATGGAGCAGGCCCATTATATTTTACCTCTCATTTCAGTTATGGTGATGCATTAGTGTGAATTTTCTTTTGAAAACTTGGATTCAAATTAAGTAAAGACCATCTATCCTAGTTGATTAGAAATTAACTGAAGAGAGCATGACACAGGGTAGAAAGAAAGATTCAATGGTAAATCTTTCCATCAAAGCCTAAAAAATTGGAGGTGTTCTCACCTCCTCTATCCATACTTATCTTGAGCTCAGGATTATCATCCTGTAACAATTTTGCTTAAAATGGTAGAAAGAAAAGACATCAAATTGCTGCTGGTCAGGCTTAAGATCTAGGTGAGAGCCTTCTCTGTCAAATCCAAGGTACACACTTTTCTAATTTATTTATTCACTTTGTGATCATGATATTTATATACTCTAGATTAATCTGTTTACTTCTACAATATTGTACTCATATTTAGTCATAGTTTCTAGATTGTTGCATGCTTCCTAGGGAGTAGGTTGTTTATGCTTGTTGACTTTGCAAAAGAGGTTGCCAAAGGGGTTGGTAGCCTTTTTCATGTGTGTATAGTTGGACCTAGTCTCTATTAAGTTCTGTAGTATCTCTCCCAAAAATACCCCATGCGAATTTAACTACTCTACACTGCTGTTCATCCAACTGCTCTTCCACTACTCCACTGCTTTTGAGTTTAAGAAAGAGAACCAGCTTCTGCAGACCCCTCAACTGGCATCGCTTGATGATAGTGCCAACCAAGGTCAAGGATCTTATCAAAATTCTCTATTTCTATCACCTACTAGATGAATTGTAAGCTATTCATTGTAGATTTTCTTGAGACACATATTACACTATGACACCCATGTATTTATATATATATATATATATATATCTATATATAGGTATATATATATATATATATGGAGGTATCATATACATGAAATTCTAGGATTTTGTCCTTGGTTTTGAATGCTAACAAGACTTAGCCCTGCAAGGATCCTGAAATTTTAAGATTCATAACTTATGGGTAAAGGTCAAATTGATTCTAATTAACTTGAATTGGTTCAGAGCTAATGAGTATAATCAAGTTATAATACATCTTTAATTACTTAAAACATGAAAAGAAATAATTTGCAGACGATATTTGTAACTAGATGCTGTATATTGAGAAAATAAAATGCTGACAAACTCGATAGTATGCAGTTTTAAGTCCCAGGAGAGAGAGAGAGAGAGGTTTGATAAGATTGCAACTCAATGATCCTTCTCTGCCATTGACATCGTTTTCCCCCAGTGATGGGCATTCAAATTAATGACTTACATACTAAGTGTTTATTTCCACCATAGATGTAGATTTAAGTGTCAATTCAACTTCCCATGTCTGAGATACAGATTAATAAATGGACCTATAATGTTAATGGAAGCATCATATAAAGCTCCAAATCTCAAATCTATTCAATCCCACTTCAATCCTTTGAAGAATACCAATAAAAAAAAAAAATAAAGCCAAGATCAGCTGTTTCCAATGTAAAAGTGTAAATCATAAAATAAACTTCAACAAAAGGCATGAGTATGAGAAAATACTTACCACTCTCACCTTCATATATACTTTTTCATGTTTCTTCAATTCTGCTATTTCATATTCCAATCCGAATAGCCATGACATGTACCTCTTCCTCTCTATCCTGAGCTAAAACCGAGTATTGTGCAAAATTGCTTTAGAATTCGACACAAGTAATTAGAAGCAATCCACCTGGGTTGAATGGATATCACAAAGTCTCAACAAAAGATTCCTCATTTAGTCGCTAATTGCTGATGCAGCATCATCAAGATTCTCATCCAAAACACATGCGAAAAAACATGAACACAGTAGCCACAATGCATGTGAATCTTGATGATGCTGCATCCGCAAACATCGACCTTCCATCAATCCTTGCGCCATAACGAAACCAGAGGAGGAGGAGGAGGATGAGGAGAAAAAGAAGAAGAAGATGCATACTTGAGATTGAAACTGTGGTAAAAACACAGAGAAGGAAACACTTACACACAAAAACCATATGGAAACCAATCCCTACTTATAAAACAATGGGCAGAGTTTAGAACCCTAACAAAAAAATTTCATGGGATGCCAAGTCGCCCTCCACATGAGCATGTACTGACGTGGCATGTTGGTATTGGTTGGACATCGTGTGGGCCGGAAAAGAATCTAGAGTTATAAAAATACAAACCCCAAAAGAAGAAGATTAAAAAAAAAAAAAAAAGTTTAGTAAAGGAAACTTCAGTTTTCTAATTCTCTCTCTTTTATTAGTCTAAACCTGAACTAGGTTTCAACTCCAGAACCCTAACTAGCAAGACCCATGAATCATTTATCATATATGTGGTCATTCACAGCTGTGGGTTTGGTAGGTAAGCGTAGAAAACATGGAAAAAAGGAAATTTCATGTGCTGGGTTTCATACCCACGTTAGATTCCTTCATCTGCAGCCTGCAGGGATCTTAACTTGGCAGACAAAATAAAAATAACACATGGTATAACTGAAGCCTTGAATTCTATACAATGAAAAAAAAGAAAAAAAATAACCATTAGGTACCCATCAAAACCTCTATTCAGCCTAACTATTGCAAAGATAACAGTATTCAAACAAACAGAAGACCACAAAGTGAGAACATATGAGAGACTATGGCATCAGGTTCCCATCAAAACCAGCCCCATACCTAACTTTTTTGTTAAGATCGAAGACTATTCAAACAACAAAAGTGCTCAGGGAGAGAGAAGAGTATTCTCACGTGTGTAGACTTGATTGAAGAGTCATTGGAGGAATGCAATATTTATATATCATGAATGGTTTTTGGTATTCTTTCAAAAAAAGGTCATGCACCAGTGCGCCACATCAAATTTAGTCATCCTCATCCTCTGGTTTGTCTCACCCACACGCTCCTTGGAGTAGCAGTGGAACTCCACATGTGGCTAATCCATTAAAATCCAAAAAGGTCAAATTGAATGCCCTCCCCTTCATGGGATCTCTCCAATTTTTACTAAGAGTTGGCCTCACCTAGTATGATTAATATTAGAAATTTAATTATGTAAAGAGAGTAGATCTTTTGTAGCTTGGGCACATTTGTGTTAACACATTTTTAGTGAAAAGTGGAAGTTTTGTTTTCATGAATTTCCCTTCTTTTTTTTTTTTATGGCAGTAGCACTCTCCATGGAAAATTCTTATTTTTGTGAGATTTTTCCATATAAGAGAGGAAACCTAAGTCCGACCCTCCTCTTCAAACTTATGCGGAAGGTTTAGATCTTTAATAAAAGAGCCCTATCAACAAGTCTAATGAATCTTATTTAGTTTATCAAACCCACCTATGTTCAGGCCACATATAAAGAATGGTACATGAGGTAAATGGTAAAAGATCACAGTGGGTGGAACCCACATGTGGAAACTAAAGGCTGCTGTAAGGATCATAAAACCCCCCACAGGAAAAGGGTTCATATAATTCATCATTTTTATTAAATGCAATCATCTTTTTAAGGAAAAAGGCTGGTGGTGAGTTAATGTGTCATGGTCCCCTACCAAACAGGTTGATGAGACCCTCTGGAGTCTGGTACATGCTTATTGCTTAGTCCAAGGGCCAATAGGAGAAGGAAGAATACAGAAATCTGGGCCTCTTGAGAATTGCTTAGCTGGAGCCTGGAGGATGGCATCACCATCAACGTTGTGAACCAAACCCTAATTTCCTGTAAATGATATGATACTCTCTTGTATGTGGATAATAATGCTCTCGCTCAGATCTGGCTGATTCATGGCCATAGCTTGAAAACTCAAAAAGACCCCTCCGGCTTGTTTGTTTAGGGGTATTTTTAATGGTAATTCTCATTGTCAGGGATTTCTAACAGCAATGTAGGTTGTCTCTTAAGAATCTCAAATTCTCTCTTTATATATAGAAATTGTGAGAATTCACAAAATTGGCATAAGAAGTTTCACTTTAGTTAGTTTGGATTTTGAAATTCCACTCGTGGGATAGCAGTGGAGATGTCCAAATGCTCACAAACAAACAAGCTCTTCATGACTCGTCACTCATTTTGAATGGAACTAGTCCTTTGAGCCCAACCTTGTCGGTCGATACCTTACTCGATCATGCTTGAGTTAATCTACTCAATGCCCCTCACTGAATTGGGTCATTAAATTATGATCATAGTCATTAACTCGTACAGAATTGAGGGGCCAGGCTTTCAAAATTTTTAGAAAAACTTGTGTGTTTTTTTTGCATATGACCCCCTTAAGATTTCTTTTACGCAGTGATCCCCTCGTGGAAACTTTCTTGGCTCCTCCATTATTTTCAACCACACATTGTCTTGCTCCCATTGGAGGGGCATTACTAAAAAAGTTGGGCCAATGTTCACTAACCTTCTTGGTCGGCTAAGCATATTTCGTGTTGTCTGCTTGAATGAAGATAAATAAATAAATGAAAAACAGCATCTGATCTATGGGACTCATTTTTTAATGTCAATTTAAGATTAATTTATGTTTTTAGTTTTGTTAGTTGTCACCTGTCACTTACTTTTGTTGAAGATCCAACCACAGTGCTGTAATCTGTGGGTCGGTTTCCTACTTTAGAGGGATTATAAAGCTTTGGCATATGGCACATGAACACACAGCCAGCCAGGTTTGCAGAATATTTTTCTTACTGGATGAACCATCCAGTAGAGTTTATTTATAGAGACTAGAGAGTAAGAGAAACCAAATGTATATTTTAGGGGAGAAAAGGAGTTTGTATTACCTAGTTGTCCCAGGTTAAAGGTAATCCAAACATAATTAAAACATTGATGAACATCTAAAGATACCTTATGTACATCCAAACCTGTTCATCCAAACTGTGATCTTGGTTTGATGGATACCTAAGATTTTGCCTTATTATGAGAAATATGGGAGTGGGAGTGGTTTGTCAAAAGCATTTAGGAAAAAAACAATCAATCAAGTTTGGATTGTCCAACCCGACTGTAAAAACAATCAAATGTCGATTGTCCAACCCAACGGTGAGTCAGTTGAAAGCAAAACTCCATACAGTGATTGGGTGGACCAACTTTGCATTGAAAGTAAGGTTTGAATCCCTAAAAGCAGCCCTTATTATAAGACAAACATGGTTTACTGATAATATTCATACATTATGATCAGTTTGATCACATTTTTCTCAATCCTACAAGGATGTCACTCTGATGGAAGTATGTCTATAGTCCAATAAGATAGAAATGGGTTGAAAAGTACTCTGTGAATGGTTGAATGGTGCCCCCCACATGCATAATTTATCTTGAGTCACTTTACCTCATCAAGGTCTGCCGTCAGTCATCACTTCCCTGGTGAACAAACTCTCTCTCTCTCTCTCTCTCTCTCTCTCTCTCTCTCTCTCTCTCTTATTTTTTTAAATTTTTTTATGTCTCTTTTATTTTATTTTTATTTTTTTATGACGTGGATATCCCTAGCTAAGGTCTTTCACACAACATAACTAATCTTCAGAGTGTCGCCTGCTAAATCCACACAAACAATTTGAACGTAAGGTGCGGGGAGCAAATCCACTCCACCAACTCCTAGGTGGGTGAACAAATTTTCATATCAATGGGCATCTACAGATGTTAGATCCAAATACTGAGCCATACAGGTCTAGAACCAAGGAGCTGAGCCCAAACCCAACTATATCCCATATTCTGGGTAAACTATTGAATATGTTTTGAATCATATTTTCTATATATTTTGGACAAGAAACGGATGCAATGGAAATGGGCATGTTCGTCGAAAGTGATTGGAGTATGTTGAATATTTTAATGGACTGTATTGTAAGATGTCTGAATTAGTAAAGCAGAATTTATTTTATCAATTGTACAATTGATCACAATATTATTCTGCAGTCCACTCAATCCACTTGATTTTGAATTCTGATCTTAGAGAAAAATCCTAACATCTCTATATATCCTTCTATTATAATATACTAGGATAATAGATATATAACTGTTGCTGATCCCAAGCCCAGGTAAATGAGAATTGAGCCAATTAGTTGTAAGAGCGGGCAAAACTTGTGACACAACTCCAACATGAATCCGGAAATCAGGGGCCCAAGGTTCAATCCGTGGGTATGCAGCCTTCTTTCCATGTATGTGGGCTTGCTTGTCACGTGTCGGAAAACTCTTCCCACATGCCATGTACAAGCTCTCTCGTAGTCCTAGCCCCGTGACTGAGGTAACAAATAAGAATAAAGGATTTTTATGAAAAAAATTAAGCTTAAAATCTGATTAAACGAATTTACAAAAAAAAAAAAAAAAAAAACTAATACTACCTTGAGTTGCTTGTATTTATTTTTTTTTTTACCAAACTGCCCTCACTGACGATATTGTCCATCTTTGCTTTGTCTACTTCCACCTGGGGTCTGAAAGTTTGATGAGATAGGAGAAGAGAAGTGTGGTTGTGGAAAGGGAGACGTTGAGAGACAGATGAGAAAAGAGGTGATGGAGCTTGAGATCAATGATGAAGATGGTCGATTGGTGATGGGAAGGGTGTTTGGAAGCTGAATGGGAAAGAAGTGGGCTCGGTGGTTGTGAGTTATTTGGAAGATGAGAGGGTGTGAAAATGGGTTCGGTGGTTATGAGGTGTCTGGAGGGTGGATGAGATGTGGGTTGATGAGGAAAATTTGATGGAAGAGAGAAGGTGAGAGGGAAAGAGGCATGGTATATCATGAAGTGGCAGAGGAGGTTGGAATGAAGTGAGAGAGAGAGAGAGAGAGAGAGAGATGAGATGGAAGTGTGGAACATGAAGTGGGTTGGTGATGGAGATGAAGAGCAGCTAATTGTGAGACTGAGGGGGGGAACGTTGGTGATGGAAAGAAAAAGTGAAGGTGGCATGGGTTGTTTAAGTTAGATTATTTCGTAAAAATCTAAAAAAAAAGAAACCTCCAAAATGGATTTTGAAGAACATATATAGATATATCATGTCATATATAATGTGAAACTTATGTTACAAGAGTCATCCCTTGCTCCTTTGTATTCTTTGATCTGTATGCCAATTAGATTGAGGTGGACCTCTATAAAATTTTCAAAATTTTCTTTAGAAGCTGGAACTTTCCATTGAGTTAAACTAAGGTCGCATTTGCCAACAAATAAGATCTTTTTAGTTACTAAAATCTTTGGGTAAATTAAATCCGGAAGTGAGAAATTATTATTGAATGAGATTCATAAATTTAACACAACAGTCAATTTCACTTTGTATGCATTTTACTAAAGCCGGTATCTCTGTTCAGCACGAGTGTCTGAAAGCTTGAAATTCCCCAGGCCCAAAAAACCAGGGATCTCAAGAGAAGCTAGAACATATTTATGAGGTAAAATATAGTGACCTTTTCAAACAGATCAGCAATCAATATAGGGGATGGGGGGCATGTTCAAATAAAAATTTGGATCAGACTGCGACCAAAGCTATAATTTATAACCTCTTGGGACTCGATACATATGCGCACACATCAATATGTACAACCAAATTAGAAAAACAGATTCAATCTAGAGCATGTGCACACATGTATTTGATTAAAGTGAGGCGAATGGTAAAGGTAAAATCAACAACTAGTTTTCTTTATAAAATTAGAATTTTAAGAGAAAAAAGTCATAGAAAAATGCTATTAGCTATGACTAGAAGCTCTAAATAAGTAAATTTACATAAGCCTCTAAACCTTCGCTCGAAAGGTGATTCTTGAGCTTGTCCAAAGCCCTGCTCTCCAATTGCCGGACCCTTTCTTTAGATAACCCAAACATATCACCAATAGCTGAGAGTGTCTTCCCCTGACCACCATCTTGGATTCCAAACCGAAGACGAATTATCTGCCTCTCTCTAGGGCTGAGAACACAGAGGAGGTTTCGTACGTGTCGCCTCATCAACTGCTTAGTTGCACTGATTTCAGGAATTTCAGCCTCAGGGTCTGCTGTAATCTCCTGTTAGCATTAAATGAAAATGATGAATCTAAACCCAATGTCATGAAAGATGTGAATGAAGATGCAATGGTTCTTGAATGTGCATCCAACCATACATAGTGTAGCATGGCTTTTAAATGTGTCCGTGGATATGCACGAGTTCAGAAGGAGCATGCTTCACAGTTAGCACAGCAAACCATACATGCGAGGTGACTGCTGGCATCCAATCAATCACGTGATGAGAACCATGGCAGATACAAAATACTGCAGAATTCTCTTCCATGGACGAACCAAAGCATCCATCAAAATTGTGTACTACTTGCTATAATTTATGAAGCGCTACTCTGGCTAAGGAGGCAAGGAGCAGAGACATGACTACATATTTTTGAAATCCATGCCATGATATAAATATGGACAACCAGTACTCCAACCATAGCATGATAGTTATATATCATATAAGACTTTTATGATAAGAAAAAGGTTCAAACCATAGGTAGCAAGATTTAGTTCTCTCTAAGAAGAATATTTCATTTTTTAGATAAATTTCTAATTATAAAGGAATAATTACTATTTACATACCTCTCTATTTAATATCCAAAAGAAAAGAAAATTAATCAAACTTAAGAAAAAAATGAACATAGTAATATATATGCAAGGATATGGCATCCTACAGACATCCATTAAACATGTAGTAAGAAATAGATGTTGTAATTTATATCTCATAGGTACTGGTGCAAGGGTGTGTACAAGTCTCAGGATATCACAGGTTATAGCAACCCAATTTCATCAAACAGGATAGATATTAAGACATGGTCTATTCCATAATGGGGCCCACTACATTCATGGAAAATACTTCTTAATGGAGGCCATAACTTTACTATAGCTAGGCAGACTGAAAACAAAAAAAAAAAAAAAAAAAATACATATTGGATGACTTTTTCTTATGGAGGATCATTGGATGATTATACTATCCTCTACAAAAAGTGAAGTATAGGACAGATGTTGAGACACAGTCTATTCCATAATGGGACTCACTGGATTCCCAGAAAATGCTTTTTAATGGAGGAAATAACGTTTACAATGGCTATGCAAGGAAAATAAAACCTTTTTTCTTTCATTGGATGATTGCAATAATCTAAATGGGGTAGATGTTGAGACATGATCCACTCCTTAATGGGGCTCACTAGATTCACAGAAAATACATTTTTGTGGAGGCCATAAACCTCTACAATGGCCAGGCAGAAAACAAAAAAAAAAAAAGGTTTTTTTTTTTTTTTCTTTCATTGGATGAATACAATCATCAAAACGTGATAGATGTTGAGAAATGGTCCATTCCTTAATGGGGCTCACTAGATTCACAGAAAATACTTCTTAGTGGAGGCCATAAACCTTATGGCTAAGCAGGGCCAAAAAAAAAAAAAAAGCACACTGTTTTCATTGGATCATTAGATGATTACAATAATCTATATAGAATAGATGTTGAGACATGGTCTATTCCATAATGGGGCTCACTAAATTCAAAGAAAATAATTTTTAATGGAGGCTGTAACCGTACTATGGCTGGGGAAAAAAAGACTTTCATTCAGGATCAACCCTTCTACATGCAATGTATTTTTTGATTAATCAGTCGAGATGTGAAGTACCTTAACCAACAATTTAACATGATTAACTAAAACAATACCTGAAAAGTGACACCCTCATCTTGCCATACAGATTGTTGCATTGAGACAGGACTTCTAGCAGAGGCAAGCACCATTTCCAATTTCTCAACCCTAATACCTACGCGTCTGGCCAACTCTTCATTTGTTGGCTGATGGCCTTCTTGAATGAATAATCTCCGCACGTTTCTTATTTGTGTCAGAAGTGCATATACATTTTCCTGTGAGCAAAGCACATATGATATCAGTGTATACAAATGGAGGTGTGAAATGCATTAATAACAGACTAGCCACAAAAGATACTCACAAGTCATACAACATAGATAAGGGGTTTTACGTTTAAACCATCAGTTTAACATGTATCAAACACATGTTTTCAAGAAGAAAAGCTTCCTGATTTTCAGTTGTATCATTTTGTATTTGATATTTTCAATTGTGATATGCCTCAGTTTGGTGTAATTGTAACTGTTCTCATTTCCAGCGTGCACTCATGATAGATGACTTTGTTGTTGCTTTTTTCACTTCTGAAATTCTGCAGTAAATATTAATTTTGAGGCAATGACTTCTGAGGAAAAATTCAGCATTGGGCATAACCACACTGAAGAAAGAATGAGCTCCGGATGTGATTAAGATATCAATGTGCATGTGGAAAGAATGACAATCTTAGTACCTAATCAATTCTGGTTAGGGATGGCCACAGGCCGGGTTTAAACCTATTAGGGGGCAGGTTTGATAGTAAGTTGGTCGGGTTTGGGGCAGGTTTGGGTTCACCTCAGCCAATACCCGAACTCAACCCGACCCATTGCCATCCATGTTTCTAGGGAAAACTTCCTATCTACTTCTGAAAAAAATAAATTTCACTCATGCAGGATGTGCCATCAATAAAGGATACAAAGTATTTGAACCTAGAGAAGATAATGGGAGCACTTGCTCACATATCAGAACGAAACAAAGAAAACATATCAGCTGAACTTGTGAATTTGAGAATACAACTATGGTGATGTTCAAACTGCACCAAAACCTCACATGCAAATTATGAATTTTTCATGACTCTTAAATAAAGTCAACACCCCCCCCCCCCCCAACAACAACACACACACATAAAAAAAAAAAAAAAAAAAAACCCTTATCTGTGGCCTAAATGCCATATGCATTTTTGTCTGGGAGTGTTTTTTAGTATATAAAATAAAATTTTATTTCACCAACCCAAAGGGGGAGAAAACAAAACACAGAAAAGATACACCAGAAACAAAACTAACTTCTTAAAAAACATAATCAGACTATGCACCCAATTAACTTGAAATACCCCAGGCCGCCTCCACCCAATCTGCCAACCTCCAATGATGAGACCAATTCCCAGTACCCCACCGAATGACTGAAAAAAAATCACCTTCAAGAATAGCGATAAACACCCAATCAAAGCAACTCTCGACATCCAATGAGAAAAGAAAACAACTCAGATTAGTTAGCATCCGAGGAATTGGAAGTGGTAGGGCCCTGACTTTTGAGCAGATGGAGGAGTTGGCTCTTGGGCTAGAGATGAGCAAGCAGAGAATTTTATGGGTGGTAAGGTGCCCAAATGACAAGGAGGCATGTGCAGCTTATTTTGGCGCCATGAAGAGCAATCAGGAGCCGTTAGATTTCCTGCCAGATGGGTTCTTGGAAACGGCGAAAGAGGTAGGCCATGTTGTGCTGTTGTGGGTCCCACAGATGGAGGTCCTTAGCCATTGGTCCACCTCCCACGGGTGTGGGTTCCTTTCGCACTGTGGACGGAACTCAATTACGCTGGAAAGCATGGTGCATGGGGTGCCCATATTGATAGTGTGGCCGCTGTACACAGAGCAGAGATCCAACGCATTGTTGCTGGTGGAGGATCTGAAGGTGGCAGTGCGGCCCGCTGCTGATGAGAGGGGTGTGGTGCACGGAGAGAAGATTGAAATTACGGCTATCTTTTTTCTATTTTTATTTTTTTTAAATTAAATATTATTTTTGTATATGTTTTGATGATAATATCATGAGAAAAACTCCATAGCTCTAAACTATCCTTATATTTCCCGGAGTGATAAAATCTCAAGAACGTGACACCATACCACAAAAGTGTTTTCGAGGTTTCCTGAAAGTTGCTCGAAAGGTTTGACAGTTTGACCACCTTTCAGTTCCTCACCAGTTCCACCCATGCATCACTCATTGCCTCATGGGTCAAAAGATGAGAGATTTCTCATCAACAGACTGAAACCTAAACCATAGCACCAACATGATCCCATCCTGTACAACCTGAAATGCCTACAAACATATTCGGTTTCAGTTTCACTGAATCCAAATTTCTCGATCTCATAACCATTGACCATTCCGTTAATAGCACTGTGAACTTCGGCCTTGGCCTTAAATCTAAAGAAATGCAAAACCCCTCAATGTGCCCTTCAAGGAACAGAAGAATAAAAATTGGTACCTGCGTGGATAAAAAGATCTGCCTAATTGGCATAACCAGATACAATCGATATTGGTGACGGGCTGGTGACGGGCTGATCCTAATTTTGTTGACAATCCTGATTTAGGAATAATGTGCTCCAGGCTGTTTCAACAGACCAATAATAAGACAAGTTCCATTACTCATCCTTTAGCCCACTATAGCTGGCAGCGATTCATGTATTAAAGTGAGATATTATTCTCTGTGGACTCACTATGTCAAGCTTGAGCCATTTTATAATCTTCTTGGTGGATTACTTATCCAAACAGGCAGTTAAATAACCAATAGCAACAAAGTCACAAATTAAGCTGCTGTCCACAGGTTAAAGCAGTAACAGCAGCAACTAGCAGTTAAAACAACTTAATTTAGTCTGCATAAACCTCTTCAAGACCTGATTCCAACTTGGATATTCTTAATCCCCAGCCCCATAGCTTATAGGACAATGAACAGATTTTAAAAATAAATAAATAAATCTTGGCAGAAACCCTCAAGATTTAACAAAACTGTGAAAGAGCTGTTCCATTACCAGTCCTGTTTTCCTCTTACAAAGGGCTTAGATTCTTATTTTCTTTTTATCAAAATTTCCAAATGGTATAAAAAAGGCCCCAAATACGATATTCAACTAGTGCTTACATAGATCTCTACAAACCAATGCTGCAAACTCTAACAAGAAAACTCCTCCCCCCTTAGTCAAATTTGGCTTTGATGCCAAAGAAGAGAATATGTCCTTGATTGCAATTGAAAAGGAAGAAATACAGAAGATAAGAAGCATCACATACCTAGGGTTTGATGAGATATAAAGATAGAACGGAATAAGATAGAGAAGATGAGAGAAAGGAAGTGCTGTAAAACTTCCAGGAATTCATGCATGATAATGAATGGGGAGCATGAATCCCCTTTTGTTTGTTAACTGAAGTGTATATTACACTCATGCCCTTGTTTATATTACATTTAGAGGCCATTTGTTTCCATTCATTTACAGAAGTAAATGATTCACATGCATAATGATTATGCATCATCACGTTTGTTTGTGCTAATTTAAGGATGTGATGTGTAAATGAGGTGTGAAAATGGTGTATATGTAAGGCCATTTTCCCACCAATATTCTCACAGCTAAATAGGTGTGAAACTCTAACATCACCCGCTTGCAAAAAGGCGCCAGTACATGTTTTACATGGTGATTGCATTTAGTTATGCAATTGGTCACGAGATCAAATCCCATCAACCAAGTTTCTTTTTTTCATTTTTGTGGACCCCATGTTTGTAATCAAAGCCATTCAATTTGTTATTGAACTAATAAATTCCAAGGCCTTCAAGCTGATTATCTTAAATCTTATTAGATTTTAAGCAAGTTGCAAAAAAAGTTCATAAAAATCCAACCTATATATCTAATTTTCAGCACTTTTGTGAGCCCCCAATTCATGATCCGATCTGTTCAACATCATCAAGACATTTAGTTTCATATCTCATATCTTCACGGATTTTGAGAAATTTATGAAAAACATCCAAAACATCTAAAACCATTGGATGTACTCATTGACTCGTGAAAATGGTGATTCGTATAAACATGGTAATGTGCTTCACATGTGTAACATTTGCATACCTAAAACCCATTTCCTGTCCCATACATGAAAGGCAAACGACCCCTTACTTTCTGCCTCCCTGGTTCTTTATATCTAAAATACCAAATTGGCAATAGTATATTCATATTTCTCAACATTTTTCATGGCTGAGAAAAATATAGTTAATGCAATTTAATGCATACTTAGTAGGAAAATTTATCATTACTGGAAGTTCATTGTGGGAACTTTCTTCAATGAAAAGCCAGAAGCCTATGGAGAAATATTTCTGGGAGAAAATTTTATCCGTTGGCATGTTAGTATTCTAATAATGATTTTATACTTTGAATTAGAACCAGATTTCCCCACTAAATAAAATTTAACTAAGTCATGTTTTATTTTCTGTCATTATTATCACTGGTCCGTGTCAACTTTTTCAGTTCCATTATTCTATTCTATCGTTTATATATTAAGTTGAAAGATTTTAGATTGGTCCATTACTAAAACAATGCTTTGTTTCAAGATTGCCATATCCATTGTAGTCATAATCATAAAAATCACTAAAGCAATAAGAATGCATGTGGAAAATAAAAGCATAGATCTTTTATTGGGGATTGAAAGCAAAGGAGCCAAGCGGCATAATTTTTTGGACCTTGAAAGGGGAGGTTTCCCTAGTTATCAGAGATTCCACTTCGAAAAGAATGGAAAAGTGAGGCAGAAATTGAGTGTCATAAATCTGATTTAGTAGTGGGGAACTCATTGTACTTGTAATTTTGTGTTCCCTCGTCTAATTCCTGGATAGAGTGGTTGTTTGTACAGTTTCCATTTCTCAATAGAATTTTATCATTATTTCTTATAAAAACACACAAACACACACACACAACCAGATGAGAGCCATGATTAAGGTGAGAAGCAAATTATCTTATAATAGGAATAAGGTCATACAGGCAAACGGATGATTCTGGAATTTTGAACTATAGCCCTCCTAATTGTCTGTCGTATCCACCAGTATGAATATGTTGAAAATCTGCACCCAACTTCGGGCTTAAACTTCTCCAAACTCTTCATAAGACCCATACTTCCCTCCTGCAACAATGCAACTAGTCACAAATAGTTAATTTGTAGAAAATAGAAAAGAAACAAGAGAAAACTTCGACCAGAAAACAGATTGAATCATGGAAAAGCTATTGATACAGAGATCCTCCAAACCACCATAAAGTACACATATTACTAGAATACAATCAAGTACATATATGAGAAAGGTTGGGATAGGGCTCTGCTATATCTTAAATAAAGCCAATCTCATGAGCAGAGAGATCCTAGGACAAAGTCATGGAATACAGCAGGGATATACCTGAATGAATCTCTTTGATACTGAAATCCTTAGACCGAATTAATGAATATGACTACATATGTGGCAGTTAAGGTCCCAAAGAAACTTTGATGCAGAAAGACCTCAGGCCACATATGTAGGGCCCAAGTAAATTTAGGGTTTTAGTTTCTAATTTTCTTGTAATTAGAATTAGGCTTTCATATTATTTAGTTTCCTAAATTAATTAGGTTCCTTAGGCACTAATTTATGTTTTCCTATTTATATGGCATTGTAGAGAATAAATTTTTGGAGTTGATTAATTGAATTTGGGTTTTCCCATTGAGGTGCGTCCTCATTATCTGGTCTCTGCGGACACGTGCTTTAGCACCCTATTGTGCTTCGGCACTATCCCGCAAGCCCTAATCTTAGGGCCTGCATCAAAATTTCTAATAGTGACTCCTTAGAGGTCACAATAATTCATATCTAGTTGTCAGAATGCCTAGTTGCATATATTTTCTGTTACATTTTATACTATATCACATAAGCTTGATTGCTATTACTATAATTGTAATTCCTATCATAATAATTTTTATGATTCTACGCATTGAGTTCTTCCTCAATTTCTTTGATCCTTAAAATGATAATTGGTAAATAAATGGGGCCTTTCAGGGTGAGAAGCCATAGTACATTGTGTTAAATGGTCACAACTGCTAAGTGGGTCACAGCCCATTCCAAATAAGCCCAGCTACTTGGTCAAAACACCTCACATGTGTACAGCAATGTAAATTCATTCTTTGCCTTTTTCGGAGATATGATTAGATTAGAATGGTTATAATCAAGATTAGCATGACTATAATCATTGTAAATTGTATAGCAACAATACATTCATATAAAGGAGGATCGAGACCCTCAAAGGAATCATCGAATTCACAGCACAATTTGTCTTTCTTCCTGCTGTCATTGAGATGGTATCAGAGCTTTGAGCAAACACAACTCTATATAGAGTTTTCTAAGTGAATCTTCTCTATCTTCCAAGTATTGGAAGTCGTCGGTATCTTCTATGCTCAAAATCCTTCCATTCGTTAGTCTGATCAAGTTGTGATCATACACGGCTAACCTCAGATCAGCATCACTGTACCTGGAGACTGTAACCATTTTGGTCGACTAGATATTCTGGTATTTATGGATATTTTTTGAGAATTTTTTGCATCACAGAGGTAGGTTTTCTACCCTTTCTCAAGAATTTCTAGTTTTTCCAGTGTTTTTTCATCACAGCCGTCCAAGTTCCTGGATCTGGCTCATTTTGGTGAGCAATTTGGTTTGATCAGTGCGTAATTTGATCCTTCATCCACCTATGATGTCTGATTGATCAGACGTCACACCATATTTCTGTTGTATTCCATCTTCCTGAATAATCAAGGACGCGTTGGACATTTTTTGCTCTCAAACTTTCTATTTGAGCAGAAAATTGCTATTTTATTGTTCCGTTGTCACTGATTGCTCAGTTGGGAGTTTCATTCATCTCTGATTAACACATATTATCAGTTGGGTTTAGTACACTTGCTTTCAGGCAACAACAATCAGTTGGAATTAATTACAGATTGTAATAGATATACTGAAATGGAAAAGACTGAAATTGCCTTGATAATATATAATGGCAAAAACTACACTTCTTGGTCTTATCAATTTCAAGTATATCTTGAAGGAAAGGAAATGTGGGGACTTGTTTCAGGATCGGATCCAAGACCTAGAGAAGATGTGAAAAAAATATTATCTTGGAATACAAAGGATGCCAAGATCAAAACTTGGATTCTTGGTTCTGTTACTCGAACCATAATATATCTTGAATCTCAAACCCTACAAAACCTCTAAGGAGATGTGGGAATATCTGAAATAAGTATATCATCAAGGGAACTCTGCCCGACAATATCAACTTGAACTTGAGATTGCTCAGTATTCTCAGGGCACCTCTTCGATCTAGGACTATTATACGGGTTTTCTCAATTTATGGGCAGAATATGATGAGATAACGTATGTCAATGTATCTGAAGCAGCCCTTTCTGAGATTAAAAAATTATAGGAAACTAGTCACAGGACTAGTTTCTCATGAAATTGAGACCCGAATATGAGATTGTTCGTTCCAACCTGTTGAGCAGGGGTCCAACTCCATCCCTAAATGAGTGTCTTAATGAACTCTTGCGCGAGGAACAAAGTCAAATCACTCGACATGTTCTGAAACAACAGTCTTCAGGAAATTCTCCTGACGTAGCATATGTTGCCACTGCAAATCACACCCCTGATATATCTCAAGGTCCGAGAGGGATGGTCCATCATACTACTTCTGCTACTAAAGGATGGTCTGCTACAAGAGATCTTAGTAAAATCCAATGTTTTGGTTGCAAGAATTATGGACACCATGCCTTGCAATGCAAGAACAAGTTCTGCAATTATTGTAAATCTAATGGTCATGTTATTACCGAATGCAGAAGGCGGCCACAAAATCGCACTCCTCGAGCTTTTCATGCCAACACTGCAGCTGCTGCTACTTCTAGCGATACCGCTTCAGCTTCGGTCACATCTTCACCACTCTTGCCTCCAACTCTACTCCTCCAATCACCCTTGAGCTTGTTCAACAAATGATCATGAATGCCTTCTCTGCACTTAGCATTTCAGGTAACCACCAACCCTTATCCTCAGTATGGTATCTTGATTCTGGAGCTTCAAATCACATGACCCCCTCCTCGGCTCATCTCTCTAATATGCAACCATACAATGGAAATTTACAAGTTCATATTGTTGATAGTCAAAAGCTTCCCATTACAGCTCTTGGTGATGTTGTTCATTCATTACCACTGAATAATGTTTTTCTATCTCCACATCTAACTACAAATCTTATGTCTATTAGACAACTGATTGATGATAATTGTAATGTCTCTTTTTCTCGGTCTGGTTATGTTGTGCAGGATCAAGTGTCAAGGAAGGTGATCGCGAAAGGGCCTAAGTGTGGACGCATGTTTCCTCTTCTTGTGCCTCTCTCTCAAAATAAACAAGCCTCTGTGTTTTCTTGTTTCTCGTCTCAAGCTATTTGGAGGCTTTGGCATAATAGATTAGGCCATCCTCATTCAAAGTTGTTATCTTTGATACTGAACAATGGTAGCATTAATGAAAATAAAACTTCTTTTCGTAACATTTTTTATGAGTGTTCTGCTTGCAAACTTGGAAAAAGCAAAGTTCTTCCTTTTTCTTCAAAAACTACTATCGCTTCAAACTGTTTTGACATTATTCATAGTGACGTCTGGGGAATTACTCTTGTAATTTCTCATACAAATTTCAAATATTGTCACATTTATTGATGATCATAGTAGATTCACATAGGTATATATCTTGCATTCTAAATCTGAAGTCTTTGATGCTTTCCAAAAATTTATAGCTTATGTTGAAAATCAGTTTTCCACTCACATAAAAGTCCTCCGATCTAATTCTAGGGGGAATATATGTCACATCAATTTCAAAATTTTCTGCAAACAGACGAGAATTTATCTCAAGATCATGCCCTTATACTCCTCAACAGAATGGGGTTGCTAAACGAAAAAACAGACATCTCCTAGATATTATTCGTTCTCTTCTCTTAGAATCCTCAGTTCCTGCTAAATTTTGGTTAGAAGCTTTAGCCACTGCGGTTCACTTAATAAACCGCTTACCATCCCCTTGTCCCACCAATCAAATACCATGCTTTCGTCTCTTTCATACACATCCTATTTATACCCACTTACGTATTTTTAGATGTGTGTGCTTTGTTCATCTTCCTCCTTCTGCACGAACATAATTAACTGCTCAATCAGATCAATGTGCGTTCCTTGGCTATGCTTCCCACCAAAAAGGGTATCTTTGTTATGATCCCATACTCAACCGCATCCGCATCTCTAGAAATGTTATGTTTTTCGAAAACCAAAGTTTCTCTTCTAACCATCCTAAGCCTCTGCCTTCTTTTACTCATTTACCAAATTTTACTAATGAAATTTCTTCCCCACTCATTGTTTATGAAAGACATCATCATAAGGATGTTCCATTACTGCCTCCCCCTCCAGATCTATTGTCGGCACCTGATCTTGCCACTACTTCATCACCTAATGCTATTATTCATTCATCTCCAGTTCAGTTTCGACGTTCTACTCGTCTCTCCAAGCCTCCAGATAGATATGGTTCCACTTCTTTGCTTGCTACTTTATCTTCCATTGCCATCCCTAATTCTTACTCAGAGGAGGGGAAGCATGATTGTTGGCAAAAGGCTATAAAAGAAGAATTAGCCGCACTATAGAACAATCATACATGGGATATAGTTCCATGTCCATCTTCTGCAAAACCCATCAGCTGCAAATAGGTTTTTCAGTCAAACTTAAGGCAGATGGCTCGTTGGATCGATAGAAGGCACAATTAGATGCACTTGGCAATGGACAGGAGTATGGTATCAACTATGACGAAACGTTTCCCCCAATTGCAAAAAATGACTACAGTTTGTACTGTTCCTGCCATTGTTGCCTCTCATTCCTAGCCTCTATACCAATTTGATGTCAAGAATGTCCATTTCTTCATGGTGATCTCAAAGAAGAAATCTATATGCGACTTCCCCAAGGATTACCGGTACCTCGGCGGGAGATGTTGCTCGCTTACGACGATCTCTATATGGTCTTAAGCAAGAACCACACGCTTGGTTTGAAAATTTTCGAGATGCTCTTCTTTACCTTAAATTCTCTCAAAGTGCCTCTAATCCTTCTATGTTCCTGCATCGCTCCTCGAATGGAATTACTATCCTCTTGGTTTACGTGGATGACATCACTATATCTGGGACAAATTTGGACATGATCAAACATCCTTACGAGTCATTTCATATGAAAGATTTAGGGCCATTCACATATTTTTTAGGCCTTGAGGTACATCAGTCAGAGAAAGGTCTCATCCTCGATCAACACAAATATGCTATGGATCTTATTAAGATGGCCGGTCTTCAACAGTCATTCCTGTAGATACACCTATTAAGGTTAATATCAAGCTCTCACAAGATAATGGTGATCTTCTCCTTGATGCCACATTATATCAACGTTTAGTCGGGAGCTTGATCTACTTGACCATCACTCGGCCGGATATCTCATATGCGGTGAATCTGGTTAGTCAATTCATGACACAACCGCGCCATCTCCACCTCGCTGCTATTCAGTGCATTCTTCAATATGTTCTCGGCACACCATCTCGTGGCGTATTCTTTCATGTGGGGAATTCGACTTCTCTCACTGCTTATTCAGATGCTAATTGGGCTAGTTGTCCTGATAGCCGACGATCTACCACATGTTGGTGCATGTACTTAGTGGGACTCATTGATTTTTTGAAAGTGTAAAAAACAGGATAAAGTTTCCAAATCATCCACAAAAGCAGAATATCATGCTATGTCCGCCAGAACATCTGAAATTATCTGGCTTCATAGTCTCCTTTCTGAGCTTGGATTTCCACAATCTGAATCTACCCCTCTATCTACTAACAATACTAGTGCCATACGGATTACTGAAAATCCTGTCTTCCATGAATGCACAAAGCATATTGAAGTGGCTTGTCATTACATACGTGATGATGATTTGTGCGTGAAGCCATTACTCTTCCCCATATTACTACGGGACTTCAAATTGCAGATATCTTTACCAAGGGGCTTCCTCAACCACGACATCAATTCTTAGTTGGGAAATTGATGCTGGTTGATTCAACCGCATCAATTTAAGGGGGGTGTTAAATTGGTCACAACTGTTAAGTGGGTCACAACCCATTTCAAATAAGCCCAATTACTTGGTCAAAACACCTCATGTGTGTACAACTATGTAAATTTATTCTTTGCCTTTTTGGGATATATAATTAGATTAGAATGGCTGTAATCAAGATTAGAATGACTATAATCACTGTAAATTGTATAGCAACAATACATCTATATAAAGGAGGATCGACACCCTCGAAGGGATCATCGAATTCACAGTACAATTTGTCTTTCTTCTTGCTGTCATTGAGATGTTGAAAATGCTATTGCTGGCTATCCTGACGAGGTTCGAAACAAAACGATCATTGAGGGATTAACTTCTTGTTGACACCATACTTCTTAAAATTAAAGCATAGATCAGAACTTAGGCTAGCAATGGAAAGATCACAAGATACATCACTCTGGGTTCCAATATTTCAAGAGAATGGGATGGTGACACGTGAAAGTGGATTTAAATTATTGCCAATTTGAGATTAGCCCAGATTGGCTCGAGCAGTAGAGTAAAAAGTCCTACCCAAATTGCCAATAAAATATAGAAACCCAACAGTTGGAAAGTTTTTAAAAAATTGCAGCCCACAAAATACACAAGAGGTATATCCAAACAATTAGCCCATGAACATCCGCTGCATAGTTACATCCATAAAATTCAGATCCTCTGAGGCCAGGCTCATAAATCCATCATTTAGGCCCATCTTTGAAATCTGAACTGTCCAAAGCCACAGTTGGCCCATGTATTGGTGCTAGGAATAAATCTCACTCAAACTGGAGTGGGCCCACCACCATATTGATCATGTGTGTGCCCTTTATAGTCTAGTCATGTGTTTTATATTGTTAGTCATGTCAATATGAAAAGGCCAACTCATCATTAGACACACTTTCACTTTGAGAGAAGCAACTGAGCCACTTCTATCGACCTCACAAATCTTCTAGATTGACTTTGTTCCTACTTTGGGTAAGAAGCACGTAAACTACTGAGTCAAAGTAGCCATTTCTAGCCATTCTGTGACCATTGGTTCATGACCTTTGGGCGTGTCCTTTCAATCAGTTCAAAACCAGATCCAGTCTACTGCCGTCAGCCCATCACCATATTAGCAGCAACATTGGTATCCCTTCATCGGTTGTCTTTTCACTCAGAGAAGCCAATTTAACCAGTTAAAGAGTTACATGTGCCATCCTTCTGGCCAAGGTTTTAAAACTCAGACTCAAAGGGTGACTCACTCACTCGAATCGAGTCTACTCAGCCAGGACTAAGTCATATACCTCAAAGACCAAAAATCCTTAAAACTGTTTATGAAATAAATGATGTTGTATGAATAAAGAATTTTATGGCAATTTGTTGAAAATCACGTTACATCGTAATAGGGAGCCACGTGTTTTTCTCCCAGTCGAATGAACAACACCTTCAATCTTAGAATGGTTAGATTTACCACAAAAAGTGGTTGTGATCTGCCAAAATCAGTAGAAAAAGTCCCTGAGAAACTGCCACATCTTCTCATAACATGGAAATGAGGAAAGAAATTCACTTTTGGCCAATTTTCCCATTGGATGGTGATCCCCTTCCCTCCATGTTTCAATCTAACAGAAGCATTTGATTCAATTACCAGAACAACAACAGAAGGAAAACATGTGAACAAAGACGAGTAGAATTTTCATTTTCTTATTGGAAAACAGTTATGGGAGTAGAGTGAGATTTTGAGACAGCTAAAAAACCACAAAAAAAAAAAAAAAAAAAAAAAAAATCACCTACTTTACTTACCTGTAGTAAATCTTGAAGGCTCAAACCCCGGTTTTGGAATTGTTTAGCAACATGCACTACTAATCGAGAATTGGCATAGATCATTTTCTCTCTGCTGCTATTACCGGAATGAAGGCATGACTTCAAATCCCGGCAATTCATTCCAACAGCTTCAGCCCATTCCACCATTGTTGGTTCACGACCAAACTGCAATTGAAGTTTTTGCTTCACTTCCTCTAATTTCATAAGTTCCTGCTTGACAACAGGCAATAAAAGACCCATTTAAATGAATGATCTAAGCCACTCAGTATACGACCATGTGAAAGTAACATAAAACTCATATGTCAGAGAGGAGTCTGAAAAATGCCTGAATTTTAACAGACAAGTCGAATTCTTCTTTCGCAGTCAGGAGTTCTTTAGTCTCTGGGCCCCACAGAAATAGTCTTAGGGGATCACTAGGATCAAAGTTCTTGGAACTTATTTTCCTATCCCTGTCTGTCATTCTCAAACTAGGATCCCGATGGAGATCACCTTTTGGAGTCTTTGGCGCCCTGCGTTTCTTAGATCGCCTCTCCAAGAGGCGTCGAGACCGTACTGTTGCTTCCTCCTCAATTGGAACCATAACATCCAATCCATCAACCCCAGAACTGTACAAAAGTTCAAAGAATTAGTTAAATAAAGAAAATAAATCCAAAACAAAAGGAGGTACAATCATGGGCTGAAATAGCTACAAATAAGCTGCATATTGGTCGCTACACAACATTATTTTATTGTCCAGCCACATCACAAGCAAGGATCAAAATAGCGGTTGCGGCAGACGTAGTGGCTAGTGGCCAAAATGCTACATAGCGGCATAGCGGTGTGAATTGAAAAGGTTGTCAAAAAAATTCAAACAAATCCAGAATATTGGAAAATGTTAGAATTTGATGCTTTTTTTCCTATAATAACTAAGATAGGGGATTGTAGTGGTCCCTTCAGTGCATGGAATAAATGATTATAAATAAAAACAATATTGATCAGTATTGATCTAATTTTTCCCATGTATTCATGTCAGTTAGCTATACATTACTATGTTTGAACCTATTATGCATTTCTTAATTCATAATTCAAATAAGCAATTTAGCACAACTGTACATAACAAAAGGATATAAAATTATAAAGTAATGCTTAAATAAAGTTTGAAGTTCAAACCAAATAACAGATTAACTTTCATCAAAATAAATAATATATTTTTTATGAGTAGAGAAAAGAATATGTCTGCCCAAGGGTTGTTTGCCAGGATATATCTAGAGAAGAGCCCTCGAGAGGAACTCTTTGTATCGGCTTAAATTCCGCGAGATCTTATGTGTTTTTTTTTGTTTTTTGTTTTTGTGTGTGTGTGTGTTCTTCTAAGCATATAGAATGGTAGAAGAGTTGCGTAAAAATGTTGTTTAGAGAAAAGAAAAAAAGAAATAAACCTAAACCTTACTGTGTATTTTAAAAAATTTTGGAAAGTGCCCATTAGTCTCAATCTGTAGCAGCAGTAGCAAACTGTAGCAGCCGCTACAGATGAGAGTAGCGCTAAATACAAGATAGCGTAGCAATCTTGGCCACTATGCCCGATATAGCAGCCACTATTTTGATCCATGATCGCAAGTACTAAACAATATGATGGCCGCTATAGCCGCAAAATTTCCCTTCACTTCTTTTTTTAATGAAATTTCTACCAATAATAGTGTGATTTTCTTTGAGGTCTATTTTGTGAGGCCTACTTGAGACTGCCACCAATTACAACACAGATTGGAAGAAGATGATTTTATCACAGATGAGTAAAAATCTAATTCTAAGAAAGGAATGGTTATAGCCATCGATTTAAGGGCCATAAATGATTTAACAATGGAAGTTGAAGTGACTTAACTCCAATGGTGGATATCTCCAATCAAGATTCAAGGTCAGTATGTCACTATCATTGCATAGAGGGCAGGTGTGTGCACAAGCATTTGGTTTGTAGGGTGTCATTTCCCATCCACTTATGACAACATATAGCCAAATACCAATCTTTTGTGAGTAATTGGAGGATTCAAAAACATGAACACAATGTATCAAATATCAGAGTAACTACCACAAAAAGCTCAAGTTGTTAGGCCATCATTTAAAGCTGAAAGCAACCTTAGAGAGGCACTAAATTCCATGAAATACATTTGATTCAATCACTAAACTATAATAGAAACAAACAACAGCCGTACAATAAAACAGCGATAAAACTTAGAGGACATATATGACTGCGAATTCACTACTCACCATTATATTACACAAAAATACAGAAGTTTTTTCTTTTTTTAAGCACTAAAAGTAAAATGTATTAAAGATAGACTATATTTTCAGGAGGTACAAAAAGCATGTGCCAGAACACAAAGTAGGTAGAAAAGACCGCAAAACCACAACAGCTACAACAACTACACCGACCATTTGGATTCTTTAAAAGGAACATTATGCTCCAAATTTTTCCAATTTTCTGAATTTTTCTTTTTACATCCTTTTGGGAAAAATTAGCAAAGACCGCTAACCAAGGGATATTGCAACCAGATATACTTTGTTTAGGCCGACCACAACATCCATAACGGCCACTATTTTAAACCATGGGTGCAATACATGCTTAACCACAGGAAAACTCCTTTTTCCCCTCTTGTTTTGCACAGCTATAGAGTGATACCACCTGTTGAGATCCAGATGGATATTCTGGTAACCTGTACAATGGATGAGCCATTTAACACTCCGTCTAGTGGACCGTGAATGGACAGCTTACATAGATTCACGGTCAGCAAGAAATATGGGATAACCTATTCTTAGTAGTAAGACTATATGATCATGATCCATTCACAACAGATCCATATACGAAACACCGTATTCTAGCCAAACTGAAGATCATTTATAAGTTGAGCATCATATACTTTTTACTAATGAAAATGGGAGTAGGAAAGAGGATGAATAACAAAAAGCCAACCCATGAGAAAGAGATCCACCAAGATCAGCTGCTGTAAAGGCAAAAGAGCTATCTGCTAAAGATGCTGCAGCTTTCGATGCAACCGCTGCTATCTTAGCAAGGTCAAGAACATCACATGGTCTCATGGGATTGGAGCTGTTCTGCTTTATTGGTTTAATGCCCACAGTTTTAGCCTTCTCAGTTGCTAGAGATTCTGTGGATGAAGGCAAAATTTGCTTTACTTCTGTGGATGAGGGTGAGGATCTGCAACACAAAAGCAAACAAGCATGCATGAGAACACGAGTAGTCTAAAGCACGGTTTCAAATTGGACTTAGGACCTGACACGGCCATGGCCGAGTCGAGCCAAGTCACATGGTCCAATAAAATTGTTATGGCCGAATCACATGATTCGAGTCCGAGTCCCATAGGACCCGACTTGGTATGTGCCGAGTCTGAGTTGATTTGTCCAAGTCGACTCGGACTCGGCCGATTTTTTAAACCATGGTTTAAAGACTTAAAAAAGTATTTATACAAGAGAATATTGAGTTGAAAGTTGAAACACATCAAGGTAAAGGAGCTCGAGACATCTTACAAATACCAGAGACCTGGCCAATAAAGAAATTGGCGTTCAAATTTTTTCAGGAATTGGTGATATTGATAACTTTTCTTTTCTTTGCAAACTGATACAGCATTATTCATTCGCCTCCAATCCAAAGTTTCCTGAAATTTTAAAGTTGAATAAGAAAAATTAGACACACAGAAAGATAAAACAAGTAATATATGCCTAAGTATATGATTTACAAATACGGAGAATTTTATATAAAAAAAAAAGAACCTCTTACTTTTTACAATATCTGAATGATTTGTGAATGACTTAGATAGCTTAATTGCACATATTTAGTTGTTTTCCATCATTTTTTCTCTAGATTTTTTTGAGGGTTTTCTTAAGACTTAGGACCAGCAACGACCACACCGATAAGGTACACACAACATGGACCAGCATGAAAGGCACCAACTTGTCCTGCTCCCAACTGATAAAAAGACTAGCACTGGGATTTAAAACCTTAGATCTCTCTCTCTATCTATCTATCTATCTATCTATCTATCTATCTCTAGTATATCTGCAAGTGGAATCTGTGTGTGTGAAACTAATTTTAATTCCTCAAGGTCACTTTGTGAGTTTTGCTTCTCCACTTCAGCCTATTTGAGGCCATTCTCACCAAAACTCCACGATCTGACATATTTCCTTACTATTTAACCAAAAGTCTAAGTAGGTCTCCCCGTTCTCCTAGTTCATTAAATTAATGACCCGTCAACATATTGTATAGGACTGGCAACGACCACACCAATAATGGTACAACACATGGACCAACATGAAAGGCACCAACTTGTCCCACTCCCAACCAATAAAAAAGACTAGCACTGGGAATTTAAAACCTTAGATCAATCTATCTAGTATTTCTTCAAGTGGAATCGGCGTGTGAAACTAATTTTAATTCCTAAAGGTCACCTTTGTGAGTTCTAAAGGTCACATTTGTGAGTTATGCTTCTCCACTTGAGCCTATTTGAGGCCATTCTCACCAAAACTCCACAATCTCCCCCTTCTCCTAGTTCATTAAATTAATGACCCATCAACATATTGTATAGGGCCTGATTCAAGCCTTTTTGTGTGCATGCTCAAACCATCTAAAACAATATTCGTTTTTTTCTTGTATTATTGAAGCTACTAGTAAATTTCCATTTAGATCCCCATTTCTAACTATATGCTTTCTTGGCATAGCACACATCCACCTTAGCATTTGCATTTCGACTAAATGTACTTTAGCTTCTTCTCATTTCTTCGTTGTCAAACCTTCAAGTCTATATAGGAGAGGAGGTATAATTGCCTGGATGAGCTAGTGGCCCATGGTCCAACTACATTTTATCGGCCTATTCCCTACTTGGTTGAATTGGGCCAGGGGGCAACTGAAGAAGAGAGGATGAGGAGGGAAAAGGCAAGATGTTATCCAAGGGCAGAGAACACAAGAAGAGAAGATGAGGAAGGAAATGGGAAGATGTTATCCGAAGGCGGAGAACACAAGAGGAGGAAGGAAAAGGGAAGATCTTATTCCTGCCCATGTCAAGAAAGAAAGCGGAATGGAGAACAGAGTGCGATGTCTATCAGGGTAATGACACCACTATTTATTTATTACTTTTTCCTTCTACATTCCTTGAATAAAAAAATAATAAAAAAAAAACAGAAAGTTAGGGATACTAATTAAAATCAATCAACCTAATTACATTCACACAGATTAAGCCTAATTATAATCAATTAAAGATGAAAAGGAGATAACCATCTAGGATGGTGCTTGTTGATACTAAGCCAATATAAATCCATATTCATGGTGCTTCAAAACACCTCACAACTTGGAAAGAAAAAAAAAAACAGTCCATACAATTGTTCCATCAAAAGAAATTTATCTTCTTCAAGCTTCACCTCCAAACTTAGCAACCATGTTATAATTCCATTGAAGTTATTGAGATGATCAAACAAGTTTAAAACTACTCTCGTGTAGAGATATCTAGACGTTTACACCCTTCCATATTAAGTCCATGCAATTTTTCCACCAGAAACAATTTATTTGTTAGAGATTTCTTCATGTAAAAGAGTTATCAAATAGAGAGATAGTGAAATCACCTAAACCAAAAATCTCACCTTAACTTCTGTATTGTGCAAAGAAGGCCTAAAATCATCACATTGCTCTTGACAAAGAGCCAAAGCCGGAAAATGACGAGCAATTGATGTAGATTGCATAGGCATAACCACAGGGGCTGCTTGCTCATGAATAATTGGAACTGAAAAATCAGACGACATGCAATTATGTTAGAGATGCCAAAAATCCAATCACATTGGAAGGAATAATTCTTTCTCCAAGCACATGTCAGATTACAATTGAACCAATGGGAAGACAAGAAATATGTATTGCCAAGCATGAACAACAAGGCCACACATAAAACACACCCCCAATTCCATATTCCATAGTTAAAGCATATGCTGAAGTACTTCCAAAGATTATCTATATACATCAAGCTTTTCAAATTTCATAAAACATCCATAATGTTTGGTGAATATCAAAGTCAATATTAAAAATAAAATCCCACATCCATTAAGAGCTCTCTGAGGAGGTGTTTCTACATGGAGAATCATTTGCTAAATGAAAATTGACAAATCCGCTTCAGTGAAAAGCGTAGAGAGATCTAAAGGAGGTGAAAACTGAAAGAGAGAAGGCATTCTACTGTTGTTTGGGACTAGCCTCATTGAGTTTCAAATTATGTTCACGAGTGATAAATTACACAGGAATTCCCTCCTCTAACTGTTCACAGGAGATATATTACTTTCCTTCTCCATGCATCTATTCTTCTTGAGTTTTGTACATTCACCGTGCCAACCCTTATCGAGTTTTCAAATTAGGTTCACAAATTATGAATAACAGAGAAATTCCCTCTCTTATCTTCTTAAGAAAGAATTTTTTACTTGCCTTCTCCATGTATCCCTTCTTCTTCGAAGTCCAAACAAGCCTGTGAATGAACGTGCTGATATACCAAACTAGTGGTACAAAACAGCAGTTAAAAACATTAAGACATGAAACCACAGATTCAATGTAAAACCTTCACTAATGGAAAACACAAAAACCTCACACACAAACAATGCAGCAATTGAAAGCTTCCAAAACAGAAAAGAAGATAACAAGGCTGTATGTTAATGGGACAACTTAAAATCACTTGAAGTTTCTGTGTAATCTCATCCACCCTTTCCTGCTGTAGAAGATAACTATACACACAGAAACCCAAGTGTTCTCTTGAAGTTTCTGTGTAATCTCATCCACCCTTTCCTGAAAATCCCCATTCCTCTCTTCCATTTCACATTACAAAGCAATTCATATTTCAGGGACTGTTTATGGGACAACTTAAAATCACTTTCCCTCAATAGTCAATACCCATTTACATTTTTCACGGAAAACTCCAGGCATAAACATGCCCTTAAAAGACTCGTCCGACAAAACCCAGATGGAAAACAACTCAATCTCAAAACCCCAATTCTTTTCTTGCAGTAATTGCTTAAGATAACATGGATAGAATAGAAAAAACTGATAAAACACACATAGTCTAGTATCCGTATGTGAATGGTATGTTACCTGAAGAAGAGAGAGAAGTTCTGGGATGGTTCCTTGGAGGATGGAGAGGAGGTGAGGAAGAAGAAAGAAGGCTTCTCATGGATTCCATTGCTGTGAAATGGAGTTCGTCGATACTTGTCTCTGCATTTGAAGGTTCTGCTCTTCCAAGCAGAGCTTCATGAACAGGAATTCATATAACAGGATGAGGTTACATTGGAGGAAATATCCCGGATTTTAACACGATGGTGAATTTGCAAATTAGTCCTTGGGGAATGAGTTAATACTCAAAAAGGGCTCACAAAACCCCTAACATTCAAGAGGTCTTTTTGTTTTAATTTCCTTGGTGCGAGGCTACAAGCCCTAGGCCGGGGCCATCTTGTTTTTCAAGTGTGGAAGAGTAAATGGGAGATGAATGTTAAGAGACATTTTCACCTGGGGTCGGCCGGGGAGTACGTGCAGGGGTGGAACAAAAAACATTTTTACTGGGGGACCTCCATGTAAAAATAACAATTTCTGGGGGTGAGGGTGCATAAGAAAAAAATAAAATATAGGTGTCTTCAAAATTTCAGCCTCCCCCTCGCCATCCCCATCCCTCTCTGCCCCTGCATGTGTGAAAATCTATCTCATGTCTTAATGCAAAGGTTGGCCTAGATTAACAAATGAGGGCTAATTTCACACAAAAGAGACCCTCGTTGGATGTCAAATTATGAAAAAAGTAACAAAAAAAAAAAAAAGGAAAAGGAAAAAGTAAGATGTATAAAACTAAAGGATAGAGGTGTGTTAACATCTTTTGATTAGATACCATGAGGAAAAATATAGGTGACGGGGGAGTGTAGATTAAAATTACTTATTTTCATAAAGTTCACTAAACCAAAATTTATTACAAATTTTTTTAGTAAAATATAACATGCGAAAGAATAAAAGGACAGTAGTGTTACATCGTAAATTTATTTTTCAATTATGCTTTTTCATCCAAATATGATACAGTAAAAAAAAGATCACAACTATTACTACTTCTCATGCTTTTACTGCTCCTTGTGCTAAAAAAGTGGGACAAATTAAACAAAAGAACTTCTTTCCTTACATGGTCTTAAGAGACCTTGCATCTTGGATTTTATGTATAAGGTTTTCAGTAATTAACCCTGAATTTTCTTCACATTGTTAAGAAACTCCATAATGTCACTATTTTGTAATCAACTTCCTGCTGGCAAAGTGAATCTCAAGTAGTCCCCTCATATTTGTGGCTACAGCAAAAGTGTAGGGTGATTCTAACAAATGTTAAAAGAGATGGGAGTATGTAGAGAAGTAATTGTATTTGGCTTCTGTTCTTGTGAAGGTCCCCAAATATGCAATCACAAACTACAGGACATGCATGGATCTTTGTTCTTCTCTATGGCTATTCTATGGGTGCAGAGCTAAATAACAGACAATGTCATTGCTGAGTACTACCGACAGGTCGTTCTTCTCCTCCTTATTCTTCTTGTTGAATTTCTTTCTTCTTCTAAGTGACTTACAAATGTGAATTCCCTTAACAGGTTCAATCTCAAACTCCACACCGTCAGAATCATTGCCTCTCAGTGCGTGCGCTGGTTCGTCATGCATCCAGGCTCTGGAATCTTTGGATCCTAAGCCTTCTGCATCTGGCTTGGTCATGCCAATGACTCCCCATCTCCATCTGTGTATGTTTTGCTCGTCACTCTGTGCCAAAGCCGCCGCCTGTGGTGCAACCTTTAGGACCATTCCTTTCATATTCCCACCAATTGTTGGGTGTGATATTGGGAATGAGGGGTGCGGGTGGGAACCTTGGTTTGGGCCTGACCCAGATGATGTTCTTCACAAGCTCATGGTAATCAACTGCAACAGCCAGCAGGGATTATGCTGATGGGGTTGTGGGGTGATGATAATGGCGTGCACCATGCTGCTGTGCCTGGTGCATTTCCCTCAATGGGCGACCACGTTCTTTCCCCCTTCAAGCAACCCACAAAATCTAATGAGAGTACTGCTATGGATCAGAGTGGTTCCGAGAGGAGAAGCAGAAAGGGATGCATCTCCAGCTCACTGCCAACTCCACTCAATTTGACTCAGGCACATGTCTGGACCAACACACTAATACTCCCGCAAGAAAGGGGTCTGTATTTGCCGGTCTGTAGTTGCCTTAAAAAGTGAATGACAAGGCTAGTATTTCTTTCCCGTGTTAGGAAAATGAAGACGACCTGCTTGCATAGATTGTAATCAGATTCTGCTCCAGGAAAAAAAAAAAAAGGTTCTTGTAGTGAATTCGGAGACCTTCTAAATTGGCAGTTCTTTATCTTGAGTAAAAATAAATGTACATTTTCTAACCTCAAATTTTGGTACGGTTTTTTTTTTTTTTTTTTTTTTTAACATCTATCAATCTACTTGTGTATGTCGCTCAGGATTAAATTGAAATTCTAACCGGTGTTTTTTGTAAAAGAATGTGATATGAAATGGCTTGTATCGAATTAAAGTCCTCACATAGGACAGTCAGGAGTTTATTTTTAGAAAACTTAAGACTTCCATGGGGGACATCACCATAGAACTATTTGTCCTAAAAAACCATCACATTCATCGAAGATCAAATCATCACAATATGATAATGAAATATTTAATATTTTCTCCCTTGAATCAGATCTTTATCCAGTTATAGTTGAACTACATATCTTTCAACAAGAATCCCTCTTTAGTGATTTTTCAAAAAAAAAAAAATCCCCTCATTTTGGACAACCTAAATATAGTATAAGAAAAATTTGTTACAACTGATGTGTTTTAACAGGTCCTTATGTTCCAATCTACATAATACACATATTTTTCAGTAAAAAGTCCACATATGATTGGCCAAATTCTTTCGATTTTTTGTATCATGAAAATATGGACTTGCATAGACCCCACTCATGGAGTTTATCCCATGCTCTTGTCGACATATACTTACAGAATCATGCTAGCACAACTTGGTAATTTATGGCGTCAACTTGACACGTCAGAAAAATAGGACAGTATGTGAGGGTCACTGGTCCCATGAAACACGACAGGGTGTGGATCAGCCATCGGTTGTTGTTTGTGATCTAAATTATAGAAATAACCACTTTTGATTTCACAGCTGGGAGAAATCTACACCTTGGCTGGCTTGTACAGGCGGGTGAGGAAAGATGAACTCTTATGTGAGTTTTAAAGTCCCACAAAAGAAAAGCAGACAATATCTCAAAAACACTATGTGCCAGTTGAGTATGTTAGATACCATCTCCCCTTGATTCATCAATTAGAGGGGAGACTATTTGATGGTCATTTTTGGATCTTCCCTTTTGTTTCTTCAATTTTTACCACCTCCACAGATAGAAGTACTAAAACTCCTAGGAATTCAATTATATAAAACAAAAGGGCCATAAGACTTTGAACATTAGTTTGCAAAAATTAATCAGGCATGCCTAGCTTATCAACCAATCATTTGGGCCCCAGTAGCATCCCATGTCCAAGTTCCTTTTTTTTGTAACCTTTTATTCCAAGTGTCCTTTTTGTTTGATGCAGTAAACAGCCTGATAAATAGTCTGGCATGATATTGTAGCCATGTGATCATATATACTTGGATCAAGAATGAAAACAGCTTAAATCTCACACCTATGCCAGAATGTGTAGCTACAATCTGAATACACATTTAAAAGGCCTGAGAAATAAATAAGATACACAACAATCATCTCAAACCATTTGAGACTGATATCTAGATGTAGTAGCTACAATATAGTAAAGCTTTTGCTGCATTTCATCTGTGATGTGGGGCCAACCCCAAGGTTCCATTGGGGATCACACACCCATCCTAATTAAAAGAGCATTGGGAATGCACAACTCACAATATTCACCTTCTCTGGATTGGTTTATAAAGCACAACGGTAACAAACTTTGATTGGAAGCGATGCGTGATCCCTAGGGCCACTACAGATCGTTGGGTGTCCCTCTTCTCTATGTAGAGATGGTTAAGAATCACATTTTGAGGTATAGGAAGACTCCCTGAAGCCTCTCCGCTAGGCAGGAAGCTCAGCGGGGTATGTTGTAGGTGAGAAGGAACGATTGGTGGGTCTCGTGATTCTTCTTCATTCCCTGGATATGCGTTGTTGTAACTTGAATCGGGTGATCTTGGGACTTCGAACCCAACTACATTTACTTCCTCCTGCATACAGATCGTTGTTCATAACAAAAAAAAAAAAAAAAGAACATACTGCAGCAGCATCAATTAAGCCTACAGATATATAGCCTACTTGATCATCTCTGAACAGATTATCCATGGTGTTTGCAGAAAGGACCGGTCAGTGTGCTAAATTATCAACAGGCAGGCCTTCAAGAATTCTATAAGCCTGCAAAAGGTAAAGTTAATACTAGTATTTAGAGCTTAAGGATACATTACTAACAAATAAATTAAAGAATAAAAAAAAATTATACGTTATACTTATTTGAACCATACTGCGAATGATCGACCGAAGCAGCTTCCATACTGGAATAACATAAAAGATCTCAAAACGTATGCTCTTTACAGGAAACTGGAAGCTCTGCTCTGGAAATTTCCTTTTTAATTTAAAAATTGACTATTTATTAGGAGAAAACCAGTACAGAATCTAGTGTTTTCAAGGACAACCCTGGAAAGCATCTGGGCATTCACAGGCATTTTCACAGAGGTCATTGCCTTGCCTAGACCCTAGGTGGGCATTTCACCTAGTAGTCTAGGTGTGGCCCCACAAACAACCTCCAGCTCTTGACTCTGAGGAAAAAAAAAAATCAAGGAAATGACATACAGTTTTGCTGCCTTGCAGCGTTCTTAGTCATGTGCCTTTTTAGTAGAAGAGCACAACCCTCCTTGTCGACATGTACTTCCAATCACATGAATTTTATATAACATCATGGTCAAATTCTTACTGCAGAAGGCAAGAAAATGTCTATCACTTGGACTGGAACCATTACATTTCCTATTTTTGACAATCAAACCTTTCACTCTGATGTATCTTCTGTTCCGATGGTATATGCTAACTTGATTCCTAGGCGTCAACTTGTTCAGAACAATTTCTCAGCTTATTTCTCTTCATCTGGTTATTTAATACAGGATTGATAAACTGAGAAGGTAATTAAAAGGAGGAAAGCAAGAGCACCTCCTTGTCCCGGACAGTAGCTCATTCCCTAATTCCTGCCTACTACGAGGACCTGCTGATAATTTGCATTTAGGACAAAACTTTGGGTATTACGATAGAAAGACTAGGGCACTTGAATAACAATTAATGAACATTCACTTTTCTCTTCAAATCTGGAGATATTTCAAACAAGTTTGATGTGAAAACTTCTTTGTGGAATAATAAATGATTTTCATGTTGTTTGAGTAATAGCAATTTATTTATTTTTTTTCAATTCCCTGTAAGTCAGTCTCATGCTAATGCTCCTTTTGAAATTATTCATTCTAATGCTTAAGAGAAACCTTCCTGTGCAGAGTAGGCTATAAATATTACATTACATTGATTGATGGTACTGCTCAACATAACTGCACTTACTACTATTTTTTTGTCAAAGTCTGAAGTTGAGTTCGTATTTGATAAACAATTTACCATATTTACTACTATCTGTCAAAAAAATTACCATATTTGATAAACAAAAGCAAAGATGTGCAATAAGTTTTGAGGAGGATACATGTTGAAGGGGTCGTGTGTTAGCAACCATAATACCATATACATATTAATCAATACACATGGGGAAGAATTACACGTGTATCTTTATTTATGCTAAAGAATTCGTGTAAATTAACCACATGTAAAAAATGGTGTGTAAATAGGTTCATTTTCATATAAAAATTTTCACACTCCACCCTTGGTAAAGTGATTTAGATACATACAGTTGAACATACAGTTGAACACTTCAGTCACATGCCTATTCCTTATATATCTCTAAACCTTTCAAAAATCCCACAAATTCTTAAGAGGTTTCGTTGATCACAAGATAATCTCTTCAAAATAAAAGGACAAAAAAAAAAATACTAACATTAGCCATTTGGGTTGTGGCAGTTCCCAATTCCCATCCAAATGAATCTTGTAAATTTTAAGATTCAATTAACGCTTTATTGAATCATAAAATTTACACTAGTATCTAGCATTTAACTATAAACGGAATTCGTTCATGGATATGAATTTTTTTCCTTAGCATTCAATAAGAATCATGGGATTCAGGATATGGATCATAGTATTTTAACAACAACGTCTACAAGTAATAACAAAGTATATAAATTCAGTCCATCAAAAGCAACAACGAATATAAAACAAAATAAATGTAAGTTGAGGCTTGTGCATGCATGGAAAATGCAGACAGTCCCTGGCAAGGCAGTGAATCACAAGGTTGCAAGTTCAAAAGAAAAAACCACAAGAATGGGCCAGTTCAAGTTAAACATTGACGAAGTGGCTAGAGGAAAAACTTGGACTGGCTGGGCTGGAGGAGGATGCAAGGAGTATTGAGAAATTATTCAGGTGAGGTGCTACCTCTTTTTTCTTTTTTCCTTTTTAAGGTCAACGGGGTTGAAAGAATCCAATGAGGCAAACCTTTTAGTTATTCACTCATTCGTTAAGCACTTAGACAATTAAGCACTTAGAACATTCAAGCAAAGATATGTAGGCAATCTAATCACCAGAAGTTTCTAAGAATCCAATTCATTGGGATATGAAAAAGGTAACTACCAGGGAGACCAGATTTATCTTGGGAAACATTTAGAATTTAGGAACACTTAGTTAAGTGCCACCTCAAACACATTTTTGAAATAGTTAATCAAGAGGTTAATTTTTTAGCGAAATAGGGAGTTGATTAAAGTATTTATCTAGTTTTTTTTTTTTATCTTAATTCTACCATTATTGCTTAATTTATTTATTAAATGTGGGTTAGACATTGTTCTGTAATTAAGTATAGTATATTTCTTCTATACTCTACCCATGGTAGTAGACTTCCTTTTCTTATCCTTTTGATATAATTAGTTGTTCATAGTTCATAAAAAGAAAATTCACCTAACAATCTCCTTTGTACAATTTTTCCTTAAACCCACCTCAGCAAAGTGAACTATCTTAAAAATGTTCTTTCATTCATCCAAATTCTAGTGATTCACCTCTACCTTCTTTCTCGTCATCATCACTGGATGAGATCCACCAATTCAGAACAGGATCTGAGACTATATTTACGACCAGTGAACACTTAAAAAAAGTCGTCAATCAAAAGAGCATGTCGTTTTGAATAGGAAATTCCTTACATGGGGTTTGAACTTTGCATTTTTATACTTACTAGCAATTGCCTCACTTCAAATTGGGTTCTCAACATGAATTTGAATGGAAAGGAACAAATTCTGGAATTCGGCACCAATGAAGTCGTACATTAGAAGACGCATTTTTGAATATTTGTAAAACTTTTTGAAATCACCTTTTGGAATAAAACTACCAAACTTGAAGAACAGAAGAAAAATAATATCCAAACACAGAAAAGGCATAGAGTTGAGGCACATACAGGCTAAGGACATAGCTTGATTGGACAAGCATGGTCTGTCCCAATCGCCTACCCTAATAAACGAAGAAAATAAAAAGAAATGAAAAAATAACCAATATTTGAGATCTAAAAACTAAAAACTTCTTTTGATTTCCAATATTGATTTTGATGGCTTGACCATTTGGAAAAAAAATATTAAAAAAATAAGACAAGCTAATTGTCATAAATGAGAATTTGGAATGCAACTAAAACATGCCCATTCTGAAACGCAATCATATTTTGGGGAAATCAGTGAGTTTCTAAAACATGGTCTCGACCATCTGACAGTGTTTCTAAAAAAGATTGGTTGACATAAGATCCAAAGTCATCATCATTGAAGCCTTATTGCATCTATCTGGAGTCAGCTTTATAAGTCCTACTTTTCAAGCCAAGCAAACCACTTAAGTGAGGGTCCATCTCTCAATGATCCAAATCATTCTTTCCCTTTAAAGCTGAATGTTGGTTGCAAAAAATTCATCAATTCTGGCCCTGAGAGAGGTCACATCAGCTTAATGGGGCCCATTTGTGGATGTGTCCTTTCAAAAACACATAATATGTGCCTTTTCAATAAAAGGTCTCTTGGGCCCATTTGTGTGGATGTAACCCAATTCAAATGGATGCCTTCCAACTCTATAAATTAAGGTTATTTTAAAGTTTTTATATACTACTCAAAATGAGCATAAATGCATATGAATAGCATAAATGCATATGAATCCTACATTTTGTGTATGCTGACGTGGATTAAGCGATGAAAGGTTTGATTTTCATAATTTTTTGGTTGATTTGAGTATTTTAATTAGTTTGTTATAAATAGATTTATATGAATTGGATATTAGTTTTAATATATTATTTAGGACTTCACCTGTGCGATGCACAGGGGCTTCATGCATGCTAGTTCATCTAATGCAACAAACAAACATGGACAAGAGCGCTGCAGGAAATTGCATCCCCCATCAAATATTTGCAACCATCCAACAGGTGGACGAGAGCGCTGCAGGAAATTGCATCCACCCATCAAATAATTGCAACCATCCAACAGGTGGCTTGCAAATGACCCACAAAAAGGGCGTGGGGGGGACGGGGGGGGCGCAACATACCCAACAGTCCAATTTTTCAAGTGCAAAGTGCCTGCCACTCAGATGAATGGAGATGTTTCATGAGGAGATTTTTATCTTGTGCCTACCAACCAGAATTCCTAACAGGATCATTAAAAAAGGCAACCCCATATGAAATGCTCCAGCCCAAAAAGTAACCTCACAGGGCAAATGCATTGCTACATATCTTATCCACCAAACAACAACAAAACCACCTTGAACCTAAACTAGACATCATGACATCAAAAACCCAAAGTGCCCGTGATCAATTTATGAATCATATTGCAAAGCAGCACCAAACAACGATGAAAATGGAAATCCTACAATGGAAAATAATAACATAACCCCAAGTAATGAAATTGGAAACCCATCTAAAATCCCTAATGTGGGGGAACTTACATGAGAAGGACAAGCATTTTCTCATACAATTGAAATCCATAAACTGATAACCCAATTGAAAACAAGAACACCCGTCGACCAAAATCAGAAAAACAAAAAAAAAAAAAAAAGTTTGAAATCCATCCAAAAAGGCTCGAAAACCTTAGGCATTTCTAATTTCTTAGTTTTGATTTCATTCAAGGAAAGGGCAATCATAGGCAATTTTTCTCATTCAAGCAAAACTCAAGAGACCATGAAAAAAAAAAAAAAACAGAATACCAAATACCCCATTGAGGATTCCATGTTAAAAATCACATTTCAAACCAAAACAAACACAAAAAAAAGGAAAAGAAGGGAAGGAAAAAGGAATACCTGTAAATCGAAAGGAGTGATGCATTCGAAGTTACGGTCGTTCAAATGGCGTCATCAATCGGAAACCAGTTCACATGGGATTTCATGGATTGGGCGAAGCTTGTTGAGGCACAGTCTACATATATTTCATGACCCAATTCAGGACCCAAATGTACTGCAAGTATCAGCCAATGGGGTGGGGGGGGGGGGGGGGGTTATGTCCGTACATCTAATCATTCCACCTTATTAGCTGTCAAAGTTTAAGTATTTTTAGTATATTAGACATTTAATGGACGTGGTAATATTTAAATTTTCACGATTTTAGGGTAAATATCAGGAATAAAGGCAATAATACACTCAAAATAATCAAAAAATATGTACCATTCGGACTTCTTTACGAAACAACCGAAGGGTCCCGCTTAGACAATTGAGAATCGAGGGAGGCATAGTGATGAAAAAGTTTCGATGTGGGTACAAGGGATATGAGTTGTATAACTAATTAAATGATCATAGCCTTTAGTTTTAAAATTATCCGAGTTTAAAAACTATACATCTTTGTAATTTTTTTTATTTTTGATAAAGATCTAATGGTGAATAATACCTAGAATAATGTAAAACTTGGGCTTACGTGGGAAGTGGTGTGGGTGAAAAGATTATAGATTGATTAGTGGTAAGCTCCAAAATATTAAAAGCTCCAAAGGGGCATTGAAAAAGTGGGTTATGTAGGCAATTGCATTGTGCCCCTTTATGGTAACTGTCGGGTGCCAAATGATAATAATATACTATGCTGAAGCCGAGAAGATTGCTTATCAAGCATGGAGCCAAATTTAGCCCAATGTCTACAGGCAGGTCCCACTCAAGCCCAGGGTTAGCCTGGCCCATGAATGCTTTAGACTGAGGTAAATCTAGCAGCTTATATGGCACATCGAATGTTAGTGGGCCTCATTCAGCCATGAAATTCAATGTGGGTTCCATGGATTTTCCTTGGACATTTCAAGCCATGGGATGCAAAGCCTTGAAATAGCCGGTTGATACAGAAAAGAGGAGTTTCTATGTCATATCTCATTTCGATTACTTGGATCAGCTGAGTGATACTGTCCAACAGAGTTAACCAAATTAGCAAAAATTTTGTTTTACTGATGCGTGAGGAGTCATCTCCCATTTATGCTTAGTCTAGCAATGATAGGTGGCATAGAAAGCCCAGGTTAGTTTTTAAATTGCATGCCTTAGATTGTGTGAGGCCCACCTAGACACGGCATAATCACATAGTAGAGAAATGAAATGGGTGTTGTTGTGGGAGAAGGGAAGAGAGAGGTCACGACCAAAATAGCCTCTTGCATTCTACATATACTCAACTACAAGACCAAAATAATCTCCGGTGCGTTTGCTGAGTCAGCAATGACTTCAACAAGTATGATATATCGTGGATTAAGAATTGGATAAATTCACCGCAACAAGATCTTTTTACCCCAGCCAAGGGGCCCAGGGACTTGGGACCCATGTTAGCACCCGCACATACAGAGGAAAGGAGCCCACAGAAGTGGGGAGAGAGCCCGCATACCATGTGAAGGAAGCCGAGTAACCCACACAAGTGAGAAGGGAGCCCGCACATTCGGAAAGGAACCCACGCAAGTGGGAAAGGGCAGCATACCCGGAGTTCAAAGAGCTGCCTGAGATATCGGGTTGCAGGTTGCTAACGAACTAAGCAACCGTAGCGCCAAGATCTTATTATGCTTTATCTTAGGGCATGGAACTTTAATAGTGTTACAAGTATACCTTCTATCATGATTCAATCCAACAGTAGATGGTGATGGGATCAATTTCAAATTTACAGTAGTAAATGTATGTGTAATTGTTCAATTTGATTATTGGTGGACCAAAAACTAGACAGACGGGGCAATGGATAACTAATTAGTTCTTGTGTTAAAAGAACCACCTTCTTCAGGTACGACTGTGTGTGATGGTTTTCATGATTCTTTCATAATATGAGCAAAAAGGAGAAGAAGTCTTAGTAAAGATTAAAGAAGGACCTCCTGCAGAAATTAAGGCATGGATTTAAATGCATGCGATGCTTATACAATTGAAAAGCAATGTAAAGTGTATTTTGTGAAGAATAACATAACTATAGAAACATAAGTTTTGGAAAGAGTTCACTCAGGTTCAGGTATATGTGGTCTTATGATACAACCGGTGGAGCCTCTTATCTTTTAACTTCATTGATGATGAACTTTTTAGAAAACTGTAAGCATACACGGTGAAAACTAAGGATGAAATGCTTTATAATTTTAAAAACGTCGTGCCATTGTGAAAACTGTGAGCATACACATGCAAGGCTTAACCCCTATATCTATTCCTATTCTCTTCAATAAAGAGAGTGAAAAGGGGCTCTTATACACATGAGAAGGTGATCCTCAAGTTAATAGCTTGAGAAAAAAACAGCTTGTGAACTCCTATTTTGTGTAGTGAATTTGATCTGTGGCTTTGTGGTTTACCCTGTTGTATTAGAGGGTTTTCCACCTGAATTGGTGTGTGCTTCTTAGCGCTTTGCTCTCTTTATTTTTTCTTTCATAGTACTTGTTGTGATTGCCTAGATTTGATCATGCATCCTTTGGTATTTGCTAAGTTTCTAAGTGATTCACATATAAAGGAAGATTTCCACATCTCCCCAACCTAGAAGTCTACTATGAAGTAAACTCATTTGTCATTGATACAAACCTTTATCATCTGTCGTTTACAATAGAATATAACACCATAAAAATAATTTTTCATTCATAGCTCTAACCCCTCGCCGTATAGACACTAACTTAATATTTACAATTGATTTTTCCTAGCAACATATGCAAATGAACTCCCAGATGGTTAAGTACCCTTGCAAAGAAACAAACTAAAAGATAAAAATACAGTTGAGGAACATGCATACGTCGAATAAGTTCACTATCTTAACAGTTCTCGCGTGTGTGTTCCGGAATTCCTTCTTGTTTCTGACCAAATTCTTATGCAGAGGAAATTTTTGTGAGAAAAGATGCATTTGCATTTCACTCGTGTACTGCAGGGGAAACCTTTCCATGCCATTTCCTCTTTTCTGCTTCTGTAGTTCTATCATTATCTTTCCTAACAGTAGGGAAAGAACACAAAAATTCATATTATATAACCATTATATAGACTTAGAACTTTCCTATGATAAATACGGTATTGATCAAACAGAGAATTAAAAGTACTACTAATAAAATCCAAAGTCCCTCAACAAATAACTACAAAAGAAGCTTTTCACATTACATTCTCTTATATTGTGAAGATGCAGGATTCTCAGATTCGATTTCTATCCATCAAAACACAGTTTAAGGCTTTAAGCAGGAAGTTGTCGAGAAATCCAAAATGATATGGATATGATCTTCGTTGTGCATTTTGACCAAATGAATCGTCTCTTTGTGGATTCCTATACGAAGCTTTTGTATCTGTGTCTCCAGGTACTCTTTTATCATTTCATCCAACAAGAATAGTTGTTCTAATTCTATGAATCTTTCTAGAATGTTCTTTTCTTGGCATAATCAACCGCTCAAGTAGTTATGTACTAAATGGGAGTTTAAGAAATTAGTAAGTATATATGGTGGCCGTCATCATCACCAAAGTCTTATCCCAACTATATTGGGTTCGCTATATATATTTTGTTTCTCAGTTCTGATCTATCCAAAGCCAAATCCTCAGATGGGTTGTACTTCTTCAAATCTATCCTAAAGTGAATATGGTCATTTGCAAGAAATTAACATTTCCATAGGTCAGTATTCATTACCAGCCACTCTAAGTTATCCCCTGTTACACGTTAGAAATTTCATGTTTCTTAAACGAAAGAAAAGAAAAATGATAAAGAAATATAATAGCTAAAGCAGAACACTACAATTCTAAGGAAATGAGAGAGAGGTGATTCAACGAGTCTCCTATCAAAAACAAAAATCATTGCAGCCCATCCACCACAATTGTGGCAATGCTGAACCCTGATTTTGCACATGTAGGATAACCCAAATTCAGTTTGATTGGACAATGCTAAACCCTGATTTGCTAATTAAGTTTATCGTGGTGACATTTTTTTTTTTTTTTTTTGCTATCATTTGGTGTCACCAATTGGATTGATAGGATTATATGCTAAGCATAGCTTTAGGCTACACCCAGTCCACAATATGCCAATGATTTGAACTAGTATGCAGGAATTCCAAGTGTAACCATGGTGGATTAGTGCTTAAAAAATCGCTTAATGGAAAGCATTTATAGTTGGCTGCCATTGTGAAAGACGTGATTGATAGCTGTTATCTTAAAGCTTCAAAAATGCCTTGATGAGAGTAATTTTCTTGGACAATTACAAAAAATAATATACAGATACATCTGAAACTCGACGTCAACATCAACCTAGAATTTTAGGTGCCTGTATTCTTCAATAAATTGGTCAAAATGAGTCATACCCTACTGGAATTGAAGGCCCGAATGTGGAAAGATCTAATCAATCACTCACGCGCCCACGGCCTCCACAAGCACTGCAGGATCGAGCAGAAGAGCACTTCGAACAGTAACTCCATTTTTTTGGAAGTCTGAATAAACAAAACATCTTAGTAAACACCGGTGACTAGGGATACAGTATGAAGTAACAACAGGCTGTAGCATAGTTATAAGGTGCTCGTTATCAGAACACGAGTTTGCAGGTTCAAATCATGTTTGTTACCTATACAAAGAAAAGGAACAGAGTACCAAGTTCCAAAGGAGAAATGCTTATTGTTGTGCTAGACCACAAATGCATAGTTTACCCCACTTGGCTGCCTCTCCTATTCCTACATGCTTGGCTCATGCTTCGGTGATTCAGACCAAGATGGACTGACTGTGGAGGGTGCCCCAAATTAAGATCCTAGCCATCCTTCAGTGGCCTTTTTCAGTAAACTGTTATTAAACATCAATTCGCAGGACACTGAATTAGCTAGGGCCTAAACTGGGTAATTATAGTATCACCCTCATTCACGTTTGGGTTCCGTATCTACATAAGAAAGGAAGCAAACTATACATTCTTGGAAGAGAAAGATCCAGTAATTCCTAATCAGGCATACCCAGCTGTGTATCTGGTGGCCATATTCTTTGCAGCCATTCTCGCCTTAACAGCACTTTCTTCTGTTAGCTTTTTTAGTACGAATCCTTCCCCATTACATTCTGCACAGATGCCAGACCCGCCGCAATCTTCACAAAGTTTTGAAGGGCTCTGTTGTAGGAGAAAAGATGTTCCAAAAGTTTTACTTCTTGTTTTTGGGAAGAAAAAAAAGAAGTACAGATGTTTTAGAAATAGCATCTTTTATCTTTACAAGGATAATTCAGTACCCACATCAACAGTTTCCTGCGCTTTAGTTGTTCTTCTGAGTATGGTTGCAGCTGCACCCACTGCCACGGCTGCAACTAAAACTGAAGCAGCTGTTTCTGGTAAAGCATATGATATGTTGCATTTCTTACTTCTTGGTTTATTTTGCTTAAAATGATTTAGAGGCGAAAATGTCCAATCACCAGCATTCTGAACCTTAGGCTTGCAGTTCCTAATGACTTGAATGAAATAACATTAATATCAACTCTCTTAGAGAACAAGAATAAAAGTCAAGATCAGATCAAGCACATACGGGAGTATAAGCAAAGCAGATCTAAAACTGATAGGAAAGGGGAACACAGATGATAAGAGTAGCACCTGCTCAACCCCAATTAAATGGGATATGATTATAGTAAATGACATACAAAGAGCACTTGTATCTAATCGAAACTTAAGGGTGCCAGCTGTGCATGAAATCAGTCCCACCGCCATAGCCGAATAAGTGCCAAATTGGCACGAGTGCCAATTCATTGGGAAGGCAATGATGATAAGGTGTGTTGGTGAGCATGTCTAAGCAAGTGAAGGTTCACACCTAAGTTTTAGGTGACAACCAGTCACGCCTGGTTCATCCAACAGTCAGGGTTTTACATATTACTGTCAAATTATGTTAAGTGTCGACTCACGAGGGGTTAGTGAGTGTGAGGGGATGGATTGATCATGAGGGGTCCCACATGGTGCTAAAAAGTAAAAAAGATTACTTCTCATGAAAACCATGAGAGGTACCTTTTAACAGAATGTAACCCAAATATTTATATTATGTATGCGCACATATAGAATACATAGGTATGTATTTAAGTATAGAATTCACATTTTCAAATGATCTTAATGCATAAGGCCTTATTTTGGGTGTGAAGGCCTAGTCCATGTAAGTATGAAACCAATACACCTCATTGGGCCATTGGTTCCAGCTTGGATTGGGCTAAGCAAATGTAATTTATTTATTGATTCTGTTTGTTGATCTGGTCGAGCGCTACCTCTTGTGGATAGAAGCATTGATATGGGTAGGATCCAAAGTCGATCTTATCACCAAATCTCCTAACAAGTACAATTTGGGGGAATTCTCACTCTTCATGACCCTAATCTACAATCTCATCACCATGCACCATAGAAATTGCATTGACAAAGCTTGAATCCTTCAAGAACCCAATTCTCAGTAAGCACCCACGGTTACAAATAAGTCATGAAAAACTTCAAAAAGAGAAAAGTGGGTTATGATGCAAACCCAAAACAAGATCGAGCATAGAATCATATTTCTTAGCATAAGGAGGCCAGAAGAAACATACAGCAATTTATCAGAAATGGAGGGAGAAAACCCAATTTCAACCTTTTGGGTCCTTTAAGAAATCAAATGTCTGATAAAAAAAAATCATTTCTTTACTTCCTCTTCTTTGCTAGGGGGAGGAAGAAGACTGAATAAACAAAACCCAGTTTCAGTTCATTCTTTTTTTTTTTTTTTTTTTTTTTTTACTTCTTTTGAAAAGGAACAGTCTTGATATCATCTAAGTCTCCCAAACTTCTCTGTGTTCAAAACCAGCAAAGGAAGCTCAACAATACCAATCTATTTAAACAATCTGATTTCAGAACATCAACCAAAAGATGTAGCCAGAGAAACCAGAATAATAGAAGAATCAATCTGTTTTGATCAGCAAAACTTGTTAGAAATTGTGAGATTTCAGGTATGATGGATGGAACTCAAGTGAGGTGAAAGATGACTAGTGTAAATATTCTTACTGTTGGAAAAGCAGCAGGAAGGTGATGGGTTTAGCAATGTCATCTCCATTTCTTCAATTTTGCTTCAAAGGAATCACAAACGCCCGTTTGTTCAGTTTCTTATCTTTCCCGGGCCTTGATGAAATTACTCAACTGACCTCGATGTACTGTACTGGTGGGAAAGGGTCAGGTCGGGTTGAGACCTATGCATAAAGAGGGTCAGGTCCGTTTCATTAAATGGGTTGATCAAACCCGGAGAAATGGGTCAACCTAATCCGACTCACATGAAGAAGAAAACCATAGCTTGATTGAAAATAAATGAAATCGCCCATTCTTTAAGCACATCTATAATCAAACCTCTAATCTTCTAATCAAAACTTCTAATTCAACCTTGCGATCTAGACCCAAGTAAACATCATCGTTATTATCGTCATCAAAGCCTTGTTCATGTTGGGATCAGCCGCATAAATTCTATATTGAGTCAAATTCACGGGTGAAGCTCTAATGAAAATCTAAGTAAAACTATAAATAACTAAGAATTTTTTTAAAGAAAAAGTGGGATGCACTCTTATAAAACTAAGAAGTTTGTTTTTTTATAGGTGTTTGGGTAAGTCTCAAAATCGGTTATAATTTTAAAATATCATGATGAAAGTGTAATATTTACTTTGAACATACTATCTTTTTATTTTTAATATATTTCCAAAATTGAGAAATTGCATGAGTTTACAATAATATCATATTAAAATGAAAGAAAATAGGTAAAAATATTTTTAACAACATACATTTATCTTTTTTTATTTATTATATGCAATTATAAATTAAGTAGTTAAATTTATTCTCCCACAGAATATCCCTAGAAAACCTCACATTTAAAAATGCCCCAGCACTTTTATCTGAGATGATAATCTCCTGAAACGATATCTGTGACGTTCTAGCTCGTCCTTACCTGTCTGATCAGCAGTTTATCAAGTTGAACAACAAGTCAAATGAAACCAACCAAGAAATGGGTTGGACTCGTCCTGGTCGATTAGCTTAAACTATGGTTGGAAAGAGCATCTAAAAACCATGATGGAGCACACATAATTGTGAATGGTTACCATCAATGATTTCAAATAGACCAGGCAAAACACCATGGATCAAACCTGTGGTCCCCCAAACCACTAAAGTGGGTCTGATGATTCATGACTAAAAACAAATGAGCTCAATATTCTCTTCAACTCAAACGCTTTAATAATTCAAGAGAAGATCTCTCTTTCTCCTTCCCACCTCTATCTCCAACACCATACTTTTCTCCCCTACCTGTCTATTTATATCTTTCTAGTTCTATCCATCCATCCATCCATCTAGAACTCTTAAACAGCAAGGTGTGAAGTAAAAGTAGAGAACGTCAATCACAGGCCATGAATGAGAAGGAGAGCTTTTGCCGGCGGCACGTGAGAGACCCATGTCACGCCTTCCGGCGAAGGTGTGGGCGCCTGGTCAAGGAGCAGAGAGCCAGGTTCTACATCCTCCGGCGCTGCGTCACCATGCTCATATGTTGGCACGAGTGCCATGACTCTTGACATCAATCTAAACCTACAACATGTAACAAGTAAATGTAGGCCATTTCATGTGAGATTCATTAGAAAATACATATATATACATGTGCTATGAATATGAATTCTAGATCTGGGTTTTGCCTTCTTTTGTCAATCTTCTCGTCCTTCTTTTGCATTTTGTTACACTCAAATAGTTTGGGTTATGTTTTTAAGCTTGAAGTAATTAGAACAAGTAGTAAATATTTGTTGGTGGGTTTCTTGATTTCTCAAGTGTCTACCTCTGATCAGCTAAAAATATGAAGAAATATTAGAGTAAATATGTGCTCTTAGTTTCTCTGTTCTCTTTTCTTTCTGATGAGTAGGTTTGGTCAGATCCTTCAAATTGTCTGGTTTTATAGAAATAGTAATAGAAAGTACAGCAATTCGGGTGAATTCCTAGAAGTCATATGTGGGTTCTGTTTTTCCAAAGGAATTGTTTCCTTCTTTGTTAGGAGAGACTTGATCTGGTGTGAGTCTTGACTGAGATTTCTGATTTCTCATTCTTTCAGCTACTTTACCTTCTCAGTGAATATGGAATTTACAATGTCTTTCAATTACTTTCAACATTCTCAGTGAGTGCCAGGATCAGTCCTGTGGATATGCCAATGCCATTTAATTTTCCTATCTGAAATGATGAGTTCTTTTCAAAGGTATTAGGCTTCTAATATAAGCATGCAATTAAGGTCTTGGCTTGCTTGGTCCATTGATGCATAACATTCATTGGAGAAGAGAGGAATGGAAGGTCCATGGATGGCTTAGTGTGTGAAAAGTGAAAGCCATCTAATCATCTTTAACCTTGAATTTAAGGGCCTCAAATCATGAGAGGCTATGAGTCCTTGAGAGGTAAAAATTGATACTAACTCGAGAAAGTTTATAATAAGAATATAAGATTGAGTCCTCAGTCGCCCATTACAAATGTTATTGTTAGACAAATCATGAGTGAGTCTCACCACTGGATTAATTGATTATGAAAGTATTTACTTATAATCAGTTACATACAGTTTTCTCAACAATGCAAAGAAAGGTAATAGAAATAATCACATGTTAAAGGATCAATTAATCTAATGATGGACGTCACACTCATTTTGAAAGAAATTTCAATCAGTGGATCATTACAAAGATCAGATTACAGCTTGTGAGTGGTAAGAGATCATTTCTCAAAAAGGTGAGTGAGTCCACTCGTAATCTCAATGGAGAATTGCACTTTATGACGTGTAAGGAAACTACATTGCAGTGCAGTTAACAACCTAGAAAGAGATGTTTACAAAACAAACTCCCCACTCTAAGAGAGAACCAAAATTAGTATAACCAATGTATCAATTTGTTCTGTTAATTTTCAACAATGGACCTTCGTCATAAAAGAAAAATTCGCGCGCGTGTTAATCTTAACAAATGTTTAGCTTTTGTTGCTGACTATTTAAGGCCAATCCTCTTATCTTAGTATCATCTTTCATCAACAAAAAGTATCTCATGGGACTAATAATTCTAGTACAAATTCGCATATGGTCTTAAGATACATGTACCTGTGGGCTATGGACATACGTGCCGTGCAGTATGGTGGTAGGAATACGATGCGGGATCGTGGAATGGTAAATTGGGGAGCCGACAGCAAGAATCCTTAGAAGGGAGGGGGTGTCAGTGTACAACCTTCACAGCTCACTATCAGTACCCCCTCGTGTGCTGCTTTTTCTCCTCTCCTCTGGACCTCTGCCACACCCTGACCAAGCCAGGCTCTCATTCATGATCCATCCATACGTGGGTACCCTCTTATCTGGGCTGTTGATCATGGTTACACTGGAGCTTCTACTCCCACTGTTGAATTGTTGTGATAATATCCTTTTATCTTTGTTTTTATTATTTTCTCACGACACTAGTTAGTCCCACTTGCACAAGCAAGGAGGAAAGACTCCCCCACTTACGGAGAGGGAAAATTCATGCATGCGAGGAGAGGAGAGAAGAGACCTAAAGATCGATCCCTAGTTATCAAGATGAGAGTCAGGGTTCCCAACCACAAGAGGACCAAGTTATTAGGTTTTGGGGGCTATCACCGATAAGAACTAATTGTTGGAATAAGCCTATGCCCCTGATAAGAACTACTGAAGAAAGTAACCCGTACCCCATAAAAAAAATCCCTCACCCCCTTCAAATGACAAAATAATGAAGAGCGTAACGCCTCAAATGAAATTTCTAAGTTTGCCATTGTTTCCAACTGCATACATTCGTTTTGCATATATCTTCATGGTATACCATGTTGCACTTGAGAAAGAAAAGAAGGTTGGGTTTAGAAACTTAAGGTTCTACTTGCTTGAGTTGGTCTAAATCGATCATCTTCTAATTCTATAATCAGAGTTTCATATCCTACCTGTTAGATCATGAGTAGCGAACTAAGGAGGTTTGATCTCTAGTAATCCGTCTCTGATATTCACAATGAGTGCTCTTGATCATATCCTATATACGGTCATCTTCGAGCTTTTAGTGGCCGTTGTATCTCTTATCAAAGTTTCCTGACCGTAAAGAATTAACCATGGAATTTGGTATTGATGATGATGATGATGATGATAAACACAAATGGGCTTATTAAATGATATATAATTAAATCTAAATAAACTCTCAAATTGAATGTAACTTGAGCTATTTAAGCCCTTAAAACCTATAACTTTTTAATATCTAGATATACTCCTACTCGGTTTAAATCCGTTGATTCAACATACAAGGATTTAGTTCCAAATCTGAATATCTTGATATACAATATGAATGCATTCAAATTTCTCCCAGATCCAAAAACAGATTTTATACCCACTTTATTTGAAACTAGGTTATCTGCATGATATCCATTTGCCACACTATACTTGTAATCGGAACCTTCTCTTATTTTATCTTTGACCTTTTAATTCCCAACCCACCAATGGACGGTTGATTTTTCCTTTCTTTTATATTAAAGAATCTCCATGCACGTTAGGATCAGCATTCAATGGTCAAAGTTACTGGTCCACTGCTCAGGCATTGGAAAATACAGATTACAAAAAAAAATGTGCAGTTTTGAAAAAGCAACGTTTTGTGAGCCCTTGCAACTGCAACTTGTAACAGTAGTACAAATGTGAGATTCCATCCTCTTCGGGAATTTCGTTTCACTTCTAACATGGAAACAGCACATTTGAGCAATTGAGTGTTAAGTCTAGACATCACACTTAATTTAATCCACAACATAATGTGATTCTGACAGGTCGGCTTTGGGTATTGCTTAACCCCAACTTCAACTCAAATCTTTTTTTTCATTTGTTTCAAATTTTAACTCAAATTGTTTGAAGGTAAACTAAACTCAATCTCATAAACTGACCTTGTAATTGTACCAACCCGCCTTGATAGGGTATACTAATATATGATGTACAGTGTATCAACCCAAAAACTTAAGCGAGGGCTTAAACAGATATATGAAGCCTTGTCCAACTCAAGATTTAAGCAATTTGTAATGTAGCCATGTAGGGCGTTATATAATAGCCGAACATATCTAACTAACCGAGCACAATTAGTTTCACTCGAGCCAAGTTAACAAGGGTCAGCTCAGGTACCCAAAATATTGGGCATGATTTGCTTTTCAAAAGATATGAAGTTTAGAAAATGTATCTAATTCATCATATACGATAATATTATCACACATTGTATTACATGCATTTGTATATATATCATCATGTAAATGTACTAAAGTCTTGTTCGGGCACATAATCTTCAAATCAAATGCGTCACCAAGTTCCAAGCAGTTTTCAAAATTTAGGAATGAATCAGAGGAGCAAGCCCTGGTTGGGCCATGCGAAGACGAAGGAGCAGGAATTTGAGAAAACCTCATATGTTATGGGAAATTTTATAGTTTTTTACATGAAAAAAAAAAATTGCTTTCTTCGAAGATCTTCAGTGGGAGGACCACTATATAAAAAAAAAAAACATCCGTGTGTGTGTGTGTGTGACCGTAGGGGTGGGGGCGGGGGGGTGGTGGGGGCATCTTTGGTTAGACATCTATCAATCAGTTGGTCTTGCTTCACATTTTGTTTTCATCGATCTAATTGTGGTAAAACCTCAATACAGCAATTCTACTTGTGAAAATGTCTAGACTTTTTATTTATTTTTGTTTATTTTGAGGTATTTTAAAATACTTCGGTTTCATTTTTCCGCTCTCTCCCTCACCCTCTGAGGTGCCAGATCTCAAACCCACAATCTAATGATTTCATTCAAAAGTCCAAACCATCAGGCTAGGAGCCTGATGGTGATCACCATCTAAATTATTAATATGATGGCTAAAAGCATGAGAATATATCATTGGTCCAACAGCAGAAATATGTGAATCATCAAGAAAAATGGTGGAAATGCCTCAAATTTTTCTATCCCCCACAGATAATAACTTCAATGGGTAGCTCAGTTGGCTTAGGACCACGGTTTGCACCCGGAGTTTGTAGGTTTGAAACTGCACTATCACACTTGGGCTACATGGGAGTTTATCCGACTTCTCTCTGGACCTAGAGCGATTAGTCCAACCCAAAGGGTTGGGAACCCTCCGATAGCATAAAAAAAAAAAAATCCTCCTCAGCGACGGTTAGAGTTCCATGAGTCACATTGTAGGCGCCCATACATCCACACAGGAGCACTGCATTTTTATAGTTAAAACAAAACGCACACTTATGCAGCTTATATAAGAATCCCTGTCACCAATATAGCTGATAAAAAGGTTAGATAACAATACTTGAAACTAATGGATCATAATACATTTGCTTATTATTGTCACAAATATCATTTTTGCAGAAGTTATCATCTTTGAAAAATGTGGGGATATTTTTCAGATTTTAAGTTTTTCTTGAGATATTATTGGGAAAGTGTCGTTATGGATTGTAGGTCAGGATGTTTTCAACTTTTGGGTTTTGCATGATATATTATTTGAAAAATATTATGGACTGTACTAGGTCAGACTTGACAAATCTAAGTTCATATTTAGTTGAGAAATTCATGCCCAAGCTCAGATCAATCCGAACTCCGGTTCGGGTATAAATTCAGATTAAGGTTTATCTTCTGTTCGAAACTCACTCCAAATTTATCTAATATGCATTTATAAGGGTCCAGCAAACGTCATTGGAGGACCTCACAAATACCACCTCATAAGAAAATCAAAGTTTGGCACAAACTAGGAATGGTTCCCTTGAACTGTTCAAACTCAGTTTTTTCTAAACTTTGGTGTCTCAATCGGCCAATTAGTTTCACTTGATTAATGATTCAAATTAATCAAAGACCATGTGATTAGTGGGCCATATTCTTTGAAATGCTGCCTGATGTTAGATTGTTCATGGTTTGGATATTCAACAATTCAAACTCAAAGTTCTTAACTTTAAAAGGTAGTTCAGTTGGTCTAAAATCACAGTTTACTAATCAAAGTTTAAAATTTAAAACTGTCCTGTTACACTTGGACTAAGGAAAATTTATCTGCTTTCCCAATACCGTAGGGATTAGTCCGGCAAAAAAATCAAATACCCACTTGCATCAAAAACACACAAGTCCTTGGAAAGAAGATTCGGACTGGTGTGAACAAAGTGGATTCTTGATTACATGGGTTCTGGGTTATGACCGTTGAAATCATGTTAGTCGCCTCTGCCTCTGCCTCTGCCTCTGCCTCAATTTTTTTATTTGGCACAGGGGACTGTAAAGTCAAGGGCAATTTCAGATGTGGGTCCCATTTCACCACATGCGAGCCTTGATCGCACGTGACAGAGACTGACAGTACTGAACATTGGTGTTATGGTGTCAAGTCAATGGCAGGGGTTAAAGGACATTGGGTGCTTTTCAAACTACTGTCTGAAGATACCTCCCTTCCCACAAGTGGGCACACGTGTGGTGATTCATCATTCCAACCTTCTAAAAAGTTACAAAAAGAAGATCACAAAAGGCCAAAAGATGAGATTAAAAGTGAAAAAAAAAAAAGGAGATACCTTTGCAACTTTGCAGGTTGGGGTTGGGCCAATTGGTTCATTGGGGCCTAATATCTTGGCCCTAAAGGGATGAATGGTCTGGATTTAGAGCAATATTTGGGTCATGGTTTCATTTTGATTTATAATAGATTCGATCCAATTGAAACCATTTTTGGTTCATTTTGACTCTAATTTTGACACCCATTGATCCCCTTTTTATGTGGATGCTTGCTTAAGCTTGATTTCTTAAAAATGTATTATCTTTAAAAAATGTTGCAACTTCTATAGCTTGTATGAGAAAAGTACAAGGGAGTTCTTGTGTTCCCTTTTCAAGATGTAATATGCTTTTCAAAAGTACTCTTATGAAGGCCATAAAGTGTAATTCCTCAAATGGGGATTGGATAACAATCTGATGTGCATTTTGGATAGTTTTTTATGATTACAAAATGCCCCCCTTAGAAAATTAGACGATGTCATGCATCTAGAGAAGGAAAAAAAAAAAAAAGGGAGACAAAGAAGGGTCATGTAGTCGGAGCCTTAGCCGAATTTCTTGAAGAACCACAAATATTATTGCTCAACTGTTGCTAAGTGATCACTCAAGCAGCCAAGGCTGTCACAAGCTGACTATCATGGTTTTGGCTCTGATCAAGAGACCAAGTTTATAGTATACTAAGCCTCCTATAACATGCTAAGCAAACCTAGAGAAAAGCCAGAAACACTATCTTGGAAAGAGAAATGGTTCAATGTACATAGAAAGGGACATAAAGGGTCCCCCGTAAGCCCAAAAATGGAGGGTGCTCACGGATAGTGCTCAAACGTACAGAGGGGTGCTCGCTTGAGGAAAAAACGAGAGGAGACAATTTTCCACCAAATTTTATATAAAAACTAAAATCTTATAGAAAGTTATTTCACATAAATCAAACCAAATTCTCCATTTAATTAAGAAGCACTATATAAACCATCACGAAGTCAATTATAATTTGTCCAAGTGACCTAAATTGTCGGTATTGCTATCAATTAAGAACTCATTAGGCTAACTGTTCACTGTTCACTGTTTCATTCAATGTTGGGCCTCAAAAGTACTAGGAATATGGACAGCCAGACAGCTTGATGTGAATCATTCACATCTTTTGTAAATACGAAGGAGGGGCGCACATAAGGAGGTAATGGGCACAATGTAATTGGAAGTTGGTGCATGTGGGTAGGGACCATCTTACACAGGGCTTGATGGGATACAAGTGTACCTCATTCATTGAATTAGTGTAGTGTAGTTTTAATTCTAAGATATAAAACATAGGATATTGACCAAATAGAAGACAGACACTACCTTCTACCTGCATCACTTGTTGAATTCTTACTTAGAATTCACTCCTGACATGAAATATGTAGCAGCACTAGGGCCTGCCCACCCACCTCCTTAGAGACATGAAATATGCAGTAGCATAGCACCTACCCACCCACCTCCTTTTAGAGACATGGACCAAGTAGTAGTACTAGCACCTGCCCACCCACCTAGTGTCACACATGTCGGGGATGTTTCTGAAATTTTAAAAGATAACTCTAAAATATAATGGGAGGTTCTTCTTGTGGAGATTTAAGTTAGGATATGAAGACTAGTTAGATTATATCATGATTATGGAGGATAAGCTCCCTAGTTATGTTATATTATATCTAGAGTTGGCATTGATTTTATCCTTATGAAATTAATATATGGTATTCTCTCTGGTCCTTTGCCTAATCCATATTGAATTCATAAGAACTCGTAGCGGAAAGGATTTGATTTTTAGGAGGTTTTTTTTTTTTATCAGCCTAGGTGGTTGGGCTTTTGAAAGACTCGACTGATGTGAGAGATAACTCCAACACACGCTAGGGAGAAGACCACTTGCACTCACGGCAAAGAGAATTGCCTTTGCATGCATATGAGAGGACTCGAGGATCAAGCACTGGGCGTTTGGGCGAGAACAGGAATCCCAACCACCCGGCTATACCTATATTCTTGGTGTTAAAGACATGAAGGGCAAAGAGTCCAAAGTGGAGATGAAGATGGGGTCATACTTTCTTAGGATTTGATATATTAGGATAATGGGTGGGTTGTTTTATCTCTATAAAATGACATTATTATTTAACTGCCCATTGTGATGTTGGGCTTTAATCCTTCAACTTAAACCCTTTTTATAAAAAGCCATTCCTTAAAATTCTAAGATTTCAATAAAAAGAGAAAGAGAAAAAGAATAAATGGGCCGCAATTCAAATTCTCATAGGTATATCACAAAAGGTAAAAGTTGGGTGATCAAATTAGGAATATAGCTAGTGCTACCCTGATTGCTATTGCTGGTTGGACACATAACCTACTCTAGTTGAGCTTGAAAAATCACCAGTAATCAAGAAGCACCAGATTCAGAATCATGTGAAGAGACTACTAACTCTGAAGGATATTTTCTAGAAATAAGAAGAAAATCAGCCTGAAAAAGACTATAAAGATGAAGATTCTGAAAAGGATAAACAGTCCAATGAACACGAAAATGATATACATCCCCAGATATTTTGATATTTTAAAAATTGGGCCTTACAATGGGCCTCATTAAAATTAGGGCCCAGCTTTTAGTCAACACTCATGAGATCCATTGGATTGGATCCATTGAGTTCATCATGTCTGAGCTCGGTCTGTCCAGGTGTAGGATCTTACACCCCCATTGAGCTAGACCTAAGCGAGGGTGGACGTTGACAATCCCTCCCTTAATAGCAAACCCGCTGCAACTCCTAACTAGGCTCTGATACCACTTGTAGGATCTTACACTCTCATTGAGCTACTACTTATCCCAAAATCAATTGGTGATAGGAAACGACACAACAATAGTTTTATAATTAGGGCGAGGCTCGACCACAATTATGACCGTTTAGGAGCGAGGGTGGACGTTGACCTCAATACCAGGTCCATATTTGAGTTCCCAAATACTCAACTCTTTTATTAGAAAAAGCTGTCTATAAAATTGGGATTGTGCTCAGTGTTATGGACCAAAAACAAACAGCCCGGATAATATGGGCCTGTTTATCCGACCACCCAAAGGATCTGATTCAAGAGGCAAGAAAAGAAAAGGGGTAGAAGCTTTTGGGCCCAATTGTAAAACATGTCCATTTGAGTCTACAGTACGAGACTAATTACTCTGAGTCTAACAAATCTAATTGGGCTTGAGTCCTGGTCCACCATATACCCCAGCTGTTGACATCTTTAACCATGAATGGGAAAAAATGGCATGAGTTTTAATATGAGGGTTGTGTTGTGTATGACACCGTCCACATTTATTCAGTTTCAAAGGGCCAAACGCAACACAATAAATGAGTTCAAAGTAATGGTACTTGTCCCTTAAAAGTTGCTGAGTCCCATCAATATCCTGTTTGAAACATGGACCAAATGTGTCCACATTTTCACAAGCAACTCCATCCATGAAGACAAGCTGTGGACTGTAATGGAGGAATCATAACAATTCTCCACCTAGGCCTTGCTTATAGGACCATCAGCCATCATTTCTCATTTGGTGGGTCATGGTTTAGTGATGCCAATCATTCAAGACTGTTGATCTGATGAAACACATGGGATTGAGGCGTCGAGCTCTAATTTCTAAAAGATACTGTTCAGATTCAATCTTCCAATGGTTTCTTTTTGAAAAATTTTCTTGCAAGCAGTCATCGTTAGTACTTGTGTGTAGGGTGGGGCGTTACACGTGTGTCGCACCGTTTTCTTTTGTTTTTTTCCGTTCAAATGGGAGGTGGCTCACTATGAGCTACTAGTGATTTTCTTTAATGGACTTGATCTGATAACCAAAGTTAATGTGGATTCAAGCCTTCAATCATTGGGTTGGGTTGGCCAGTCACAGAGCAATGATTCAATTTAAGTCTGTAGGACCCAAACAGGTCCAATCCTTCTATCTATTGGCTTGAACATCTAGCCCCAAGTCTGAATCAGCAGCATAAATTAATTTGATTGGCAGGTGAGGTCAAAATTGTCACATGCGCTGGTGTACGATCCACATTATCTTTATTGTGGTGGGGGAGAAAAATCAAAATTCATAGCATTTGAAAGCTGTTTTGATCAAGAAAATGGCTGGAGTCCCACCCAAGCTTGTGAGTTGTGATGGCCCCTACCTACACAAATGGCATTGGTTTCCTAGAGAAGGGCCTGAGGATAATGTTTTTTCACAGAACAGCTGTATGATGAGACAAGTGTGCAATTTCCTTCACTCACCATCATGGAGTGTTTGGGTGCGTAGTTTGTCACTGAATGACATAAATCATGTCTTATAGCAGCAACCTTTGATGCGCACCAGTCAATGGAAGGCACCATCTTTTTCTATTGTATTGGGTGTCTTTATATACACAAATTAGATCAGGCAAGTATAAACAACAAATTGCAGAGAAACTGTTTAGCTGTCAAGGATTACATGATTTTCTTTTCTTTTCTTTTCTTTTCTTTTTTAATGGCTAAGCCTGTTTGTTTGCATTGTAATGCATGGGAATTGAATATATATTCTTTTGATTCTCTTTCTCTAAAAGGAAATGTTATTTGATTCTCTTTCTTTTTTTGTTAATTTACCTTTGATCTTCATTTTTAACTACTTGTGGTATGAATCCTACATATTTTGTTTGCTTGATATTGAATTTCTATGGAATTCAAAGCAACATATTCTCATTAAAGAGGGTAAAAGTAGCAGTGGGGAAGATTCCATTCAAGAGTCTTTCCTTTGGTTTGAAATTATTGCTTAGAAAGCACAGTACTATATAAAATCCTTGGGACATGAGGTTTTCATCTCTCTCTCCACCTTATATCATTCATTCTTAACCCTTCTAATACTTCTCTCATAAACTACACTTTTCATATGATTTTAGGAACTTCAATTCAAAGTAGGCAAATAAGTCGTAAGTGCCCGTTTGTTTGATCAGGAATTAAATTCCTAGAAATTTAAGCACTGTCCTATCAAAAGTGGTAAAATTGAAATGGTAAAAGTGAAGATCAAGACCCTATCAAATAGTCTTTGCTGCTTTGCTAGATCTTTTTTTTGTCCTTCCTGGTCACGTACAGTATGCTAGGATTGTTTCTTCCCCAAGCGCCACTCTAGTAAATTAATTCTTAGAAAAATGAAGGTTCCATATACATCTCCACCTATATTCTTAGCGCTTAGCTTCTTTAGTACTTGCTAGGAATGACTTTACTAGGAATGCTAGTCATTCAATATAAGTAGTCAAATGGGCCTAAGAGGCAACAATGCAACATAGTTCAGTAAACAGTTGAAACCTTGTGGCAGTTTCTCCCTTTTTTTTCTTTTTTTTCTTTTTTTTTTGAAGTGTCTCTTTTAATCCATCGTCATCTATAATCATCAATTGCATTAGCTAAAAGAGTTCTTCTCCAATGGTCTCCTGGAATGAGAAAGTGGAGGTGGAGAAAACCAGCCACACTTCAAATTTGTATTGTACACGATTTTCGCCGCTTATTTTCTTCACCTATTTTCTGTGCATCCAAAAAAGACTTCCACTTAATTAAAAGACTCATTTTTAAAGGCTACCTCGAAGTAATTTACGTGTATATAAAGTTATAGAATATAACTCACAAAGCGAACCTGAGATAGATAAAGAAGCTGAGGTTCCATTTTACACATGAAACTTCTCAAAAGAAAAACCTTAAAGGCCGCATTTTATAGGGGAACTGGTTGATGATTCTGGGAATAATAACTCGTCCTTGTTTCCTATAAAAATAAAATTTTCGCCTAATCAAATTTTTTTTTGTTCCCTATTATCTCAAGCAAAGGGCTCGAAGAACAATTAAATTATGGAAGACAAGAAACTTGAAAGGAATTAAATTATGGAAGACGAGAAACTTAAAGGTTAAAATCGCAAATTTGAGTTGCTCTTGGAATTCTGCCCATCAGAGAAGGCCCAAGAAACCGAATTCTGCTATATCCCATTAGCTTGCTGGGTATTAAATTCCTAGTTCTAAGCAATGGCTTCCCATCAAGGGGTATAGTATTGAAGAAGTGAAGGTCTAGATCTGCCAATAGCCATCAAATGGTCCTTCCACTTTTGGTAGTAAAAGATTCCCAACCATTACCCTAGAAAATCAAAACCCAGGAAAGTCGGGATCCCCTTTTGGATGTGACTTCCAACTGAATTTACTATGAATTCCCAGGAATTCAATAATGTGAAAATGGACAGGACCCTAAAGAAATTATGTACTTAAATTATGTACTCTTTCGGTTCGGCTGGGCTGGGTTTCGGGGGGGCGGGCCTGACTGGTATCAGATCCAGTAATTTAAGTTCATGTTGAATAAGCTTTAGCTGCATACTCTTGCTATTCAACCCCCCAACCCTACTCGAACCTGACCCGGCCCAACTAATTGCACTTTTATCTGCCAACCCAACCCAAAACTGACCTGATAAGGGTTTGGGTTGAGATTTTCTTCTCAATTAATAAATGGGTCAGTTTAAGGTTGCACATATACATGTAAACATAGGCCTGTCCATTAATGGTTCTTCCAAAGACTGTTGAGGTCCTCCCAAAAATGCAACATCATAGTTCTGCTCAAGAGACCCAGATTCACTCTTGTAGATGTTTCTCTTCATTATATGACTCAAACCCGGAACCTTGCAATTGTGATAAATCCATGCCTGCAGGAATGAAATTGTTGGCTTTCACCGTTTTTTATCCTTCTATGCATTTTCCTCTTGTCACTGGGATTTTTTTCTTTTTTGTGCTCAGCGAATTTGTTTATTCATATATATCAAATTGTATATCCATATAAATGCATGTGAATTTATATTTTCTATTCCATCCATTTTCACAGCTTCCTTTAGTCCAAATAACTTTTTCTTTTGTAAATATATATAGTTTTGTAGAACTTTTTTTTTTCGGCTACAACTATTGTGTGATATTTAGAACTTGAAGGTGCAGGGATTAATCCCAGTGCATTCGAGTGATAGCAAGGTGTCAACACCACTTGACCATGAGGAGTGGATGGGCGATGATTTTCTCTTGGTTTCTTTGGTGCGGGGTGGGCGGAGTTGAAATTGTTTCCAGTCAAAGCTAAAAAAGTAAGTTAAACATTTCTAGGCCAGCAACCTTCGTCAAGCCTAACTCGCATGCACGCATAGAGCTAGAGATGTCAAGCGGGCCGGGTCGGGGCAGGCCGTGCCGGCCGTGTTCGGTGTACCTCTTTAATTATTTTTTTTCAATTAATTTTTTTCAGGTGGGGATGTGTCTTGGATTTGGTTTTTCACCGAATGCATAAAAGGTTGTGAGCAAATCCTTTTTTTTTTTTACTGCTACACAAATGTACCCTTTATGCAGTTACATGATATAAAAAGGAAAAAAATAATGTATTTTCCCTTGAATCCTATGAATGCCCAGTGTCTGTGTCAAGGCAAAATCTGAATTTTAAGTTTTTGCTCCTCAGTTTTCTTTCTAAAATTAGGATCATGGTAATTGTCAATTTTTTCATTGTTCTGTATAAAAATCAAGGTCATATGCATTCATGTACATGCATCATACGGACTTCACGATCTCATCATCTACATCAATATTCATCAAGTGACACTAATGGACTCTAGTAAACATATACTAGGTGAGAAATTTAAATTTTAAATTTCTCCTTCAGTTTCTTCTGTATAAATTGAGATGTATGATGATCGGGATAAAAAGATAAAAAATTTGTAGGATGTCTATTGCTACTTTGCTCAATTGAATTGTGAAAATTTAGATTAGAAAAGAGGAAGTGCCTGCAGGCCGTGAGGGCCGTTGACGGCGGGCCGTGCAGTACGAAATGGGCCGGGCCGGCCCATTTAACATCTCTACACCGGGCTAGTGGTAAAAGGCTCAAAAGGTCTTAAAGTGTAAAGATCATAAAAATACATATAAAGTATCTTTTTCAAAACCAACAGAACCTTTTGAATTTTTGGAACACCCAAAAAACCAACAAACTATGGATCCTATCAACAGCACCAGAGATGATTCAGGAGCCCAGATCCTGAAAGTGTGTAAGTGGACCACTGGATAACGGGCCCCTAGCGATATGGTGGATTTATTTGTGATGACCTGCTATAGAGAAAATTAATATGTCATCGGCAAACTGTAATATTTTGGTTTGTTCCCCACCAGCTCTCAGTTAATGATATAAAGGTACAAATCGGGTCGGGTTGTGCTAAACAAGTCGGACCTGTTTATTAAAAGGGTTATACAAGTCTAACCCGCATCCTACCCATTTATTAAATGAGTCGGAAACTTCGAACCTGCACCCACCATGGGTCAACCCGACCTGACCCACTTAAACCTGCATAACCATTGCAGGTTATATAAGTCAGGTCGACCCGCATAACCCACATCCATCTACTGAATCAATCGACTCAACCATGGTTCCCTGCCTGACCAAAACTAACTTTTAAGCTCAATTTTGGTCTAATCTCATTTCAACAATCATTTGATGCGCATTACCTTGCTTTCCATTAATAAAATGGGTGTGGTTGAATTGGTTAAGGTCCATTCATTCTTTTTTTGCCTATGCATTAAAACAATCAAATTCAATTTTAGCTTAAATAAGCGGGTTTTCTGGGTCAAGCGGGTCAACCCTAACCCAACCCGCTTAATTGTAGGTCATGAATACTTGACCCGTGACCGACCCGCCTATTAAACGGGTCAGGTTAAGCCAGTAATATGCAGGTTGGGTTGGGTCGGTTTGGCAGGTCGGGTCATATTCTGCCACCTCTAATTAGATACATGAAATTGAATGATGAAAAATGATCATTATACTGATAAATTGTAGCTAATATATGGTCCTTTCTCATGCAACATCAAGTTTGCTCATAATTAGACATTATGCGTACTGTTTGCTCTATTGGGTGCTCAATGTTGATGTTATAGAGATCTTTGCCTTATGCCAAACTGAAAAATAACCCTGGAAAAAAGAAGAGTCAAAGAGTTTTTTTTTTCTTTTTTGTTCGTTTGGTGTACCCTGTGTGCACTTATTAGGTTTAACATTTACTAGTGTGAGAGGCACGTGCCAGAGAAGAAACAAGTAAAAACATATATTCCAATAAAAAAGTAATATTTATGCATATCAAAGAAATCTAATTGAAAGAGAGATGCATACTTGTGAGCTCTATTGGAGAAACGTGTATAAATGAAATCACAAATAGAACAGAAAAGCACAGGCTTGCCCACTGTTATGTTTGAATAAATAAATTTAAAAAATAATACTTAATATTTATTCTAAATTAAACAACCATTTGTAAAAGAATTCAAACAACATAATTAAACTATATAAGTAAAGCTTAAAATTACATGCCCAAAAGTCAGCACAAGATCAAGCGTCTTAATACACATATGGATGGGGATCAAGTGCTTGATTGCAGAAAATACATACCAAGCAAGATAATCCTAAGGGAGCCGACCATTGTTGCACTTGCACATGTATGCCATTGATGAATAGAGAAGTGAACACCTACCTGATGTTGAGGTGGTGAATGGAGCTTACTCTTGAGTTTTCAGACTTGAAAAGCTTTTTGAGGAATGGGCCAAATGGCCATCCATCTAATTTTAGACCAAAATCATATGGATCATCAATCATATCATTAGAAAAGATGTGTGATAAAGCTGCTGCTTTATAATAGATATATAACATGTGATAAGAGTTTACAAGGGCTTCCTGTGTATCAAATGCTATAGTTTCCATAGGAATGTACATGAGTGGTATATATTATGATGCATTAATTTTAGGACACAGGACTTCCCTATTGGGATTTGGGCCTTCTGATGAACAGCCGAAAAGACTGACTTATTGGCAACCCAGATGTAAATAAGTATCAAACTTGCAAGAATCAAGTGGATACATGACAGTGAGATATGAGTAGGAGTTGGATGTGGTTGATATGTGATAAGTAGGACTCCTTTGCTAAACATTTAATTGATCAAAATAACTGCTTCATCTCAAATGGAAATGAAGAGAGATTTTTTTGTATAAGACTCCTACTCTCACCATAATGGCCAAGATCGACCACAGGCTAAGCAAGCCGGTAAAAAATAAATAAATAAAGTCTTCATTTGAAATAAGTCCTCGTCAAATTCCAATCTAATAAATGTACCTGCCATAAAACTGATTATGCATAAACTTCTTTGTAATATCTTCTTCATGCGTTAATGTTGGATTAATCTGAGTAGGTCAAATCCTCTTGGTAAGAAATCAACATACAAATCATTTAGATCTTTTTTAAGAAAATCTTTAAAAAAGCATAAATTTTTTGGCTCGTTTTCAAAATATACGAAGATTTGAATATCATAAAAGAGTACAAAATCTTTTCATATTTCTTTCAATTAAGTACTCTCTGTGTATAAAAAAACCACAAAAGAACACTCTTATCACAACATTTTGTCTTTTCTTTCTCTCTCTTTCCCCCCCCCAAAACATGCCTTTCCTTTCCCTTCTTTCCCTCCTTTCTCCTTCAAAGCCCATGGACTACACCATCTGGAGGGGTGTGCCCATAAACAAGTACCACAAGGTGCTGAGGTGCATATCTTCACACCCATCATGGAGCTTCTTGACTCACCTGTGTGGTCTCTGCGCACTTCAGCCTTGGATGCCCTAAGTGGACCTCAGAATGATTATGCTGGATGAAACGCACTGCTGAAATCAGTTGTTGCTTCACCTGGTCCTTCTCCATTTCACTGCTCTTTTCTTTCTTCTATATATTTGTTCTTAGCTGGCTTTTAAGTTTAGCTATTTCTAATCTCTAGTCTATAAAGAATGAAATCGATCTTCCATGTTTCAACTTTACGATTGATGTAATATATATATATATATATATATGGGACCAGCTCTCCTAAGCTCAAGCTTATAATAAAATTCCGTAAGCCCTCGCCTATAGGGCCCACCCTTGGTCTATCCAACTAGACCAAACACACGATCCCCCCTAATTGCACATATCCATCAACTTTCGGTCAAATCCGAATTTACTGGACTGTTGGATCGATTGTGTACCAATCCGAATGAACTGTTAACTATTAAACTTTTTGGGGCTAGATGGAGATTATAAAGACCACAGTTGAAGCTGATTTCTGCAAATAGGAGGGTCCTAGGGAGTCCTTGAAATCCCCTCATCCCCATCTCCAAGTGAGTCCCACCACATAATTAAACTTACCTCAACTTACTTTATTCTAAACTTCAACTTAGGTGTATATATATATATATATATATATTATTATTATTATTCTTTCATTCCTTTCTCTTTTATAGAATTGCAAGTTATTTTTGTTAGTGAACAAGATGATATGCTGCAAAACAAACACACTATTCATTTTATAGAATTGATCTGTCACTCGGGCTTGTTTGCTCGCTTTATTATATACAAGAATTGAATATATAAGATTCATATCATATGTGGTTAAAAAATAAAGAAAGACCCATTGTAAACTTCCATAAAGATATCCAAAAGAGAGCCCTGGGGTTTCTAGGGAGAGGAGAGAGGAGGAGAGAGAGATTGCAGGTTTGGAGGAGAAAAATGAAAAAATTAAAGATAAAAATATATCAAAAATGTATTTTTATCATTTTCAAAAAAAAAAATTATAGAGAGAATTTGATTGAAAGAATTATGAAAAAAAAATTAATACTCTTTTAAAATATTAAAAAATTATATAGTTTGTATGAAAAATTTCACATCATGAGACCATGACCATCTATTTACTTTAGTAGTTGGGCTTGCAGTAGTACGAGCCTTAAAGCGGCCATGGACGGTGGACCCAATCCTCTAGAAGCCTTTTCGTCAGAGGAAAGAAAGGCACGTGGCATAGGAAACCATGAAGTCGTCTCCTTAATCTAATCCTGATATATCATATTTTAGACGACGATTGAGATCGATCGTTTCGTTCTAATCGGCGCGACAGGTTTCGGTTTCGGTTTCGGTTTCTTTCTAAGATCTCGCTCGCGCCATGGGCTGCTCCGCTTCCCTTCCCGGTAATTTGTAATTTTTCTGCTCCTTCTCGACTCATCTGACTTTTTCATTTCAATTCTCTCAAATAGATTCCGAGATCTTCTTCTAGGGTTTCTGATTTTCACTTTGGTTAATTGAATCGTGTTCAAGTTATTGTTAGGTGCCTGTTTGGGATAACGATTCTAGCTTCAAGGGCAACTGTAGCTGAACAATCAATGCTAGCTCCTTTTTTTTGTTTTTCATCCAACTCTTCGATTTCAATCCAATAACAGTCAGCGCTGTACCTTTTTTTTCTTCTTGTTGTTGTTGTTGTTGTTGTTGTTGTTGTTGTTGTTGTTTCAGGAGATAGATAGATGATTGCTTTCTTACTTTTGGTATGTGGTAGAAACTGTAGTTACTCCTTCTGGTTAGGGCAGTAGGGGGAAAAATAGAGGAAGATATACCTGACCCATTTTTCTTCCTCTGGTGATTTCCAAGTTCCAACTGGAAAACTGTGAGACTTTAGACTTAAGATGCTGCAAACCCATCTGGGATTAGCAGAAAACTGCTTTTATTCTCAAGTTATGGAATGTCTATTTTATTTGTAGTCATAGTCATAACCCAAAGGGAAAGGGGAATGTTTCCTTTCTTATTACTATCTGAAATACTATCTTATTATGTGGAAACTATTGCCAATGGACTGTTTATTGGGGAACTATTACTATCTCTAAATATATATATATAAATAGAGGGGAGAGGATGGATTGTGTTATCAATATTGATTAATATTGTACCGACGCCGCCCAACCTCTTCCCCATAAATAGAGGGGAGAGGAGAGCATCAAGGGGGAGAAAAGAGCAACTCTGCAGGATTTGACTCCTCAAATCATGTGGAGTTGTACTGTTGTGGACATCTTTTAGATCCCACATTCATTATTTCCCCAATTATATACATTGATTGGTCCTCTCGTTCGTTGTGGAACGTCATATCCGATCTTATGCTTCTGCAAGCTTCACTGGCATATGCATATTCTGTTTGATTACATATGATATAGTACTCAAGCAAATAAGAGGAGCATTTATTGTCTTTCATTTCTGTAGAGTTCATCTAAAATCTAAATAAAATTTTCAAAGTTTATTTATTTATTTATTTTAGGTATGTGATATGATAAGAACACTTAATTTAGCAGAGCACCATTACAACTTCCTTGGGTTTCAATTATTGACATGTGATTTTTGACATTATTCATAGATAGGAACACTGGACGGTTGGGTGTATTGAGTTCTGAGAACTCTGGGGTTGCTGACTCAAAAAATTTACGGGTGAAGGTATGTTGACCAACCTTTTTTTTTTTTGGTTTTCAAAGCTAAAATTGGATGGCTTTATGTTTACTACCTTCATTGTTAACTCTGAGGTGGTGCCTTCCTTCTTTCGCTTCTTCAGCATCATCCTGGTGTTATATATGCTTACTTGAAAGACTTTTTCATGTGTTGAAAGACGACTTCAGATGTGCTTTTGTTAGACCGAATGCCTGAAAATATCATGAGAACATGCTAGTGGTTTATATAATGATATAATCAAACTAGATACAACCTTTTGTTAATCTAAATATCTAATAACACATTTCATTATAAACATGATGAGATGACAGTGTAACTTGTTTATAATTGGAGTTGAGGAAAAAGCAAAGATTCGTAATAGCAAGTAAAGATTTGCAAGTGTACGTCTGTGCCGCCAGTTTTCCTTGGAAAAAGTGAGGATTGCAGAAATTCTTTTCCATGCTACAGTAAAATCTACATTTTGTTCGGTCGCCTTTCTGTGAGGAAAAGTGCAAAATGAGCTAAATTTTCCGCGATTCAACTGAAAAGGGCTTTCCTATGGAATGGGGTGGGTTTTTTTTTCCCAGCAGAAATGGTTTTCCGCAGACATACATAAATGTGCCTGACTAGTATTGCCATGCATGCTAAGTAATGTGAACCATCTTCACTGGGTCTAACTATGAACTGTGAAAATTTTAACTCCTGTTTTTGCGGAAAAAAAATTAAACCTATTCTTGGAGAAAGAAAAAACACAACAAACAATGGTAGGACTTGTTCTATCATCACATCATGATGAATACATTACACATGTCAGCTTGTGATAAATTTGGATAAGAATGGATAGGAAGTGGACAATCTGGGGTTCTCTCTTTATTATGAAATTCCGTCGTATTATATTTAGTTCTGGTACTGCTCTATGTTTTCAGTACGAGGCCTGTTAATGCAGGAGGATGGCTTCTGTTGCACTATGGTTTTCATCATCCCCGAGAGCAAGCTACAGCCAAATATATGGATAGGTGCAGTGCTGTATTTGTAGATTTAAGGTTTGGTTTTATGGTGTGTAGGAAGCTGCAAACTTCACAGGAATCTAGTAGTATGCATGTGCGCTGCACATGAATGCATTATTCAGATTATGTGTTCATTTATCTGGATTCTGGATGCAGTACATCTTTTTTCTTTCTAAATATTTTAAGGGATCTCCAGCAAAAGAATAGTTTATGCACTTCATGGTCGCTTAGATGCAGATTGGGTGGGTTCTAAGCTGGACAAGAGGTCTACTACTGGCTGGTTATTAGTGTTACTCGGAGGCAATCTTATATCATGGAGGAGTGAGAAACAATCGGTTGTTGCATGATTAAGTTATGAGGTAGAATACCATAAAATGTTGGGTGAGTTAGGGTTCGAGAGAAAGAATCTTATGATCTTGCCGTATGATAATACAACTGCTAGCAATGCATAGTCTGTCAAACCCACTGTATCATTAGCGGGCAAAGCATATTGAAGTTGGTTGTTATTTCATTAGTAAAAAGGCGGCAAGACAAGAGATTCAATTACAATACACAAGACTATAAGATCAAGTGTCTGATTTTCTTACAAAAGGTGTTCTTGAGAAGCATTTATCAGGTATTCTGGTGTCTTCTCTTGGATTAGTAGACATGTATGAACCAGCTTGAGGGGGTGTGCTGAAGATTAGTATAGGACCGAGTTTGTTTTATTTCTGCATTACAGGGACTTAGATAGTAATTTATAGAACTACATAGACTTTATTGTAATTTTTAGAAGCAGAAAGAGCAGGGGGCTATTTATAAATTCAAATTTTCTTTAAAATTAATATATCTACCTACCTACTTACATATCCGTGTATCTTTCTATTTATATATCTATACACACACATATGAGGCATGCTAGAATATGCCTGGATGTTCAGGAGATGAAAAATGCCCCTAGTTCAACCAATAAATGAGCAAATAAATTAATGAGTGGAGTTATTGACGTGGGATTCTTATCCTCTTGAAGGAAACAAAGTAAAACAAATCTCTACTTCTCTTTTTAAAAAGATAGATTGAATAACATTCCTACTTCTTCTCCTTATTAAAAGAAAAATGTTTTGCAATTAAAAAAAAGAAATTAACGAGGGGAGTTATTGACGTGGGGTTCTTATCCTCTTGAAGGAAACAAAGCAAAACAAATCCCTACTTTTTCTCTTTTTTAAAAGGTAGATTGAATAACATTCCTGCTTCTTCACCTTATTAAAAGAAACAAACATGGTTGGCCATTTTTTTGTGAGGGCGCTATGTATTTTTGTAGGTGGGTCCATTTTCGAAAATTCCTCATGACTCTTATAAGAAATTGTAAATCATGCTTATGGGACCCATTATTTGGGGGTGTCATTGTTGCTATTAAAGAGGAGAAAGTCTCCACGTTATGCATTCATAAAACCTTGTGAGAAGACGAGAAAAAGTAGGGCAGGGTAATTAATGTTGTATTTAACGAGGGAGAAAAGGTCTAGACGTGAAACTTCCTCTCATTGGATGTTATATAGGGCAAAAACGTCCCTTTTTGAAAGGGTCGTTTTGTAGAATTCCTCTATATATATATTATTTTTTATATGCAAAATGGGGCTGGTCAACCAACCCTAATTTTCTCTCTCAAATCCTCTCTCTTCCTCTTTTCCCATTTTGTCATCTTTTCAATTCTAGAATAGAAAGCCTAGAATTTTGTACTTTAATTGTGTCACAGCCCCGCCCAACAAAGCATGATATTGTCGACTTGGGCCCACATGCATGTGCGGGGGACTTCCTAGACAGCTCTTGCCTAAGCACGGTTAACTTAGGAGTTCTTATGGGATATGGGGCCGCACGGCTTTAAGACGCGTCGTCATGTTGAGTTAAGACGAGGTTTGACTTAAAGGCCCAGGGTCGGGACTTGAATATTTCCGATGTGGGACTTGGACAAGTACTCTTCCCTTACCCCTACGGATTCCCCTTTCTTGTCTCACTGGATGACTCGACCTGATCTTGCCTCAAGGGATTTACCCAAGCGCATTGGGGTCTCACACTTTGTTCCAACTTATATTGACTTGGATGGTGCCAAGATTCAAAGCCTTGATGAATCTGATGCTGAAGAGAAACCGTGAGGAAAGGAAACTTTCAAACTTTTGAAGGAGCCTAAGGAGCACCACAGAGGGAGAATTTCAAGGTCCTGTTTTTTAATCCAGAATCCAGGTTACTAGGTTATGAATGTATTTTAGATATCTACAATACGGATAGATTCATATTTCTTGATGATAAGCTCTTTTTAGCATTGAATGATTTCTTTGAACTCTCAAAAAGAGGAGGTTTCACATTGAAGGAAACGTAGCATTCTAGTCTCTTGCGATCTAAAGCAAGGTGATCCCACAAGGGTGAACCCTCCAGATTCCAGCATTTTGATGTTGTTAGGTAAGGATAACTTTGAATCCCTGACCTTAGTCCCAATTAGGTCATTGATGACTTAGTATCATTATCATAACCATCAATTGGCATTTTTATTTAATAGCAACAGATCTTTTTTAGATGGGAAAGTACTTTTGCAATTACAAAGATCTGATCTTGACCTGTAAAGCAAAATTTCAAATTCTTGCAAAACATATCAGACTTCAGAGATCTTGAGAGCACATCAGCAGTTAATATAAAGATCAGTGGGGCGACAGTTTGGTCATGGTCAGAATTCTCATTCTGTGGTCATGATCAGAATTCTCATTCCGTGTAATTTCTTTGCTCAAGAAATGATCCGGAAAAATTATAGTTTTTGGATTTTTCTCTATATATGTTCGGGAAGATCTTGTTTGCTGTAAGATAAATTGAAAATATGAAAGGAAAAATTTTAAAATGTTGAGATGGGTTGAATTGAAATGGTCTTGTTACTATTATCAAGCTTTTCCAATGGCATCACATTTTCTAGATGTGCTGTCTTTTTTTTTTTTTTTTTGCTGGTAACTACATCTTTTTATGGCTAAATGTCTAGACAATCACTTTGTGCAGTTGGTTCTGTTGGGGGATTCTGGTGTTGGAAAAAGCTGTATTGTTCTACGTTTTGTTCGTGGCCAGTTTGATCCAACGTCAAAGGTATATTAAATTAAAAATCAACTAATCGATTTCCACTCTAGTTGAAATTTAATGATTGTAACATTTATTGGTTTTAGTGCTATCTCCATTAGATACAAGAGTTGCTGATCTCTTTACCATTTGCTATGCGGAAGCTATGTTGTGTTTCTAATAGAACCATTTATGTTTCAATTTGGGTTACAGGTGACTGTTGGTGCATCATTCTTGTCACAAACAATAGCCTTGCAAGATTCTACAACGGTTAAATTTGAAATATGGGATACTGCTGGCCAGGAGAGGTAGTTTCAACTCTTTGGTTTGATAAAACTTTGAGGTTGTGGAAGCAGATTTAATTATTTATTTTTAAATATCCTCTGGATTTTGGAAGTTCGGGACACGGCCTTTTGGGGCATATGCCTGTTACAACAGATCACAAGATTTTATGGTGTTTTCCCCTCATGTGCATAACTTCTCCGAATTTTGTAGTCTTTCTTTCTGGGTTCTCTTCTAGAGTGCATGATGTTTTATTCTCCATATGGTTTCATTAGTCATTACTACCATTTTGTGATGGCATGTTTTTCATTTTCTTAGAAAAAGGAAATATATGAAATGGGTTATTTAGAAGGGACCTGCAATTTTGGCAAGAGAAATGGAGCCATGTTAGCATATTCTAAAAAAGTTGGCATGTTCAGATAAGTGGATGGTAAATTTTCTAGGGAAAATGGTTCCCTACCACCACTCTATGCTATATCAAATCCAAACATACAATGGGGATTTTGATGGTTGCTTATAGATCTCTACTTTCATCAATGATGTGGAACAGAGAAGATTGTGGGGCAGGTAAGGATAGATCAAGCTTCACACCTGAAGTTGATAGGCTTCACGCCTGATGGCCTCACGCCATTCCTTTCATAGGGGAGAATGCAGAAGAACCTACATTTCTTCTTTTCATTAATCATCTCTAAAATCCAAAGAGGGATTACAATGCTTATATAGGAGAAAACTAAACCTAGATCTTATCTCAACCATAGAAACATTTTAATGATCAAGATTAAAACACTTAACTAAAATCTATGGTCCCTACTTGCATAATTCAACATAAACTCCAAATAATTAAAAATAAATACAACAAAGCATGAATGGATTGGGCCCAAAAGGGCTGGTTTCTGTACTGTTGGGCCTATGGGCTGGGCCCAAAGGCTGGTTGACCCATGTATCATGATAAAGATCCCTTCCTAGGAAGCCATTTTCTTTTCCTAGGAAAACGCCAAACGTGCTCCTAAGATCTCTATACACCTTTTTTTACTTAAGGGCATGTTTGGCAACTGGTGAGGAATCCATAGATGTGAGGATTCCTTATTGCCCTTGGAATCAGGATTCCCAGTTGAGGATTTATATAGCTGAAGATTTCACATCAATATCGGTGCATATTGATGCATATATTTAAGAAAAATTGATTTAAGTATAAATCCACACAAGTGAGGATTCCCAAATCCTATAGGGGGAGGTCAAATTTGAATATCCACGCAAATGGGGATTTCCATAGGCCCAAATCCTCGTGGATTTACAATTGCCAAACGTGGATTTTCCACGACTTTGTGGAAAGTGGAAATCTTTTCTTTGAGGATTTGGTTGCCAAACGTGACCTAAATGAATCATAACAGGTTATCTGTGCACATCTTTTGTTTCCACTATTAATGCTATTCTATAATGTTTCATTTATTAGATATGCTGCATTGGCGCCTCTTTACTATCGGGGAGCAGCTGTTGCAGTTGTGGTGTATGATATAACAAGCCCAGATTCTTTTAAGAAGGCACAGTATTGGGTTAAGGTATTTTTCACTCTACAACCTAGCAATGCCTCACGTATTACGTTGATGTGTCATGGCGATTTCAATGGTTTGAATATAGGAAATAGTAAAAGAAGATATGATATGATGTAAATCGAAAGTATGAGTTACAACCATGGTTCAAAATATCGGATGTTACATAAGAGTAATGGCTGATTAACAGGTAGTGACTGGAATTGAACCGATGTTCTGATGAGATATTAGATCGGTCCGATTCACTATAACATCCAAAAATCGGCTGTCTCAGCCTGGTTGAGAAATTCAAAAAATAGAGGCATTCCAGACCCCCGCAGTCAGCTGACTAAGCCATAATGGTTGAGAAATTCAGAAAATAGAGAGGCATTACAGACCGGAGGGGGAGAGATGTTGAAACACCTTTACAGCCTAATTATGGTCTAGACTTGATGTGGTTTAGTACTTTTAGGGAGGATGATAATTTTGCTGTGTATGTATACACTGGATTTAGTGAATGAAACAGAAAAATAGGTGTGACACTTGTTAAAACACCTTTACAGCTAAATCATCGTCTAAACTTGACATGGTCTAGAACTTTCAGGGGTCTTCAAAACCATCTTCCATCTTGAACTACACTTGGTTAACAAGGTGGTGTGCTCATAGTTTCTGTGAACTGTACTGTACGTTTGACTTCTTAAAATCTTCTGAGACCATGTGCACCATTGTTTTTTCCTTTTTTGACCATTTACCAATGGGATGGTTCTCTTGGAGGTTGAAAGAATTTCAGAGATGTGCATTAGTGAGCTTCACTTGGATCAAGGTGCACATGCTTCATGGTCATGATTTGCATATGGCTTTGAAGATGAACACAATACCATCTCTATCAAGGCCCTTAAAAATACTTTATGATGGTTTACAATGTTCCCTCTGATTCATTTATCTTTATTTTTAGACTTATCAGCCTTTTCCCATTCATGAAATTGTATGAGTTGTGCTAGAATTTAGAGTTGCTTACGTATACATACAATTCTCTTCCATAGAAAATGAAGTGAATGTGTGTGTGCACGCGTTAGAAGGGTGCCTACCATCAGGACCCATTTTTATTCCATTTTTCTTATTGCCCTTTTCTTAACTGGACCATTATTTCCCTGTCTATGCCTCACTTCTTCTGGCAGTTTGTTTTCCAATTTGCTATATAATTGACAGTTTTTACATATTACAGGAGTTGCAGAAACATGGGAGCCCTGATATTATCATGGCTTTAGTGGGTAACAAGGCTGACCTTCAGAATAACCGTGAAGTACCTGTCCAAGTATGTGAACTGCTTCCAAGAGGGCCAAATTTTTTTTTTCTTAAAGAAAATCTAATGGTATAATCAATGATCAAAACCATTTCTATGTTTTGTTCCTGCAGGATGCTGTAGAATATGCAGAGAAAAATGGAATGTTTTTTATAGAGACGTCTGCAAAGACAGCTGATAACATTAATGAACTGTTTGAGGTAGTTTCTCTCAGAACTATTCACATGAGAGAGAATGAGATTATTCAGCTGACCTTTCTGTTATTATTTTGAATGTAAATTTGAGGAGTTAACCTTTTTAGCTTCTGGGCTGAAATCTTTCAGCTTTTGTAATGTTTTAAGTGTTTTGCCTAAAATAACATAAAATAATTGCATCCACATGATCAATACAAATTTCCAAGTCTGTTGGTGATTGGACATTTGACTTCAAACTTTTATTTTTAAACTAAGAATTTTCCATATTCAAAACTTTGGTTAAAACAATAAAAAAATCACCAATAAAATTTTCAGATCAGTTTTTACTGTTTTAAGAGAGAAATGCTCATAGAAAGACAGAGAACTCATAAAAGGAAAGTAAAATAACATCATAGAAGTCATAAAAGTTTATACCAATATGAACACTCACTGAATAACATGCTTTTTCCTCACAGAAATATCACTTTTTACATTATTTTGTAGGACCTCCAAGTATCAGACTAGGCAAGCTCTTTTGAAACTGGTCATTTGATTGGAAAACTTTTAGTGTAATACCGTAATCAGGTTGTCATTTACTGGGACCCGGGACCCGGGACCCAGGACCCTCTGGTAATCCTGTGGGATAGGTTTATTGATTTTTATTTTCTGTTTGTTCAACCTCTTTATAACCTGATTATAACCTACGTTCTGTTTGTTGGCTCAAGTTGGGTATACTTTCTTTGTTTGTATTGAAGCCATCTATTGTGGCACTCTGGGTATGCAATAGGAAGACTTAAGTGGGTTGCATTGCTCAGTGATCGTGTGTTGTCTATGAACACAACTTTACTAGATACTATTTTTTATGCAACTATCATTAGAAAATTCATGATAGGTACTGAAGTCACAAACTTGTTTCTTACTTTACAGGAAATAGCCAAGCGGCTGCCGCGGGTGTCCTCTTCCTGATAGCAGATACGTGAAATTGAATGATGAAAAATGATCATTATACTGGTAAATTGTAGCTAATATAGTCCTTTCTCATGTAACATCAAGTTTGTTCATAATTAGACATCATGCGTATTGTTTGCTGTATTGGGTGCTCAATGTTCATGTTAAAGCAATCTTTGCCTTATCCCAAACTGAAAAATAACCCTGGAAAAAAGAAGAGTGGAAAAGGGTTTCTTTTTTTTTCCTTTTTCTGTTTGTTTGTTTGGTGTGCCCGCGTATGCTTGTTAGGATTAACATTTATATGTGATACGAGTATACATGACTCATTGTATTACAGGATGGGGCTAAGCCATTGAGGTTACATAATGGTTGCATATGGCTCATTGTATCTCAACTTGTGATGAAGTAAGCATTTTGGATGACCTTTTATGCTGAACACCTAACTGCACACACCCAGAGGTAATAGGCGCCTCAGACTTCCCCTTTTCTTGGGCATTTCCCCAAGGGCTTCCTGTGTATCAAATGCTATAGTTTCCATAGGAATGTCCATGAGTGGTATCATGATGCATTAATTTTAGGACACAGGACTTCACTATTGGCCCTTCTGATGTACAGTTGAGATCTTATGAGTTGGATATCTTCAGATATTGGACATTCACATTTTGCTATTGAGTCACCGAAGAGTAGGTTTTAAGCCTATTGCGTCTTATTTTTAAGAAGAAATTGGATTTTGGATGTTTTGCATCATCTGTTGGATCTAGGTTAGTAATGAATGAAACCTTCAGATTCGAATACTTTTGCAACACTCACAGCTAGTATTATCATTATTTTGGAGTTGGTTAGATGACTTCTCAAGGTTAGTGAGCACCTTCCACTGTGCCACAAGCTGTTTTGTCAAGTTAAATCAATAATGTTCTTAGGAAAAGAATCTTGAATTTAAGCTCAATGTCATTTGTATTAGTACTGAATTCCTTCATATCCGGTTAACTGAATCGTAAAGAATGAGTCATCCATAAGAAAAGCAATCTATTCATTGATAAGAAAAGGTGAAAATTTTAAAGGGTGATTCAATTGATGATGAGATAAAATAATCCATTGCTAACAGTAATTCGGCTAAAGGGGTTAGTCGAGATAACCGGGTGAGTGGAAAGATCATGGTGAATTAGAAGAAAGCTAAAGGTGATTTCCATTGCAGCGGTATGCAAAATGAGAGAAGCCTAAACTGTAAAAGCAAGGTCCCAGGAGTGAAACTTCGTGCTGCATAGTCTTCCTTCCTAAGTTACATTTTTCTTGAAGCACTCTTGGCCAGTACCTCCATGTTTCTATGGCACCTCAGGCTCAACACGAACTTGGGGACCTGATGTCTCTCATAAGCAGAGCTAACAGTTTAAGATAGAGAATGAGTTTTTGGTTTTTGCATGTTGTCAAATCGTTGAACAATGAATAGGTGCCAACTGCCAAGTGGTGCCTCCAGAAATTGATGGGGTCATGCAGCTAGAAGGATAATATCTTAAGCAAAAGATACATCAATTTCTCCCTACATCTCTTGAGATGGGGCAACTGATCTTTGAGCGTGCCATATAGGTATGACAATGGATCGGGTATAAAGTGATACCTTTTCATACTCAAATTACTAATGAAGTAGTGCACCTGAATCAGGTACAGGTTATAGGACTGATTAATCCAGGTATAAAATGAGGCCTAATTAGTTATATACTAATGTAATGGACTTACATATACAAATTATGGTTTTGGCATTGGGTATTTATGCACTCAGGTATAAAATCTACAGACCCAAACCTGGACCAGAGTTTTATTCTGGCCTACCCATTGGACCTGAACATGAACCTGAGTAAGAAATGCTTCCAAATATTTTAACCATGCCCTTTTTTCTTCTCTTTAAACACCTTGGGTGATTCAGTCTGTCAGGACCACTGTGATACCCAGCACTCTTTCGCAGTAATTTTGTGATATCCTGCACATAAATGCAGAAACAATGTAGGTGCTATATATTATCATTCAGAAAGAGCTTGGGTTTTCACATTTCTCTCTCCTTATATGTGGGGGTTTCACTCCCCATGTGTGTGGGTTCTCACCTCATGTGTGCAAGTCTCTTTGCCCCTGCTTTGTCACTTGTGAGGTGCTACTCGAGGTACAGTGGTTGTGTGTGTGTGTGTGGAGTTTACGTACATACGAGGGGTAGTGATTTCAGCAACTGTCTCACAATCACTAACCGCTCATGAATGATTTTGAAAGAACTCTCTCTTGGATTGAATCTCACAAAATATGTAACTGGAGGAAACAATCAATAAGTCAGTTGTTGTTATGGTCCGATGGAATTTTGAAAGGTACCTATTACATTTATGTGAACGGACTTTGAAATGACCCCAGCCAAGGGCTTTGGGACTCTTACTGTATGGCTGGGCCCAAATGGGTCCAACAAGGCCTATTGGACTAGGTGGGCTGGCCCCACAGGTCTTGGGTCCATCAGAGTTAGGCCGATCCTACATTCCCAAACAAACAACTATGCTCCAAATTGAAATAGTAATTAAGAACACTTCACTTGTTTACTGCAAATTGATAATATCACACTTCAGGACCTGTTTATGTGGCTAGTTTTCCACAGAAAAAGTGAGGATTGTGGAAATGATTTTCCACACTATGGTAAAATCAGCATGAAAAATGCAAAAAAATGAGTTAAGATTTTCTGTAATCCCATAGAAAAGCTTTTCTTATGGGGGTTCAGAAATTCTTTTTCCCCGCAGAAGAGGAAAAAGTCGGTAGAACTGGGCTTTATCCAAGGTGAGGAATTGAAACGAGGATTCCGCAATGGGAAATGCTGTGGCACATCCATGGACATGCTCAAAGGAAAATCGTGAAGGGTAGCTGTTGCCAACACGGGAACTTGACCATACTTTTCATTTGAACAAAACCCTTACTTTCAGTTTGTTACTGCCCAGAGGATCTCGCTGGAATAATTAGATGTTCCCTGATCAAGGGCCAGCTTGATTTTTCAGATGAATAATCAAACCCAACAGGTGATACAATCACATGGGGTCAGAGGATCTAACTATGAAGAATCAGGTATTCCCTCATTTAAGTACCCAGTTTGATTATCAGATAAAGATTCAAAACCACACTTTTGAATCCCTGCAGGTAATAGAATCAGCTGAAGGTCTCCACTACTTTCCTGAGTCTAGCCATCGACCAAAGTTGAATCTAATCGGGTAATCTCCCTAGATAAATAGTCATGTGAAATAATCAATAATGTAGAATATATTTCTTTCAAAATTACATCAATGTATCTTCTTCTTCTTCTTCTTCTTCTTCTTCTTCTTCTTCTTCTTTTTGTCCTTTTTCCCTAACAGGTGTGGGCTCAACCATGAATCTAGAACAGACATTTGGTCAACCTACTAATAATACTCATTATTGTTGCAGTGGAACACATATTCTTATCTTGTTCACAATCCCCAATTTTCCCATTGCAAAATAGAGAAGCCCAAATAATTACTACAAATGACGCGAAAGCAAAAAAGAAAAACATGAACAGGAATTCAAATAATCTCAATTAATGTAACATAAAAATAATTGGATACAACAGAAGCAGGTAATCAGTTATTTTTCAATATATCCCGGCATATGCCAGTCTATGTACAAGAGAACAACAAAAATGAACTGCGTAACAACTCTGATAGTGATACCTGCTTGCTTAAAATTAAACAATGTATTTATATAGTGTTGTATCTGGTAATTCATCCTTTCAGTGTAAAATCTGTCTGTCATATCAATGCCGTGTCTTGTATACCCCATTCCACGTTGTATCTGGGTATCATAGCTCCTATATTTCTTGCTATAAGTAACAATGTTTAAATTGGTTAGCCAAGGTTGAAGCCTCAAGGTTAGTGTAAATGAGACGCTAAGCCCCATCATCATCAGTATCTATCAGGGTTAGCAAGAACCCATTTACAGACAAAGAAGACTGTAAAATACAAGGGGAATGAAAGCATTATCGAGCTGCATAGTGAAGGCTTCTAATAGACCACTCAGGGTGACTGCAAAAAGCAGCGATGACCAATGCTGCATCAATGAATAAAAACAATTCAAGAAAACAGTATATAGGCAATCAGATATAAGAGAAAAGAACAAGCACATGCACATTATATGAGAATTTTCTGTAACTGACAGAGACGAGAAGACATAGAGCCTTTATATGCGCAGTACAAATGCCAATGTAACACATCCACAAGAAATCAAGCTGTCAATTAGATTGGCCTCATGGTCTATGTGCCCTACCTAAGAAATAAGGCTTATCTGCTGACCATGTGGCCTGCCGCATGGTAGAGAAGGGCGTCCACTGTCAAAGTCAAATGGACGTGGGCATGATGAATGTACCATCCACCCCACTTGATGGATGGTCAACAACTACTTGCTTGTAGTACTGTAAATGTTAATGAGTCAAATCATTTAAACTTATATCATGCAAAGGGGGTTCAGTCACCTTGCTGGGGTTCTAAGCAGGCATGACTAATCCTCCAACTCATCATCATCATTGGACCCTTATCACAAGTATTGGGGTCAGCCTTTTGATCTCTACTTCCATATTCATCCCAATTAGGACTAGAATTTGTGATTCATACTTTATATAGAAAAAATAATGCAAAGAACACCTTGGGATTTGGAAAAAGGAGGAACTTTTCAGAACTCAAATATCATTGGCAAAATGAGGAACTAGAGAGATGAACAAGTAGAGGAAATTCCTTCCTTTTTTTTAAATTTCCCATTTGCATCATTTAAAAATCAAAACAAGAGCTCCCAAGGAAACGTTGTTGCAGAAGTTACTTGTTTTGCAAAAAAAAATAAAAAAAAGCCGTTAATTGGAAGTACCAACTTTGTTGGAGGAACCTGCAACATGAGAAACTTTTACCCCCATGCTATTTTATAAACCATCTTATTTTTCCAAATAACCTAACAAATCTACTTTTGTCCTTTTGTTATAAAAATAAAAATAAAATAAAAAAATCTACTTGTCCTTTCTCAAAAGAGTGAAGGAAGGAACCTGAGAGAATATAAAGCCAGATGATGCTAGAAGCAGGAGGAGAAGCGAGCACGCTGCCAGAACAGATGTTATACCAGCAGCAGTACCTTCGACAGTTTTCTCTAAAAGAACGAGAAACAATGTTAGAAATATTGGGGAATTTCAGCACTAAACATGTCACTACACAAATATTTTCCATAATGAAGGGCAATAAAATCAACTTACTGCCAGTTTTGCTCCATCGGAAGACGCCATACTTGTGGCCAACCATTGATGCCTGTGCGAAACCCAAGCTGTTATTACCAGAGTTTAAATGCAAACATGCAAAATTTATTTCCTTCTTCCATTCATTTAGTGGAAACCATTAGTTCGCGTACCAGACGCAAGGAAAAAATTCACCTGCATATGAGCTGTGCATCTGGACTACTCTCATGCATTACTCAGAGGTGAGCCCCACCTATCTAACGTTCCTGATGCACGGATGCACCATGTGTAGGTGAATATTAGCTACCACTCAGTTCTCATGTACGAATTTTCTCACTACAGCCTAACTTGTGCCATTATTTGACACTAACCAACTCTGCAAACTTTTTGAAGTAGATATGTTGCACAATACTCGACTGTCTTTCACTGCTAAACAATCTTTAGGTACTTTTTAATTTTATTTTACTTATTTATTTTCAGATTTCAAAATGATTTTGCAGGCACATTTGGAATTTTTCTAGAGGTTTCTAAGGGGGTGAGAAATGGTTGGTTAGAGCATGCCATATTTGTAAAATGGATGATACGTTTTCATGGGACATTTACTCCCACATATGAAAATGAATCCAAGCATATGAGGAAAACAAGACACCCCTGGCCCTTCACCATTTTGAAGCCCATCCCCTAAGAAATCATTAGAAAATTGACAAGCATGCCTACAAGGATACCAAACTTAAGATGAAAAATAGTTTCACTTGACATTGATATTAGATGTTCCTTTTTTTTAATGACATGGGTATCCATGAGGTCTTTGACCCAATAGGACAAATCCCCCGAGTGGCGCTCGCTAAACCCACAAAAATGCACACCGGGCAAATCTAGGGCAAATTTCAAACACAAGACGTGGGAAGCAAACCCACGCCTCATGCCACTCCAACTCCCAGGTGGGTGAATGAACTTCATAATGATTAAGTGATTTAGAATTTAAAAAAATGAAATAAGTATTATTATAACTATTAAATTATTATTATCATTATTAGGTATAGATATACTGCTAGACAGCTAGGATTCCTAAACTAGCCTTTGAAATGAATAATTTAAGAACTCAGCCACAAATATGCAAATATCAATAATATTGAAAATGGAACTATTTGTAGCTAAATGACAGTGCTCACCATTGTATCCCCAATTCCTAAACTAAGTATCCCAGCAGAAGGGGCAAGTGGACGATCATTGAAACCAGTAGACATCCATTTAGGAAGTGCACATCCCAGTAGAAGAGAAAAATGACTGAAAGGAAAAAATGATATCAGAATTGAACAAAAAAACAAAAAAGCAATTTATATTTCAACATAGCCAGAAATGAACTTTTTAACAATCAAGTAAAGAAAGTATACACTGTACCTAATAATAAGAATATCCGAGTCCCGATGATCTGTAAAAGCATTCATAAACTGATGTACAAGGTGCCCCAATGGCCAAATTTTCCACACCTGCCTACAGGATTATGGTTAAGCAAGATTTGCCAATAAATTTCGTGCAAAATATGCATAACTTTACAGGCCTGCAAGATGCAATTTGCTTCCCACTTTGATCCTCAAGAAGAAAAATTGAGGAGGGTAGGAGCATAAATCAGAAAGGAGGGGGGGAAAGGAAACGCATAAATTCCAATGAGAAGCTAGATGGAAAAGGGCAAAGGTCGAAGGCTCAACCAAACATGACTTTCATAACTGCAAAGATAATTGATAAGAGTTCCAATGAAAGTAGAAGAGTATAGAACCCAAATATAACTGTAGTAGAACTAGCCACAATGCACAAGGGTCAATCAGGGTTTGTGGAGGACCCAATGAGTAGGATTATCCTGAACTTTTATAAACCACTGATTTCCTGGAGATGTTTGGATAGGAGTGAAACTTTTCCCACTCCTTGTCCATTAACCTTAAGATGTTTGGATAGGAGTGAAATTTTTCTTGTTTTTATTCTTTTAGATGGAAATATGTGAGTGCCAGACTGCCAGGGCTAAAACACAAAAGCTCTTCCAAATTAAAGAGCAATTTAAAAAGAATGCATTTTATAAACAGTTGCATTTTCAGGGCCCAATTTGCACAGCCACTGTGATTAATGGGGTTAAATTTTCACATGCCCCACCTCAACTATAAGAGACCCCACATATCCCACCCATCACCATGCACACCTTCATGTGGGGCTCACCTGCACGCATGCACAGCACATGTAGAAGTTTAGGGGATGTAAAGGCCTCAACATGGATTATATTGGACAAAAGAATGAATGGTTTGATCATCGCTACTGTCTTCTTAAGCCATCAGAGTGAAGCAGTTTGAAGTCTGCAGTTTTCTACCATTCAATCCAATGGTGGTGACCAGTCGGTTCAATGTCAGTTTGGGGTGAGTGATGATTCACGTCGTAAGTGTTTAATTGAAAAAACAGTTGGGCCCCATATGGGAGGTGCACACAATTGTGAACCATAAGATAGGAGTTCAATATGAGGTAAGAGAGAGAGAGAGAGGCCTGTTGGTGTCTAAACAGAAAAACTTATGAGATGATTATAGATCAATATTCAGCCCTCTAAACAAATATGATCACAGGAAGAACTTACTCGTATCATTTCTAGAGCCAAGAAAATGGCAAAGGCTGCACCGAATGCTAGGTCTAGAAATTCGGGCTGCACAAGTCAACATGGATATCATTAGCAAGACCTTTTCAACAACTAATAGGTTGCATGTCTAACAGAATGTCAACATAGATTAAGAAAGGGAGAAGGAAAGGGAAAAGGCAACAGAAGTGGTGTCAAGTCATTTTAAATCACCTGAAGGTAAACAGCAGGCAAAAACATTAGAACTGCCACTAGATGGTAGAATTTTCGGAGAAGAATCCTTTCAATCCTGCTGTTTTTCGAAATGTTGTAAAACCGAAAAACAGAGACACATATAAGTCCTATCCAATACATACACAGTGGCAGTCTTTTGAGTGGCTCCGAGAATACAAAAGTAGATACCCTGCCAAAACCATGTTATACTAAAAAATTAGGGTAGATGGCCTTTCTTTCTAGACACAGCGGGATTTAAAATGGATCTCTTAGGCATGATTTTAACCAGAATAAAGCTCCCCTAAACCAACATACGGACCTACCAATACCTGTTATATTGTGTAGCTTTTATTACTAAAGCTACCATTTCAAAAATAAATAAATAGAATAAAATAAAGTATTACTAACCAACCATAAAATTTCAATATCCTATCACTCCAAGGAAAACGTTAAAAGGAAATTAACAAATATCAAGTCACATCAAACTGGTCCAAAAAGATGGCATACAATAAATTAAATTTCTGCTTGAATGACCCAGTAACTGCATCATACCCAAGTTGTTCAGTGAGGCCCAGTGAGCCCATTATCGTCCCTTCATCTGGTCAACTCTGAATTTATTGTAGCCCAAAAAACCTAGATTTGGGGGTTGGGAGCATTTTTCAGGGGTTATACACACACACACACACACACACACACACACACACACACACACACACACACACACACACACACACACACACTTATATCAAGGGTGGGGCCCACTGACGGTCACACCCCATGCATTTCACACGTGCCCTGGGTTTGCACCCATTCGAATGGACCGGATTGGACCGTTAGATCGGATGTATTGTACACTGTTAAACTTGTGGAGCACGGATGGAGATGATAGGGTTTAGGGATGGGGCTGGTTATTTGTGGAGATGAGGGGCCCAGGGATGTCTTTCAATCCCCCCAGGTCCCAATCCTAGGTGCGGACCCACATCGAGGTGCGCACAGTCATCCAAACCGTGAGTTGCGCACTGGATGACTACTGTATGTACGTATGTATGTATGTATAGGGAAATATTAATGTGCATCCATCCCTCACTATATTATGCTGAAGGACAATATAGTGGGGCCGACTTTATGATACATCTGAACCATCTACATACACAAGACTCCTTAAGTACACTAGATCCATCAAGTTTTTACCCATCCAAATGGATTGGACCGTTGGATCGAATCAAATTATTTTCTTTAATATGAAGTTGTTAAATTCATGGGCCAAGGATGAAGGGGTTAGAAGCATGGGATTGACCCCAAACTGGATATATGGGCCCATCCAAGGAGTCTTTTTCCACCCCCCACACCCCCAACGCACCCACCTACCAAGTCCCATGATCGGTGGGGCCCTATGTGAGCCCCATTAAGTTTGTCCCTCAGTCACTCATCATATGGTGAGGGAATGATGCACATGAATATCGCCCATCTATAGGGAAATGCTCCTATGAGAGTAACTCTCACACTATTATGAGATAAAAGGGGTACCCATTGGATCCATATCAAATGCCAACAGCCTAAATATAAGGGTCCCACCCCCACCCACCACCCAAAAAGAAAAAAAAAAATTCTCATAGTAGTGTGAGAGTTCCTCTCATAGGAGCATTTCTCATACATCTATATATATATATAGAGAGAGAGAGAGAATAGCAAACGCCTTCCACTGCCTCGGGCTTTAGTCAAACTCAAAGCAAAGTAATTGAAATTGCTAGCAATGCAAGTTTGAAAGGAAAGCATACCATAATACTGGATGCATATAAAATTCCTGAACAAGTTGCATCCATTCAGGAACTATCAAAATCAGGATAACTGCCAGTGAAGCATAAAATACAATAGATTTTCCAATTCCATCAAACGTCCTTCCTTCAGCTACACGAGCTTCAGAGTTGATCAACCTCAAAAAATGTATCCAAATTTGGAGGACAAATTTATAAAACAGTGGCAGAAGAAGAAGGCCAAGCAGCACTCCCTGCATAGAAGATAACATAGTTTGTTTAAAGGCTTGATAATAACCATTTACACTTTTCCCTCATTAGTCATAATCCTTACCTGTAAAATTGTGCCTATCTCACTTCTTTTCATTCCAAGATGGACAGGACTTGTTGAAAACAGCACATGTGCACTGATCTGTCAAATAAGGACATTTCACATAAAACATTGACGAAGTTTATGAAAAAATAGTTAAGAAGTTATCATTGAATAGTATTTGCATTGAACAGACCTTCACCAGAGTGAATGTCAACATATCACCAAAATATAGAATGATACCACCAGCTGCTAAAAGTGCTTCCCCTGAGGGTTAAAATGGCATGATGCTTAGAGAAGTTAGAATAAGGACCACAGTTTCACTACCCTCAAGCATAATAAGAGGGTATGTCCTCTACAAGAGTAAGAGGAGAACTATTTGCATCTTGAGACTCAACCATGAGTAGAGATCAGTAAAAACAGTCGTGTTGAAAGAAATAAAGCAAACTTGAAAGAACGTCACAAGGCACATATGAGCACATCTCCACAGAACGCTGAAAGGAAACTTCATTGAAAAGAAACTACATTCTTATACACGCGCGCGCTCACAGACACACAAAGTAAAATCAACTGCTTAGCAACCATTTTCAAAAGGCAAAGGTAAATGCAGTTCCATTTTACCTAATATTAATGGGCCACCAAAAATACTACCATAGGTCTAGGATGCATAGCAGTATAAAGTCCAATTCCATGTTATATGTCATCCATATCGTTATGTATGAGAATATATCATCCATTTAGATATCCTTATTGGCAGCCACCCTAAATCCGCAAACTCGTGCCTGCAACAGTGAGCACCTTCCAACTTGCTACAGGCTCTTGTCATTTTAAATTTTCTTCCAATATCAGCACCAGCATTTCCACCAAATATGACATTTTTCTTAAGTTATTATATGGCATCATTTCACCATTTACAATAGTAATAAATAAAGTTTTAATGAATATGTTTGACTGCAGGTATTCATTTCAGGAGTCACACCTATACCCATCATTGGACATCATTTTTGAATGATCACACGCCAGCAGACATTGTCGAGAAACAACTACAGAGTTATTATTTTTAATTTCTAGTAATTATGGACTAATTTTTAAATAAATAAACCTTGGATCTTGTCATTTTAAAATTTTTTTCTATTTTTTGCTAAGCACCAGCATTTCCACCAAATACAACATTTTTTTAATTTACTATATGGCATCATTTCACTATTTAAAATCGTAATAAATAAAATTTTAATGAATATGTTTGGCTGCATGTATTCATTTTAGGAGTCACCCCTATACCCATCATTGGATATCATTGTTGAATGATCACACCCCAGCAAACAGTGTCGTTGAGAAACAACTAGGGACTTATTATTTTTAATTTCTAGTAATTATAGACTAATTTGTAAATATGAAAAACTTTGGCGAGAAGAGGTTTCCCATAATTCCTGAAACTAGCGAATAATATAAATAAAGTGTTAGGCCTGGTCATAAGCAAGAGTAAGATGACCAATCCTCATGGTTCTTGGCAAATTCTTTCTCCTCTAAAACCCTTTTTTTTTTCTCTGACTTCTCCAAATTTTTAGGCTCTCTCCATGCAACTTTTTATTTTCTTATTCATAAAAATGAAGTCAAGTGACTGACACCTAAATACCTTGAGACATGCACCCAATTAATGCCAAGCAAGAAACATCTAGGATGAATGACACAACACAATCCACTTGTAGGTCAAGTGACTGACACCTGGATACAACCGGTGATCGATTCCCAGGTCTTATGGATGGGGACTTGGGTAGTGTGTGTGGGAGTGAGTTTGCACTAGAGCAAAAAAAAAAAAAAAACAAAGAAAGATAAAAAAAAAAAAAAAAAAAGCCACAACACAATTAGAAAATTCTTTTCATAGCATATTGAGGAGTTGGTTAGTTATTTTCTAAGGCCCTCTGACGACAAATTTCTTCTTGTAAGCATGGGACAGAAATGTTAGATGAATTATCTCTAGAAGAGCATCATTGGCCAATCAAAAATGAATAGGTCCTACCAGTCACCTTTTGAGAATGTGTATGAGACATCAACTGGGGCAACTATTTCACATTCAAGGTGATATTTATGGTATATAACAACCATGCAACATCCACGTACTCACACTACAACCATAATCACTTTCTATTTGAGGACATCAATTACACAAGATTATCTTCCCTCAAGAAACCAACTCAGTATATGAGGGGCAGCATATATATACATACATATATGAGGGGCACACACACAAATGTGTATATGAGGAATGCCTGGGCATTTTTAAAGATAAAATGGTACCTTTCAATTGAACCCACATGGATTCATAACAATTTAGGGAGGAACAGCAATGGAAAGGTTTGGACAAGGATGAGACAAAATATAAGTTATCAGGCTGATCAAATTATTATTATTATTATTATTATTATTATTATTATTATTATTATAACCAGGCTGATCAAATTGTCAAAGCCTTGTCCCATCTATGTTGGGGTCAGCTACATAAATTTTGTTTAGGTTAATCAAATGATCCTAACCCTTAATTTTAAATCCTCAAAGTTTAATGGTTATACATCAAGAAAACTTTTAGTAATAAAATCCAATGGTGTGCAGTGTGTTTTGGGTTGGCGGTTGTGAACAGATTAGATTCAAAAGTGGGCCCCACATATGAAAAGTCAAAAAGGCGCTAGAAACATCCTCATTTATAATATTTAAAGAGGATATAACATTGACAGTTCCAAGTATCTTACTTCATTCAGAACTGACACCGTCACATTTTTCTTTTGACACGAGAACAGAAACTGCTTGAAATGAAAATAGAAAAATTGGCATAGAATGTTAATCAGTCACATATTTCTATTAAATCTATTAAGTATCAGCTTTTGTTCCAACATTACAATTGACTGATCATCTATCACCCCAGGTTACAGAAAAAATCTCTCCATTTCATCTTTAAAATGGAAAGGAAATATTTAACGGTTACAAATGACTGATAACTTGGCCCGAGACCAGAAGAATGTAAGTCAGATTATTGGAGCAAAGGTTTGTGGCATCTTTGGCAATAATGCATTAGCATGAACAGACAAATCACTTGTAATGAATAAAAATTGAAAAGGAAGAGACCTCAATTAATAAATAAGATTTTTTTCCATTGATCAGTTAATTTATAGAAGCTATATTGTGAAACTTGCATAAGAATTCTTGAAATTAGATGTACTACCTATAGAAGCACATGATGGAAAAGTAAGAAGAATGTGTTGAACTAGTCTCACGGATGCCAGTCCATGGAAGAGTATCCATAATAACTTCACTGCTAGGTACAAGCCTGCAAAGAGAGAAATGAGACAAAGAGATTAAACACATAATTTAAGTCAGTTTCAAAACAAGAAGATCCACATTTTATATTTCTTTAATAGATGGATGGGTAGAACTAGGCACTCTTGATATCTATATAATAAGGGTGCTGTAAGAGGAGATTCAGGACTAACCATCTTAGTTTCAAAACATGAATATCCACATCATATATTTCTTTGACGGATGAATGGCTAGAACTAGAAGATCTTGGCACATGGCATAATTTCTATTTATCATTATTAAACCACCACTACCGGAAGAGAAGAGTTTGGAACTAACCGCCATAAGATTTACTGGAAACAGACATAAAGCACACAACTGCATACAGAACTACGTGAACTAAAGTAAATTTTGTATCGTGACCGCTGCCTGAATGTAGAAGGTCTGAACTGTTGTTCACAAAATACCGTGGAACTGCCCAATGGAAAATAAGCACGCTGAAGCAGCTTACAGATGCAGCCCAGTATTGCATGTTCAGATAGCCAAACTCTGGAAGAAAACATATATTGTCATGGGATCAATATAAGGAGCATGTAAATAAGGAATAAACCTAAACTTAGGAGAAAAAAGAGTAAAAATAAGCCAAATTCGGTATGAATAAGTGGAATTCTATAAATCAATTAAAAAAAACTATGCTAGTTCAACAGTGCCAACTTTTTTAAACCAAATTTTTGCCAGAATTTGTCATGTGGCTGCAGCATATAATAGAAGATCACTGTTGTCATCCAGTATGGAAAAATTATAGATACCAACTCATATCCAAGAAAAATACCCACACATTTTCAAAATACAAGGTAACACCTAGCAGTGTAGTACAACTTACAATGGATGGATGGCATTGTAAGGTCGACCCAACTTGAATTATGGTTGCCCCTAGGCTTACATGATAACCATGATGATGAAATGAAATCAAAGTGGAAAAAGTAACAAGGGCATTCCATATTTCGACGACTTCTTTTATGATTTCCAAGATTTCAGTAAAGTTTCCATGCAATACACATGGTATTGCATATGGCAATTCAAGGACTCCAATAACAAGAATCAAATTGATTCAGATAAGAAAATTGACCTCATATTCAACTGCAGAAGCTCCTTTTTCTTTATCTTTCATGAGATAAAGGAGGAACTTGTATAAGCACACGCATTGATTAACTATGATGCATTGCCTATTATTATTACAACTGCTACTATCAGGATCTGAATAAGCAACGCGATCTAATGAAGGAATGACATGATCTTTTAAGTAACTAAACTCTTATTCAGGATCCGGTTATTCTCTTCAGCCCCCAATATTTTTTTCTCTTCTTTGCTTCATGGGGAACTCAAACTCGTGCACTCCCACATACACAAGCTTCAGCCACTAATTTTAACGCATTTCAACAAAACCCATAAATCAGTTAAGAGAAGCAAGGGTGGATGCAGGAAATCTTTCCTGACAGGGGCCATTAAGTAAAACACAACAAATTATGATTGGGTGATGGGGTTTGCACACAGGCAGGCACAAGGACATTACAAGCCCTGCCCAGGATTTGGAGGACACACACAAGGTCTTACATTCTAAAGTAAACTAAATCGGCATAGTATTTCATTTTAAACTATTTGCAAAGCAGTTTTCAGAAAGGAAATCTTTTAAAAGACATCATCTGTAAGCATACGTTCCCCAAACTGACCACTAGAACACGAGTGCAGCGATGCATATGCTGATTGAAAGAGATTTGAGATAAAAACAAATTCAATAGAAGTAGTTGTCTTTCCATTACAAAATGAAACAGGAATAATTATCTCAATTAAAAAAAAAAAAAAAAGGTATATAACTTCCTTCTCTTTTTCAATAAGTAAAAACTATATAACTTCTTCTGAAGCAAATTAAATTACTAGTTGGCACATAGAAAAGACACTGAGGCATAGATCAAACTCTTCTTACAATAATGAATAAAAAAAAGTAATGCACTAGAAAGCACATGCACACAACAAAAACTCAAAAAAAAAAAAAAAAAAAAAAAAAAGAAGTTGGAAGAAGAAGAATATGCTAATCATATCAATAAAAGCCTTGTCCCATCTACTTGGGTCGCCTTTAATACAATTATAATATATTAAAGTGGAAGGTTTTGAATCTAATTTTGACTGGCAGTTCTAATTTTGACCGTCAGTTATACTTTTTGTTTAAATATTCCACATTCTCTCTCCACTACTCATGCAACTGCCCACTCATTTTGTTCATCAAACCACTCACGTCTAAATTCTTCCTTTATGTAACAATTTCCTTTACGCTCCAATTATTTTATTTTCATTTTATGCAACTTGTTGTATAGAAAGAGATTAACTTGCTCTATGGAAAGAGGTAACTTTTTTTAATGTATGATTATTTATTTTACAATGCATGGAGATACTGTGCTGAGCACGGGTTATTGTGCTAGTGTTAATATTATTTCAAAGCATTTGATAAAAAAAATAAAAATAAAAATAAAAAACAACTTGAAGAGAAATTTTTTATCAATCAATACATCAATGATGCAAGTGTAATTTCTCACTAAGAACATCAAATTAGGGTTCATTTTTTTTAAGTGATTCTTTCTTTTCTTTCTTTAAGGATTCATAACAGATGCACACACGGAAATATTGTCAAGACAGGATTCATATATTCATATACTTTGATGGTCTTCATATTTTTCTAGATCAGAAAGGCAAGCGCAAAAAAATGAAGACTGTATGTTTAGAAGGCATTAAAAATAAGGAACTAAACTACCTAAAGATAACAAGTACTTAGTATCAATCCTCAAAGATGCATACTAAGTAATCCATGCGAAACCTTTTGAGAAGAACTGACAGTGCAATGCAACCTAGCGACCATCAAATAGGTTTCAGAAACTCTACCTTCAAGTTTGATATCTTGATCTGAGAGCGCCCTTGACAACTGTATCAACCGCGACATCATGACTGTGGGCAATGTGACTGTTCCCAGCAGTATTCCTGATGAAGCCCCAGGCCTGAAAAAGATAGTACAAAATTATATTATGATTCTAACAGGGGTAACCTTTCTGCTCGTTATATGTAATCTGGAACCAAAAATGAAAGAATCAAAGAGAATCAGAAAGACAACCTTTAAATCCACAGTAGAAGTTGGGTTCAACTATTTAAAACCACCATGAACTCATGAAATGCTAAACTAAAGTATATTTTACTGTTTCCATTGACATGGTTAGTTGAGTTTTGTGGCCTCACCTCTCACCTCTGGTAGAATGAGAATTAGTTTTGAGGTAAACCATGATAGCGTACTTATGCATTTATGTCTATTTTCTTCATATTTTTCTTCAATTTTCCCGGTTTTTATAGCAATGGAGAGTTTACATAGCCCTTTGCAGGAAAACAAAAGCAAGTACAAAACACTTCACAAACAAAAATAGGAACAAGGCATTAACACTAACTCAAACAGGACCCATAAAAAAATAGCACAGTCAGCTTAGCACCCTATTAGCTAATTTTATAGTGAAATGAAAACCTGGAAACTCCTTCCTACTTAATCCACACCTGAAGAAATTAGCTGTGAAAGATTTTGACTTAAAAAAAGTGTTGGTGTGAATGTGAGTCATCCTAAAAAAATTCTCCCATTTTTCTCAAACCACAAACCCTTCATAATCGCATGACATGGCTTATACCCTTTTTGCAAGACACCAAGGACTAAGGCGGAGGGGACAGGACCACGGTTCCTCCCTCTTCCAGAGCTAGAGGTCTTGGTATCGACCCTCAGTTCCCCCTTGTTTAAAAATCTAAGTTGAGTCCACTAGTGCTACCACCTTGGGGCCAAAGGGTGTTTACCCGGCTTCCCTCTGAGCTCGGAGAGATTCGTCCAGCTCAAAACCTTGGGAACCCTCCCATAGCAAAAATAAAAAAAATAAAAAAAAAAGACTAAGAAACATCTATAACCTTAAAAGAGCATACAAAATGCCATTCTCAATCAATCAAGCTGCTTCAAAATGCAATATGACATTTCTTTATTAAAACGCAAAAAACACGCAATCATAAATCAAGTCTTACAGCTCAAATGGCAGCAGGAAATAACTACTTTCAACAAATCACATGTCTAAACCATCATCCTTTCACACAATGGTTCAACCGAAATAACTACTTTCAACAATCCGCAAACTTCAATAAATTTTTGCCTTTTAACTACAAGCTTCATGTTCCAACTTCATGCTAATCCAAAACAAGAACCTGCTCATCATCACTCGTGATGGCAAACACTTTGAGAAAGAAATACAAAGTGTAGCATTTTCCCACAACCAACCCTCCCAAAACCTAACTCTATTTCTACATTTGACCTCATATCCCTTCAAATGGCAATTCTTCATATTACCAATTTCAAGCCATGTGCCAATTGATCAAGAAGCATTTCCTAGGCTAAGACATTCTGCAACACCAAATTACGCTTTATACATAAAACTTCAACTAAGTACTAGTATAGGCTTCAATTCCGATCTCTAACTCCTTACAATCACCATTATTTCAAGGAGATTCATAACCTATCTGACCCCCTAGATGAAATCCAGCAGAATTGCCTGAGATAAGACGGTTGAATTTCACGAAAAATGCGAGGTTTTTGGAGATGGATCTGACCTGGTTTTGAAGCGATCGAGGACGTTGGAATTGGGATTCTCGACGGAGATCTCGACGAAGAGGCCTGCGAGAGCGAGGAGGAAGAGAGCGATCGATTCGTGGAAGAGCGAGGAAGGGATGGAGAAGAAGACGCGAGATATGTAGAGAATAACTACGACCCTTTCGCCATTCAGCAGCGACCACGCCATGAAAGATAATTGAAGAAGAAGAGGAAGAGAAGCTGTGGGTGGGTTTGTTTCAGAGTAGGTTTTAGAGGGAAGAAATAGCGCGCGTTCACAGAGATGAGACGACCGATAACAACGATGAGAACAAGAAAAAAAATTATTCTGGCACGTGAAGAAGAGTCTTGACATTGAAAAAGGGGATCCATTTCCATTTCCTCAATGGATCCGGATTCGAATCCGGATCCGGATCCATTGAAAGAATATACTAGTCAAAAATGGGGAGCTGGTGAAGGAGAAAAGAAACACGGATGGAAGAGTAGGACGCGTATTTGTTGGGACTTGGGACCACTCACCTAAAAAGTGCATTTGCGTAATATAAACCCATTATTATTATTATATATGAAGTGAAGTAGGTGTCAATTCCCAATTCCATTACAATTTGGGATTTGATTTTGGCCGGATTACAATTCTTGACCTTCCGCCAATATCAGCCCTACTAATTAATGGCCCATTCAACCATACTAACTAATGATCAATCCTTTAATGTAGTGTCAATGGTGAGGGACTTGATTAAATGAGTGCAAAGCATGTGATTATTTATATTAAAAAGAAGGGAGGAATTCAAGTTAGGTTGGTAAATTGGGTCATAATTGCTACTCCTATCAATTTTGTCTGAAACTTTATCCAATTAAATAATTATAGTTATTTTACCAACAACCTCACGACAAAGCTCTTATTAATTATCATAAATTAAAAGAGTTTATAAAACTATCTTACTTTTTGTTTTATTAGAAGGTAACTCGCACTTGACCTAGGCCTAATATGTTTTTATCAACCTAATTTTATTTTATTATTATAAGTTTGTAATTACGTCGGTAGTTCTTTATTAAGTCTGGAGATTCATCATGGGCCAATCCATTGCTTATGATTCAATTGAGTTTAAAACTTGATATTTTGTTTAATGCATTTATTACAATTGGATCGAGCACTATATTTTTTACCTTCAAATGAATAATTTTTTTATAATTTACTTACAAATGTGAATATTGTGATCATTTTATTCTCAACCATTATTATATTATATTATATATTAAAGTTTTTACCAAATCAACTTCAATTCTAACCCTTCCAATTTCAAACTTAACCTCTAAATTTTAAAATTACTTTAATCCTATATTTTTTTAGTTGTTAGATCATTTAAGGGTGATTGTAGTCATTTTTTATTTTTAAATATTATTAACATAATTATCTAATTTAATTTATAATCTTGTTGATCAAAATATACCTACAAGAGAGCTTCTTCTTTCTCGATAAGAGAGAATGTCATATCATGTCCATTTAGCTCGACAATTCAAAATTATGATAATATACTCTCTTCATTTATATAACTTTTCCTTCACCCAAAATAATTTCACTTTATATTTTATTTTTTCTCAAATTGTAAATGGGGCTTTTTTTTAGGCTTATACTTAATAAATCTCATTATGTCACTCCAGTTGAAATTAGACCCGTAAGATTGATCATGCTTGAAATACTTGATCATAAATAAAAGAAAAACCAAATTACTTCATATGTAGTTAAAATTTGTATTTATTTCTTACTTCTCATAAACTTTTATATTTTTTTATTACCTTTTATTTTTTAACGTTTAAACATTGACACCAATAAAATTTAAATAATATTTAATTCATAAAACTAATTATATCGTTAAGGTTTTGACCTTAACCAAAGATACTATGACAAATATTCGTGCTTTAAGCACGGGTGATCAAACTAGTATAAGTATTATGGTGATGATGATTATAGCTCATCAGGAGTTTTGTTATAGTTGTTGAGATTGTGATTGAATTATGGAGAATAATTTCAAAAGCCTCTACTTTTTAATGTTTGAAATGCTACATGAAAGAGGCTGCTGCTGTGAATTAGATTTTAAATCATACAATAATATCCAATTGTTGAATCTTGCAATTGTGGTATGTTGGCAAAAGTAGAAGGGCAGCAACGATAGCAAATATATGGCCAATGCATGTCTGATGATGCTCTTTTTAAAACGAGTTCAAGCCCTTAGGATGAAACTCATATGCGAAGGTTCTCGGTAGAACTTCCTTTAGGATATAACGGCCTTCTTGTTCAGGTTTGGTCGCACACATTGTCTGAACTCCACACTCCATTCAGAATGCTCAGGTGAAAAGTAAAATAACAGAGGAGGATTTTCGTTTTCTTAAAAAAAAAAAAAAAAAAAACCTACAAAAAAGAGATGCCCTAATGCAGTGAGTTAGTGTCCGATGGGCATTAATCCTCAACGTTAAAAATAATTAAGCCCATTAATCTCACAATGTTAAAAGCAATTAAATTACAACATTTTAATCCACATTAAATACAACGTTTATAAATAAAATAATGGCAAGTCAAGCCTGATTCGTATGCGCGCATAGAGCTCATGACAAAATGCTCAAAAGTTCTTAAAGTGTATGAGCCTTCTAAAGAGTTAAACTTGAGCAATGTGAGATCCCATGTATTTCATATAGCCTATGCTACCCACTTATAAAACAAAGTGAGAAGAAATACAAAGCACATTTTCAAAGTAAAGTCAAAACCTTTGAAGGATTTATGAAGATCAATTGACGAACGTTGGTGAAGTTAGAAACCTCTCTCCCCCCAATAGTCTACCTAATAACATCAAAACCTACATTTTACCACATACTTACTTTTAGTTCAATATATCTCAATTTTATCATTTCTATGATATGACATCCACTTCATATTTACTCATCTACACATGCAAACAAACGTGCTATTTAAAGACTGTGATATATGCATCGAGGTTATAAATGCAGATGGAAAAAAAAAAAAGAAGTAATTCAAACCTACAACTGACCCACTCAACCTGACCCTCACTTGACCACATTGTATATTTTCCAATCACATGGCGAGATAAAGGCCAACCCATCTAAATCGTCTTTTCCACTCCCCTGCACCGTTATTCACCACAAGTAGACTAGATGTTTAGAGTATTTCTAACGGATATGTCAAATGCCACACGACAACAGCAAAATGGTAAAAAAAAAGGTTATCAAGGACTCTCCATTGCCAAATTTGGCAGATGAAAAAGCAACGCGTCATTTATTATTTTTAAATATTTTAAGATGCGGGTCCTACAAGAACGCAAAATCTTGAAAAGAAACAAGAGGAATTTATGGGGGAAAACACCATAGGACTACATAATATGGCTGAGGACCTAGTAGGACGTTGGACACGAGAGGGGGACCTTGTTGCGTTCCAATCTTCTTCTTTTTTTTCTTCTTTTTTTTTTTTTTTTCCTTTTACGATATGGTCGATATCGACCATTCTGCCATTTACAGCAAATAAGATAGTTATAGAATGAATACAATCTGATTGACAAATTGATCGATATCAACTATTAGAGCTAAGTTGTGATGGTTGATATTGACCATTCTGTCGTGTTAAAAAACTAAAGCAGTTATAAGTTGAAGGAAATGTGATGAGCAAATAGGTCGATATCAATCATCATGGCTAAGCTGTGATAGTCGATATCGATCATTTTGTCATGTTCAATGAGGGGCCAGACGAGTCGCTCGAAGACAAGTTTTGATTTCATATTCTTAGCTAGGGGATCATTCACTAGAGGTCTTTTAAGAATTTTTAGAATCCATTTGGTTACGCATTTTTTAATTGTTCCAATTCGGAGGGGTTGGGGAAGGCGACCTAGAACCTGAAATTGGTGCAGAGGACGCGGCAGAGCTGCTTGGTGCAGAACCTGACAGTGGGTTCAGAGACGGAGAACCAGTGAAAAACCTTTTCCCTCTTCTTATTCTTCTCCATTGAGAAATGGATGAAAAACAAGGAATCAAATCCTAAATCAATGGTTGTAGCTGTAGCTACTGCTACTTATGGCGTCCAGGACTCGTCCTCTTCAAAACCCTTATTCTATCGCTCATTCACCTTCCATAGAAATTTTCGTCGCATGATCAACCCCAACAAATCCCAGCCTTCCATCATAGATCCCAAGAAACCCCACCCCTCAACCTCCCTTTGGTCTCAGACGGCGAAGTGCTTCTCCGACCTTAGCCTCTCCTCCACCTTCTGTTGCTCCATCTGCCTGCCTCCATCAGCGGCTTCAGCGCCTGGTCAACAAACTCGACGACCTCCTTGACGGAGATGACATGCTTGTAGTCAACTTCACCTCCCTCTGCCACATTCGCTGGACCTAAGAGGATTGCATCTCCGTCAAGTCGATTTTTTGTGGCTTCATGGTTCCCGTCGACGAGCGCAACGTACAAATAAACTCGGCGTGCTGGTGTTGTGTTGTAGATGGCATCATGATTGTGGATGGATGGATAGTGATGATGATGATGAAGATCAAGATGAGGAGAACAGAGGGCTTCCTCCTCCTTTAACTCAATATTGGATTCAATAGGCGATATTTCCAGATAGGTATGCGATGGAGATGGAGTAGACTCTGATGAAGGGAGGGGCGTGCGTGGTGGTGGTGGATCGAATGGTGGGAGTGGAGTACATTGGTCGACATCGACCATCCCAAAGAAAAGAAAAAAGAAAAAAAAAAAAGACAATTTGTGACCAAAGGACTCCTCTTGTATCAAACGTCCTAATGGGTCCTGATCAATATTATGAGGTATTGTGGGGTTTTTTTCCGTAAATTCCTCAAGAAACAAAAAAAAAAAATTATAAGAGATAAAAGACAAATTTATAATAAAATAAAAAATATGAAAATCTTTATCAAGTTACTATTTTAGGAGACACTAATTTCAAAATCTATAAATTGCGACGTAAGTCGTCAACTAAAATTTGATATCTCCAAAATAACATATTAGTGGAAGGAGCGAACGGATGCGGCACAAGCCAGGTCCCCACCACCTTGACAAGCAAGTGGGTCCATATATAAAAATATATTATAATAATGGAAAGGACAGAGATTTTAAAAAAATATAGTAAACAGGTTACCAGGTTAACTCACACACATCAGCTGATTCTCCCAGTTCCGGACACGTGGGTTATAGGGTTACAGATCTTTCCTCTCCCTCCGACCCCCTGAAGCCATACAATCGGCTATAAATACAACATCCCTTCTTCCTTCCCAAACCCTCTTTTGCCGGTTTCCATCCCCAAACCGCATAAATTTTTTTTTTGACCAAAACCCCATTAGATTCCTAAAGCCACTTTCATCAGAAAAGAAAGGCTTATTTCTTCGAATCTCGATCTTCTCATCCTTCAGATCCAGGTGAGTCGATCCGATCCGATCCGATCCTGTTTTTCCCCACCAATATTTGATCTTCCTATAAGTGCTAGGGTTTGATAGATCTGATCTGATTGTTTTTCGTGCTTGTTGTTTTGCAGAGAGAAATCAAATCATGGTGTCGGACGCAAGCAAGAAGAAGGCGGCAGCAAAGAAGGCGGCTGCGGCTGCGAAGAGGGGAGGTAAATCTGCGGCGGCGGCAGCATCATCTAAATCTGCTGCTGCCGGCTCGCAGAACGGAGGCAGTGTTGATAAGCTCTCGGACGGGGTGGGTTCTCTTCAGATCTCGGATCGGACGTGTACCGGCGTCCTTGCATCTCATGCTCTCTCCAGAGATATACATGTGAGTTGGTGTCGGTGATGACACTTCCTGTTTGGGATTTATTTTGTTTATGAGATTTTGCTGAACAGTACTTTTGCATTGCGTAATCAGTTGCTATTTTTTTAGTTGTTTGATTGGTAACATGAATAGATCCTGCAATCTCCTGTTTTGTGTGTCAAATTTCTATTTTTTTTTTCCAAATCTGTTTATAATATATGTGATTAGGGGGCTATGGTTTTGTGTAGTCAATTAGAATCAGTTCTTACTCTGATATGATTCTTCTAAGAGGACAAAATAATTATTAGAAGTTTTTAATGAGATTTATAAAGTGATTAGATAGAGATTGGGTAAGGAATAGTTGTGAAATACCATTTTATCTGAGGTGCCCCTTGCCCCTGCTAGAGTGGGGCAAGGATATGAATGCACAATAAAATCCAAAAAAAGAAAATATGGCTAAGGTCATGGGGATGTAATGGGCATGAGTGCGCACACGGAGAGGGGGAGAGAAAGAGTGTCTTTTATACGTGGGGTATAGGCATCTCATTTGAAGACTAACTTGGATTGATTGCTGCAAGAAGATTGCAGGAAAAAGGTGGTGGGAAGAGCTTAGATCTTCGCACAGAAATGTGTGAAAGGGAGGAAAAAAAAGGGGTCTTTTCTGATGTGGGTTATAGGTGTCAAACTAGGGGTAATATTTGGGATAATGTATGCTTGTTGATGAATGAATAGTTCCCCTTTTTTTTTTTTTTTTTGTTTTGTTTTACATGAAGAAGTTGCATATGTAAATCATTTAGGGTACTAGTTGTGAAAAAATAGTAAAATGAAACTAAATAGTCTCAATAAATAAAGGAAGAAGTGAGGGAAAGGAGATAAAAGGGAGAGAGAGGAGAGGGAGGCTGCTATTGGTACACAGTTATTTCTTCTTCTTCTTCCTCATTTGCACCTCAGGAGATGATGCCATGGAAGTAGTAGATATAAAATTTATTTGTTGAAATCATTGATTATTGCATTGGAAAAATTGAACAAGACCCAAAATTGGAGGGTCCAGTATGCAAAATTTGATGAAATTCCCATAAACATAAAGGGGTTTTTTGAATTTCAGCTCCCCCCCCACCCCAACAACCAAAAAAAAAAAAAAAAAAAAAAAAAAAAAAACCCACCCCACACACACACACACACACAAAAAAAAAAGGTTCCTTCCCAGCATAAGCCAAACACCAAGCCATGATAGAGCCAGAGGTGTAAGCCACAAGACTAGGCATGAGCCTAATTTTGCCCCGTCCACCTTCAACAAATAGCATGGAAATAAGCTTATAATATATATATATATATATATAAACTTGTACCATTGTGCCACACCATTATTCAACCAAATAAAGCCATTTGACTTGATTTGTATCCTACATTGTCCATATATAAGTTACATATTGTAACAAAGAAAGAGAAATTGAGAAAAAGAAAGTATACATGTTGAAAAATTGAACCAAACCCAAAATTTGATACCAGTTTGATGTAAACCCTGAAACCTTGATGGGCAGGTCTCTAAAGAGAGCTCAAGGATATAAAGGATTCGTTAAATAGAAAGTATGGACCCTGGAAGATCTTCTGACCAAAACAGAAAATATAGGTAGGAAATTTGAGTTATATCCGAAACCTTATAAGATCCTATGAGAAGAGATGTGCACGTGTCAATCACTACTTGAATTTTTATTTAAGTAAATGGAATACCCTTTAAATTGCCTGTTGGCTCTTATCTACGAAACTCTGCATTCTTTCCCTAATCAACCAAATTACCGTATTTTACTTTAAATAACCTCTTAAGCACCTTTGCTAACGCTAATTACACCAAAGACTCCACACAAACATGAAATATAATAATCTTAATGAAACTAAGGACTTCTCAAATTGTTCCCATGGACCCCTTTTGCTGGATCTGTAGGGTCTCTGCTTGACTTGGTTGGGCTCTATGGGCCTGGTGTGAGCCTGCTGGGCCTGGCTGCATATGGCATGGGCTAACTGGTCCTGGGTGCATCTGGATGGGCATAGTATAGTGGACCTTGTTTGGATTTGGAAGCATCTAGTGGGCTTGGCCCACTTGGGCAAGGCCTGGTCTGGTGGCCAGACTGGTCGTTGGGCCTTGCCCATTAGCTAGGATGCATCAACAGCTCATTTTAATGGGACAAAAAAAAGAGAGTAGCTAGCTAGAAAGAACATCTCGATATGTCCCTTACTTCAGATGCAACACAATATATCAATAGTAAGGTAGTAACAACTATTTGATGTGGCAGGCAGGCAGTGTCTACAGATCACGGAAGCTTTGCTGCATAAATATATGTGCAACTTGAATTTTTCAACAACAGCTCAGCTGACAAAAAGAAAAGAAACAACAACTTGAAAAAAGGAAAAAAAGACGCATAAATTCGATTACTTGCAACTAATATGGTAGGATTTTTCAATAGCAACAACACTGGAAATAATAAGAGATGTTAAGAAAAAGAAGAGAGAATTTAGTAGGAAACTGAGAGAAAATTATGAAGGTAGTATAGTCTTGAACTAGGGAATTAATAAAAAAGGAAGAAGGTGAAGGTGAAGGTGCAGAGCAGACATGCATGTAAAACTAAAAGTGAAAAAAACTTGAAAGTAAAAGATAAAAAAATCCACTAATCACTGGCTAACTTCATAACTCCCTATATACTCACATTTCTAACAACAAATGTAACTTCAAAACCCAACTTCTCATTTTGGAGATGATTCCCGAGTTCCTAAACAAAACCATCCTAATTCTATTTTAACCGAAGATAAACATCTCAGTAAGGGGGTGTTTGGAAACAAGATATTTCAAACAAGATATTTCAAGAGATTTTGTTATATTATTTACCAGTTTAGAATATAATCTATTCGCCAAAAAAGGTGTTTGGACAATTTAGAAAGTATCTTACATTATATCACTTTCCTCTAAAAACCTTCATATGACGTTATTGAAGGATATGCCGTATAAAATAGTCTTTTTGTTACAAAATCTTTCCTATATACGAAAGAGTTCATGGGAAACCATTAATTATAGTGACCCACTATAAGTTTTAACATCAATGAATCTTGAGGGAGTGCAACTATGACTCCCAATATTAGATTGGCTTCACAATGGTTACAAATTTAATGTGGGGCCTTTTAACCATATCACAATTACATAGCCCTTGTTAATTGTCAATATTAGGTAGGTCTTACTAATATCACACTAGAGAGCCTTCATAGTGATTACCAGCATTAGGTGGGTCCCATATTACTAAAATTGGTTGTTCTTATTAATTACCAAGATTGAATTGTGTGATTGCAATTATCCGTTTGTCATCATTAAATGGGTCCCACCATTTGATAGCTCCCCTTGTGTTAATATGACTACCAATATCAAATGGGCCCCGCAATGGTTTCTCATAGATGGATTCATCAATGATGTCCGACATTAGATAATGTTTTACCAAAAAAAAAAAAACTAGATAGGCCCATTTGTGATAATCACCATTACATATATTACACTATGGCCGTCAACATTTGGTGGACCTACGTTAATTAAACAATATTGCTCGGATCTCAAGGTTTTAACATTTAATCCTATGATTTTTTAACAATAGTGGGTCCTACCATGATTATTAACGCATGTGATTACTATTTAGTGGGTCCTGCATTGGGTCAATTGATTACTTTCATTCCATTCTTATTCGGTATATTATCTTGTGAGTTTTTTTATAAATTGCCAAACACTAAAAAGGTATATTGAAATTTGTGAAAATTGCCAAACACTAGAAGTGACACAATATAATAATATGACACTATTTTGTTTTATGATCATGAAATCTTGCAATATTTAAACTTGTTGATATTACATTATGCATTTATCGAAACACCCCCTAAGATTTTTATCCAAATAGAAATTGCTTTCTAAATATACTCCCGAGAAGCTCTAAGGTGAACTTAGGGAATTTCATGAAAAAGATGAATTAATTTTTTTGGTCATATTACTAAACATTGTTTGTATTTTGGTTATAACATGCTGGATTCCTTGTCTGAATTACGCGCTCTTAACCTTTTGAGTGAAATGGCTTGTGTTATTCTTACTGTTTCATTTTTAAGAGTGACATTGGTGAATTCACAATGCAGGACCGACCCATACCCATGGGTCGACCAGGCCGAAATGGGCCATGATGATCTTTCCTTTAGGGTCTATTATTAAGTTATTGTCATATATTGGGTCTATTTGCAATTTGGAAATATTTATTTGGGTGTTTGTTTTAATCTTAGGAATATTTTTGTCTCTATTTAAAGCATTGTAAAGCCTCCTGGCTTCATTAGATGATGATTAATGAAAAAGATCAGTTTTCTCCTTATGTCATCTCTCCTGCGATGGGAATGGTGTAAATCCATGGGAGTGAAGCCCCTATCCTCTTAATCTTATCCCTACCATCTCTTCCCTTACCCATCCCACATCTCTCTTACCGCTCCGCATCACTTCGTTACACAATATTAATTCTAGGGCGGTTTCAGAGATATATAATGAACACTTACATATACAAAATGAAAGATGTGAGGAAAACGATAAAAATTACATCCGAGGACCGATATCCATCATATGCCCATCCGCATCTTTTTTTGTTTAATGTTGGCATTCTAATGTTAACTCTATCTTGAATGATGAAAATGCCGTCGTATTTGCACCAAGCACCCACTACAACTGAGGCTAATGGATCCTGTTGGTAGGCAAATCTGTGACCCAATGCTTCACCTTGCTACCTGAGTAAGGCGTTGATCCATCCTCTCTAAAGGTTGTCTCTATCAAGGAAATGCACAAGCCATTGGAAAGAGATGACGTAGCACTCCTTGCTGCTCTCTCCAACATCTTTTCCTGGTGGCTATTCGTTGTCATGAAAGGTATGTTTGTGTTGCTCCTTAAACATATTGTGAGTGATGCCACAATAAGCACATAGAGAGATCCATCCTAGCAATGCTCGAGTCCAACTGCCATTTTGGCCATGTCAATGTATTAGCCTATTAGGTATCAGCCTCACTCTAAACATGAAAAATACATACTCCTGTTGCCCTTCAGAAGATTAAGAATATATATAGTGTTTGAACACACTTCAATGCTTTGAAAATGTAGTTATAATTGAGGACTGGATGTTGGAATCAAGAACTACCGAAGAAAATCTTTGAGAAAACCAAACTGGTCTGAAGGTCGGGAAAAAAATCCTTTATTTGTGACTGTATCTTTTGTGTTTATAAATTCTCTATACTCAAATGACTGCAAAATTGAATATGATATGCTGGAGGTAACTGCAAAGATGATTTACACTTCCCAATGTGACATTACAAGTCCTCACTTGGATAGACGTCTATCCATATCTCATGAACTATTGCACCATATATGATGAACTATTATATTCAGGTTTTATGTATAGATGCGTTTTGCTCCTGTGCGTGAGACAACCTGTGGACCCCACGTGATCAATTCGAGCCTGTCATCCTAAATCCTCATCATCTGTTACGGGTCCCATGGTTTGCACTGATTTGAATGGATTGGACCGTTGGATTGGAATAAAATAAAATGGGGTGTTTTAACATTGTTTAATTTGAGGGCCATAGATCATGGGGTTATAATGAAGGGATGACTTGAGATGAGATTTTTTTTGTATGGGGTGGTCCCATCTGGATCTTTTGATCCCCATTTGTGGGGCCCTAGGTGGGCCCACAGGATTTCGCATAGTTTTTTGTGCGAGACATCCGCATAAGAGCGGGTATATGTGAGATTTGCTTAGGTGCAGATGCTTTGCACCGTGTGAGATGTGGGCCCCTTTGTGATCCAAAAAACAATGCCTTCTAAAACTGTTAACTTTTGAGGGCCATAGATCAAGGGGCTAAGATGATTGAATGTCTTTTGATCCCCCACCTCCCCCATGATTGGTGGGGCCCCAGGTGGGCCCACTGGTAGCCCGCATGTTATTCTTTGTGAGACATTTGCACAATAGCATGATCCTATGGATGATATGATGCGTAGGTAGTCCACTTGATCACCCATCCAAGTGGACCACACACATTCAACCCCCCCTGATAGTCATTGGATCCTGGGTTTTTGCGCCGATCCAAATGGATCGATTGACACGTTTTTTTAATATAAAAAACCATTAAACTTGTGGGCCATGGAACAAGTGTTAAGGATCATATGATGGCCTGAAATCTTATACAAAGATAAGTCATCAAGATCTTTCCATACCCCCTTCCCACCCCAAGTGGGCCCCACATTGTGCCGTGTGCCTGGGTGCAGGGCACTATCAAATTTGCGCAAGGGATCACCCTCATATAAATATATATATATATTGTGGAAATATTCTGGTGCATCTGGTTCACATGGGTTCTCACTGTGTGAAGCACGTGGTGGACCCCACTATCACCAATCCAAACCAATCACCAAACAAGGAAGCCCCCCCTAGGGTCACCGATCGTGAGGGTTTGGCACCCATTCGAATGTGCTGGACCGTGGATCGACGGTCAAATTTTTTTATATGAAGCCATTAAACTTGTGGGCCACGGATGAAGTGGTTAGTGATGCAAAACATACATGCAGTCTGCATGTGGGGCCCAAAACAATTTAGGAACATTTTTTTTTCTTATTTTATTTTCCTAATTAGTTGGCATTACTTTCTTATTTTGTTAATGAACTGTAATTAGGATAGTTTATAATTTTGCTTACTTTCTTAGTTGATTAGGAATCTTACCCCTTTAAGTTTTCCTTCCTTATTTATATTCACCGTAGAGAATGGACTTGTAGAGAGTTGAAGATTACTAGTATTTTGTGGGATTTTCGTTCCCTTGTGTCAATCTTTGCAGAGACCTTTATTGTGCTTCAGAACTTTTCACGCAAATCCTAACACTACGGTAAGTACTATGTTAGTTATAGGGACAAGGGAGCGGCTTCAAACTTTAGATCTGGGGTGGTCCCGCTTGGATCTTTCCATCCCCTCAGTCCCATCCCTAGACTGGACCCATAACTGGTTCACACGGAGGGTTCACACCAGAATACGCCCAAACATATACACACATACATACATGTATGTATAGATGCAAATATTATTGTGCATCAACCTTATGCAGTCTTACCGTGCGTGGTAGCATGTGGGCCCACATATGCATTGATTTGAACGGACTGTCTGAACTACCTCCTACCTATTTCACTGGATCCCATGGGTTTGCACTGGGGGCGGAATCAGAAAATTTTCCTTAGAGGGGCCTTTTTGGTTTTCTTAATGGAACAGAAATAGAATTAATAATGGAAGAATATCAGTACAACTAAATAAGACATTGATGGCCCTAAACATGCCCACCCCGTCTGATAAACAGGCTAGAACTTTTATGGCATATACCTGAGGAACAACTTCAGGAAAGCATAATATATTTATTGTAGTGGTTTACCTAATGCATAAGGATCAAAATTGCGGTTGTGGCAGCCATAGTGGCCGGTGGTCAAAACGGTACATAGTGGGCGATGAGTAGCGGTTGCGGCAATACGTAACGGTATAACAGTGTGAATTTTTTAAGTGGTCTAATAAACTCTAATCTTGTGTAGCAACCAATCATATATTGTTTTAGTGATTTGGAACCATAGAAGGGTAGGGACAATTTTTGGAAAGGCTATTGAGGAGAAATAGGAAAAATGATGTTTTAAATTAAAATTGTATAGCTCTACTAGGTTTTAGACCATAGTGTCGCTATTTATAAAATAGAGTAGGAGCCTCAACTGCTACCGCCGAGAGCTAGTTTGAACCAACTATCATTGCTGGTCCCTAGATGTGAAAAGAAGAAACTACATAACTTTTTGAAACAAATGCTGGCTCCTAGATGTAAAAAGAAGAAAACATGTATATAATCTGATATGTAACGCCCTGAACCTGAAGCTCATCAGATTCCGGAACATTACTTTAAGTACGTCAAGATCACCACATAAATCAAATTATTACAAAGAATTGAGCAATTCCTCTAATTTATTTAAAAAGATAAATTAAAACAGACGAGAAGTGATAACAAGTCCAAAAACAAATAATTCCTAACTGATAAAGACACCAAGTTCATCATTATTGAAAAGAGTAATCCATCTCTAAAATTCTAAATCTCAATTTCAATATGATTGTGACGCTCTCTCATCAGCCGTGCAAATTGAAATCCAATGGCTGATCCTCATCGTTGCCAAGCCTCCAAGTGGTTTGCCCCACTTAAGGCACCTCTAATTTTTTTTTTTAACATGATAAAAAAAATGTCATTAGTTTGCATTTTACATAACATGTTATAGAGAGAGCCTTGGTACCTTATGAAGCTTATTTGTCTTTAACTTCCATCAGCCAAATGCTTCAAATTTGACTATTTCGATGCCTGTATCCCCAGATAAACTTCTTGAAGGGTTAAAATAGAGTCAGACTCCATGCTTGCTAAGAATTAATTATGTAGATGTTTGAATTTATTTCCTTTGTAATGCCTTCCACAGGGATTTAACTCTTCCATCCCTATTAAGAATTGATTATGTAGTTTTTTTGCATGGTCGTCCTCAATGGATGGATTCCAGTGCTCACTTGATTATCTTTCTTGCCACAGATAGAGTCTTTATCAGTTACCTTCCACGGTCACGACCTCATAGTAGATTCTGAACTCGAGCTGAACTATGGAAGGTGTGGTTTCTGTTCTTTCTTTCTTTTATTTCATTTTTTCGTACTATGATATAATATATATATATATTTTTGATAACGGTAAATTTATTGCTCCAAAGGAGAAGAACAAGGAACAAACCCAAAACAAAGGACAATAACAAAAAGCCCGGCCCCACCAAAAAAAAAAAAAAAAAAAAAAAGCTAAACATAAAAAAGAATATAAGTACGAAAAATTCCCTCTTTTGTAAGAGCATCCGTCATGACATTTTTTTTTTTTGAATGGTTACTTTCATCAAAAAGAGCAGAAAGTACAAGAGAAAAGTACTGAAAGAACAAGAAAACAAAACAGGAAGAGCAAAAAACCCTAAAATAAATATGATGAAAAGTAACACCGAGATATCTTGCACCTCCTTCACCCAAATCCAGCTATCTTTAGGGAGTAGAGGCTTCCCCAGAACCCCATTGAATGGCCGAGCAAGAATCCCCTTTAATAATAGCATTGATGCTTTTCAAAGATAACAAGTCATGACAGCCAATCATAAGAGCATAAACTTCTGATTCATTAGCACTCACAGAGTCCACATGCCCCCAGAAGTTTCTTAACACATGACCATTCCAGTCCGTGATGATGCCTCCAATACCTCCCTTAGAGAAGAGTGAAGAAAACTACCATCAAAACTTAACTTTAAAACAACATTAGGAGGGCTTGTCCAGAGAGTTCTATGAACAGATTTAACGTGATGGCCCCCTTGGACAAAAACTGACCAAGATCTATTAAGATCTTCCAGAGAAACTCCAAAAAATTCCCTCCTCTTAACCATCCATTCCGAGACAGGCCAAACAATTGATTCAACCACCTGTTTCAACTTATTTAAAATTATCGCAAAAAGCTTTATCGTTTATTTCCAACCAAAGCTTCCAGAGGATACCATACAGAGCTGCTATCCATAAAATCCTTCCATGAAAGAACTTGCATCCAAACCGCACTGAATGAAAAGATCTTCAATTGTCCTTGGCATTACCCAATTCATATCATACATATTAATGCTAGCAGACCAACAACCTTGAGCAGAAGGACACTGAATCAACAAAGGATGCACCGTTTCCTCATCATTCAAACACAAAGGACAATCATTAACAATAATATGGTTCCTTTTTCTCAACCGGTCGATAGTAAGGATTTTATGATTTCTAGCAATCCAACAAAAAACAAGAAACCCTTGGCGGAATTGATCTAATCCAAAAGTTATTCCAACCTCCCACCCTTTCATTATTGTCTTACTTTGAAATGATATCTCCAGTGAGTTATGTGAACATTTGATTCAATTATATATGCATTACCTTCTTTATCTTTCTTCAGGCGCTATGGCTTGCTTGGTTTAAATGGCTGTGGGAAGTCTACACTCCTATCTGCAATAGGATGCAGAGAGCTTCCTATTCCTGATCACATGGATATCTATCATCTCACCAGAGAAATTGAAGCTTCTGACATGTCTGCACTTGAGGCTGTCATAAGCTGTGACGAGGAGAGGCTGAAATTGGAGAAGGAAGCTGAAGCCTTGGGTGGAGAGGTGTGTTGATACTCTCTACAGTTCTAGTATCTTAATGCTAAGGCATTACAAAATATAAACTAATATTTTTAGTCTCAAATTCTCTGTTTGTTCTTAGGATGGTGGTGGTGGAGAGGCACTGGAACGAATTTATGAGCGCTTGGAGGCCTTGGATGCATCAACTGCTGAGAAGCGTGCTGCTGAGATTTTGTTTGGTCTGGGCTTCAACAAGAAAATGCAGGCAAAGAAAACTTGTGATTTCTCTGGTGGGTGGCGTATGAGGATTGCATTAGCACGGGCCCTATTCATGAACCCTACGATCCTTTTACTTGATGAACCTACTAACCATCTGGGTAAGGTCCAAATGCCACAATATGACATGGTGTTACATTTATTTGCTCAATTCTAACCAGTTATTGGGCTTTTGGTAATTTGTCTTTAATAATCTTTATTCCTTGCCTATTCGGTTTAGATTTTTCTAAGCAAGTTAATTAGTGTATCTTTTATTCAGAGATGTCCTTGAACTGAAATGTGATTCAATGACTTTGACAGCTGTAGACCTGAAGGTTCTCATTAACCGTTCTCCAGTGACCATTTCAAAAAAAAAAAAAAAAAAAAAAAAAAAAGGTTTCCTGTTCTGCAGTGCCATTCTGTTGTTAATGCTAATGGAGGCACCACTACCTTACTAAATAATGCTATAGTGTATCTCAATTCACTTCATTTAACCATAAATGGTTCACTTTAATCAAATCATGTAAAGAGCAAGCCTAAAAAAATTGATATAAGGAATAACAGGTTTGTATTTTGACTGACCTAGATAATTCCCTTTCATTCTTTAAAGAAGAACGTTGTCTTCTATAGAGAGGAACATTTTACCTGTTTACCTATTGGGCAGCATATAAATATTTTAGAGGGGTACACTAATTGCTACGGTTTTTTTTTCTTTTTTGTGCCACTGTTTGCTTCATTCAACAGATTTGGAAGCATGTGTCTGGTTGGAGGAGATGTTGAAGAAGTTTGAACGCATTCTTGTGGTGGTGTCACATTCTCAGGACTTCCTCAATGGGGTCTGTACTAACATCATTCATATGCAGAGCAAGAAACTAAAATTTTACACTGGAAACTATGACCAGTATGTGCAGACTAGAGCAGACCTAGAAGAGAACCAGATGAAACAGTACAAATGGGAACAGGAGCAGATATCATCCATGAAAGAGTACATTGCTCGGTTTGGGCATGGCTCTGCAAAGTTGGCCCGCCAGGCACAGAGCAAGGAGAAAACATTGGCAAAGATGGAACGGGGTGGGCTCACAGAGAAGGTGGTGAGGGATAGGGTGTTGGTCTTTCGATTCACTGATGTAGGTAAGCTTCCGCCACCGGTACTTCAGTTTGTGGAAGTTACCTTCGGCTACACACCTGACAATCTCATTTACAAGAATCTCGACTTTGGGGTGGACTTGGACTCAAGGATAGCATTGGTGGGGCCCAATGGTGCTGGGAAAAGTACTTTGCTGAAGCTGATGACTGGAGAACTGGCGCCTCTGGATGGCATGGTTCGGCGTCACAACCATTTGAGGATTGCCCAGTTCCACCAACACCTGGCCGAGAAGCTTGATTTGGAGATGCCAGCACTCCAATTCATGATGAGGGAATATCCTGGGAATGAGGAGGAGAAGATGAGGGCAGCAATTGGAAAATTTGGACTGACGGGCAAGGCTCAGGTGATGCCGATGCAGAACCTGTCAGATGGCCAGAGGAGCAGGGTGATCTTTGCCTGGTTGGCATGGAGGCAGCCACATTTGCTGCTGCTTGATGAACCGACCAACCATCTTGACATTGAGACTATTGACTCAGTGGCAGAGGCGCTAAATGAGTGGGATGGAGGATTGGTTCTAGTTAGTCATGACTTTAGGCTCATCAACCAGGTGGCCAAGGAGATATGGGTGTGTGAGAATCAGGCAGTGACCCGATGGGAGGGTGATATCATGGACTTCAAGCGGCATCTGAAGAGTAAGGCCGGATTATCGGATTAAGGCAATAATACTTCAAGCACGCATCTGAAGGAGGAGGCCTGATTATCTGGTTTTTAGGTAATGAGTATTACATTTGTGTATCAATTTCTTAGTCATTACTACATATATCTGTAACTGCTGGAGGTGAAAAACCGTATTATTTTCAGACCAAGAACTATTTGTTAAAATATTACTAAGCTGCTACTGTTGGGGGAGTTGAGATCTCATTCAATACATGTTTTAGAGAATATTTATAGTAGTAAGACATTTTCTTTAAGTGCATCATTTCTGACTCTTATTAATATCTGGATTAGTAAGACATTTTCTTTATGTGCATCAATTCTGTCAGTTATTAATATTTATTGTTATCAGGGTTGAGTCTGTTTACATCCTACTATTTCATTGGTAGCCAATATTATTTTGGTAGTAGTAGCAGCAGGTACTTGGAAAAAGAAGTCTCTAGACGGAGTCAATCACACGTTCTAGAAAACTAGAATCTCTCTCTCTCTCTCTCTCTCTATCTCTCTCTCTCTCACACACACACACTGCAGCTAATTGGACTAGGCATATGGCCATCCCAATGATTGGTCCCCCTTGATTTGGTCAGAGACCCTTTTTAACTCGAAGAAGTTGAGCCTCTCACTCAAGAGATGCTAGCTTCATGTGGGGCGAACATGGATGCATGCCAATCATGGAGGGTCAAATCCATCCATACGGGACCCATTTTTAATATTATTTATTCTTACATCTCACCCTAGGATATGATAGGTGAATAATTTACGTGCAGAAGAATGCTCTTCACAACCTGTATTGAACGCCACCTTTACTCAGTGGAGTTGATCTAGCCATGATTTAATCTACGGTTGATATCGATATCGCCTTCTACCTGATTGACTTCTAGGCCTACTACTCGTCATGAAGCAGGTTTTATCTAAAGAAGTGTGGCTTTCATTGGCGGGCTCGTAGTATCGACTTGCTCAAACTTGTTACACAAATGACAGGGTCAGGCACTTGCTATTTAGTGTGAGATGTAGCTCAGTTGTGTTGGAGTACACCTTTATAGGCCTAACTTGTGAGTATAGAAGCATAGGTTTTTATTGACTTCCATTCCAACCATTAAAGGGTGGAAAAAGCGATACAAAGTTTTAAACTTAAAAACCAACAGTCAATATATAAGTCCAGATGAGTGTTTAATTAAGTATGTTCTAATTCATTGGTGGTTATGGGTGTTAGGATTGAGGTGCGTTCATAGATGGGACCCAAATGGGTTTTCATTTCCCTTTTGTCTGGAGGGGGAATTCATTTGGGTTTTCATTTCCCCAGCCTTTTGTCTAGAGGGGGAATTCGAACTATACCATCATCTACTTCACCAGCCGAGCTACAAGAGACCCTTCCTATCATCTACTTATGTTCAAAGCATGAGAAGTGTTGGTCAGGAAGAGATACTGTTTAGGTGTGGACTCATACCCAGACAGTCCTTTTCCACATCCCATCGGCCCCCTTACCAACTGTAACCCACTAAACCGTGGCCACTCTCTTCCACCCAGACAGTCCTTTTCCACGTCCCATCGGCCCCCTTCCCAATTGTAACCCACTAAACCGTGGCCACTCTTCCATGGGAGATCTCTTTTCCTAATATAACTATGATAGAGAATGCTGATATGGAAGAATGTTTTAGAATATTATCATTCCTGTTATGATTATTGTGATGGGGCAGACATTTTCTCATTATTATGATTAGATTAGATTGATTCATAAGGTTAAGTTTCCTTATTTATTTGGCTTGTACTCCTTTTTTCTTTTTTTGTGCTTGATATTTGATTGTAGACTCTATATATAGGACTTCAGGACTTGGAAGGAGATAAGAGTACTCTAAAAGTCTTTCAATCTATATTATCCCATAGGAACAAGAGACCATGGGGTCCCAACTGGTCCATCCTATCCTATATAATCAATGAGAAACCACTCAAATCCACTGCCCCACAAATTATAGAACTCACCTTAATTTCACATTCAGTCTTAACTAAATTCAAAATTTCCAACCATCCAACCTTAATCTAACGGTAGGATCAGCAATTTTGAGACTTGAAAAAAGTCTTTCCTCTTAAGCCCAAATGGACATTACTTTTTTTTTTATTTATTTATTTCTTTTGTATAGAGGTGGTTCATGTGTTTGAGTCCTTTCGAACTCAGCCCTATGTTGGTTTGTATTGATGATGATAGGTGGGGCCCATTGAATGTAATAGAAATCGGTTTTGACAAAATGAATTTAGATGGAAACAACGATCATCTTTCACTCATTCTTTCTCTCTAGTTTATTTATGGCAAAGGAGGGTAAATTTTAAGCTAACGGTCTGGTCAAAAACGGTTATTTGCTAGAAGAATCAAAGGCCACAGCAGTTTTGGGCCTTGGCACCACCAATATTTTGCAATTCCTATTAATAAGATTGTTTATTTATAGATGAAAGAAGAGGTAAGTAAACCTCTGCAAAACCAAAAGGCCCAAAGCAATGGAAAACAACACCCAGAGAAAGCCTCATGCACTCCTCGTTTCCTACCCACTCCAAGGCCATGTAATACCATCCATCAACCTAGCCATGGCCATTGCAGCCAAGGGCTTCACCATCACCTATGTCAACACCCAATCCATCCACCACCAAACAGCCAAGGCCCAACCGGGGGTCGGCGACGACATCTTTGTTGGCGCCCGGGAGTCAGGCTTTGACATCCATTATGAGGTTATCAGTGATGGTCTCCCGGTGGGGTTCGACCGGTCGCTGAACCACGACCAATTCATGGCCTCCCTCCTCCATGTTCTTTCTGCTCATGTGGAGGAACTCGTCGTAAAGATGATCCAATCTGACCATCCTATCTCCTGCATCATCGCCGACACCTTCTTTGTATGGCCGTCTGCGATAGCGAAGAAATATGGGCTCATATATGTCTCATTTTGGACTGAGCCCGCACTGGTGTTCACGGTCTACTACCATTTGGACCTTTTGAGGAAGCATGGTCATTTTGGGACTTATGGTATGAGGACATTTTTTTCTTGCCAGTGGGGGAGAAGAAGATAGTTTTTTTTTTTTTTTTTTTTTTTTTTTTTTTATTGTTTTAAGTTGAATCAGTTTTTATTAATTTGGTCATGGTGTTGTCAAAATATAGGGCCTTTTTGAGATTGTGTGAAAACATAATGGCCTTTTGGTAAACTTCTGGTAAAAAAATCTGAACAATTTTTGCTGAAAACATATTCAGATGGAGGTGCGAGATATGTAGTTTCCCTCAGTGCCAAAAGAAATGCATTTCATTGCAGAAACTCATTGCTGTACCAATCAATAAATATCAAAATTATGAAAGGCAATGCTCTAAAAACTGGGTGAACCTTTAAATCAACGAAGGCTAAGGTTTAATTGAACCTGGTCCAATCGATGGTTCATTGCAGTAGAACTATGCCATCAACATGACATTATAGTTATATTGTAAGGAATTGAAACCCAGCTGGTTTGAACAGTTGACTATTCATGAGTTAAACCACACAGTTCACTCGGTTCAAATGAGTTCCGAGCAATTTTGTTGAGCCAAACAACAACATATAGAAGTTTTTGATTCATTCAACTGCCTGTTCGAGTTTGCATTTTGTACATTGTCAGGAACTAAACTGTTTAGCTTCATATTTCAAAGGAAATAAAAATCATTATGAAATAATAAAAAAAAAAACTGCGAAAAGCGTTCATGGACAAACATGGCCTAAATGTTTTATGGTTGATCTCTCACCATGCAACTTTTTAATATAAAATCTGATCACATATCAAGTTTGCTCTCACACCATGCATCCTAAAATCCTGTTTACAACCAATTTTATTTGTTTTGGATAGACAATCGCGAAGACACAATCAACTATATTCCAGGAGTTCCCACAATTGAACCTACAGACCTCCCCTCATACCTTCAAGAGAATGACACATCAACTGTATGTCACCAGATCATTTTCAAGGCATTTGGAGATGCTAAGGGGGCAGACTATGTCCTATGCAACACAGTTCAGGAGCTTGAATCTGAAACCATCTCAGCCTTGCAGGTTAACAAGCCTTTCTATCCGATCGGACCGATCTTTTCATCATCGGGTTTTTCCAAAAGAATTGTGGCGGCGAGCTTGTGGTCCGAGTCCAATTGTGCTGAATGGCTTGACGCCAAGCCCCCTGGTTCAGTCTTATACGTTTCATTTGGTAGCTATGCACATGTAAGTAAGAGGGACTTGGCAGAAATAGCAATGGGGGTGCTACATAGTGAAGTGAACTTCATTTGGGTTCTCAGGCCCGATATCGTCAGCTCCGATGAGAAAGAGCCGTTGCCGAGCGAGTTCTGGGAAGAGTGTGAAAAGAAAGGTAAGGTGGTACCTTGGTGCCAACAGAATGCAGTGCTCTCCCATCCCTCTGTGGGGGGATTCTTGACTCATTGTGGTTGGAACTCAATTATGGAAAGTGTGTGGTGTGGCATTCCTCTGTTGTGTTTTCCACTATTAACTGATCAATTCACTAATCGCAAATTAGTTGTCGATGATTTGAAGATTGGACTTAATCTGATTGGACAAAGGAGAATGGTCACGAGGGAGGAGGTCTCGATTAAAATTAAAGATTTGATGTCGGGAAAATTAAGCGATGATCTGAGGAAGGAGGTAAAGCAAGTAAAGTATGCATGCCAGAATGCGTTGAATGCAGATGGATCTTCGCAGAGAAATCTTGATCTGTTCATCAATGATGTAAAGAACAGGGTCCAGAGTAGGCAACATTGATTTTTTATGCAATCTTGATCTTAATCAAAAGTCACTGCACAACCAATTAGGCAAAAGGATACCAATTTGTAAAGTAGTGATTAGGTTCCCATGTAATTTTTTTTTTCTCTGTGTCTTTTGGAAGATTAGATCAGTTGGCCGGAGGGGTCGAACTCCGCTAAGGCGAGCGCTGCTCGAACCTTGGTCTTCCCTGTGGGTGCCGGATGTGTTTCTTTTCATTGTTTCATTTTGTATATAGAGAATATTTGAATAGATACATCTATGAAATTGATCATTTTAGATGGTAATTCATGCATTTTCCCATGTTGTTCTAGTGTGAGACTAACTGCCTGGTTGTTTGCATGGAATTGAGTTTCAAGACATTTTATGTTAAAATGGCTCCAACTAAGGAATTAAAGAGGCCAGGGGTAGAGGCTATAAGGTGGAGAACCCCAACCTTTTTAGAATTTGATTTACCAGGGAGATGATTGGGTATGCATTTTCCATCAAATGGGCAGCTATTTAATGGCCATTTGTGGATCTTTTTCTTTGTTTTTTATAGGTTAATTCTAGCCATTTGATGGGAATACACTTCTTAGAAATATTAGGAAATCAGTTACATTCATTTTGTGTTTTGGGGCATATATTGAATACATACATCTATTAGATTGACCAGTGAGATGGTAATTCATGCATTTGTCCTTGTTTTGTTGTTTAAAGACTAGAAGCATAGTATAAGAAGGCCCAGTTTATCCATGTAAAGTCATGGGTTTGAATCTATATTTTAAAGGAAAATTTACATTATTCTAATATTTATAGACAACCATTTCTTTCCTGGGGTTTGAATAAAACCAAAAATACTACACCCAGCCACCTTGACTATCAATAAGATATATGATCTGAGGAAACAATGATCTCATATATCCTTGATTGGGACCATTCTTTTGAGTCCTCAAAAGTCTTGATATAATCCTCGAAAGCCAGAATGCTTGGAAGTTCTATACCAAGTCTTGAACCTAATAAAGTTTTATTCATTCTTCAAAGTGGATTAAATATTAAACTCTAATATCAAAGCCTGAAAACCATACCATCAACTCGTTTGCCTTTTACACATGGGATATGAAAATGGGATTTACATAGATAAAATTTACATATGTGAAACATATTATATACCTTATTTGTTTGGAATAGTCATTTTCACATGAATAAATGATATAGGATGGAAAGAAAGCAAGAAAGGAGCTATAGTAATTTTTATACAATTTAGTGGGCTCTAGAGGCCCTAATATACCTTATTTGTTTGGAACAATCATTTTCACATGACTAAATGATATAGGATGGAAAGAAAGCAAGAAAGGAGCTATAGTAATTTTTATACAATTTAGTGGGCTCTAAGGCCCTAAACTTTTTTATTTTATGGGATTTAACAGAAAAAAAAACCCAGATTAGGTGACCACCATACTGAAAAGGTAATTTTAAGTGCCCTTGCACCAAATCAGTCATTTTGCGTGAAAACATATTTTTTTTAACATTCTCTACTAGGGTCCTATCGACCTTCATTTACAATGTTAATGGTCGATTGAGACCTGCGGTCCATTATAACCTTCATAGAACTCCCATTTACTTTGTTTGTAGGGTCTTAATCGACCTTTATTTGTAATGTTAAGGGTCTCTATCGACCCTGTGGTGTACGCTTATAAATGCACAAAACTCATCACTCATTCCCTGTTCTAAAAAACGACTATGCTCGACTTGCTTCTCCTCTGTAGGATATTCCCACCTCTTGAAGACCATTAAAGCCACATGCTGTTGTTTGGTGAAGAACATTAAAGTGCATATGCTGTTGTTTGGGGCAGACCAATGGAAATGTAGAGTATGTACTTGGCCATAAAACATGATTTTTTACTTTTCAGAAATCCTTTTCATAATTCCTAGTTCTGTGTCACTATGGCCCAATGGAGGACCGCTGGGGACCACTGTGAATTCGCGTGGCAGCTAATGTGGAGTCGCAGTCAATGTTGAGGAAGAAGAAGGAAGCAAACAAGAGAGAAAATCGAGCTTCTAAGCCCTAAAATGTATGAACGGGTCGCGCATGGTCGCTAGAGACCCTTAACATTCAAAAAAAAAGTTCGAGAGAAACCCTAGTAGAGAATGTTAAAAAAAATATGTTTTCGGGTAAAATGACTGATTTGGTGCAAAGGCACTTAAAATTACCTTTTTCGATATGGTGGTCACCTAATTTGTTTTTTCCGGTAAAATCCTCTTTATTTTACAAAGAGAAAATAGTAGGTCTCAAACATAATGGGTAGTTCATATCATGAATTAAGGGCCCACAAAAAAGGAAAAAAAAAAGAGAAAAAAAAAAAGAATGTAGTTATTTTTTAATTTTTCGCATATTTCTCAAAATCCATGAAGTTCTTAGGCATTAAAATTTCTGCAATGGGGTTTATCATATCTATGAGAATATTGAATAGTTTAGATCATAAACTGGGCACACAAAACTGTAGATAATTAGAAAGTGGGATTTAGATGTTTTCTTTTATTTCACATGTCTCTCAAAATTGGGAGGACCTAGATTATAAAACTTAATGTTTTGAGATTTACCATCTATATGTAGATCATGAATTGAGGGCTCACGAAAGTGAAAAAAGTAAAATATCTAACAATTGTGTTTTTTTTTTGGTATTTTTCTGAAAATCTATGAACAATCAAGATGTGAAACTAAACATCTTGATTCTATCAAAAAGAAAAAAAAAGAAACTAAATATCTTGGGGTTTATTGATTAGTTTAATAAAAGAATTTGAACAATTCCAATTATAAATTTGGGGTTCACAAGTTGCAAAAATACAGAAGGTGGTTGATGGTTCCATGACCTATTGTAGGAGGAATTAAATAAGGTGGGTGCTATAGCATATCCTCTTTGAGTGTGAAGTGTGCAAATAATTTTCACATCTTAAGAGGTCCAAAAGTCTTGACTTGAAAATGACCACATTTACACACAAAGATTTATGCATGTAATGTGCAAATGAGTCCTTACAAATGTGTCTATGCATAAATGTTATGCATGAATAACATTTACATAAGTAAAATAAGTGAAAAAAAAAATGAACCCTGAAGTCTTGAAGCCGTGCCTCACATATGAAACCTCCGAGCCTAGATGTGAATAGAACTTCAAGTTTAGATCTAATCTAAGCAATACCAAGGGTTCCCTTATTCTCCCGGTTCATATCTTTGGAAGATAGAGAGGCCATAGTTGACAGCAAAAGAAAATCTAAATTTGTTGAAGTCCTTGAAACTCTTTTATATCTAATGCAATGTCCAAATGAGCTACTTGGCTATTCCGGGCTATAGCTTAGCTGGTTAGAGATGTGTGCTAAAGAGGGTGTGAGATCAAGTTCTCCATGTAGTTAAAAGAAAAGTGAGCGATTTCTACTACAAGCATTCATATATAGGAGACTCCATGACTGAAACTCTTTGCCAACCTTAAATGCAGTGGGGCTATCCAATGATTGATCTCTGGGTATGCCATTCTTCCCACATTTGTGGGCTCTTTTTTCCACTTATATGGGCTCTCCGCCCACATGTGTGGGCTACCTTGGGTCCTAGACTCCCAACACCCTTGGTTGGTGTACCAAAAAAATTGCTACAAATTCTGATAGTCCAAAAGAATAGACTAAGATGGGTTCAGAGGCGATTCTTCAAGAAAATTCTTCTTCAGTCACTGCTCAAAGTTGACATTTGTGTTGGAATATTGGAAAAAACCCAAGAAATTCTATTGGGGTACACCTTATAATCCTTTTGGCTCATTTATGGACGCGCCTAAAACCACTTAAACATTGGGCCCCATCTAGAACCCGTTCGTTATGAGATATGGAAAAAATCATATATCTATGACATCAAAATGCGGAAAGGCAATTTTTTTTTGGCACTTTTATTTTACCTTTGATACATTCGTGTGACATGAGGATTCCATGATAGAGATAAAACCATTATTTGATGTGATATATTTATTTCATAAAGGAGAAAAAAAGAAGTGTATTTCCTCAATACAGGATTTCAGTTTCTCCTGTAAGGGACAGAAATGCAGAATCTCTCTCTCTCTCTCTTATTATCAGCATAGATACATATAATTCTTGCATAGCATTATTTTCCTCTGAAGCTGGCATAATAATTAGTATGGGTATCTTCTAATAGATACTTGTACAGGAAAAATATCTACATAAAGTATCTGGTTCGAAAACATAATCTTGCACTTTTTAGAGGATAGACACATTGGGATTTTTTGGGTTCTATCTCTCTCGACATTGTTAGAAATCATTTGACCGGACGGTTTTCATACCGACCTTTGCTACCTGAGCTAGCTATCCATTAATTGGTAGGAACGTGGAAATGCAAGTTGGGGGGAAAAAGTGCAAAGTTCAGTCGCTTTCCCAAGTTGTACTCCTTTCTAATCTCTTTCCAGTTTCCCCATCTTCTTCCCAGTCTCTTTCCAAGATCCTGTAGCTTCCCACTCGGACAAAAAATACAGAAGCTTTTTATAGGCATTGTCTCTTTCCCTAACCACTGCTGCCATATAAGTTATATAATCTTGCCATTTTCACATTAATTACCATAACCATCTCCAACAACTATATTATATTAATCCATCCATGGGTTGTAATTAAAGTCAAATATAAAAAAAAATTAATACAATTTTCTTGCAAGTCATGAGCCCATATATGCTAAGTGCAGCGTGGGAGTCTTTAGTGATCCCAACACCCTTCTCCAATTGCCACTGTGGGGGAGCGAACCCGCGGGCGCCGCCCGTGTTCTAGTAACAGCGGAGGCTAGCGGCCCTTCCACCCATGGGGTTGGTAGCCCTTGCCCACCCGTGCCCATAGGCGACCGGGGGGCCTACTAGGGCCTATTGTGGATTTATCCCCCCCTTCCGCAAGGGGAGGGGCCTTCCCAGCAGTCGAACCCGAGACCCCTTCTATAAGAGACTCTTTTGGACACTTCTGGTACCACTGGGCTACCGTTTTGTAGAGGAGCGAATCGCCGAGCACTGCCCGTGATCTGATATCAGCGGGGGCGTGGGGCCCGACCCCTGCGGGTTTAGCGAAGTGCCCCTACCCCGCCCGATCCGATATCGGTGGGGCCTACTAGGGCCAATTGTTTATTTGTTCCCCCCATCCGCATGGGGGGAGGCCTCCCCAAGAGTCGAACCCGAGACCTCTCACTTTAAGAGATAATCTGGGAGACTCCTGGTACCACTGAGCTACCGTTTTGTAGGGGAGATCCGTGGGACCGCCCCCCACAGGGGATAGGTGGGGCCCAGGGCCCCGGGCCTATTGTATACACTTCGGGAGTCGGGCTCCTTAATCATGCATTTGTCCCCCCCTTCCGCAAGGGGAGGGGCCTCCCCAGGAGTTGAACTCGAGACCTCTTCTATAAGAGACTCTTTGGGAGACTCCTGGTACCACTGGGTCCCGAAGTGTATACAATAGGCCCGGGGCCCTGGGCCCCGCCTATCCCCTGTGGGGGGCGGTCCCACGGATCTCCCCTACAAAACGGTAGCTCAGTGGTACCAGGAGTCTCCCAGATTATCTCTTAAAGTGAGAGGTCTCGGGTTCGACTCCTGGGGAGGCCCCTCCCCTTGCGGAAGGGCGAGATAAATAAACAATAGGCTCTAGTAGACCCCACCGATACCGGATCGGGCGCGGGTAAGGGCTACCAACCCCATGGGGGAAGGGCTCCACGCCCCCGCTGTTATCAGAACTCGGGCGGTGCTCGGCGGTTCGCTCCCCTATAGCCACTAGATCAATTTTAACATCTATTAGAACTATCACAGAAGTACACATCAAGAGACGTATCAAAATCCGTATTGAGAGAAGGTGGACATATCTAAGATTCCAGTTAGATGAAAACTACAACTATAAATTTATGTATATACCCTTTACCCACTTTTTGCCTTTGTTTGGTACGTAGTCTTTCTCATTCCACAGATGTTAAGTCTTTCTCATTCCACAGATGTCATGGCAAAATGGTTTTTGTTTTAGAAATGAGACCCAAAATTGTTTTTCAGCACTGATAGTTTGGCATTTGTGTTATGCATGCAGAGGCAAGAGGTTATTTCAAGGAGAGAACAGAGAACGGTGCGAAAGAGCAGTTTTAGAAATCCTGCTGAGTACAATAGTACAGTGTCTGTACCAGTCCATCCAGTGCAATAAATGACAACAGAACTTCTGACACAAAAACATCTCACAGCTGGTAAGCATTCTATCCTGTCCCTGTCCTTGTCCCAGCCTTATTCATACCCACATGACAGGATGGACCCCTTTCCACTCTTATCTCCAGGTAACAACAATTAATAACTCAGCCAAATGGTATACCTGCTGCATGCTTTGGGTGATGGGTTGTTGGGGCATGATCTGGACATTATTTAATTTATAAGGATTTATTTGTATTTTATTGGTTTAATCTAGACCTAAGGTTTAATCTGACTGGTGTGGGTGTCCGAGTAGTGAGAGAATTGTATTACGAGGGAAAGAAGCTAACATTGAGAGAGATTGGGAGAGACAATGAAGGCCTGTACTCTTTTGTTCTTCACGAGAAAGAGAGTTATTTTTTTTGTATGGTTCTCTTCAAAAATAGTGAAGCGGCTTGAATCTCCTGTGGAGGTATGGACGGTTTGACTTTGGTGGGGCCACCTTCATTTAACCAAATATCTTCATGGAACATACTTCTTTTTACAGGAGGTGGACATATTTTGCTCCCATCTGAGTAATACATGGCAATATTCCATCCAATTTGGTTTGTTCATGTAGTCCGCTCTGTTATTTGGACCACCAAGCCCACCTAAAACTAAGTTATTCTCCTCTCATGCACACTATCCCTCAGTGAATTGCCACACAGTCAAATTTGACACTCACCCAGGGCCCGGCTACCATTCACTGTTGGACTCAAATATAATAAAAATGATGCCTTTTAAAATCAATAAACTGGATTGAGGGCCATATATCAGTGGGTTAGGATGATGATTTGACATTCTGTGAAGACTGTTCTTGGTTGAGTAAATAAACTTCCTTTTCTGGGAAAAAAAGGTAGAGAAACCTCCATAATTCTTTGAGTGGTTTTATTAGTTGTCATATCAAAGCCCCTGTCCTAGGGCCGGATTTCTTCATAATTTATGCTCAGTAAGTGATTTCAACTGGGTTGTTCTAGTTTCTCCTTCATCATGTGAAAATTTTTATATCTACCTTAACACAGGTAGAGGTCCCAGTAACTTGATTTTTATTAATATCAATCCATAAGTGATTAAACTAATAATTAATCCTAATTCAACTAAAAGCAATCAAACCACAAAGAGAGAATGACGTATGATTTTTACATAGAAAACCTTGCTCGGGAAAAACCACGGGCCTTATCGTCTAGGCCAACAAACAACCAAACACTATATGAATTGAAAGTTACAAAGACACTTACAACCTTTTCCCAGTTGTTGACTCAACTTAATGACTGTGTGAACTTGTCGACTACTCGTCGTGCACCTTCACCGCGCTTGAACCAATCACCTTGAATGCCTCTTCAAGACGTCTCTATATCAGAGGAATAAAATGGAGTATGAAACCGAAGTTTTGAATTTTCAGCACACCAGATGATAGCCTTGGGGGAAGATGGATCGTTTAAGTTCTCTCTTGGAATTTTTCTTGTTGGAGAGGTGCTATTAAATAGAGAGATAAAGGCTTTATATAGGCCTTAATTCGTGCCTCAATACTTGTAGAGCAAGTAGGACTCAAAGAAGTAAGTTTGAAACAATTAGAAGACAGTTCCGGGCAAGTTTCCAATTTTACGCTCAGGTTCGCTCGAGCGAACTACTCTCTGTTTGCAGACGTTCAGCTCACACTTCTTGGGTCGAGCGAAGTAAACGGGCTGCCGAGCGATGATCGTTCTTTGAGGGGTTCGCTTGAGCGCTCATATGGTACGCTCGAGCGAACTACTTTTTGTCTTCAAATTCTCATTCCAAAACCTTGATGGCTCGAGCGATTTAGACGATGGGTCGAGCGGAGAAACCTTGTGAAGGGTTTGTGAAAGCGAATGGAGGTTCGCTCGAGCGACCTCTGTCAGAGTCCAGAATTTTTTTCAATTTTCTGGAAGAGATCTTGAGCAGTCATTTCCTAAATAAAATACAAGTTTAAAGAATCCCGGTTTTGCCCATTACCAAATGAATTAACCAACCTAAAATCCTTACACCATGTTATGTTTTCGATTTCTGTTGATTGATTGGGACATCTAAACACTGTTCCTTCAAGAGATGGTTTCTTCTCAGTTGGACCGACCTATAGGCTGGATTCTGGATAAGATTATGACAGGAATCTTCTACAGCCAATCAACAACAAGTAAAATATTTGGGATCATTTTAGGTTAAAATGCCTTCACTATCTAAAGTTTAAGGGCATGTTTGGTAATGAACCTGTGCAATTTTGAGAATTCCTCACAATCTAAGTTTTGAGGATTTTACATTGATATGGCTGCATATTGGTACATACAATTGCGAAAAATTGGTATTGATTAATAAAATCTACAAAACTATACGATTTTCAAATCATATGAGGAAGATTGGACTTGAAAATCCTGAAAAAAAAAAAAAAAAAAGGGATTTTCACTGCCCAAATCCTTGAAGACTTACAATTGGTAAATGTGGGTCTTTAGGTAAGGATTTGATTGCTGCTTGTTGAACATGACCTAAGTTGTAGGATTTTGGTATATCTCCAGGGATAGTCCGGATGTCCCGCTGCATGAAATGGTCAAGCTTTGTGGTTCATCTAAGATCGAACCATGAAGAATAATGGTTTGAAAAGTCATTTATATTTGCGCAAAATAAAAGTACCTGATCAAGGGAGGTCCTATTTTGAGAACCTGAAGTAACTCAAATTACAATCATTCATGTTGTCTGATGCACCCCAATTTTTGTGTAACCAACTGGGGGAGGAGAGGAGGGGTGGGTGAATACCAAATTTTTGCTAGTCATAATTATTTTAACTGTGTTGAAAATAAAAATATCTAATCAGGGGATGTGGGTGGTTGAATACCCAAATTTTTGCAGGTGATAATTATGGCAGAGAAAGCGGAAAGTGTGACCCACAGGATAGACCATTCCTTAGGTACAGCCAGATCGAAAAAGATTTCTGGCTGGGATATATCAACTTTTCACTGGTTGACAATTATGGCAGAATGCTAAGAGGAAAGTGACAGTGAGACCCCCGGATGAAATTCAAATTTTTAACAGGTCACAATTGCGAGAGATAGGAGGCAAGTCAGTCCCACTGGATAGACCATTGACCACACCATTTTTTCTTATCATTAGTTAAAGAGTGGTAGTGTAAATGTGAAGATTAGAATCCATAAAAAATTAATACGTGAGATTAAGGTACCTTGCCATTAAATTATATAAATGATTTGGCAAAGCCCAATTCAATGTAAGGGAGAGGCATCGAGAAACGCTTGAAAATATAGAACATGGGGACTTTCAATGGAGTTCAGAAAATCGAATGTGCTGCCCCGATGAATGTAAAATTCCTATGCAATTCATGTATAATAAATACCCAACAAATCCAAACTAGTAGCCATTTATTTAACGGGATCTAAAGATGTGATGAAAGCAAGGCGTTTCAGACGAGTGGTCAAATCACTCTATTGAGGTGTTTGTCCAATACCAACCATAAGCGACTTGGATTGACTATTGGTCCCACAAGCAGCTTGCACATCCAAGCTTCCCTCTCTCATTTGATCAAATAAGAAATGGAGTGAAACATCCCTTCACTTCTCTTCATACAAAAAGCCATGTAATTGATCTTGAAAAGGATGATGAGTAAAAATGTACCAATATTATTAGGTATTGAGCATGTTTATGTTCAGTTGTAGCATTTATAATGTTACTAAAAAGGACCATCCTAATGAAACTGAATAGATAATTAATTAATAATCAAGTGGGCTCCAGCGAATTATTATTTATAAAAAAAGTGGGGGGTAAAGGTTATAAGGTGGAGATGTAAATCATTTAGACAAGACTTTGATTTCTTACTATTTGAATTATTAAGGTAATGCTGAGTATTCATTTTCTATCTTACCTAATTTATTTTCCATTAAAGGTGAAATTCTTTAGCGGCCAATTTTGAATATTTGTTTCTTTGTTTTTAACTACTTATAGCAGAAATACAGTGATAGAATTCCTAGGAGTTCAATTGCATGAAATAAATAGGTCCCGCAGTCACGTTGCATTGCAATGCTTAGATGAATATATGAACACATTTCCACAAGAAACATAGATTTTGTTGAACAAGGACAGTTACATGCAAATGACATGGGTTACTCAAAGTCCCTACCATCATCACCACCCGTTTCCTCCTGCCATTGCTCACACAAGATTCTCTCGAGCTCGCTTGGTTGGCAAGGGATGGCGAGCGCGCCTTCATGTTCAAAACCATACTCCTCCGCAGCCTGGTCCAACAGTCTTTGGAACTGTGGATGGCTGAGATATCTCAACGCGACAACGAACCTCTTGGACTGGCCATCTTCAATAGCAAGCACTGCAAAATGGCCTTCCTTTACATCCTTAGGCACTTCAGCTTTTCGACCGAATTCGATGCCCCGGCGGCCATGGCCGTGGCTGAGAGAGGACGACAGTTTCTTGGATAAGTAGAGACTTCTTTGTAACTTCTCTACTACAAGCTTAAGAGTTAGAAGATTCCTCTTCCTCACATATGTTGTAGGCATGGCCATGTCTGGAGTTTGGCAATGATAAAACAAGGTGCTTTGGAATGGGTATGTTGGTGTGCTCTAGAATGGGTGTGTTGGTGTGGTTTATATGCTGAACTGATGGGCTGATGGGAAATAAAACATTGGGATAAAACGAGTATGGTATATTGATGCATGGAGACCAGGCCACATGTCAAAAGTTGCATGGCTTTAAATGTCACCTATGAAAGGTCGTTTTTGCAAAGTCACATTGGCCTCCTCCACAGGAACCTATGGTAAGACTTGAGAGAGAGAGAGAGAGAGAGAGAGAGAGAGAGGTGTGTTTTTTTTTTACCCCGGTAAAAGAAGGGTTGGTGATGTCTTAATGGTTCTATTCTAAAAGGAGCTTTCAGGGAAGCTCACTACCGATCAATTGAAACTCAATATTTTTTGTTTCTTTCTCGAGATGAAGTTTGTTTCTTTGTGGTTTTCATATTAATCACCCTAATAAAACACTATTGCTTAGCTTTGTCAGCCAATCCTGAGTCTAGGTTAAGGGTGGAATCCATAGATTCTCTGAGCCCACACCTATAAATTATTAGTAAGCCCCACCTATAAAACTGCATGCACGAGCTCAAAATCACGGGCATTACTTGCTCAATCATGAAGGAAAAATTTATTCCAATCAGCCACCTAAAACTTACTCCAATCAGAATTGTGACTTATGTCTTCTCTTAGCATAAATTTAGGTATTGATAATATGAGACTCTGCTATAGCCAAAAACTATAATAAGGGCATGTTTGCATAGTCCATTTAAAATTAGTTGTGTGGACTTTTGCTTTTTTGTGGAAAAAAGTTTTCTACCCTCATGGGAAATGCTTTTTTGTGCATCCATAAAAATTAGTTATTTTAGTGCTTTTCTTCAATAAAAAAATAGCCACAGCAAATGATATATGGAAAATTTCCTCCATGCGAAAGTGTCCATCTTTTGCCCAAATTATTTACAGAAACGTGGCCGCACGAACATGCCCTAAAGCTGAGAAGAGATGTAGTAGAAACTAGCTTGTGCGCACAAGGCTCTTATGGGTGCCATTGATTGCTTTTCTACCATTTACCATTCTCCCTCAAATGGTAGAATATATAGTGATTGGGACAATTCTTGCCATAAGTGGTGAAAAATAAGAGGTCAAAAGGTGAATATTCAAAACTGACTATCAAATAACCTATTTTTTTAATAGAAAAACATATTAAGGTCCCATTACATCTCCTTCTTATATATTTCACTCCACTCACATTATTCACACATCACTTTTTTAAAAATCATTCGGGAGAGCTCATTTGCGTATGAATTTATATGTATTCAATTCTCATATAATCTAATGCAAACAATCAAGGCCGGCAAAAACCAATTTTCTAAGTTGTCACAATTTTCAAGTTCCTTTGAGAGTTCCTCACGGCAATGAGGAAATTTTGGTCTCTAGCTTCAATTTAGGGGGTCATGATTTGAGGCTGGAAAATCCAGTGATATTTTTGTGTGGGACCCTCACTGGTCAAAATCAGGCTAGTTAGATATTAGATAAATGGATTTCAATATCACTATCAACGATGAAAATATGATCTTTTTAAACTTGGTATCTGAGAAATATTCAAGTGTATCTATTCCTTACCATAGGGTGAGTGACACTCCCCTTGTTGAGAAGTTTTAAGTACAAACTTGAATACCCCCGGGTATCTTTATAACATTTTCAATGTGACTTGTCGATTAAGTGATCTCCTGATGACTTGACAACCATCCAAATATTAAACATGTGCTGGTATTTTCTCTTGTAAATCCACCAGTGGGCTTCTCATTAGAAATCCAAACCACTTTAACTCTCCTCAAATATATATATATATATATATATATATATATATAAAAGTAAGATGTTAGTACAATAAAAGCTATGCCGACAATGATAATTGATAGTGTGATGACAACATACAACAAAAATAAGAAAAAAAGGGGTCAAATCATGTGTTTTTGATGTGACTAATCTGTTGCTGTAGGACATAATTTTGATTGGACTAAAATCTTACTTGAAGAAAGATTTAAAATGTGAGACCCCGAGGGTAGTTCAGTGGGCATAGAACTACAGTTTGCATCCGAAAATTGTAAGTTCGAAACTGCACTATCAAATTGGGACTAGAAGAGAGCTTACCCGGCTTCCTTCTGGGTCTGGAGGAATTAGTCCGACCCAAATGGTTGTAAACCCTCGGATAGCCAAAAGAAAAGAAAAATATGTCCTTGAATAATCTATGGGAATACTAGGAATTGAGAGTTTAAAACATAACACAATTTTGAGAGAACACATGGGATAGATAGATCACAGAAGAGAATATAGTTGATTTGACGTCTACCTTAGGATAGCTCAATTGGCTTAGGACCACGGTTTGCACCTGAAGGTTGTAGGTTTGAAACTACACTACTATACTGAAGGTACAAGACAGTTTGCCCGACTTCCTCATGGGTTACAAGTGATTAGTCCCACTTCAAAGAGTCGAAAACCCTCCTATAACTAAAATATATATATATATATATATATATATATATATATACCTCTACGAAATATCAGAACTTGATCGGACATTTTAAGCTGGGAGATAAAGACTCCGTACTTTCTCATACTTTGGCATGCGTGCATGAGTTATGGCATCCGAAGAAATTGCATGTTTGCTAAACATCCACGTCTTCCTTTGGCTCCTCCACGCTTCTCTTGTGTGGATTTTGATTTCCCACGTTTGATAAGGACGACATTTGGATTCTAATGACTTTTCCCCTTCTATGCCTGCAATTATTTGGTGGGTCGGGTCGGACCTCTCCACGTCCAATTTGGGAAACCAACGCATGGAGAGATAGTTGAGCTACAGTAATTTTGAACGGTAAAAAGATACAGCTTTTTGGCTTTGGAAACCTACATTATGGGTTCCATAATCACGATCAGAACCTTTAGTCACGCTTAGAATGTTCAAATTGGCTAGGAAATCTAATATCAACCGTTGATTCATCATATGTTTTAAGATATCTTCAAAAAGCTCCTAACTGTTGGATCATGATTCTAGACTTCTGTGGAGCCGGTTTGTAAAATTTGAACCGTTCAATCTCTTCATTAGGGCTAAAACAGCTATGAGGGTAAGTTTCGCACCGTGCTTCGTCATAGATAATGAGAAAAATGGGAAAAAAGTGCGAGTCGTTGAAGTTACTTTCATCTGACCTGATAGAGATGACCCTGCATCTACATGCTACAATACCAACACCAGCAACTCATAGGTTCCCTTTATTTAGCTTTGGAACCCTACTGTATTGGTTCTACAATCAAGATCTGAACTATTAATTATGATTGTCGTGTCCACAACGGCTATCATGTCAGATTTTAACTATTGACCCGTCATAAATTCTGAAATATTTGCAAATAAGTTCATACTCCAAAATACTAATTTCCTTTTTCTTGTGGGCCCCATGTGAAAGATCTGAACCGTTCAAATTCTCTAAAGATCCAAGGCCATCATTTATGGGATGAAAAAAATTCAGCCCATGGTTTTTCATGGATTCTGAGACAATCGCAAAAAGCTAATAACCGTTGAATCACAAATCTACAAACGGTAGGAATCCACTTGTTTACCAAATCTAAAACTTTACTAAGAAATCCTTTTTGAAGATATGTTGAATCTAGAAGAGCGAGCGTAATTTATAAATAGAGGATTCCTCTTTGATTGCCAAACATAGGAACTGGCCTATTTGTCTACCAAGAGAATTGCTGTATGCTCTTAAAATGGAAACCTCATCTGTAATTCAAACCAGTACTGAAGATACTTTACCTTGTTTTGTCACCATAGAGAAATTTTGCTCCAGTTATAAACATAATTTGATCGCTTGTGTGAGACAGAGACTGGGGTATGTACTATTGTTCATGCAGTGTGAAAGGAACGCCCACTGGAATGTACCATGATGTGGGCTACCTGTCGAAAGTTTTATTTAGGTAATGCCCACATCTAACTGATTCGGCCGGATCTGTTGTTGTAGCTATTGCACGCTGGGGCCTATATAGATCATCCAGATTGTCTATAGTGATTCACATCTTCTCTAATGAAATATCTTCAAGTTTCGGTTTGAAAGAAGTGAGTCTCACCGACTCATTGAACATCTTGATGGAAACATGATTCGGCGTTGACGTGGCATTGCTAAGAATGTGGCGTTAATTACGTTTCCATTATGATGCTCAATCATACGGTGTGATCAACTGCATTTGAGCCAATATTATAGATGTAAATGGGTCCCTAATTCTCCGACTACCTGGAGGTCTCGATCTGTTAAAAATCGGGTTTGAGTCTTTATTTAGGCCCCGCTAAGTAAATAGGTTCGGGTTTATTTTTTGAACCCGTGACCTAAACAGGTCTGATTCCGATTCCACATTGGTTCAGACCTGTGGACCCGACACATTATCTTAAATTTTGAAATTCTCTGATTAAAATTAGATTTTTTTTTCCCATACAATTGTCTACTTAAACCTAGACCCAAACCCACCCCATAAATGCTTTTGGTTTCCGGTTCGGTTTCACATTTTCCTTAACGGTTCTGGGTTAGAAACCAAGAAATTGGCCTCATGACGATTTTGAGTTCGGATCCGGGTTCACCTTCTCCTTAACTGTTCCGGGTCCGGGTCCAACACCTACCCGTTTACATCCCTAGCTGATATAACATCATTTACTTCCCATGAAAGAGTTCTATGAAAGTTTTTCATGGTTCCCATGTAATAGGTGAGAGAGAGGTTCCAAACTCCTGTGTGACTTCATTCAATCCAATGATGGTGCAGGAATACATCAAGATTCAAGAGTCCGTATGAAACTTTCTTTTGAAGGTAAGGATTCTTTTAGAGCGACATGACCATATCTAAAATTACTTAAGGCCTATTTGGAGTGAATTTTGAAATTTTGTACTTTTTGATATAATCCATATTGTTTTTCCTCTGAAAATACGCACGATCAATCTCACCACAAGCAATTACATGAAACAAGAGATTTATGTGGTTCAGTAATTGTTTACGTCCACGAGACTATGAGTGTTCCGCTCGATGCAGGAAATTTGGCAACTCGTTGCAAGGATTCGAAATATTCCTCTAACACTTAGCTTACACTCTCCTCACATATCTCAATCTCGCTCTCATAGTTCCTCCCCTTATAATGCTCTCTGTGTTTTCCTTGCTTGCTTCCTTACAAAGAATAGCCTAAGAAAGTAATTATAAGGAACTAGCCCTAATTAAATTGGGCCTAAGTAAACCACTCAATAAGGCTCAGTGAATCTTTTGAGCCAAATCCAACAATTTCAAAAGTTCGTGAAAAATCCTCCTTAATTTGTCTGTAATCATTAAGGTGGATAATCTTAAGAGGAGAAGTTGACAGTTAAATTTTTACATCAAACCTCAACCAAAAAAAAAAAAAAAAAAAAAAAAGAACACTTCTTTTTACTTTTAATTAAAGGTTTGGAGTGAACTTCTAAACTTTACACCAGTTTAATTCCCATCCAGCTTTATATAAGTTACAAAATCTTGCACAAATTCTCTTGTAAACCTTCCTAAACAAAATATAGAAAAAGAAAACATAGTATAACATACCACGTGAGTATTGGTGGAGGGCCGTCTAATTATAAGGGACAAGCAAACGCCATTTGAGCAGAAATAAAAAGAGGAGTAACAGGGTGGAACTGTGGGTTGCCTAGGGCTCTTGGTACAATTGTTAACGGCACTGCTAGGTACCTGATGACTTAGCTTTCATAAAATAGTACTATCATTATAACAAGGGTACTGCAAGATGCTTGCAATAAAAAAAGTATAGTAGCAAAGCAAAAGGCCCTACCAACATGGCTTTGAAACTTGATTAAGAGGAACATGGATTCCATGACTTGTCTTGTCCATGGATGGGAAGGAAAACATGATAATAATCGAGTCATCCTTCACGAAGAGCAAGGTCATACTCATGCCAGTATGCCACTGTCACCACTGTCGGGCTATTTGATCTTCAGAATCCTTCTTCTCCTAGTTAGGAACTAGGAACTTAATCCACTTATGGTATAGTATGTTATTAGTATGAATAATTCTTTTTATGAGAAATGCCCAATGTAGCCTATCCAGCACTGGCTTATTGGTGAGGCAACACCCCTCTCCAGAAATTATCATGGATTAACCCTTAGTGCAGTGGAGATGATGATGACTTGGATACCATGCTTGCAGTGGTGGACTCATGATTTTCGTTTGATAGATGTTAATCTTATTCGATAGTTAGGTTTTTGGGCAAATCAATTTTTTTCTAATGAATTTTTTGAGGGTGTATCTGTGATTTTTATTGAACTTTTTGAAGCAAGCCATTGCTTAAGTTTTGCCTGTGTCCGCCCTTGAGTGCCTGAGGTTTTTTTTTTTTTTTTTTTTTTCTTTTGGGGTGGGGGGATGTTTTTGTTTAGGTAGCTTGGTTTTTATGCATTTACGAAAGCTAAAAGAATTGAAGAAAGAATACGAAGTTATCATCAAGATCGGAACAAATCTCTTCTCTTGATTGATTTATGCATCTTTACAAATTTATCATCAAGAGAACGCGATTCTTCTCTTGATTAGATTTATTCATTAATTTTTTTTTTCAAAAAATGATGATCGTAAAAGTGTCTTTCAAGACTGAATTGGAAAAGAGAATAACAAAGCTTGAATGTGTTGCTCTTGTGTATGCTTATCAGATAATTGGATCCAATTAAGAGCCACACTTCATGATCACAATAGTTCAGTCTTCACTACATTAATGTTGCTGTTGTACGTGTTGCCAGTCTTAAGAAACCATTAAAGAATAAGGCAGGAAAAAAAATGTAGGATCTCATGCATCGAAACTTCTTTAAAATTTGGAAGTAATCAAAGTTATTGATGTAAACATAAGCGATGATATAAGTTAAAAATACTAAAAAATGCAATATTTTTAAAAGAAGAAGTTAACAAGTTGAAAGCCTCAAAATTGGAGATGAAGAATTTCTATGAAGTCCATATCAAAGGATACTAACAAAAAGACTCAAGTGTTCAAATCTGCATAAGGATCGTCAATTACAATGTAAATAGAATATTAAGTGAAAGGATAGTTATATTGGTGTTTTTTTTTAAAGTAATTTTAATATTTAAAGAGTCTAAGAGTTATTTCTTGAAATTGGAAAGGTGTGGAAGTTAAAAGTGTATCTTGAAATTCTAAAAGTTCATCCTAATCTAACCTTTGTTTAGTGAAATGTCATTTTAGAGACTTTGTTTGTTATATTGAAATATGGAATAAACTGACTCTTGAAATGCCCTGAGTAATCTATATGAGGGTGTATTGTAGTTGATGTGATAATACATGTGTGTGTGAAGTCAATCTCATAGAGATTGTTCAAGTATGTTATGAGTATTTTATTGGATGTAAGAGATCAGTGAAATATCAAGCACAATTCAGTACTGTGCAAATGGAAAATACACGTAAGGACTCATAGTAACAAACTATGCTCTTGTACTTTCTCGCTTTTTTTAACTTACCTTTTTGTTTTTATTTTTTTGAGCTTAAAGTGTCCATTGGACCGAATCAAACAAATTAGCTAAACATGCTTCAAATAGGACAATTCGCCCGAAAATCCCTTTTTCTTTTACCATTTTTTTCGAGGGTCGATATCGACTCTTATTTTATGTGTTGAAGGTTGATGTCGACCCTGAGCGGGAACTTTATATATTGCGATTGAGTTCTTCTTTCTTCCCCCTTGTACTAACTTTATATATTGTGAGGTTCCTTGGTGGGGCCTACTTGTGAAGATCTAAAATGCTTAAAGTATGTGACCACTCTTTTCTTATAAGCTATGACAATATTTCTATCTAATAAAAGATGGCCCACCATCAAACTGAGATCTACAAAATTCACAAAATTATCATGATACTTTGTACTTTACAATCTTTTGTAAGCGATCAATCTGATAGGGGACCGAAATCCTATTTGAATGAGATTTTACAAGGGTCTTGGCTATTTTGAGATGTCCTAGGTTTTTCTTAAGTGATTAAGAACCCATATGAATTTCTCATGAGTCCCAGGCTTACATGATCTTAAACTGTCCGTGAATAAGGTAATTATATTGCTTTTCCTTCAAAGAGTTACCTTCAAATTGATAGGCTGCTTTGGGCTTTGAATTTCTAGGTTGACAAATGAATATTTTTATTTATTGCAAGGAAAGGGCTCCGCATTTGTAGTAGGTCTGGATGAGTGCTCCCATGAAGTGCACATAGTAGGTGAAAAGATTTACTTTGCCCCCCACCAATTCTAACAAAAAATTCCTGATTCGTCCTTGCAAATGAGGATGTGTTTAACCCCGAGGGATAGCTCAGTTGGCCTATAACTACGGTTGCACCTGAAGGTTGTAGGTTCGAAACTGCACAATCACACTAGGGCTACAGGGAATTTTACTCAGCTTGCCTCTGGGCTCGGAGGGATTAGTCAAACCCAAAGGATTGGGAACCCTCCGATAGCAAAAAAAAAAAAAGGGGATGTGTTTGGCCATTTTGGATTGGTTTGGACTTTGATGGTTTAAAACTTGCGCGGAGGAGCGGGCTTTTATAAGGGGCCCGACTATTCAAGGGTGTGGACATGTCCAGATTGGATTCGATAAACTCCTAACCTTCCCTTTTTAAGTTAAAAAAAAAAAGAAGAAAAATAGAAGAAAGCCGTAGCGCAAAAAGAAGACCACAAAGAGCATTGATGATAGTTATGACGAACTTTTTTACCCTAATTGTAGTTATGCCTTCCATCAGATCAATCACACTTAAAATATGTGATAAAATATATAATTGATATAAGAAAACACCGAGTCCCGCGCTTCATGCCTAATCATTTTGATAGTGAGAATAAATTTGATTGAAATAAAGTTCCCTCCTAGGCCAACCGAGCTACCCCTTGGGGTTAAGTTCCCTTCTATAAATACGGAAAAGTTGGGTAATGATCTTTAGCAATCTGAATTGAAAGTTAGGTCCAATGATGAATTTATTGCGATATATTTTGAGGAATCTTTGAGTGTCACCCTTCATGTTTGTTTCTTTACAGGTAAAGTAAAGGAAATACTAAATATATTTACAAGGTAATGATTAAGTAAATGTGAAGTATGCTTTTAGATAAAAGATGCATTTGTTTTCACGAGATTATAAAGTAAGGTAGGGTGAGATGAAAAGCCACAAGCGGTAAGGTAACCACTAGTCTTTTATAAGGAAAAATGTATAAGGGTCTAATAAAGTAAAAGTAAATATCTTTTTTGCTAAAACTTTACTTTTCCACTTGTTTTGACGAACCAAATAAGATAAATGTAATTTTTTGACAGCTAAAATTAGTTTACCAAATCTTTTATTTCACCGTATGCAAAACACACAAAACTCTTGAATATGCATCATAAAGAGGTAAAAACCCTTGAACGAGCACATGAGCTCACCTTATTGTGAGCTTACTGTGCGCAAATACCAAGTCGGGCCCACTTTATGGTCTATCTAAGTGAACCATAAAACAGGGACAACAACCCCAGCCCCAAACCCCTCTTCGGGTGATAGCGATAGATTTGGATTTGGCACCGTCCGTATGGGTTGATCGATTGGATCAACTTTGCACTTGTTTTGGAGAATGAAAACTTAAAGAGTTTTTGATCAAGTGGTTAGGATAATGATTCAAACCTCCGTCAGCTCAAGAAAAGGTGAGCCCATGTGCTCAACAGAGGAAGGTCAGGGGGAAGAGAGGATATAAAAGATAGGAAACTCCTGGTAATGACTCTCTTATTTTCGTACCCTTCTTTGGTTTTACAAAGAGGTGGCCTACCTATATATGGTCAATTCAGTGATTTTAATACTCCCACTACACATTTTGCTAAAAAAACAAAAACCTACTCCTACACGACACGGACGACAATTTGCCCTATTTTGATACTTAACAAACTATTAATAACCATTAAGCTTTACGTAATAAATGTGGATAGTAAATAGCAGTTTAACTTCGAGACATTGACTTGAGAGTGGACCATTTACAGTAAGTCATGTCACCGCGGACAGCTTGTCATGCATTTGGACAGGAGGCTGCCTACGGTGACATGACGGATCTTGAGTTGTCCACTCACCACTTAGAGGATTCCGATTCAAAATTAGGAATTCCTAATATAATTCGGAGAAGGCTTTGATGATGTTGATGAATCTAAATTTATGGGTTAAAATTATTTTATCAAACTGATATGGCAAAAGCAGCACATCTGAATCCAAACATATCCCTTTGCCTCTTTCATTTTCTTGCCTTGAGGTGGGCCCCATGAGCAACTCTTTCAAATAGACCCTCAGACTATCTTCATTACCTACGTGCCATCTATCTCATGCTTTTTAGCTGTGATATGCTTTGGGCCTAGCTTGGAAAGCTTTTTCAAATCTGTTAGACAGGCCCGCACAAAAATATTCATCTGGATTACATAGGGTGGGGCCCATGTCTCATGTTGAAATTCATTAACCAGGTCCGTCGCAGATTGTTTTAGGCTCATTAAGAATTTCTTGACTTAGAAGGCTGCAGCATGAAAAAGGGGTGTAGGCCCATTAAGGGGCCCACTTGGGGCCACAAGCCTTGATTTGATGCAAACATCTCAGCATGGTTTAGGTTCCTGTCAAACCCATCGTTTCTTGCTATATATTATTATGGGTTCCAAAGATATAGCATGCAGGGTAAATCTAGGGTCATCTTATCTAATGGTGAATACACCTCGGTCAGGATCAAGTTGTGCTACTGCCTGCATACATTGGATGGAAGAGTGTGAAAAACAAGTGGACCCGTTCAGCATTTTTACTATGTCACTGGGCCCAAATAATTTCAGTTGAAAAGTCAGTGAAACTTGACGGCCCGGGCCTGGTATTGACATTGTTCGAGCTCAGCTCAATCGCATGTAGGTCAACCAAGCTCAATCCCTAGCTTGCATAAAAGCCACATTTTTAGCTGGTGGACTCAGGATTTTTGTTTGAGGGTGCGGACCAAAACACACAATTGAGTTTTGGGAACAAACCCAGAATTTTTATGTGAATTTTCAAAGCAGAAGAGTTTTCATTATGGTTTTAAAAGTGGACCGAGGTCCAATAGGTGCAACCGCCAGTTTCCAAGCTCGGTTTAGTGCCCAAATGTTTCTTTTGATACAAATACAAAGCAAGTAGCAGATGTGAGAGAGAGAGGATTTTAGAAAGAGAAGACCTGAGGATGAGGAGGTTAGAGAGAGAGAGAGAGAGAGAGAGAGAGAGAGAGAGAGAGGCTTCTCAGCCCAGATGGAATGAGAGAAAGATGCTACAGAAGGTGGGAGATCTTGTGATTGAAACTGTAAATCCTCCTACATATATTATTAAGAGATCCTAATCTCAGCTGTTGGATGCATCCAATGGCACAGAAATATCCCATCTTAAAGGTTAAGATTACGGTAATAATAATCTAAATGTTTCACTTTCATGTATTCTGTATCTAGGCCCAACTCAGTGCCAGAGGCTCAATCCCAAGCCCACCCTGAATTTCTTTTGATCTTTAGAATTCATGCCTATGCTCAAGCCCAAACAAGCCCAGTCTGCGTTGCATTTCTATCCTTCATATTGTTTATTTCGATTTCAGTGTCAACTTTAGATGGAGAGTTTCACATTCAAGACCTAGCTATGTATTGTCTAAAAACAAACAATAAAATACTTCAGCATGATCCTTAAATTTTGGCTAATTATAAGAACTGATATAGGAATATCAAATAGTTTTAGAAGTTGAAATTCTTTATTCCATCAATTTGTCCTTTTCAAATTGTAAAAGAATTAACAAAATGGTATTAGAAGCTTTAGGGGGTGGGAATGAGTGGGTTAAGGTCCTCTCAATCCATTAAAAAAAAATAAAGTAAAAAAAAGTAAAAAGTGAAATAAACATCTTATTTTGTTTGTCAAAATCATCATTTTCACCGTATGTTTCAGATTTATATGCATTTTTTTTTTTTGACATTCTCGCATATTCCTAAAAGTTCATGATGAATTAAGTTATGAAAATATAATTATTGAGGTTTGTTATTAATACAAGAATATTAAACGGCTTTGATCATGATTTGGGATCCCAGAGGAGTAAATGCCCTTGAAGGGTCTATATATACGGACTAAACTCGGCCTTTTCCCAACCCTCACAGACTACGGTACCACCCCCTATATTTGAGCTTGAGACGGTCTAAACAATGCAACAAGAAAACAATCTAATTTATGCAATTATTTACTATGCAATAGAAGATAGGCTATGTAATGGTATTGGTGAATTTTATCTTTTAGCCATAATGCATTGCATTAACTTCTCATGAATCAAATATTGAATTAATGAATAGTTTTCATATATAACAAAATAAAAACACTCTTCTTATAATTTCCTTTATAGCATATTATTAACAATTCTTTTCCAGGCTGTAGCCCATGCAAGCGGTGAGCCATTAGAGTTGAATATAAATATTAGGCTAAATATCAAATCCAATAACTAAAGAGAAGTAATCTCATGCTATTAGAAACCCACGAAAGACTAAAGTAAATATCTTACATGGCTTATTTTCATAAAAGTCAAATAAGAATCACTTGAGAATCGCATAAAAAACAAATAAAAGAATTAATATAAAAAATCACATAAGAATCACATACGAATGATGCTCTAAACTACCCACATATATGCTCAAATAAGTTCACAATGTCTGCATAATACAATTATGAGGTACATAGTACTTTCAGGCCTCAAATTGATGGGCTCACAAAAATCTAATCCAATCGTGGCCCTCAGGTTTTATTAAAACAAATGACTAGCCTTTTTTTTGAGGGCCTTTTGTAGGCCTGGCAAGTTGGTTATTCTCACAGGGGGTCGAAATCCCCCTTGCATGGGAACCATGTAGCACATGTTTGGAACTCTAACATGGGACCTACATAGAGATAAATTTGGACCATTCAAGAAGAATCTCAATCGCATACGTACGGCGACATATTTTTAGATTTTTTACTAGAATAAGAGTGGATCCCGGTATATGATAGAAAATGTGATTGGGCGCTAACGTGGTATCTTTGCTGATATAGCGTTAATCACGTTTCCACGATGGTGGGTCCCACTTCTATTAAGCTAAAATTAGAGGGACACCCCTGGAGAGTTAGAATCCGCTGCCATGGCTAATCCTCTGCATAATACTTGTTTGGAACTCCATCACAGATTAACCAGTTAAAGATGAATGACATCCCTCCTGCTGATATCTCTTGAAGCTTTAGTTGGAAAGGAGCGTCCCAACCGTTGGATTGAGGACCATGACTGAAAAGTTACTGACCGTAACATTGGCATCATGACGTGCACTATGTTCCGTGAGAAGGTAAACTGAGAAAAAGGAAAAAAAAACAAAGAGAGGAAAAAGAATAGAATGTTAAAATTGAGGGTGTTTATATGGAGGTGAGAGGGAAAGTGGGGGACGAAAATTTTGGAGGAAAAACGTGTGGGACCCACTCAAAAAATTTTCCTTCAGAACTGCAAGAAAAATGAGAGGTAAAGAGGTGTATTTGTGTGTAAATTACTGAAATACCCTTTTTAAAGCTATCTTTCTAAATCCATTTTCCCTCTCTTCCCCTACTTTTCCCTCCCTATCCAAACAAAAGAGGAAAAATTAATTCCCCACCCCACTTCCCCGCCCCTCCCCACCCCACCCCCACCCCACTTCCCGAACACGGTGGAGGTGTTACCAGCCGTGACATGGATCCGGACTTTTCTCACAGACAGGGAGGGGGTCCAATTGACAGTCGGAGACAATCTATGGGACCAACTTTAAAGGAAAGATTCCTTTCCAAGTCTCAACTAAAAAGACCAGGTCCATTACTGACACTCCCTCTTTAATTTCTCCATCTACTCACATGTACGCCACGTATGACGTAACGGCCCCATTTGTACAAAACCAACTGCTCCCTCCACTCACACGGCCCCAACCCCAACACCATTTATTATTATCTATTACCCAGGGTCCCAACTTTCTCACACTTCCCGACCTCGGTATCTTTCACTCAATTCAAAAGTACAGAATAAAATAAACACTTCACTCCTATGGAAACATCTATATCTCAATCATCAACCACATGGTATGGCCATGACCATGGCTTTTTTTCTCAATCATCAACCACAGGGTATGTTCAGGATCATAGTTTATCTCTCCTTTCAAATTAAATAGTAGTTTTGGTATCAATTTCAGTCCCCTTACTTCGGGGCTGTTTGGATGTACGGTAAATTGAAATATGGTGAGGTGAAACATTAAATTAAGAGAAAATAAAATATAATGTGTTATGATTGTATTTTACTTTTAGTTATTTTATATGAAATTTTTTTTTTGACTTTTTGTATATAAAAGTGAAGTTTTTTTTTTGTCTTTTAATAGAGAAATGAGATTTTTTTTACTTTTTCTTTAAATTCGAAGAAAATTTTAAAATTATATACTTTTTGATATGACTCATTGTCATTTCTTGTCTAGATACATTTTATTTTATTTTAACTAGTTAATTGCCAAACACGCTCAGGATTCAAAGATCGAGTCACTAGTACTACCATATTGGAGCCACAGAGGTATTTACCAAGCTATTTTTGGAGTTCGAAGGGATTAGCATAACCAAAAAGAATTGGAAACCTCCCATAGAAAAAGAAAAAAAAAAAATTGAAAATATAAAACCAACATGGCCTGGTTAGTATGGACCTGATTTCATCCGGCATTCAAATAATCTTCTAACCCCATGTTAGTCAACAAGAGCAAATTGAACCCACCTATAAAAAAAAAAAAAAAAAAAAGCTGCATCGAGATCCGCGTACATTTGTCTCATGCCCACTGGTGTAGCTCGCTCAGTCTCTTCCTCTATTTCATTTGATCAAGATACAGGTGAGAAGAGAAGGAGGATGGCGACCAAGGTCTCGAATCTATGCGATGTGGTGCACCGAGTTGTCAGCTCCTCTTGCTTACATCATCCACTCGCCCAAGTCCGCGAAGCTGGAGAAGAGACTCATTTTGATGAAAAAGCAGCAGAAGAAGAAGAGGAGAAGAAAGGAGAAGGGGTAGTAGAGAGAGAAACAGCAGTAGAAGAGAAAGAAGATGATTTTAGGTTCAGGGTTTTGAAAGGAGAAGAGGAGGAGAGGGTGAGGGCCATGGAGGATCTGATGGAGGAGGTGTTTGAGGCTGTGTCATCAGTGAAGAGGGCTTATGTGAGACTGCAGGAGGCTCACTGCCCGTGGGACCCCGAGAAGATGAGGGTGGCTGACGTGGCGGTGGTGGCGGAACTGAAGAGGCTGATGACTTTGAGGGAGAGGTTTAGGAGGAAGGGGAGAGGTGGTGGTGGTGGAGGGACGAAGCGATTGGATCCGTACAGAGGGGTGGCTGTGGTGGGGCCGTACGAGGCGGCTTTGGAGGAGGTGAAGAGAGAGGTGAAGGCGAAGGAGGCGGAGGTGGAGGGGCTGAAAGAGAAGCTGAGGGATGTGATGAAAGGAGGACTGCATCAGTTGCATCGGAGAGGAAGAAGCATCAGTCGAGGTATGATTTTTTTTTTTCATTTTTTTCTTTTTGGGTCCAAAGCTTCCTTGAACATCAAATTCAATAAGTGTTGTAGTTTCAAATGGTTGAATAGTTATGACTTGGAGAGTAGGATCTGGACGATCATCAATTGGTCATGTCGATTAATCTAACTGTGAGTATCCATTTTGGCTTTTGGAAAGTAAAATGTTTGTAGGTTGACCGTTGACCTTTAAAAAAAGAGGTTGAGAATTGAGATCTAAGTCTAAGATCCATCAATTTTGGTTTCAATGAGAAGATGTCTTTAATGCAGAGAACCAGGACTTGGGAGGGTTCCTGTAATGGTCATAAATTAGTTCCCACATGAGAAATGCCACAAACATCCCACTATATTGATTGAAGTGGGGAGATTTTTTTTCCACATATACTTCCCTGCATGGAATCCCATCTCTTGGGTTAATGCAGAGGTGCCCATTGCATTAAAGCAGGAGATTAGTTTTCATGCAGGGGACCTTCAGGTGGAAAATTTACAATTGAAGAGTTTAGTACTTTTGAAAATTATGGTTTTCAAATGAGGGCATATGAAATGGTTGGTGGACCAACTAGGTGGGAATTCCCAATCATTTGCTAACTCTGACCTAATAATTTGAGGTTTAGTTTGACCATTTTCTTATCTTTGAATTGGGTTCGGGTTGACATTTTTGACCTGATTAATAAATTGGTTGGGTTTGCAATGACTCTATTTTTGCTCTTCGGCTTTCTAGCTTGAGTTGACTTGAACACCAGCTAATTCGACTAATTGCACTATGACCTGCCAACCCAACTCGTTAATTAAGGATTCAGGTTGACCATTTTAACTTTTGGATTGAGTAAGGTTGACATTACATAGTTATCTAACTTAGTTTTCAAGTTGAGAATGTCAACGTAACTCAACCTAGAAGTTAAAAGGGTCAACCTGAACCCTTAATTAGCAGTTTAGATTCGGGTCGGGTTTGTGGGTCATAATGCAATTATCCGGGTTGGGTTGGGTTTGGTTTGGTTAGCAGGCTGATCACTATGAATGGACTTAATTCGAACCCAACACATTTATTAATCAAGTTAGAAATGTCAACTTGAATCCAACCCAAAATAAAGGGGTCGTCAACGCAATTGGTCGAGCCCGATTAGAGGCTCAAGCAATAAGAATTGACCCAACTCATATCCAATCCATTTCTTAATCAAGCTATAAATGTCAACTTGAACCTACTCGAAAATTAAGAAGAGTCATCCCCAATCTTGGCTTCCCGAGCCAGTCGGGTATGAAGTTGCCAGTACGAAAGAGCTATCTAATGCCCTTGTTTGTAAACCATGCTTCTAAAACTTTTCATCATGCTTCTAAAAGCCCTTGTTCAATGCTGGCTCAATTACTTTTTGGAGCTAAATTCAGGCCCAAACCCAGCCAACAGCTTTGAAAATCAGGATTAGGCTCAACCAAAGAGTTGAGGTGCCCATGACCCATGATGTTAGGCTCTCCCTCTGCTCATGATGATGGTTGTTCAGTTTCTTTTCCTTCATCACCATCATAAATTTCAAAATAAAATTACAAAAAATCAATAAGATGCAACTAAAAAGTAATAAATTAGAATTAACTGTTCTACAAAGGTGAAGTTATGATGAAGTTACATGGAAGATGATGAGATCTTTAGATGGACCACCTCTGAGTCATTGGACAGAGCTAAGTAGCTATTGCCTCCATATGTAATGGGCATTAGATACGCAGGCAAGTGGATGGAGTGGAAGGCTTGGATGGTGACAAATGGCCCACATCCAAGCATCTTCACTTTTGGCTAACAAGAGGGGATGGGTGGTTGAGGCTTGGGTTGGCAAATAGCTTGGCTATCACACTATATCTAGGTCATCCGAGTGTGGTGACTCTAGGTTGGGTTTGAATCAGACCATTCGACCTGCTAGCCAAGCCCGAAACTAACCTAACCCCACTAATGGCACTACAATTTCTGAAGTAGAAGTAATTTGAACCTAACTCGTTAGTTAAGTTCTTAGATTTTAATTTTTGGCTTGGGTGTCGGTTGACATTTTCAACACGATTAATAAAATGTGTGTATTTCGGGTTATGTACATACATCTTACATACAATGCTTAAAAAGATGGGTAACTTGTGTTGGGTTATTAACAGAAACCCATTTATAAATTGGGCTGAGCCTCTAAGTGACCCATATATTGCGTTTAGGCAAAAATTGTAAATGGGTGCGCAAAATCTTGTGAGTTCAAATTAAATATGGCACATTTATTAATCGTGTTGAAAATGTTAACATGTATCCAATCCAAAAGTTTAATGACCAATCCAAGTTGATGGATGATGGGGCAATTAGTTGGGTTAAAGAAGAGTCAAACCCAAACCCTTAGGACCTCTTTGTTTAAGGGAAATTTCTTTTCTGTAAGTCTTGTCTCTTGAGAATTCTGAATTCTCTATTTGAATGGTGAGAATTTACAAAGCTGGCATTCTCAATGCCACTTTTGCAATGCAGAATTTCCAAAAGTCTAGCATTCTAAATGTTAGACAGCCTCTGAGCATTTTGGAATTCCACTTGTGAAAGAACATTTTGATAGAATTTCAAATGGTTTCAGACAACTGCCATTTAGAATGCTTGAATTCTAAGAATTCTACAAGCCAAAAGTGGCATTTCACATGCCAGCTTTGTGAATTCTCACTATTCAAACAAAGAATTCAGAATTCTTAAAAGAAACTACATGCTCATTGCAGTTAGGAATTCCCATGAAATGCCCTCTAAATAAACAGGGCATTATCAAGTTGCATTCAGGTTGAATTGGCACATCATAGTGCAATTTGTTGAATTGGGTTAGGATGGTACAATTTGGGCTTGGTCAAGTTTGGTCCTAAAACTTACCTTTCTTTTTAATTTTAAGGTAATATAAAAAAACATACTAATTTGTAGAGGGATTTTTTTAATGAAAAATTAAGCTTAAACTCTTAATCCATGACACACTAAAGAAAATTTAAAAATTATCGACAAAGTACTTTATAAATGATATTAGTTGTTTTTTTCTTTTTATTTTTTATTTTTTATAAAAATGCCCTCAGTGGCGATATTGCCAGTGCAGTGGTGACATTATCAGCCCTTTGCCAATTCTTACAACATATCAATGTGACTTTACCCATATTTTGTTATAACGACTTGAACTAATATCTTATTGTTGGAAGTAAAACCCCTATTTTTCCTTTGTTATATCACTTTCAAAAGTTACCCATGTCCATGAAACACCCTTTAAATCAGCCCAAAAAACCAAGCGGCAGATTGGTTGAGTTTAAACCCCACCAGGTTTCCAACACATAATAAGATGGTGAATTTTACGCCCCCTAATGGAACCCCTCCAATCTTTGGTAGTATTCATCAAGAAATGCACCTCTTTCTAATCCACACCGGTCTCATCCATCTTCCTAGCCAATAAGCTCATTGAGTCTTCCACACTCTCCCACCAGATTAACTACGCCGCCCATCTCATCTTCAACCTCATGGAACCTGTTGAGGTCAACGCCCACCCTTGCTCCTGAGCGGTCATAATTGTGGTCAAACCCTCGCCCTCACCATAAAACTATTGTTGTGTCGTTTCCTATCACTAATTAGTTTTAGGATAAGTGGGAGTTCAATGGGATGTAAGATCCTACAAGTGGTATCAGAGCCTGGTAGGTTGGGTGTTCGAATCACGGGAAGAAATGGGAAAGGGCTGACGATATCTTCTAAAGTTTCTTTAGTACACTGTGCATCAAGAGTGTATGCATGCCCCTGCGCAAAGATGACACGCACAAATTGAGAAATGGTCCAAATGTAACCACGGAGTGGTAGTACTGTAGAGTTGACTCATGTCATAATTGACAACTTCATACCTGCTCCAAACCTTAAAAATCACTACCAAACCCACCCCCAACCTGAAAAACCACTTAAAAAACCTGCCTTTAATGGTGGTGGATCAGGGCAGCTCACTCATTTGACCCTATCCATTGAGCTCCCATGCTCAAGACCCTGTTGCCTGTTTCTAGGAATTCTTGCTGAAGGTGGTGATGTCCAGAGCGAGGGCATAAATAAATCAATGGGACTAACCTATATATACCAGCTGTAATAAACGAGGTGGTTGGACTCTCTTCTTTCAATGAATAGGAATCACATCATCTAAGCATCGGTTTTATTTGATGGGCCTTCACCATGAACACTTTGATTTGCATGTACCTGGTAAAATCTTACAGCCCTCGTTGTCTATTATATCTGTGTAGCAGCAGCAGCAGCAGCTCCCACACCTGAACTCTTCATCTCGTGCATGAAGCAGGTAAAAGAAGGTTCCAAGTCTTTCACTTCCCTCCTCCTCTCACTCCTGCGCTCAGCCCGCTGCGACATCTCCCCCACCATCTCCTCCATCATCCACTCACTAAACCCACCGCCACCACCTCACCACACAAAGCATGCCATTGAGTCCTATGTCACTCGCAACTTCTTCCAGGGCTTTGAGAATGAGACCTTCTACCTTGAAGGTAGCCTTTCTTCCCTCCTCCACCCTGACAAATTCCGCCGCGACTGTTTCACACAGTTCTGTGATATGAAGGGCATGGACCCTGCAGAGCTGCTGGGGATACTCCCCAACTGCAATTTCGGCAAGTTCTGCAACCGGAAGTACCTCTCCATGGTGCCCTCCAACTTGGAGGAGTCTCTCTTCGGAGACCTCGAGCAGCAGCGGGCAGTTATGGCCGGAGACCACCCAAGGACGGAGTTCTACATCGAGTTCCTGAGGGTGGCCAAGGCTGTGTGGCTCCTCCACTTGCTGTCATTCTCTCTCGTCCCGGTGCCTAATCAGTTCGATGCAAGTTGTGGGGTGGATTTCCATCCTGAGTACATGGAGAGTGTGGTCAAGATTTCTGAAGGGAGGGCTCCGGCAGGTCAGATGAAGGTAGGCTTCCTGGTCAGCCCAGGGTTTAAGCTGGGTCGGTCTGTGGTCAAGGCGCGGGTTTATCTAGTCTCTAGACTCGATCAACTTTGAGCTCTCTAGGTTGAACTTGACCATGCACAACAAACTTGAGCTCAAGTGAAGCTTCTGTATTATATTCATCAAAATAGGATAGGCTGCACATAAGACTGTCCTGCTGACAGCTCTCACTCGAATATGTATCTCTGTTCTCTTGAAGCGCTTGTCATTAGAGCACTACTAATGCAATATATTTTGTATGAACCACCTTGGCTGAAGGCCTAGAAAAGGATAGGAAGGGGTATTCAATCAACAAAGATATGCCTAGGTCTGAATTTGGGAAGTTTGACACATTGTAAAAGGAGGTTGTTGGCAATGTTAAGTATGGTTTTCTCATTTGAAACATGTGAGATTTTGGTGTTAAAGCATTGGATGGTGTTTTTCTTTCCCTTTTTTAATTTCTAAATATGCTCAAGTTAAAATGTAATGTGTAAGCTTCCCTGTCGGTTTTCAAGATTTATAGGTTGAGCTGTCTATGCATTACAAACTTAAGCTTAGCTTAAACTTTATGTTATACTACATATAAAAGGGCTTTATCCTGCTGAGAGGTACATTTCATTCGATCACTAACTATTAGACCAATATTTTGTATGGGACCATTTTGGGCCATGACAAATGCAAAAAGGCCTGGATAGGAAGAGTATTCAAATAACAAAGAAGTGTTAGCAGTGTTAGTATGATTCTGTTTTTAGAAAAATGTAAGGTTTTCATGTCAACTCACCACAGTGAGGTTTTTATTTTTTTTTTTCTTTTCTGCTTTGTCTTTCTATACCATATATTGCCCATTATTCTGATCCTAGTACGGCTGAAACAAAGTATATAAAGAAGGGTGGGTCTTGTCCTTAATGAGCACAAGAAAGGGGTCTCAGTGGGTTGCAAAGCGGATAATAAGTTTCATAATGAGATGAGCGTGTGCTCTGAAGAAAATGAAGTAGGTACTGTTTGTAACATTCAGTGGGTTCTCAAGTGTGAAAAGAGTGAGGGGAGAAGGTACTTTTCTAAGCATGGCGTGGGTTCTCAAGAAGATAAACAGAATGAATTGAATAAGTAATGTTTAAAACATGAAGAGGTTTCCCAGGAGATGAAGATAAAGGATTGAAGTAGACAGAGTCCAAATATGAAATGTTTTTAGGAATGCAACAAGGTATTGTTCAAAGTGGGTTCTCAAGAGGATGATGAAAAGAGATGAAAAGAGATGAAAAGAAGGTATTGTTAAAGACTATGAAGTAACCCCCAAGGGGTAGCTCAGTTGGCGTAGGACTACGGTTTACACCCGGAGGTTGTAGATTTGAAACTGCACTGCCACACTAGGGCTATAGCAGGGTTTACCTAGCTTTGGCCCGGAGGGATTAGTCCGACCCAAAGGATTGAGAATCCTCCAATAGCGAAAAAAAAAAAAAAAAGAGGGAATATGAAGTGGGCCTTAAGAGATGGAAAGAAAAAGATTTTGACCCAAATTTGTTAAAAATGTGCTTTTGTGATCTGGATCTCAGCTCTACACTGACGCTATAAATCGGCTAAACTTAGATCTGAAAATTGACCCAAACTTGGATTCTAAATTGGGCCCATTTCTTTATCCGATTTTTAGCCAGATTAAAATTCGAAATTTAGTCTCATTTCTTTGTCCAATTTGGCTGAATCTCGACCATATATGGATACTGTAATTCGGCCAAATTCGAATCAGAATTTAGGCCTGTCTTTTATATGATCTTAAGCCCACTTTGAGTCCAAATCTTGGCCCCATTTCCGATTAGAGATTTGCATGGGTCTCATTCATATATGAAAACTATAATTCAGCTAATTCGGATTTGAAACTAGGTCCAAACTGAATAGGAATTTGGAGTCATTTCTGTATCCAAATCTAGCCCCATTTTTGGATTCTTGATTTGGCCCCATTTTCAGATGCGGATTTGGCTACATATCAATCTGATAGGAACGCTGCTGTAATTTAGTTATTGGGCCCATTTTAAAATCCAAATTTGGCTGGAATACATGATTCCTATTGAGGTTGAGATCCAACAACATTTGCACCCAAAAATGGCCAAAGTTGGATCTGAATTTTTTCGAATCAGTAATTGGGCCCATTCCCGGATTTGAATTTGGGTGAAATACAGAGTCCACTATATGATTGGACCATTGCCTTCTTAATCCCATTTCTTCTCTCTCTCTCTCTCTCTCTCTCTCTCTTCTCATCCTCTTGAAAACCTGCTTCATGTTGTGAGAAACTCCTCCTTGCTTTCCTTTTTACTTTTCATCTCTCTTCAGAACCCACTTTTCATTCTTCTCTATGGGTTCATGAATTTGACAATCCACTACATGTTTGAAAAGGTACATTCTTTAGTCCTTTTTCTTCATCCTTCTGATAACCTACTTTATGTTAGGAATAGTACCTTCTTTATCTTCTTGAAAAAATTTATATCATTAGAGAACTCATTTAGTAGTTTGCAACCCATTGAGATCTCAAGCCTGTTTGTAGTCCTTAGACAGTACTAGGATCCGAATGACTTCCAGCTGGAACTCAGTAAAGTGACAACCAGCCAAATGACTTCCCTGTTTTGCACTTTACTAATACAATCAAAGTCAAGTAAAGTCTCCATTTTTCAAATAAGATGTCACATCAAATGCACTTTATTTAAAACTCCTCCATCTTTTTCATATAAAAAGTCAAAAAGCAACTACCTTTATCCACTAAAATACAAAAAAACTCCACTTTTCCATAAAAAAAAAGTCAAAAAGATTCCATAACAAACAATTAAAAACAAAATACCATCATAACCCACTTATATTTTATTCTTTCTTCAAAATCAACTTTACTTGACTTGATTATATTAATAGAGTTACCAAACTGGCCCTGGTTTTACTTGAGGCCTAATGAGCCAAAAACAGTAATTCATTCCATTCATGAGTTGATTTCCAACACAAGACACCACTATCTACTGCCCATCGGCTGTTTTCATATGAAACATATGCAATTTTATTTTTCTGTTTTGTGGCATCATTTCAGGATTCTATAAAGAATTATGCAATCCAATAGATCCATGTATCTTTGCCTCTTTACACTTTGATGAGATGGATCCACTCTCACCTACAGACCAACTTTTCAAAAATAATTTCATGATACAAACTAAAAATTTACCTATCAAAATCATGTATCTTTTATTTGTAGGTGCTGCATTTAGTTGGGTACAAACGTCCCAATGTACCCAAATCCCAGCACGAAAAAGGCCCCTGCTTGGAAGAATAGATAGATGAACAGGTGATCGTGGCCAAAGGCAAAATCATACATTGCACAGTACAGCAGATAGAGACCCATTAGCAGCTCCTGTACATGGATCCTGGGTTTGAAAATAAAAAACATCCACAAGTGAGAAACAGAAGGGGCCACATTTCCCTATCCTCTTACTAATCCATGATAACGACAGAACGCAATGAAAAAGATAATTTATTTCTAGAAAAAATCAGGGTAACTCAATGTTCAAATTTAGTCATAATGGACAATATAAACACCATGACTTTTCATAGAAAGTTAGTAACATTCAATGAGAATATTATAAATTGTCTTTTTTTATACTTATATGTTAGTTAGTTTGAGAAACACCCTCAGTTCAGTGCCATCCTTCTCTCTATTTGTGAGCTATGAGAACAAACAGGTTGGATCCACAGATCCAAGTTTGTTAGACTCTGATCAGAAAACCTCATGCACCACAGATCCTATATTTTCCACCCTTCACAAAAGACTCAAAACTCTTGAATGTCCCGTGTCCTTCATGTACACTACTCATGTCCCTAACTAGGACAATAGGTCTCATAGCTTCTGTACTAAACTTCAACCTGATTATTAACCATGATAGTTTTTACGGGTTGCGTTCTTCGGTGCATCATTCCCATCTAAACAGCAGGGCACAGCACAATCGCAAATAGGCTCCACTGAACAGAACCTCGACACGGTTCATAGGTGGACCAAAATCTGGACCCAATTTCTTATTAGGTTCAAATCACGGCCCATGCCAGTGTTTTTCAGGTTTGTTCATTATCCCCCTCGGATAAAATGAGCTGGCTCGACCCACGTATTTTTGAGTCCACATTTTATGACGCGTATACTACAGAGGGAAGTTAAACTCATGGAACAAAAGAGCCATGACTGCTACAAGGCTAAAACCAGCGGTGTAGTTGGGAAGGGTCAAGGTCGGACTAATCCCACCCTGCTTAACTACTGAACTGACAGTTGGGTAGAGCCCATCTTGTTTCTTCATTGGGCCTCCCCAGAGCAGAGCCCACAAAATCCAAAAGCAGAGAACTGTATTGGGGCTCAATTCAAAGATTGTCACACTGTCTTAATCTCAACCTATTGATTAAACATCTCTGGAACTAGATCCATAGGCCTAGAATTTAAAGCCCTTGTTGGGCCAGATTCGCACGCTGTACATTCCGCCGCAGCCCATTGCCACCCTAGTGAAAGTGCAAAGCATAACATTCACATGCAGCTAAAATGTACCTTGAGGACTGCCATGGCAGACTGCATCATACCTTTCCCCAATTCGTGACCGAGGCTTCTTCTGTGGTTTGATACTGATTTTTTTGTTCATTGTATTCCCAAGCTTTTCTGTAACGACCCATTCGTTCACGCGGTCTGCTTCTAGGAGCCCAATTATCGCAGCTTTAGTCCGATGCAGGGACATGACATTCTCAAAAAGTATCCAGAAAACCAGCAAATGCAAGGACCTTCAACATCAAACAATTGAGAGTCAGTCATAACTAACTTGATGCCTTATAGCCATTGTTTTTCAAAATTTTGAACTAAGCATTACCAGTTCAAATGACCCCATTCATGATCTCAGTAATCATCTAAGGATTTTAGAATATGTGCTCATTACAACAATGTTGTTGAAATCCTCTCAGATAGTATTATTACTAAAAAAAATCTCACATGGTTTTTTGTTTCTCAAGTATTTATATAGCTTAGAAGATTCAATGGGCTTGATCATAGAAGCCCCAACTGTGCTTTCCCACCATTCAAAAGAGTGGTCACTTTGATAAAGATGATGCAAGCCATCAATCAAGAGACCGCAAAATTGACTGTTGGATTCTGCATTGTCAGGCCCCTTGATGGATGCCTAAGGTAATATAAATTCTAACCAAGGTGATGGTGTGGATGGATGACCCTTCTAGCTAGAAAGTGAGTATCCCTTTCCAATTAAACACCTCTACAATGTATTATGATGTGAGGCTTGTACTCTGAATCAGCCTTTCAAGAATAGATGAATGCCTAACCACTGATAAATTTAAGATTCTAAATTAGTTGTGTAATTCTTCACCGATTAGCAAAACCGAAACTGATTATACTAAAAATCCTGATCTTTAGTGTTTTCTTGCTCTACTTGTAAACCTGATTAGCAAGGAAGAAAAAGAACCCAATCAATATGGCTTATGGAAATTAAACCATCGATCATTGTTCATTGTCTCCTTTTCTTTGCAAATTTCCATGTGGCTATTATGATCAAGCTTCTCAATTTATTCATACCTTGGAGTGCTGATTGCATTGAGAATGGTAATTGTTGATGGAATATAGACTGCAATGTATTTTGTGAAGATGGATTTCTGGCACCAACACGCTTGCGGGAATTATTATGCAATAGAAGAAGAAGGTGACCCAGTGAGCAACAATCTTCCTGACGAAGAAGAATGCGTAGATGACATGGAACTTCTTCCACACGGACACTTTCTGTAAATGCCAACAAGGAAATTTTCATCCAAATTACTCTACAACAAGTGAGAGAAAAAAAATGAAATTATCACTAATTATAGTAGGATTCAATATGTATGAATAGGGTTGAACTGGAAGAATTATATCTTGTCCATATTTATATGTTTGCATGATAAATAATATTGGATACTATTCTGTCAATGAGGTGGGTTGCATTGCATGAGGGACCTATGTATGACCCAGATCGTACTGTCTTTGCTTAGTAATTCTCCATCAAGGGCAAAACTATTGATTGAAAACATTTGATCAAGTTACATCAACTATTCAGGAGCTTGTTGAACAGTAAAATCGTTCATCAGGGTGCTAGATGAGAACATTGTTTGATCAATTGTGGTTCCTGTGCATCAAAGGTGCGGCATCCTTTGCACAAGACTTCACCATATCTTGATCTATGCCTTCACATCGGATCTACTGTTATTGCGCGAAATGTTATATTTATGTTAATTGATCATTTTTTTACTGAAGATTTAACAACCTTCTTGACCCATTACTGATTCCAATGTCCATATGTGGATATGTATCCAGTAGATAGATTTCAGTAGTCCAGTCATGAAGCATACTCACCTCACAGAATATAATCTCTTTAAACATTTTCCGAAACAAATTGGCAGGCCCACAAGACCATCTATGCTGTTGATATCGATATGCTTTGTATGTGCTTGGTAGTTCATTTCTTACCTGCATAGCATTTTGCATCAATTGAGTAGAAAACAATGAAAAAACTGAAAAAGAGTTGATAGGAAAGAAAATGGAAAAGAACTCACTGATAAATCTCCAACAAAAACAAATTTCCATCCCTTGAGGCTAGCCCTAACAGCCAGGTCCATGTCCTCTACAGTAGTCCTGTCTTTCCATCCACCCGCATCGAAAAGTGCTTGGATCCTCCAAACTCCAGCAGTGCCTGCAAATTCACCATGTTACCAGTTGTAGTAAACTAAAACATGATTTTGTTCTGCTTCAAAACCATGATAATTACCATTGAATCCGAAGAATGAATATGTGGAAGAACCCACTTCCTGCTCCACATTGAAATGATAATCCAGGGACATTTCTTGGAGGCGTGTCATTAGACACTCGTCAGCGTTAACTACACCGCAGAAATCAGATTAATAAAGAAAAATAAAGCGAGCATTTAATTATACTCAGGTGCAATATTGAATGTGTCTGTGACTCTGTGTAAAACTTTTTCTTCATTTGCTAGGAAAGAAAAAACTTCCATTGAATTTGCTATGTATGAGGTAAGAAGAAAACTTTAAAACTAAGCTGAAAGATAATCACCACCACTTGAGGAGATTAAACCAAGCCTTCAGCTTCTATTTTAATATTCAATCACTGTACCACACAAGCAGTGATAGGCCCCCCAAAGAGGAAAAATGAAAAACAGAGAATGTAAATACATGTATGCATCAGGACTAGAGCTATCAGTCTACTCACTTTACAGAAAAATAGGGAACCCTACTTCATGAGGTCCTATTTGACCCAGGCTCGAAAACTTGTGACTCGGAGTAACTCGACCAATGAATAAGAAAATGACACGGACAGAGTCGATGCGGAGACTCAGGAGAGTCATGTTTTTCTTTAAAAAATAATTTAAAAAGTATTTAAAAATAAATCCATTACTTATAATGTATAAATATACATTTATTTGCATGAAAGCATGATAATCAATTCAAATTGATAAATTTATATATGCAAGAAAAGTACTACAATAAGGAACATAAAAGTAAAAATAGTGCATATTACATAAGTTCGTAGTCCAAATATCAAATGTAAAAGATCAAAAATAAGTTTCAAATGACATTTCAGTCATCTTTTTTAAATTGCTGACTCCAAGCCTCGTGCATAATTAATTAAAAATAAATATTAATTGTTTAAAATTAGATTCACCTATTAAATAGTTCAAAATGCAAACTTATTAAAATGAGATGACTTGGCCAAGTCTCCCATGTATTTGAATAGGTCCTTCATCAAAACAAGATGGGTTGGGAGAGTCAAGAGTCAACTCGGCAAATTTTCCAACCATGATTTGGACGTCCTGAGTTTTCCGGCCATGATTTGGACGTGAGGACATGATCTCCCCCTCCGAATGTGAGAGACATTATACTTCTAGGTCCACTCATTTCACACACCAACTTTCAGTAGTCATAACTTCTAATCTGCCCATCAGATTTTTTAGTATTTTATTTATATCATAAGGCTATCTATAAGCTCAACTCAATCACTTCTCCTACCATCAGATGGCTTAGGGCCACGGTTTGCTCATGGAGGTTGATGTTTGAAACTGCACTGTCACATTGGGGCCACAGAGGATTTATCTTGCTCCCCCGGGGCTTGTAGGGATTAGACGGCCTTATAGGGCTAAGACACCCTCCCTTATAAATAAATAAAAAAAATACTACTTCCACGCATAAGTTTGTTGTGGTCGGCCTACTAAATTCTATAGTTTAGATGGATACTGGAATATTCTGTCCACAATCCATGAGCCACTATCTAGTGAGGTGGGTCATGGGTGTCTACATATCTTTTTTTCAACATTAGAAAGCATCAAATGTAATGGCACCATTGTTGAGCCCCAGAAATTGGAAAATGAAGCACAAAAACAAAATAATAAACATAGAGATAGAGAGAGAGGTGATACCAAATTTCCATCGAGCTTGAACCAAAGCCAGCTCTGGATTTTGGAGTAGGAATGGAACAGTCCTCCACAGATAGTCAGCCTCTGGTTGGAAATCTGCATCGAAAATGGCGACAAAGTCGCAGTCTTTGACATAGTCCTTGTTTAGGCCATCACGAAGAGCTCCAGCCTTGTACCCATTTCTGTTATTCCGCGTCTCATACTTTACATTTACTCCCTTGCTCACCCATCTCTCGCACTCCAACTCCACCAAGTCCTGTACAGAAATATGAATTTAGATTTTTTTTTCTTTTGTTTAAAGATGGATAGCTAAATAAAATCCAATGTGATTCATTCATTCATTCATCATTCTATTGGGTTGATGATGTTGATTCCTCACCCTGGTGATGGGGTTTGTTGAATCATCCAGCACTTGAATTATAATCTTATCCGATGGCCATGACAGCCCACATGCAGCTCCAATTGAAAGCCGGTATACCTAAAAAATAAAAAAAAAAAGCAAATAAATAGGTTGTTTAATGATGATGGGACTATAAGCTAAGCCTCATTTTATACCCTTCTAATTTGCCTTTTTTTTTTTTCTTTTGCTAAGTTGGGCTAATTAGTCATGTAGCAATTCTCTAACTTAAAGACCCAAAAATCGGAATCTAGGACATGTGTGTGATGCTAAGGTGCCAACACCACTGAATCATGAAAGTGTTTGGCATTATAATCTGAGCCTTATTTCATTATAATTGGTGTTGGGTTTATTGCCTGCTCAAATGCAGAGCAGGTGATTGGGAAAAAGGGGGTGTAATAAGTTGGAAAATTCTCTATTCTTTTATCAGCATCCATTTTCCTCATTCATAGGGTTGCTTAAGCGCCCGTTTGTTTGGTTACATGAGAGTTGATAGCCCAATAGGGCTAGTTAGTTGCATGGTATTGAAATACATGAGAATGCTTGTTTGTTTACATAGTTTGGATTGAATTTAAATATATGTTCGGATTGAATTGAAATACATAGGAAGAAATTAATTTAGATGAATGGATTTGTTTGGATGAAATTCGAATTCATCGAATTGATTGAAATTGGATTTGTTTGGATGAAATTCGAACTCATTGAATTGATTGAAATTGGCAAGCCTACCTACCGCCCTGAGTTAATTCATAGGGCATGTCTGATGCTAGGGATTAAAGAGATCTTAAAAACCCCTCTTGTAAAATTTAGGTATTGAATATGTGAGTGAAATGTGTGGAACTTCACCATTCATTTGGACCTATTTGTTGATAATCCGAACCATTCAAAATGAATGGTAAACTATCTATTGCTAATATCATCCCCCTCTGTCGACACATCTCCAAATTTTATTTCAATATTGCTTGATGTACACAAGATTAATGCATATAAGTAGCAATTCTCAAACAAAGTATTAGCCAAACATTAGTTACCTCCTTCTCGTTATACATGGGGATTTGAACAAGCACCATTGGATGACTGTTATTGAGCTCAATATCATCTTTCAAAGCCTCTAGCTTATACTTTGTATACCTCTTCCTACCCAACACCTTCACACAAAGTATCACAACTGCCATGTACACTCTTTCTATAAACAGCATCACAGACATCACAGCACACAGGAAGACCGCCCCACGAAGAAGAGGCACCACCACAGGCCATTTCAACAGCTGCCACACCAACCTTAAGTTCTCAACCGCATCATCCCTCACAGGCTCTCCCACACCAACACCCCTCATTCTCTTCCTTGTTTATATTGTGTCCTCTATTTCTCTTCCAAGTTTTGAATGGAGAGAAGGGTGGGGGATGGGGGACCTGGTGGCTTGTGGATTTCTAGAATGAAAAGAGGTTGAGGGGCTAAATATTGGAAGGGAGAGGTGAGTTGGAGGAATGGGGAGTGACAAGATGGAGAGACACACGGTGTTCATGCAGAGAAGGCAGCCGGGGAAACTGTACATATGTCATGGGGGTTGTCTTGATTCCCTGGTATATCTCCTTCCTTTAAAGTTCTGATTCAGATTTTAGAGTAGGTGTTGGATTTTTTAAATTTACAGCTATAATACATTAATGTTCCTCTCCCTCCCTCTCCTCTTTTAATGTACATAGCACCTGCATCTAGAAAGAATTGGGGGTGGTAAGTCTCTGGATTCTATATTCTATGGGTGGGACCAAGGGAACTCCTTGCAGTTCTAGGGACGTAAAGAATTGGGGGTGGTAAGTCTATGAATTCTATATTATATGAGTGGGAATGGGTCCAAGGGAAGTCCTTGCATGTCTAAGGATGTAAATGGGTTGGCTCTAGGGCGACTGTAAACTATTTTCATTGTTTTCGATCTGGATTTGATACGGAACCTATATGTTGTATCCGGATCTAACATCATATGAAAAATAAATAGATTTGATTCTAGATCTGAATCCAAAATAAGATGTGGAATAAATTAGTATAATTAGAAAAAAAGAACTCCAAAATAAATTTTGGATACATACAAGCAGAGCTATTAAATTGTAGATGATTAAGCTATGAAGGTCTTCATAACTTATAAGCATTTTTATTATATGGGTGTAGTTCTCTTGCATCCCTATCCTCAGGTCGGAACATATAAAGATCCGGATTCCGTATGTTTCGGATCCTATAGGCTTTTATGCAGATTCATATCTGAATTTCTTCCAAATCCAAAAATAAATTTTATACCCACTTTATTTAGAATTGAAAGACAGTAGAATTCGGTTGAATTACATAACCACGTTCTACCGCATAGAAAACACATAAATTTCCAATATTGCACAAACGCGTCTTTAAATTTGGCACCCGGAAAATCAACTTGGAGAATCCAACAATAATTAACCCCAGACAAAGCATGCATCTGGATTCTGGAACCATATCAGGAGCCCCTGCAGCTGTAACAGCTAAGCGACAGAGTTGCAAGATCTCAAACTCTCCCAGGTATCCGAATTTAGAAAGCATTACAGAGCTTCAGCTGGAGAGCTGCAGACGATGAGCATGCATGCAGAAGATGTGTGCAGATGTCGAGTTCAGAGGGATTAAAAGTCACAGGGCGTTTGGCTGTCACCTTTCTCTCTATCTGTCGTGTCATTATCCAGTTGATTTTATGCACCACCGTTCTATCTTTCCATGCAGCTATGCTACAAATATGGGAGGTTCAAAACAAAACAAAAGGAAAGACAGCCATCACTGAAAGATCACACAGATAGGGTCAAAAGGTCTTTATCAAGAATGGCCCACTGGGGCCTACTTTCTTCACTTGGAAGGATATGGTCAGCAGTATTCCCCATTTTCTGAAGCTATACAGGAAGAGTCATGAAATCCTAGTGAGATTAGGAATGTTCTCTACTAAGTTTAGGCCCTCCCCCTCCCCTCTTAAACTACCCTACAGGGGGATAAAGTGGGATACAGTGAAGTAAAAGTGAGGCAAATGATCAAATCAAGAGACAATAAAATATAAGTCTAATTTCATTTTTGCACGTACGAAGGCTTGGAAAAGATAGAGATTCCTCATTTTCTAAATATATTACTAAACAACCACCACTAGGAGTCTATCATGCTGTGAGGCCCACAGTTCCAAAACCAACAGCCAAAGAGTTTTACAAGTGGGGCCTATGAAAATTCAAGATCAACCATATTCCCATAAATTCACAGTACTGCATGTTCATCTTAGCCTAGCATGTGAATTTATACAAGCTCATGACAAAATTACTTAAAATTCATGAATCTTGTTGGGGAGAGTGTTCTATATGCCAATGATTACTGGACAATGTAAAAAAACAAAAGGAGAAATTAAAGTCTCCACTAAAGCACCTTTTTTATGGAATATCAAATGTCCAAAACCTTTTCCAAAGTAGTGTGGTCCCATCATACCTTTCTAATCCTATATAAAACTTTGTCTAAGCATTGACCCACTGGTTGTGATTTCTGAAGTCTTTCTTCTTTTAAATGTGTCTGAAGTGGAACAAAACAGATCTCTGCTTTATTGTTCTTTTGCTCTCTTTTTATAATATCTTTTGATGAAAAAAGTTCTTTTGGCCTGGGCTTTCCTTCTCTTCTTCTTGTGCAAAAAAAAAAAAAAAAAAAAAAACCATAAGCATAAGCTGTGCATTTCTATCCAACTAGACCTTACCTGGCCATTCCTAACACCACCTGGGACCTGAGATGTTGGTGATTTTCGGCATCTTCATAAGTTACACATGTAGTTTTATTTTGTGGAAAGGATTGCAAATCATTTGGACTTTTTTTTTTTTTTTTTTTGAGGATTTCGAGGAAATCCTCTCCATTGACAATTTCAAAATCCACGTTTTGTTTGGAAACCATCACAATTATTCACTTTATCTTAGTCTTAAATCCGTTATGATGGATACATAACTACCATTATGACTTTCTAAAGCAGAGACCCTTGACTGGATCTTGGCCGTGGGATGCATTTAGGATTGTGAACGGGTCGGTTCTGGGTATGGTGGAACGGAACCGTTAATGAGAAGATGAATCCGGATCCAGATCCATACCATGTTCAGAACCAGTTTTTTGTTCCGGAACTGGGACTATTTACGAGAGGATGGAACTGGAACATGAACCGATTTTTTACATGGGAGGGGTCCGGATCCGGATCTAGGTCCGGGTCAAGTAGAGAATGATTAGAAAAAACTAGCTTTTAGGAGTGTTTTTTTTTTTTTTTCAAATTTGAATGTGATATGTCGGGTCTTGGGTACACAGGTCGGAACCAAAGTAGAACTGGACCCGTTTAGGTTATTTACTCATCGAAACCTAAATAAGGATCCAAACCCGGTTATTAATGGGTCAGGACCTCCGGATAATGGGAGATTTGAGAATTTATTTACATCCCTAGATGCATTGAATTGTGCATGTCATGCATGTGCGTTTGGTGGTCGGTTTGCTATGTTGGAATCGGATTCGGATTCGGATTTTTTTTTTTTTATATATATATATATTTTTTTTATGAACGGTACCCCAATCGGATTTAATCTGCCTTCAACGGTTCACCCCGACCTATCCTGTTTATGTCTAAATTATTTATAGTAAAGCATGATTTATAAATTTATATGGAGCATGGTTGCTAACATTTATAAAAAGCAAGAGGACCATACCCGACTTGTTTCTGTTCCCAAGGGAGCCAAGGAAGTCTCTATCCATTGGATCAGGTTAGTCTGGTTCAATTGACTTGGTTCCCAGGCTGTGCCAGCTAGCTTGGCTGCTTGGCTCAAATCACAAGGGTATATTTGTTTGCATTAGAATACTTATTAATTGAATGGAAATTAAAAGTGAATTCTCAAAAATAAACATCAAATAACATCTTCTTTAAGGAAAATAGAATCAAAAGAAGATGTTATAATTTATGCTCGTTTTTGAAAATTCACCTTTAATCTATATTCAATTCCTATGTATTTTGATGCGAACAAACAGACCCTAAATCATCAACTGAATCTATTGGGTTGGGTTGGTCCCATTTGCAGGCTAGCCATTACTACCTACAGGGTCGAGTCCAAATGACCGTTGGATCATGACCGTTCATAAAGGCTCATACCAAGTCTAGTGCTTGATCTCACCAGCTAGCTTGTTGGACACAACCACCATTCTCTAATCAGTCAATATATACAGAAGGTTTTCGAGTGAGCACCAAACATGATACTCTCCCCACGCCAATAATATTCCAACACACGACATGTGAGGGCACATTTGTGTGGCTGATTGTTTGCAGAAAAAGTGAGGATCAACACTTTTCCGTGCTACACTAAAATCAACTTTTGGTGCAGCCATGTTCATAAAGATAAGAAATAAAAATGAACTAAAGTTTTCCATGATTCATCAAAAAGCTTTTCCTATAATGGAGGTTTGAAGGTTCTTTTCTTTTTTTTTTTTCCCAAGGAGAAGAGGAAAAAGTCCGTGGAATCAGTATTCGAAGTACATAAACCCTTACATTGAAATCTATTTTGAATAGGTCCCTAGGAAAAGGAAGAAGACTCCAGGTTGTCAAAAGAAGAGATGACAGTAACATATATAGCCCAGTCGGTGGGTTCAACATATGGGCCATCTAAGAACCTCATTCTTCTCCTCCATGCCTCAAAAGGAGTGATCATCATACTTTTCAGCAATTCGAATGGTTGAAATGAAACCCATATGAAATACACAGTTTCATGTCAGTTTCTCTACATTCATACGAATGGGAAAGGTTTCAATGGCACAACATGTTGAATATAAATTGCAGGGAGAAACTAAGGTCTCTTTGTTTGCATAAATACATAGAAATTTATAGTCAAATGAGCTCCATCCAAGAATTGAATTATTTATTAAAGAGGTGAAGGTGATGGGTATGAGGTGAGTAGCAAAGAATATTATAAGGTGGAGAGATAGATGAGACTCTAAACTTTCTTCGCCCTAGGAATGGAATTAATAGGACAATGGCTTGGTATTCAATTCCCACCTTTCCTTGATTGGGTTTTTATTTAAGGGAGTTTATTGCATGGTCATTTTTTAATATTCACCTTTGGTCCTTCATTCTTAACCACCTATAGAAACACAATTCTAGATACTCAATTACATGAAACAAACATGTCCCTTGGTGTTCTAGAGTTTGATCTTATCATTAATCGAACCCCTCCTTGCCGCCATTATTCAAATCTTAGAATTCTCAATAATGTAAATGAATGATTTATCGTCCTCATCCGTAGATCAGCTTGTTAGGGACATGGAGCATATGTGTGTGAAAGAGGGTTGTGGCTCAGATGGGGGATCAACATTAAATACAAACTGCTAAAAGTAATGTAGGGGCAGACAACTTAGCTCCAATTAAAGTAGGGAGTCCCCATAAAATTGATCAATTTTGTCTTGGATATAATGAAATTAAGAACAAAGAAAGGCAGCCCTTTACATACAACTTACAAGTAATCAATTTAACCGCAGATAAAACCAATGTCTATTTTGCAAAACTTAGGTTTAAGGTGGACCCATTGAATGAGAATGAGAGTCTCGACTGCCATCAGACGTGAGGAAATGGAAGTTATAGTATCTAGGGGTGGGCCCACATTGTGGGATGTGGGTGCGGTCACACCCGTGAGATTTGGAAAACTCTCATGATGGGTTATTGGCCATATGGCCATGCCCCGCCTTCAAAATGGATCCCGCCCCACCTTGTGACAATGAGACAGAGGAGAATAAAAGAGAGAGACAGAGAGGAGAGAGAATGGGGACAAAGAAAAAGGGAATGAGAAGAAAAAAGAAGAAAGAAGGAAAAAAATGATAGGAAAAAAGGGATCTAGATTCTATTCAAAAAGAGAGGGAGGTGGGTTCGGGGGTTTGTTGTGTGCATATGGGGTCCACATGTGGTAATCATGACTGTAGATGTGATGAGTGAGGAAGAGGGGAGAGGAGATGATGAGGGTGATAAGAAAACTGGGTTTGATTCAGTTGTGATAAATATAAATCCAGTTCTCTCTATTGTAGCTATCATATTATATGTCAACTTACATGTCTCTAGAAATCCATCATGGAGCCCACAAAAATGATAATCTGAACCATCAAAATGAGAATGTCAACCCCTTCAATGAAATATCTTAAATTTTCATTTCAATAGAGGGGGTCACACCGCTCAATTGAGTGCATAATGAAAATGTGATTAACTCCATGCCAGGAGCGAATGAACAAGCCTGTGACTCCAACATGAAGTTGGACCGTTTAAGATGAATCACATGCCCTATGGAGATATATGCTAGAGTTTCATAACAATAGGAATGGGGCCCGTCCAATTTAGCACATGATTGGTTGTCTATTGGATATTGTACAAAAAGGTGATTGCAAAAAAATAAAATAAATAAATAAAAAAGTCACAACATCCTCTTCAAGTAAAACTTCATTTTGATTGAGAAGATATTCACTATTAGATTGAACACTGTTGATTTGATGCCTTTTCAAATGCATGCATTCAATCCAATACTTTATATTTCCTAGAATTGTGTGGACATTCATCAAACCATGAATGATGACAATTGGAATGGAGGGATTTGATTTGCACAAGGTGGCCCCATTGTATGAAACATATGGATTTATTTTTTTCATTTTTGTTGGAGAAGATAGCAATGTAGGGTGGGATTCAATTGCTTATGATTTACGGCCTATCCAATACGTTGACATCTGTCAAATTGAAACTTGGATTCATAGAGGTACAGTCGCACGTGTACCTTTTGAAATTTGTTTAAAATCATTCTAAGGTGGGCTTGGAACGCACGTGTATGACCTTAGCACACTTGATCCTAATAAATAAAGTGGACCTCGTGTAATCACTTCTCTATAAATTAATCTTTCAAGAAATAATTATGCAAGTACTTTTATATTTTATATGAGCCTGACTTTTAATAAAATTGATAATATCATTTCTAAACTTTATATTTCATATGGGAAATGTTCTCCTATGAGCAATAGAAAGTGTAGTCCATTGTTGCGTGGGGCCTTGGGCCCACGTTTTATCAATTCAACCTCTTTGATAGTCTTTTCATCCTAATGATCTTACCTCTCGCCCAATTATACACTCACTAAACCTCCACTCATTGTTAGATTGAATCTCAAAAAAGTCTATGATTAAGATGCTATTAAGTTTTAAGGTTGTTAAATCAAGGGCTATGGTAATTTGATGGGGCTGATTTTTTTAGATCCCCCTTTTCATGATGAGACCTTTCAATCTGCTCCCCCCTCAATCATAAACTTGCATTTAAGTAGGCCTACGAGTCGGACTGCATACGAGCCAGATTCAATTTGCTCATAGGCAAACATTTCTCTTTCATACAAACCTCACATTTATTAATTAAATTTATTATATCATTTCTAATCTTTATATAGGAAAATGACCTTGTACAACTTTAAGACGAGAGCTTTTAATCATCCCCATCTATAGATCAGTTTGTTAAGGACATGCTCCGTATGCGTGTGAAAGAAGGTGGTGGCTCAAATGGGGGATCAACATTAAATACAAACTACTAAAAGTGACGTAGGGGCAGACGACTTAGCTCCAACCAAAGTTGGGAGTCCCCATAATATTGATCAATTTTTTCTTGGATATAATAAATTTATTATATCATTTCTAATCTTTATATAGGAAAATGACCTTGTACAACTTTACATCGAGAATTTTTAATAGGTCCACCTTATGATTCATCTGAGTTTCTCACACACATGGAACCCCACCCCCTATGATGGTCATTGTCCTTTAGAGTTTACACCCAACAAAATGGATTGGACCGCAGGGTCAATCTTTTCTTTAATATAAAGCCTCTAAATTTATGGGCCATTAATCAAGGAGTTAGAGGCATGAAATACTTAACCTCATTTTTAATATCTAAACCCATCATGAGTGGATCTTCTCATCCCTCCCGTGTCCCATGATCCATGAGGCCCCAGGTGGGGCCCAGCAGCAGGTTTGCACGGTAGGATGTGCAGGAATATTTTCCTTTTATATACCGTATATCAGTATACTTAAAAAAAAATGTATGAGTCGAGCCGAACTTGACTTGACTGATTAAAAACGTGTTCCAGATCGCGCTTGACTTGACCTAGGTCAAGCACCCATGGACCCACTGCACATGTCTAATTATTATATTCGGGGGGCAGTTTCAATCTTATGTGGGCCCCACCAATTGACTCACTCTCTCTCCTCCATTCAATTCCCAGAGTGGAGGCGCTAATTAAAAAGCACAATAATTCCCACACAAAAAATAAATAAATATAAAAATATAAAATCCTTGCCATATAAGCCTGAAAAATTCTGTTTTGCAGGATAAAGTTCTTTCCTTCTCGTCAAGAAATTTAAAACTTCACCGTGGAGACACCGGCGCCAACAAAGAATCAAAAACCGATCTCACCCGTACACATATGAAAGTGACAAAAAACCCCACCTGCCCACCACCACAAAGCCAAACGAAAAACACCCCCCCAACCCATGGCCATGACAAAATGAAACTTCCAGGACCCACCCATCATTCATCCAAAACACAGCCTCTGTGAATATTGACTATATTCTTCACCAATGAATGATTCTTTTCAACAATTACTATGTAATAATTATATGAGGAGGTAGCTCAGTTCGCCTAAAATTATGATTTGCATTTAGAAGTTGTAGGTTTGAAATTGCACTATCAGATTAAACTTGAGCTACAGGAAAATTTACTCGGCTTTCCTTTGGGTCCGAAGGGATTAGTATATAGTCCAAAGAATTGAAAATCCTCCAATATCCAAAAAAAAAAAAAAAAATTACCATATAAACTAGATATATATATATATATATATATAAATAAAGAGAGAATTGAACAAATTGCTAAGTAGATATTAAAGAAATTGTCTACTAACAAAACAACTTGAATTCTCATTCTATCTATCACTCTGCCTCTATTTACTTTCATATTCTCTCATTTCATGACTTTCGTTTACATTCTTATTTTTCATTTGAAATTAACTTGAAACTAGCAGTTGATCAGTCACTCAGAGTCACATGACAGAGCAGGCGTTTGGGTTCTCATCACTGAAGTACTGTGGTGGATGAACGTACTCAATGGGGCCGTAATACCCATAACCCCAATAATCCATGTGGGGCTCCACCACCTTGTTCTCGGACACTCCTTCATCGTTTTTCTTCTCCTTGCCTTCTTCTTTGCCTTTCTTCTGGTCCTTCTTGCCTTCGTCTTCCTTCTTAGGCGGAACAATCTCTACTTTGCGCTTCATCTTGTCCTGGAGAAAAGTGAGGAAGACTTTGAAGTCTATTGTTCCCTTCAAAGTTATCAGATCCTTCTGCGAGTCTAGTGCTACAAGCTCAACCCCTGTCGTTTTCCACGCAATTACACGGAAATAAGGTGTGGATCCATAAAATGAGAGAGGGAGAGAGAGATGCAAGTCTTTCCAGGGTCGAACCTGGTGCATAAATGCCTGCCCTGCCAACTCGCTCGTGTTGGGACATGAGGGTCTGGGATTACGTGAGGATTGTGCACATGGGAAACTGGTGAAATGTTTTAAGTGGGACCCACTAATGAGATACTCCAAACCATGCAAAATAAATGTCTCTCTTGTATAGGCTAAAAACACCATTCAAGAATGTTTACCATTAAAAAAAGAACTCTAACTGAAGTTAGGCTTCTTATCCCAATTGATCTTGCTTATGCACACAAGTACATGTTGATATTGAGGGACGCTCAAGATGCAATCTGATGGCAAATTTAGATAGTGGCTGTCCCCCACCCCAATTTATGACTGTGTTAGTGGCAATTGGCAAGGGCAGAATCAAGTGCTGGTCCCAAACATCAAACCCCCCTCATCCACCCCCTAAAGTAGAAGAAAAAAACCAAAACACACACAAACTACAAACACGAGATCTCAGAAAACTTATTGGTTATAGCAGTTATTTAATTGGCTCGCCCCAGAAACTTATTTTTCACAATGCCCCCTTTCCCCCAAAGGAATATTTTCTAATTCCCCCTCAGGTTAGGGACTTGGATGTGTGTGGGTACTTCAAACAAGTTTAACTAGGCCTATCCAAGATGATTAGATAAAGATATTTAGGGGGCCATGTGGCTGGCCTTGTTGATCCTGAGACCTTTGAGTTGGGGACAACTTGGCATTCTATCATTGGACACCCAGTTTGTTATAGAAAAAAGCAAAACGCGAGGCACGTACAGTTCAGTTATTGCTACAGCAGGTGGAGAATCAAAAGGACAAATATACCCTCATCACAAACGCTTAATTACGACCCTCTTAGAAAAACCACATGTTGACAGGGCCCCCACAAAGAGATCCCATATGTGATAATAGAAGCCCAAAACATCCGCTCTATCAAAGCTTAATCTATAGGATCTAATTGTGTGTGGTTGGTGACTGGGCCCTACAACATCTCACGTGATGCAGAGCTCCCTAACCTTCTTTTTACATCACGTGATCTCATAGTGCACGTGCAACGGAGATGGGTCCAAATGGACGTAACATTCAAGGGGAAACCCACAAAATACCATTGCAGAGGAACAATCAACTGTGGTCCCAACCCACTTGATGCTTGATTTTCTATTGGCTGTCACAATATAACTATTGATCCAACCGACATTCAAACCTCACATGATCTCACCCAAAATATAGGCAGAAACTCTACTGGGTCAGAATTCCAACCCCATCTCCTTTTGCAACATTAATTGATGATCTTAGATGGTCCACTCACTCACCCAAACAAAAAAAACAAAAAAAGTTGATTTCAAGTGAATAAGAATACAATCTGAATTGATGAATTTTCAGTTTTCATTCAGGAAAAAGCACAAGTGCAGACTGTGTGGAAGGAGAAAATGCAGATATGGACAGGTGGAGATCCATGCAGTCTATTTTGTACAACTCTTTTCACAAAAGTAGAAACAGCTGAAAAATGGAAAAAGGTTACTTTAAAAAAAAAAAGAGAGGCATTTTCGTCATATAAAACACAACCCCACTCATTGACCTCTGTTTCTTAAAAATGAGCCAAAAAAGAGTTTTTGATAATCTTCAAGAGTCATATCCAATTGCTCTATGGGCCATTGGATCTTGATGTGGCCCATCTACAGACAGTTCTGATCTCATACACATGTAAGCTAGTAGTTACATTAATCTCATTTACTTTAGTTGAATTGAAAGAGAAGAATTAAGTTAGCAGTAACCGCACCTTTCGTCTTGGAAATGATCCGACGAATCTTTTGGGTGCAGCCATCGCAATGCAACCGTACCTTCAGTACAACCGTCGTCGCTGCAGGCTGATCATAGAGAAGAAGAAGAAGAAGATGATGATTTAAGTGACGAGAATGCCCTTGGTATCAGTGAGATTTTACTAGAATACCTCTTTGGTCTTCTTCTCCTCGTCCGGCTTCTTGTTCTCGTCCTTCTGCTTCTTTTCTCCTCCTCCATTGTCTTTGTCCTTTTTGGGGAGAGGAGAGACGAGGACGACCTTCTTCTTCGTCTTGCACTGGACCCGATCACGGATCTTCTCCGGATCCACCTTTCCGACCACCGTCAACTTGTTGCTGCTGAAATCGCCCTTCACCTCCTCCACTCCTGGTTGGAGGAAAAAAAAAACGACGAGGGTAGAACGGTCATTTTGATAGGAGCTTGATGGCGCCTACCGTGCTATCGTGCGCCATCAGAGAGAGAGAGAGAGAGAGAAAGGACGCACGGAATGGAAAAAGGTTTCTCTGTTTTTCTTTTTCCGTGAAAAGATCAGGATCAGGATCCGGAGCCGGATCAGGTTTACTGTGCTTTTCGTAATCAGAGAAGTAAAAGGCGAAAAAGGAGGAAAGGAAAGCAGATGAATGATGGGGGAAGCTCGAGAATCGGGGAAAAAGAGGAGGTTGGAATCTGATTACCTTGGAATCCTTTGAGAGAACCGATGACTTTCTTGGAGCATCCTTCGCAATGCATGTCTACCGTGAGAATCACAGTAATGGGACCGTTTTCATCTCCATCAGACTTCTTGTTGCTCTTCTTCTAAGGAAGTAGAATAGAAAACACAAAAACTGGGCGATTATTTCAAAGATTGAAAGAAAGAAAGAAAGAAAGAAAGAAGAGATTGTAGTGGGAAAGTGAATAGAAAGAGAACTTTGGAAAGGGGAAGTTGGAGATTAGGGAAAAGTCACTTGCCTTGCCCATGGCTTCTTCGTTTCAGTACTGCTGGTCGTCTTCAGAGAGAGAGAGAGAGAGAGAGAAGATAGAGAAGAGAGAGCGTGGAAATGATGGGGAAGTGGGAGAATAAATAGACGAGACGAGTCGGTTTGTGAGTGAGTGGATGGATGTTTTGTTATATTATGTATGCATGGATGGATTTTTTTTTTTTTTTTTTATATGGTCCTTTTCAATTAATGCCTCTAATCTGGGAATTGAATGGAGGAGAGAGTGTGAGTCAGTTGGTGGGGCCCACATAAAGATTGAAACTGCCCCACCGAATATAATATGACTAGACATGTGCTGTGGGTCAAGTGGTGCTTGACCTAGGTCAAGTCAAGATCGATCTGGAACACACTCTGAGTGAAGATTTTAGAAGGAAGGTCGAGCTGGGCTCGACTGATACATTTTTCAAACATCTCAATCATAGGAGGCAAGCGAAGTACAGCTTGATTTATTTTATTTTTTTTAAGTATATTTATATACGGTGTATAAAAGGATAATATTCCTGCGCATCCTACCGTGCAAACCGGCTGCTGGGCCCACATGGGGCCTCATGGATCATGGCAAATGAAAAGCATGAGAAGATCCGCTCATGATGGTCTTAGATATTAAAAATGAGGTTAAGTATTTCATGCCTTTAACCGCTAGATTCATGGCTCATCAGTTTATAGGGTTTATATCAAATAGAAGATTAATCCTCGATTCAATGGTTTAATCCATTCAGTTGGTGCAAACTCTAAAGTAGAATGACCCTTTTTTTTTTTTTTTTTTTTGGGGGGGGGGGGGGGGGTCCCTGTGTGTGAGTAGGTCAGATGATTTATCAGATGGACCTATTAAAAATTCTCACGATAAAGTTGTACAGGACCATTTTCCTGTATAAAGATTAGAAATGATATAATAAGTTTATTTAATAAACGTGAGGCTCGTATGAAAGAGAAATGTTTGCATATGAGCAAATTGCATCCGGCTCATATGAAGTCCGACTTGTAGGCCTACTTAAATGTAAATTTGCGATTGGGAGGGGAGCAGATTAAAAGGTCTCATCATGAGAAGAAGGATCTAAACAAATCAGCTCCATCAAATTATCATAGCCCTTGATTTAATGGCCTTAAAACTTAATAGCATCTTAATCCTAAATTTTTCTTAGATTCAATCCAATAATGAGTGAAGGTTTAATGAGTGTATAATTGGGTCAGATGCAAGATCATTAGATGAAAAGCCTATCAAAAAGGTTGAATTGAATAAACGTGGGCCCAAGGCCCTCCACAACTCTAAACTGTACTTTTATTGCTCGTAGTAGAACATTTTCCCATATGAAATATAATGTTTAGAAATGATATTATCAATTTTATTAAAAGTCAGGCTCATATAAAATATAAAAACTACTTGTATAATTATTTTTTGAAAGATTAATATATAGAGAAGTGATTACACGAGGACCACTTTATTTATTAGGGTCAAGTGAGCTAAGGCCATACACGTGCATTCCAAGCCCACCTTATAATGATTTTTAAACAAATTTCAAATGGTACACGTGCGACTTTACCTCCATGAATCCAAGTTTCTATTTGACAGGTGTCAACGTATTGGGTAGGCAGTAAATCATAAGCAATTGAATCCCACCCTACATTGCTATCTTCTCCACCAAAAATGGAAAAAAAAAAAATAAAAAAAATCCATCCATATGTTAAATACAATGGGGCCACCTTCTGCGAATCAAATCCCTCCATTCAAATTGTCATCATTCATGGTTTGATGAATGTCCACACAATTATAAGAAATATAAAGTATTGGATCAGATACATGCATTCGAAAAGGCATCAAATCAAGAGCGTTCAATCCAACAGTGAATATCGTCTCAATCAAAATAGAGTTTTAGACTAACCATCTACGCATATAAAAATTAATGAACAATTGCGATTTAATAAAAATGATTATTTTTTTATAAGTTCAAACACATTAATTTTTCTCAATCTAATGGTGAATGCCAATATGATGAAAATGGATCTTGAATCTGGATGGGAAATGGGTTAATAAATTTTACCATATAAAAAAAAAAAGTTACATTAATCTTATGCAAATCCTCTTTTAATATATAGCATCACATGTAGAGTAACTTAAATTATGAGACAGATACACATACACATTACAAATTATATGAGTTAAGCTAAAGTGCTAAACCCAAGATGAGTCAAAAGCCCTTGATTAGCAATGCTGAGCTGAAAAGAGACTAGCTCAGCTTGTGAATTAATCAAGCCAGCAATTGAGCTCAAACTGATTAATTAACAAGCCAAACTTTAATACACTAACTTAAAGCAGTGCCAACTGCCAAGCCTAGCATTAAATTCCCTTCATTTTTTTTTTAATGATTTCCACTCTATTTCACCTACATTAGTCCAATTTCTATTTGAGTAAAGTGTTCACAATGCATTCATCCTAAACTTTTTGAAATTAAAGAGGCCCCTCTTCAAAGAATTTAATTGATTTGAGTAATGATAAAAATAAACTCCACTGTTTGTTTACTGGGAAATTGGGCTGTACCAGCCTGCCAGGCAAAGGTGGTAAAATCTTATCCAATCTCTTTACCTGATCTGTAGCCAACTCACTAACCTTACTAACAATAAGTATGGGTTGGTCACATGTCAAGAAAAACTGACCTGCATTTAAATGGGTCGGGCTAGGTTGACCTGTAAAGCCACTATTAGTCCATTTGAAGGGGTTGAAGTATGGTCAACCTGTATATCTAAACCTATTTGAACAGTTTGTAGTTTAATATTTTAGTTTTTAAATCCCGAGGGGTAGCTCAGTTAGTCTAGGATCATGGTTTGCTCCTGAAGGTTTAGGGTTTGAAATTTTGCTACCTCACTAACGCAACATGGGATTTACCCGGATCCTCTCGGGCCTGAAGGGATTAGTCCAGCCCAAAAGACAAAGCAACCCTCCGTATAAAAATATTTTTTTTTTTATTTTTTAGAAGAATTGGTCTTATATGGTTGAGCCAACCTCGTGTTGGTTTGTTTTGGCCTGCAACCAAACTCATATATAGTTTTATTGTTAGAAATGAATTGGATTTGGCCCGAAATTATATAGTTATGGGTTAGGTTAAACAAGTTTAACCTGCATTAGCTATATGAATTATGCAGTCTGATCTCATTGACCTGCATCAGCCTGGTGAGGTGAGGTTGAAGTTTTAAACCCCTAGAGACCCATAGTCAACCCAGTCGGACCAGTTTGTCATCCTAGCCAAGACATTGTCAAATTACCTTTGGGAGTGCTTACTGCTTGCGACTTTACACCCATTTAAGAACTTCTAGGGTTTTCCAGTTGGCTGGGCTTCCCGTTTCTCGCTCAATTATCCAGTGATCGATCCATGGGTCCTCAGTATTTCATTTCGAGTGTGGGTTTGGTTCTACTCCCATGGTCGGTTGGCGGGTCTATTTTTTTTTTTTTTTGGGTGCAGCCCCCAAGCATGCGATTAAAAAGAAAAGAAAGAACTCTACAACCATTTACCGAACGCGTGGCTCGTATCTAGCCATCTAGGTGGGAGTCAAAGACTCATAATATATCATGAATCAATGAATTAATGGTTTATGTTATGGCCATAGGCTGACTCACCAGTAAGGCACTGCCTGCTCATCTGGGATATCCCCATGGGATAAAAGCATAAGGACATTGAAAGCTCCTATAAAGTAAGTTTCTGAAAGGAAGGGGGAAATGGCATCCTTACTTGACTCCATTTATGAATGGATCCGTTTGCCACAGCACATGACTTCTCTCAATTAGAGGAGCACTAGTCTTCATGGCTTGAGTGTTAAATTTTTCAGGACTGGGCCTATAGATATTCTTCAGGGCACAAGTGGCTCAATATATTAACAAAGGAGTGGATGTCCAAATGGATGGGCTTGACTTGGGCCTGGTTGTGAACTCCAAAAGCTAAATGGCCTGAAGCTTGGACAAGTTCTGGACATGGCCCATTAATTAACATCTATATAGTGTCAATAGATATCTTAATAACAGCCAAACTCAAATGTGTAAGTGGGCCCATATCAGACATGAAAAGTTGGCTGGGGATATCCATGAATCTGTAGATCTACACAAAATTTGACCCTGACCTGCGAAAATAATGAGTTAGAACCCTACCACTACTCTTAAGAAGATGAAAGGAGGAGGATAGGAAGAAGAAGATGATGAGAATTTTTCAGTCTTTTTAGATTCTACACATTTCTCATTATCGGCTTTCCTCACATGTGGGCCTTGATAAGGGATAGGCCAGCAGTGCACCATTGGATATGACGATCCACATCATGGCAGGCTAGCATGGGACTGCCACAAGCCCATTTTATGAAAGGGAACAAATGGGTCAAAAAATTTTGCAGAGGAAACCAACTCCTACACTTTGTTTTGGCCTTTGGAGCATCCCCATCTCTTACATTTATATAAGCCCATTTGAAAGAAAAAGTCAAAACTGCTACTATATTACTCTGAGGAGTTTTCTTCTCCTTCTTTCACCTTACTCTTCTTTTAAGTTCTTTTATTATAAAGATTTCTAGACACAGAGATTTGACATATGCTTTGAAACAAAGGAGAGAAATCTGAAATGTGAGATGCCAAACTTTATGAGTGGCGTCTCTCTCTGCCTCTCACTCGTCATAACTAACTTTAAATCTTTCATTAATATTTTCATTTATCTCTATTAATTGTAATCGCAACTCCAATGCCTCAAGCTGTTTAATTCGTGGACTTATTTCTTCGTTCTTTCTTTTAATCCTAATGAACAACTAGCACAACAACCGTTGCTCAGCACGGTACGTAGATACATTATAAATTAAATACCTATACATGAAAAAGTTTATGTGGAGTAGTTCTTTTCATTGAGCAAGTTGCATAAATGAAAATAGAAAAATCAGGGAAAAAGAGAGTAGAAGAAATGGAGTGGAACAAGAGATTTTACAAAAAAAAAAAGGAGTAAAACTAATGTGGAGATTTGGTGGGTGGTTTGATAAGATAAAAATATGAGTAGGTATTCGAAAGAATGTGAAACAGTCAAAAATACAACTGAAAGTCAAAATTAAAGCCAAGATTTCATTTTACTTTTTACTTTTTTCCTGTTTGGTTTTTTCTTTTTCTTTTGACAAGGGTGTCTCTTCGAGAATTGAAATATTCCCCTAGGCACGTGAAGTCCTTACCTCCCCCCACACACCAAGTAAGTCAGGCTTCTGCCTTAACAAGTGACCCCATGGAGAGAGTGCGAGTTTGAAACCGCAACCTCCGGTGCCAACTGTGCTACCCCTCGGATAGTTGCTGAATTATCAACAAGTTATTTTCAGTTTATTGATGGCATTTTGGGGTGCGTTTTAAATAATATGTCTCCTTTATTTTCTTCTTCCTTTTGCATCGGGTGAGTGATTTTGATTGTTGACCCATGTAGGGTGTTCGTTGAGTTTAGGGATGTAACTGTGTCATCGGTTCTCCAATTACCTACATGTTATGACCCATTAAAACCCAGGTTTTGGTCCTTATTTAGGCCTTGATAAGAAAAATTGGTCTGTCCAGATCCTTTTTGTACCCATGACCAAAACAGGTTCGGATTCAACTCTACCTTGGTTCCAGCCTATGGACCCGGGACCTAACTTATTACCTTGATTTTCAATAATCCTCCTAAAGTCCAAGTCTTTCTTTCATATCATTTTCTACCTAGACCCGAACCCGTCCCATCTATTGAACCGGTTTTGGTTTCGGTTCCATCTTCTCATTAACAGTTCCGGTTCTCGGTCCACCATGGACTCAGATTAAAACCGACCTGTTTACAACCCTAATTGAGTTTATCCAACCCGTTTTAAAATCGAGTGGTATCTAAATCTATAAACATTCACAGTTGATCTAATTCGTTTTGATCCGACCCAACCCGTTTGCCTCCTCCTAGACTTATACAAAGACGTCGGCATGTGGGGCTAATCTTCTTTTGAAAAATGGAAGAAGACAAAACAAAATGAAAAGCGGAAAGATCATTCTATTCTTTTTATTTCAAATCTTGCTTCTCCTTTTTTAGCTCGGTCGGCCCCATGGCCATGGCATAGGGAGTAAAAGGCTCCCCATTAGGGTTTGAAATTTGGTTGGAGCTATGGGAGTGGCCACCTTATCCACAAGCCCAGCCCTCTATTCTCCGTTTCGAACTTTGCTTTTGTTGTGCATGCTATTTTGAAATAAACGATATATTCATGCTTTGTCCCTTTTTATGGCTTCGCTAGTGAATTAAGGTTTCTTTTTATTGTAATCTTATGTAAAGGTAATTTCTTTGATATGGATTTAACAGGGCATTCACGGCCACGATCTCAATTAACTCATCACTGGTCAAACATAAGTCAAATCTATTGCCAGAAAATCGCTGCCTTGAATGATAAGAGCATTGATTTGATTTGTATCTGAGGTGAAAACTCTGCTTTTGAATCCAATTTTAGCCTTGTTAGTACTTCTCCACCATTTCTTTGATTAAACGGTTTTTTTTTTTTTTTTTTTTTCAAATTCCTATGCTTCTCATTTTTTAGAAAAACAAAATCACATATTCATTGTAATTCTAGGTTTAGTCATGAAATTTTAATGATTAGTTCTTTTATGAACTTTATATTCTCTTAAAACAGAGTAGACCCAAGTACAGGCATGTGGGTGCGACACGGTGCTCTTCCAAAACCTATATGGAAATTCAGGTCCGCTTTTAAAAAATCCAATAAAAATTGTAGATTCACCTTTAAAATCCACATGAAAATCCTCTATTTCCCTCAAAACCAATCGATACCTCTCAAACAAAAATCCTTGATCCACCACTGTCTTAAAGAATCTTCGGCGATGGGGTTAAAATTCAAAACTTATCAGTACTAAAATACCGAATGTTGCAGGAACTTTCCATTTTAGTAAGGAATTACATATAGACCAAATAATTTAAGTAAACATTCGATACGACTACCCTCCTTCAAGTTGCTTCACTGTGCACTCAATAGGAAGGAGAAAGGTTTCTCTGTATATTTTATTCCTCTGTCTTTTGTACAAAGGAAGAGAAAATGTCCCGACGTTTTTTCCCCAAATTCACACATGTTTCATTGTGGGGATGGTACAAAAAACAGAATAAAAGATAAATAAGAAAATAATACTAAAATGGGTCATGTACAAGTTTGCCAAGCCAAACCCACTGGACAAGTCCTACAATTCTATTTTGTTTTTGGTTTTTTTTTTTTTTTTCATTTTTAAATCTCATGTAATACATAAAATATAGGGTTGTCTTTGCGGATGGAGCTCCCACTCTCACCGTGTTGTCTGGGGATCGATTCTTATGCAGATAGGTTGAGGTAGTCCCATGATCCTTGGACAATAGACTAAACAAGTAGGAAAAAAAGAAAAAAAAAAAACCAACTCATATAAGCCCAACTCTATCTATAGTGCAAATCAAGTTATGATTTGGATAACTCATTCTGAAAGTTCAATACAAGATGATTCTGAATAGTCATTCTTACAAAAATGGATATAATTTTTCCAAAAGAGTACATCAAAGCTTGAAATGTAAGAATGCCAAAGTATTTCACATTTCAGGTAAAAACTCTGCAACCTTAGGATTGCTTAAAATTTTGAGGAGAAAGAAAATTATGGTAGTGCTACTCTAACTTTCCACTTATTTTTTTCTTTTTCGTTTTCTTCTTTGGTTTTTTTTTTTTTTTTTTCAATTATTATAAGTGATAAAGTCAATCAGAACCGTGGGTCTATTCTATTATCCAAAAAAACGAACCAATATTGTGGGTCTAACCCATGGTTCAAAACTATGGTATCGGTCATGGTATCGGCCGACCCAAAAAAAAACCAATAGGTATCATTACCGGTCATGGGTTGCAGTCGGTCGCTTTCATCATAGCGTAAAATTTTCTTTACCCCAAGAAATTTTGAAAAATTATCCAAAAAACCCTGAATGTTGTAAAATGTTGGAAAAGAATGTTTTTTTTTCCATTGACAATATATGTATATATATATATATATATAAATCAAAAAATTGGTCCTCCTAAGTCATAGCATCATATATCACCATCTTATCTGCAATTATATAAATCTTATTAACAATTAAATAGATTTACATGTATATACTAAAATAAGTTGGAATATCACAAATTCTATAAAATGCAATCATAATTATGATTTATGAGCTATCTATTAGTGTTAAATTTAAAAAACTAAAGCTTTCACTCATCACTCAATAGATCTTTGCCAAACTAAGAAGTCATAAGCATTTTAAACACACTCCAAATAAATTTGAGTAGCTATTTTGCAAATATCTATTAGATGTCAACAAAAATCCCAATTTTCAAAACCCTAAATAGTAAACCCAACCTAAAAATGTATAAATTAAAGAAAATGAAATATATCCACAACAAAAAGAGTACCTACCAGGGATTAACTCATATCACTCCTCGGAAACTTAGCTATTTGGTGGTTCTTCTTCTTCTACTCTCAATGTGACGAGCAGCAATTCTACTTTACATATAACTTTGATATGAATATGTCAAACCTGGTCGGCGCACTTTTGGTGGCACACATTTTTTTCACTCTGATTCATTCTTTTTGGGATTCAAACTCGCGACCAATTGGTTCTAATATCATCTTAAATTTCTTTAACTAACCATACGTACCAAAACCTCAAGACGTTAGTTGAGGCAGCATAAATACTTTTAAATACTCCCCTTTAAATAGAGGAGCCCACTCCTTAATAGTAGGAATATGAAGGCACCACTATATGTTTTTTAATTTTATTTTAAAGGAAGGTAATAGGTAATTATATTAATGAAGAGAACATAAAACAATACGAAAAAAGACAAGAAAATTAAAAGGGGTATAAGAGCATTATATATAACCCACCAAAACAAACCAACAAGAAAAAGATAAAAGCAACAAAATGTGGCTCTATATCAACCCCTTGCTTGGCTAAAGTATCCACTATCTCATTTGCTCTCCTACTAACCATGTTTGAAAGAAACTTGAGAAGACTATGCCAAAAGCTTAATCTCATTGAAATGAAAATGGAATCGCCAAGCCCAACACTTTGAGAAATAACCCAAGCAATAGCATTCGAAAAATCGCTTTCCACATTGAACTTTCCTTTAAATGAAGAAGAAAAAATTCAAAGAGCTTGCAAAGTAGCTAGAACCTTCGCCCCATTTGATTCTTTCATCCCCACATTCCTGGAGATTCCTGGAGAACACAAACTTCACCTCTCGGAAGGCACCGCAGTCTTTTTATCGCCTTTATTAGGGGCAGACTAATGACAATCCTTAATTTTAGGAATGAAATGAGGTCAGGATAACTAAGTCATTGCAACACTTCACACTATACTCCTATGAGGTTCGACTATTCCTGCAGTGCAGCACCCTTTGCCCAAAACTTGATTGATGGTTTTAAAAGATCGGGTTAAATCATAAATGGGTGACCAACCTGCTCCAATTGGGGAATGGTTTGGTTGTGGGTTTTTTCGGAGTTTGAGACAGGTTTGATTTTTGATGGATCCACCATGCCCTAACCTACTTCACTCATTTATAATTCTAAGGGGTAGTTCAATTAGCTTAAGACCACAGTTTGCATCCGAAGGTTGTAGGTTGGAAACTATACTATCATACTGGGGTGCTACAGGGGAGTTTACCCGGCTTCCCTTTGGGCCCTGAGGGATTAGTCCAGCCCAAAAGTTGGGAACCCTCCGATAGCAACAGCAAAAACAAAAACAAAAAAAAAAACCTACTCCATTTATAATTACTTTATATTTTTTAATGGGCCATGATGCACATACCCTACATAGTGTAGTGGCCAGAGGATATCTCAAATATTTGAACCGAGGTGTTATGGGTTCAAATCCTCTTACATTCAAGAGAAAATATATAATTTAATTTTAGATTATAATATTTCAAAACACGAAATGTAGTATCAACCCAACTTTTGTATCTCTAGTTTGATATCGCGAGTCGTAAACTTATAATAGGTCGGGTCTGACCTAAGTGGGTCCGTGTTATTTGGAGGGAGACCAATTAAGTGTTGGAATTATTACTTTTAATTTTCAAATGAGAAAATTAAGAAAGCTTTTGGAGAATCCAAAAGTCATTTTGGAAAGTCTATAGGTCAAAGGTCATCTAAGAATGTTAAATATCATCATGGGATTTTATTGTTGGAGAGCACTACCGGACGGTTTTTAGAAAAAAATATCCTTCCTAATTTGGCTTATTGGGATGATCATGAAAGTCCATTGGATGGAAAGACCCATATGAGGCCTATCTACATGCAAAATCTTGAGTTCATAGGATCATCCTACCTTTTGATCCATGGTACTAAAATTTTATGGTTTAGAAGCATCATTTTATTATAATTTCAATCCAACAGTGAGGAAAAGTTGAATGAGTGTCAAATTTGGATTTGTGACTATTCATTATGGGATAGTATGTATGAAAAGACTTGATTGACACAACATGGGCCCTATGACCAAAAAGAGAGGGGTGCAAAAAGGGGCGTTTTTAAAGCGGGGCATTTTTTTAGAATTTCCCTTTATTGTTGTCTTGTTATATATAAAGCCATGTCAGTCTATATAAGGTTGTGTTGTAGTTGTTTTGTTTAGTGCGTGAAGATAGTGCGTAGAGCAAGAGTAAAAGTCTAGGAGATTGTCCAACTTTTTTTTTTTTTTTTTATCGGTAACAGTAAAATATATTAAAAACTTAAAAAAGGTACAATAAAGAAGATAGGAAGAAAAAAAAAAAAACCCTACGTAGGTATTAGAGCTAAATACCAACACAAAACAATAAATTACAAAAGAGCAAGCAAAGCTACCTCTCTTTTTACCCCCAACTTAGCCAAAACATCCGCCATGCCATTCCCCGACCGAAGCACATGATGAAACTCAACATTCAAAGATGATGACCAAGTCTTGATTACATTGAAAAGAAATCGAAATTTCCAAATGAACCCTTCTCCAAACAAGACATCTAAGAAATCACATTTAAGGAATCGCTTTCCACCACTATGCTATGAAAATTATTTTGAGACACAAATCTTTAGAGCTTCCAATATAGCTAACACTTCCGCTTCATTAAAATATTTGATGCCCATATACTTTGAGAACATAAACAATACATCTCTCTTATAGTTCATCAAGATGCCACCTATACGTGCAAGTTCTGGTTTTCTTCTTGCCGCATCATCAACAATAAATTTAAGAACATTAGGCGAAGGGGGAAACCAAGTGACTAAATGTTTCTTCTTAACACATCTACTTCCCAAACAAGCTTCCCAATTACTTAAGATATTATCCAAGGTCAAGTGCTTTAACTCTTTTTTGATACTTGCCCCTTTTAGCGAGGAGATTGTCCAACTGTTGGTGTAGAAACATCTCTTGTTATCTTATGGTTTGGTTTATATATATATATATGTGTTTTGTTTATTTGATTTAGAGCAGGGGCTCTGTACAGCCGTACAGCCCCACATACACTCGCACACACACTCCACACCTTTATAACGATACAAAGTGGTATTAGAGCACACCTTCGTAATTTTTTAGATTAAGCCTTAATATCAGCCTAGATTGATGACCTGGTCTTCACCCACTTAAAAGCACACGGTAAGCCCTGTGAACCTATTGGATGAGGATTGATCACAATGTTCTTATTAATTAGGAAGTTAGTTAACATCCTTGAAATAAAAGTCCCACTTAAGGAGAAACATGAGACACAGAGGAGAAAGAGGCATCTCATCTCACATCTCCACTCATGGATTAATCTCTAGGTGGATACGGCGTCCTGGATATAGAGAAGAAAAAACAAGAGCCCTATCACAGAGAAATTGAACAATTTCATCAATTGCCTAAGTAGCTCATAAAATTTTGAGGTCGTTAAATAGATTATGCTGATTTTGTATCTCTTGCGTAGAAATCGGAAAATATGATTTCGATCTATTCCCGAGAGCCACTTATACAAAATGTGATGTCACCTAATTGCACACTCTTAATTGCTATTTTGGAATGAAAAAAGGCAAAGATTGACATTTTATATAAACGGCATTCGGGGATTGGCCGAAATAGTAACAAAACCTTGGTACTCCTCAAGGTGAGCCCCACTCCCCCATCTAAATATAGCCAAACAGAAGATTTATTCTAAATTTGTCAATGTTTTGTTTTGCAAACATATTGATAGCATCGGATTCAAATTAAGCATCTTCATCATAAAAGTTGGTGGTGATATTTGAAGGGCTCAATGAGAAGCTGACAAGCCGCTCGACACGCACAACAAACGTGTCTTTTGTTCGACTACATGAACACCATGGATCCTTGGCCTCAGAGAAGATTTGATAATGGCAAGCCATAAATTGTGGGATGGTGGTGCCTCAGGACCGTTAGAAAGGAGACAGACAGCCATGCATTTAATCCTCAAATGAAAATAGAGCCGTGGCGTACGTACCTTACAACCAGCATTTTAAGGACCCCGGACTTGCGTGAGAGTTGAAAAGTTGAAAGCTACCTTTGAGAGAGAGAGAGGAATGGGGGTGATGGAGCTAGGCCTTTGGGCTGCTCTACGCCATTCAAACCTCTTCGGCCTCTGGTAGCTGCAGTCAGCTAGGCCTTTGGGTTGCTCTACACCATTCAAACTCTTCGGCCTCTGGTAGCTGCAGTCTTCTGCCATTTGTACAGATTAATATCTGCTTGTCGAGTGCAGCAGATACTCTCTTGCCTTTTAAAAAACCCAACGATGAAGTGGTTCCAAATAAACAGCCTTCTAATGCACCAGTGATCCTCAGATTTTCCAATTATAGGAGTTGGTCTCACCGTAAATTTGATGGTTCCATAAAAATGTGACTAGTGAATATGAATAAGATTGTGTTAATTATATTTTTAATCAAACAATTAAGCATTTATTTTGAGAGGCTTGAATTTTCAACCGTGCACCTACTATAGAGTTTCATTTAATTTTTACTCAAAATTTCTCTACGACAGTGGTGGTGAAAGTCTCAAGTATTGTTTGGACTCAGAGGCATATAGAGTCTTTGGACGTCAGAGTGACTCACAGCTCCTGAGAATGAGGGGAGTGGAAATCACGGTGGGCCCCCCTCTTACTGATAGATGGAATTAAAACTCCAAAATTGTTAGTGAAAGATGAGTTGTCCAAAGGTTTGAGAATGGACCCAAGAAGAAAAGACAATAAGGGTTGAACCACCTGAGACTGGAAAAAGATGTGGTCTTCATCTTCCTCTCCAAAGCTAGCCACACGCAACACAGCAAAGATCTATTAAGAGGACAAAAGCATGTTCCTTTTCTGTTCGGCTAAATCCTCCAACATAAGTATTTTGGGTGGTTGAAATTTAAAATTTTAATGAAGGAAACACAAGATTTCAAATTCCATTAGACAAAATGTCACATCATATCATATCATGTCTAAAAAATCCTAACATCCTAAATTTCTAATTACAACTTCCGGTAAAAAAAAACCAGTGTCCGGATTCCGTTCCAATAGAAAACACTCCAGCCCACTATTACACTTATACTCACGTCCAAAGGGTGCGAAATCACATATTTTACACATAATCAATCTAAACAGGAGCTTATATGAAGTATGTCTTAGACTTTTGGGTGGCGGTGGCGTGGGGGACCTTTCAATGTGAGTTGTTGAGGTTTTAAAGTTATGCCCCCTACCGAATTTTACAGGCCTGGTAGACTCTCCACCAATTGTCATGTCAGCATGAGGAATCTCGACTTTGAGAAAGAAGGGTTTACATTAGAGCCACAAATACTTGTCAAATCAAATCACTTTACCATTAGAAGCAATTTGATTAGTGGGTATATTATTCCAAAATTTTGATGGGAAGTATGCTTTGATAAATAGTCTTGCTAAAGTGCTATTATTACCAACCCCTGTTAGCAATATATTCACTTATTTGCAGTCTATTTGCATCATCAATTACCATCAAATAATTGAAACATCAACAGTAATGATCAAGTTAGGTACGTTATTTATGAAAATAATGAATGGCTCCCAAGTTCCTTAATTCAAATATCTCACAATATTTAATAATATTTATGGTACTTTTGATTGATGGCTAACTAATAAATCCTTTTGTATTTGATACATTTTATTTTTCTACTTTTCATGATGACCCACAGTGGAGGAGCACGATTTTCCTGTGGAAGGGACAAGTGATATCGACCGTAAATATATTACATGTAATATTGATTTACTATTAATTATTTAAAATTAATCTTTTTGCCGATTTTTCGAAATATCCAAAGAAAAACCTTGAATTTGAAAGCACTCCAACATTTTCCAAGATATAACTTTTCCAGACTTTGTGAGGCAATGAAAAATATGAAAATACTAAAGCTCACTATAATGAATCCAAAGCATCAAAATAATACTATTCTCCTTGGTTTAGCAATAAGAATTTCATCTCACTCCCATCAAAGGAGAACTTATGTTTGATTGATCACATATAAACTAATCCATCAATATTTAATTAATGAAAATCCTTATTGTTTAGTTGTGACTGTTTGATGGGTAACAATGTTGCAATAGCCATGGATGATTGAGGGGGAGAGGGAAATTGAAAGTCATTCATGATGTGGTGAATAGGTGTAAATGATATGCTAATGCAAAGTTAAGAGTACACATCCTTTCAGTGTCTTCCTTTGTGTCGTGTGTGGAGTGTGAAATTCTATAGCAGGGCTTACCTATAAAATATTCGAGCTCCTCAAACACCCTCCCTATTAGCAAGTCCTCCCTAAATTTTGGTCCAGTAAGAGTTGTTGCCACCATTAGAATAACAATGTCACATGCATTATCTTTCAGTGAAACCAATTGCTATTAGAGTGAGATTTGGGGATTACCCAGTAAAGGAGAGTGCCCTTGATGTGAACAGTTCAGATTTTGAAAGGTGAGCCCCACTGTAGAGTTTCAATCCCCTCCTTAAAAGCACGTCAGACACTCAAATTTGAGCAAGCCAACTTGCCTTCCTCGACTCCCTCTTGGCTCTGCCCTTGATGCCCCAGCTTTCTCATATAATCACTATTATACAAGTAGAGAATATGCATCAGAGAGATCATTATTAAGATAATAACGAATGGCTCAAACTCAATAGTTGAAAATTAATCAAAAGCAAGGGCTGACCCAAGAAATTCAACTTGTAGGGGCTTCATGTAGAAGTATTGGAGGAAGGGTCAGATGTAATAGAAAAATATATTAAATTTTTAGAATTTAAAGGGGGGGTTTAAAAAAATTTTAGTACCTACATCTGCGTTCAAATGGTTAGGGTTTTGTTAACTTTAATTAAACAAAACGATTCCTTGTCTTGTATTTATGCACACTAAGTGCCTATGATTAGAGCTATCTAAAGATACAATTTAGTAGGGGTGCACAAAAAAGCCGTCAATTCGTAAATCTAATCTAATCCGATTCAATCAGCGAATTTATATTCAATCCGAAGATAAACGGATTAGTGACGGATTGAAAATTTTGTAATTTGTTAGTAATGGATTGGTGGCGAATTTCACCCTCAATCCGCTGATTCAATTTGATCCGATCTGTTGACATTAAATATAAAAAAAAATATAAGGGGTCTAAATATAAATTAAGATGTCTAAATTTAAAATAAGAAAAAAAAATTTAAGGGGTCAAAATGTAATTTTTTACAACATGTTTGATATTTTTCTTTTAACATTAGATTGAACGGATTAATCTGATCCGATTCGGTCCTCCACGGATCGGATCGGATTTTAACAACTACGGATTGGTGATGGATTCCAAATCTGTCAATCCATAGGTAACGGATTGGTGACGGATTTGACTCAATCCACACCAATCCGATCCGTGCACGCCCCTACAATTTAGGATATACTAATATCAGAGTGAGAGTAGCTTCACTCTATTAGCCCATGTGGTAACAAAAGAGACCATGGTTTTAAAACAGGGCCAAAACTTATTTGCATTAGTTAAGTTGATAAGTTTGCAGAACCACTGATAAGAGATGGGTCATTAGTCTGAAACTTAAAATGTATTGGAGCTTCATCTTTTACTGGATTTATGACCCACTTTTATTATCTTAGTTATGAGAAATGATATCATGCTGTTATAGACTATAGTGCTAAAAACAACTCCCTACTGATTTAACCTATATGGGACCGCCATTTTGTCATCATCCCACTTGCACCCACATAGATTTCATCCGAAACATAATATCATATACTATTGGGTCGATTCATGTGTAGAAAACATACTATGCAAGGCGAAAGTAAATTTCTCTTTTTATGATGTGTAGTGTAAAAATTAAGTAGGGATCAAATTATGAATAAATTAAAAATAAATGGAGTTAAAAAAGATTTTTTTTTTTTATATATGGACGTCAAGTTATGAAAAAAGTTAAAAAAAAAAAAAAAAAAAAAAAAAAAAAAAACACTTGATAACAAAGCTTACTTCTCCCCAAGATGCCATACTTGGTTTTTAGTAAATAAAAAACAGGTCAGAGGAGTAAAAGGACCAATACATGAATAAAGTAAAAATGTATCAAATCATGTTTACTTTTCACTCTAGTTTTTTTTTTTTTTACATGTAAACAATGCTAAAGTGAAAAAATTAATAAGTTTTAACCTCCTTTTAGTTACTCCTTTTGCTGAACAAACAGGCCCTAGGCCCTACCACCTATATTGTAAGAAAGGGAAAAAGAAGAAAAAAAGGATAGTTCTTTTGGGATATTTAATAATCAATCCACTAATCTTACCAGATTTTTCAGCCCACGCGCCACACCATCATGGCAAGTGACTATGTAAGACGTGTCGGGACTCCACTGGGCCACCTCATCAAGGCCCTCGTGGCTCCTCATTTGTGTCACGTGGCCCTGACGTATGGGCCTTCACCACGCGCCAAAACAGATAAGAAAGCGACTCTTTCTTCCTCTCTCTCTCTGTCTCTTGTTCCCTATCCTCCTCGCATTCGATTCTCAACTTGTAACCACTGACCTCTATAAAAGACATTTAATCTTGTGCTTCTTCCCTCCATTACTTCCTTCTTCCTGAAAACAAAACACCTCTCTCTCTCTCTCTCTCTCTCTCTCTCTCTCTCTACTCTACTCTTCTTTTCTTCTTTTGTGCGTTTGATGGTCTGAGGTGGAGCTTATATCTGCATTTGCACCTGCACCTGCACCAGAGCAGCTTTTCTTGTTCTTCTTGAAAACAGTGGAAGGAGAAGGTGCAGGTGCAGGTGCTAAATGCAGACTTAAGACATCTTTGTTTATCACTCCATGGATTTTCACTCTCAAGTCAAGCAAGGTGTTTCATCCAAAATAAGGTAAGATTGTAAGAAAAGAAAGAAACATTGAGATTTGCCTTTGTTGGACATGTCCAAATCAGTGTTTATTTTTTTTTTTTTAGGTGCTTGGGTTTAGTGAGTTCTGGGTTTTGTGTAAGTAGATATATTTGTTTCTCTCTCTTAAATGTGAAAGAGAAGCAAGGGATATAGCTCCAAGAACTGTGGAATCGAGATCTGACAAGCATTTGTCATTTTTTCATTTACTACACATCAGAGTCATATAAGTCCCACTTGCGAGATAGAGAACACAAGAAGAATCTCGCTCTTGAGATCTTCTTACAAGTGTGTAGAAACCCACATGGGATATGGAGAACACAACAAGAATCTCTCTTTCCAGCTTTTCACCACTTTATAGAGAGTCCTTCCTCCTCAGTTTTCAATTGCTCACATGCTCTAATTTCAATACCTGACTAATTATAAATTATACAAGGACACCGAATATTCTAGCTATACTATGAATCAAAATGTTTGCCCTCTTTTCTAAGTACCCAGTCACTAGCTATAATCAGTCCCATCCTCCTTTGTTTGTAGTCCTCCTTTAGTCATGTGTATTTAAAAGATTGGGAAAATAAGTGGGTATTTCTTTTGTTTGGCTCCCGCTTATGGTACAGTCATGACTCATGAGTTATATAGAGACCTACATGTCAAAGAGAGTAAAATCAGGGCTGTGAGTGCCATGGGTGCTAGTTCCATCAGAAGTGCCCCTCTTATGTTATAGAGGAAAAAGAAGAAAACCCAAAAGACAAGAAGTCAGTTTTGAGTTTTTTTTTTTTTTTTTTTCTCAGGAGTTCTTGTCTAAGTGGAGAAAAAGATGAGAAAAGAGGCCTTTGGAGTTAAAATCTAAGGATCCTTCACTCTTTTGTTATGGTTGTGATTTTTGTTGAACCCTGTGAGAAAGTAGGTCTTGAATAGAAAACAAACAGATACACTTGAAGTTCTAAGCATAAACATGATGAGAAGAAGAGCATTGTACTCTCTTAATTTTATAAAGATTTTTTCTTTCTTTTTGCAGATTTGGCTCGGGTTCTCATTGACAGGTTTTTCCACATGAATCTGATAATGTGGTTTTATATCTTGGTTTGATTTGATTTTGATTTGTTATTTTCTTGAATCATATGGATACCTACTTTAGGGCTTTTGTTTCTTCCATTTAATTTATACATACATGGTAAGGCCTTGCTCCCTTACAAGTGATCAGTACTGGTATAAGAACACGGTTTAGGAAAATATGTTGGGGTCCTAGCTCATAGGTTTTAGGTTTGAAAGCTTGAGATTTTATTGTGTGTTTAAATTGATATGGAGGCAAGCACCACAAATGGAATGGTTTACCTAATTAAGGCTCAATCAGACGGTTTGATAGGTCAAAATGGAGGATATTGAAATTTAAAAAGGGGGATCAATTACTGAGAACTTGGATAGATGCACATACAAATTTACAGATTATAATACAGATTTCTTAATCACATACATCATAATTCTAATCTAACCTAATCACAAAATAACTAGCAAACTATTTAAATCCTAGAATATCCTAATCACATCACAGACACTAATATCACCCATTACTAGTCTAACATAAACTCATCCTTGTGATATCATATCCAACCTTCTTAGAATATTCTCTATTATGTATAGAATTGTTATTTAGGTAGTTTTTATGAAGTTGGTGTTAGATGACGGGCTACAAGCTATTTTACTCCATACCTCTTTATTTCACCATTGAGAAATATCGGTGACACCTCTAAGTAATTCCTTCTTGAATAGTGTGGATAACATGATTTAAGTTAGAAGTAGCTTACTAATTAACAAAGAAACATAAAGAAAATCTACAGATTTATCTTACTCAAAAGCATTGGTCAACAAGAAAATGGGAAAAAAAGTTATAGAAAGCTGCATGATCAGGAGAAATCAAGGAAAAGTTTGAAGATAAAACGACAAATGAGATTTGAGTGCTTTCTTGGTTATTAGGGAAAAAAAGGATGATCACATGAAGAGAAAAAATTGCAACCTTAAAAGGGAAAATAAGGAGGTAAAGGACAGAGAAATGAAGAATCTAAGGATAGTGCCAACATGTTGAGGGTGTTGTTGAGATGGAGGTTTCTAACCATCCTACTTCTGGGAAGGATTTCTTTGAATCACACCAAATTGGGAGATTTTCTATGTTTTGAAGTTGAATAACAACATTCATTTAGGATTGTGAGTAGGTGTGTGTGCATGATGAGAACAAATGTAGGAATCACATTAAGTTTTAGAGATGTGAGACATGTTCCTACCCTTTGGTTCAATTTAATTTCTAAACTTGAGTTGGGTGAAGAAATATATGAAACCTAGCTCCTTTGGCGAAGACAACTGGAAACTTGTTCAAAATCACTTGTGGTCGACCTACATATAGATGATATGTTGATGTTTGACACAGATGAGAAAGTGGTAAATGAAATCAAATATTTAATTTTCATCTTTTTTACATGAAAAACTTTCATGTAATTGATGTGATTCTAGTAGTAGTATGTCTACAAGAACACCCTTGATCCTTATGTAAGATTGGAAAACAATGTTGGTGAAAGGACTATTGCAATCAGAACACGTTAGTGTATTTGTGCATCTCATGTTATTAGATGATTTGCAGTATCCTAGACTTGATATTGCTTATGTTATTACTTAGTTGAAATAGATGCCACGAGAAATATAAGTCAAGATGACTAAAATGCTATAATCAGGGTGTTGAAATGCCTAAAAAGAACCAAAGATGCTGGTTTTAATTGTGGAAGATGTCTAGCTGTCCTTGAGAGGTATAGTGATGCAGATTTGATATTCAGTTAGGATGAATCTGAGTCTACAGGCAGATATGCATTTATGGAAGTCTGAAGATATAAATCCTGTATATCCCATTCTGCAAAGGAACTAGAGTTTATATCTCTAGCAATATTGGAAAAGCACACTAGATTATTAACTTAAAAACCAAATCTACCCTTATTGGATAAACCTGTGAGAAATGCGGCGCATTGCATTGTAATTTCCAAGATGGAATAGCTAAGGTGAAGATCATTAGTTTATGATGAGAAACAAAAGACACATCTGAGACTTAATATTGTTAAGCAACTACTTTCTGGATGGAGTAGTTAAGACACATCTGAGACTTAATATTGTTGAGCAACTACTTTTTGGATGGGGTAGTTGCAATTGATTTTATAAGATTTTAATAGATAATATGTCATGACCCGAGCCCGAGAATTGTATTACATCTTGGTAAATCCCGAGTCGCGACCACACATACTCCTGTGAACTCCGAATTAACCGAATCTAAAATGAAATCCATAAGGGATATACATACTTCACACAAGTGAGACATTTAATAAACATCTATCAAATACACATATTGCGGAAAACATACAAATGATATCATATACATATTTACAAGTCCTTTACATAAAAATAAAGAATATTCTCATTTCTCTATTCATGTTATCCATTTGTATTTAATGTTTCCAAAAGTCGTTCCAAAAAGATTTCCACCATATTCATGTACTCGGATATCAATCAAATGATATCCCAGCCGTTCCACTCCACTAGTCCTCTTTAGAGGAACCAGAGTGGCATCTTCCGCTGGCGCTACGGCCTCTAGAGGACCGGCATTGGCAACTGGGCCTATAATGCCATCAATTATATTAATGGATACGACGATTCAGCAATGTATAAACAAATCTATGATAGTACGTGCTATTACATATACTTAATCTATTTTAGTCTGACATTTGACAATTATAACAATTCGTACAATGACAACAACATATGCATTCAAAGTCAAATAAGAATCTTATACTAATTGGCAACTACTATAGCATTTCATTTCATTTCATTTCTTCCTAATGAAAGTATTCATTCAATTTGCAAATACAAATATTGTGAGATCTACCAGTGTCCGGGCCAGGACCAACTGGCATCGCCACGGAGCTGCGGAATGCCCCTAAGTCCATTTACTGCATTAAGGATAATCATTAACGCATTTCAGCTCTATATTGAGCTTTACTGGGACAACTAAGTAGTGCCAGACTCAAGGAATCAATTCAAATCAAATATATCTCAAGTCAATGTTTATCCCATTTTGGATCTCAATTCAATTTCATAAATTCCATTCAAAATAATTGAAAGGAATGAATACTAATACAAATCACATTTCAGACTTAAGATCAACAATATGATGCAACTCGATTAGAGAATTAAGACAATTCACATTTCTATTCATTTTTCAATTCAAACCATCCATTTAGGTGAAACGTTTGGTTATCTTATGTACATGTTATTCTTGATGGATATCACATTATATATTTTGTACATTAGAGTTCCCTTAATTAACACCTATAGAGGTATAAACATCATGCTATAGTCTTAAAAAAAATCCTTCAAGTCAATACGCTCTTACACGGAAAAATCAAAATTAAAATATGAAATTTCCCAATTCAGCTACCTGTTCGGTCATCTATTCGGTTGACTGAAATCTGGAAGTCGACTGGCTGAACCACAATTCGGCTACCTTCGGCCAGCTTTCCAGTAACTTAAAATTTCTGAAAAAATTATTGGTGTATTCGGTTACCTGCAATTGGTCACCTGTTCAGTTGACCGAAAATCTACACTCGGCTAATCGAACACTAATTTGGTTAACCGAAAATCTATATTCGGCTAACTGAACATCAATTTGGTTACCTACGGTTAGCTTTCCAGCAAGCTCATTTTTCACTCAATTTCACACTCACATTCAGTCACCTGTTCGATTAACTGAACGGTGCCCACTTCTGCAGAATTTCTGATACGAAATTCTGAATTATGAATTCCGAGAGTTCATACAATATATCTAGCATCTTAAAATGAATAGAAATGCATATACTTTCCTTTAGACTGAAGTCAATTAACAAAAACCCTCTTTTCTTAGCTCAATTTGAGACAAAATCTCCCAATTTCAAACCCTCGTTCCATGAAACAATTGAAAACAGAATTTCATGAGTTGTTAAGCTAAATAACTATCTTAAATACCTAACACAACTCAGAATCTCTACAAAAATCATCGAATACTTACTTTGAAACTTGAGAAAAGAAAAGACTAAAGTTTCTTTTCAACTCTAGCTCCAAGGAAGCAATATAAATGATGATTGAGAATATGAAGCGGTTCAAATCCTATTCCAAAACCACTTGTACAGTCTCTAGCTTAGGCAATTGACGAAGGAAATGGAGAAAAGAATAAAATGAACCTAGGGTTCTTGTTTGCTGATAGCTTCAGCTGGAAATGATCGAGTGAGTGAAGAATTGGGTTCTTGAAACCCTTATATAAGTTGAATTTGCACCCAGCCCTCTTCTCTCAAACTTATTTTCATTTTGAGTCAAATGAAAGACTCACTTGATCCATTTCAAGTTAAATATAATCAAGTTTATTATGAAAGTTGATGTACTCTTCGAGATACACATGATGGTATTAAGATTTACCATATTCGAAAAAACACGCGAAAATCCATATTTACGAAAAAGTTCTTTCCACTCTTTACTTTAGTTCAAAACCATCTCAATTAACTTAGTCTCATCAAAACTCATTCCTTTAAGCTTAATTCAGCTATTTGAGACTAATTTAACTTAATTTGACCACTTACCATAATTAGCTTAATTAAAAACGATTAATTAGCACTAATCTCAATTAATTCAAGACGGAGTGTAACAAAATGTTCTAAAGAATGTTAGAAATAATGATGACGAGATGATCTTAGATTATGATTTGATTAGACTAGATTAGATTTGGGTTATATTAGTCTAGCATTATGATGTGATTAGGTTTCCTGTTATTTGTGTCATTAGGTTCCTACTTAGAAGGATGAGATCATCTTAGATTATGGTTACATTGGATTGGATCGGATTTGGGTTATATTAGTCTAGCTAGTACAATGATGTGATTAGTAATTTTCTTATCATTATGTGATAGTAGGTTTCCTATTATGGGTATAATTAGGTTTATTGGTCTTTGTATATTTACACAGTCATAATTGGTTTTTCTCAATATAATCACCTCAAATATTTGGCGAGATGTAGTCCCTAATTTTCACATTAATATAGCAGATGCACTCATTATTGTCTAGCCAGAGAGTTAGTGACAAGTACAGCAGGGGGCATGTGGCTTAAACTTATGAGAAATGAATCACCGTTAATAGGCTTAATTATCAGTATGTCTATTGATCACAAGAACTGTCTAATAAAAAAAAAACAAGTTAGTACATAGTAATTGGCGTTAAGACCACAAATCTTAATTTTGAGTGGTCCATTCCTATGGCATAGAAGTGTTATACCATTAGTAGGGTGATTTATTCCTTAATAAGTTCCATTGAAGTTCTTTCAGTGGAATGCAATTCTACAGGTGCAGTACTCTTCACATGTATGCATGGAAGTATTGCTTCTTTTCTTACAAGAATTTGGTTACTCTCTAGAGAACACACGAAACTTGAATATGAATATGGCAGTTATAAAGTCACGGTTTGTTTGGAAATTATTTGTGAGATATAAGAGGTGGGGTTGGTTCAAGAATTTGCTCACTAACCACCTTTAGATGCCTGGTTATATCGAAACTAGGTAAAGTTCAAACCGAATAGTACAGCTAATGATGCTCTTCGTTTTTGTTGACTTGCTCAAAAGTTTGTTTAATTTGGTTTGATTCCCAGCTTATCAGCTTCTTCTATTTCAAATTATAGGAGAGTTTTGGTTTTATGGATTAAAATGAAAGAAAAACAAGTGGACTTTTTTTTCTTATTTGTTGTTCCTTTTATGTCATGAAGTTGCAAGTTGCATAGAGTTTACATATTGGTTAAACTTAGGAAGACAATGGCAGTAAAACGTAGGGTACATCTGTTGTATGTGCGTGACAACAAAATGCCAACTGCATGCGGAGCTAGTATACATGTGAGAGCTTTCATTTTCAAGCGGCCTGAATTTTTAATAGGCAAGCCTCATTGTGGAGTAAACTGATCAATTAGGAGATCACTCGGAGGATTCGCAATCCCTCTCACTATTTGACTATTTCCTCTCATTTCGAGTGTTGGGCAGCTATTGCTTACATGCAGTTAGGACCATCAACAGATTATCAGTTGGAACAAACAGAACATACCAACAGCAAAAGGATGGGGAAAAACAAGAGCTTTCTTTGACCAATTGTGATCTAGGTTCTATTGGAACACTATTTAGTGTGGTCTATATGACCACCTTATAGTTTTTCCCTCTCTCCAAGTGAATGGACATGCGTGAATGAGTTCTTAATTATCTTTCACTTTCCATGTACCATTCATTGTCATTTTTTTATTTTTTATTTTGACAATATGGGAACCCGCCGACCCCCCTTCGGTTGATTATTGGTAAACTCACGGATACATAGAACCACTCATTCATAGTCATTTAAAGGACTTCAAAAGTCACATCTCTTGATAAAAGTGTAGGAAATGGCCTATAAAAAGAGATCATATTAGATAACTCTTTACACTTGAAAGTATTGTAAAGGCATCATCACTTACATTTGCAGAAAGGAAGAAGTAGTAGAGAGTTGTAAACCACACCGTTTACTAAGAGTAATCATGGATTCATGAGGTATGATCTACTTATTTAGTTACATTCCTTTATTGTTCAAAATAGACACAAGTTGTATATTGATCCTGCTGTTGGAAAAGTTCTTAATGTCATTAAACGCGGGTACTTGCTTATGTGGGAAAACAAATCATTGGCATTCCTTTTACAACTGAGAAATCACAAAAGGAGGAAGAAAAGAAGAATTTGAGATGGTGAAGAACAAGGGGGTTGAAGTCCATGGAAACTATGCACCATTGGATGTTTCTCTGAAGGGGGAGATGTTCTCCTACGAGCAGACTACATATTTCTCAAAGCCCACTTAGATTCTTACGTATCAATGGGAGTGGGTACATGTAAAGGTCTTATTTTTATGGATAAGGATAATGGAAAAAAATCAACTCTAACATATCATTGTAGCCCTTGATTTAATAGCCATAGAATTTAGTGATCTTCTAACCATATATTTTTTTGAGATTCTATCTAATGGTGGATAAAGGTTTGAAGCCAAATCATAGGCGATTGTTAATATTTGTACACTCCTCCTAAGTCCTAATTAATATGTGCTTAATAGCTAATATGTTTAGCATTCCAATCTATCTCATTCCTATGGGCACGTTCGTGTACACACCCTTTCCGTGGAAAGGGAAAATTGTCACGTCAGCAAATTTCATAGAAATGGAAACTTCGGAAAAGGATTTCCGTAGAATTTAAAAAATCATGTTTGGTGCAAAAATAATTTCCTAGTTGAATTGGTTCTATTGTTGTTTGGTGCGACTGTGGATTCCTTATAGAAAATCAAAATTTCTTATTTGGTGAGATAATTTTTTAAATAAAAATAACAAAACATGTATATTATTTATTCAACATCAAATAATAATTTATTTAAAGAAATTAAAAATAAAAAAGTTGTAGGGTTTTGGGTTGAAATGGACATGAGTGAAGAAAAGAGGGACAAGTTTTCCGAAGAAATCCATTTCTCATACTACACCCCCCCCCCCCCCCCCCAGAAAACAATTTCCTCAATTATCAAGGAAAATGCTGATGAGACAGAAAAGCGTTTTCGTGGAATTGTTCTGCACCAAACGCCTGAAAAATGGCGGAAAACAATCCACTTTTCTGTGGAAAAGTGTTACACAAACATACCCTATAGATTGCGATTTAAATCCATCATTGCTACTTCCATCCATGTCAAGCCTACTCCTTTTCCTTGAGAGGCCGTCAACCTACATAGAGGAATTTTTTCCTCATCGACGTCATTGTTGACTTACATTTAACATGTCTAAACCATCTCAAATAATACTATCTTAATTTATCATGTATTGATGAGACCCTAAAATACTCTAGAATGCACTCACCCTATGCACCCCCTATAGGTCCACCTAAGGCCACATCAATTTATAGAGTCATCGGGGATTGAAATATCACAACGAGGTATGTGTACAAAGTTTCAAATCTGCTAGATCATTCTAAACCCTTAATTCATAGCCCTCAAGTTTAATGGCCTGGCCTATGTGGCCCACTTAGGGTACCATATGATCAATCTAAGCCTTTCCCGCTCACTACCCCACGTGAATTAACACGCTAGCAAATTTTGACACTCATTCAAGTTTTGTAGGCCCTTGGATTGACGAAAGTGCGACACATCCAACATCATCTGATGACAATAATTTGCACTTTGGCTACCATTTTTTTCCGCAGAATAAATTCATGGGGAGACCTTCCAAACCTCCCACTGTGGTTGTCTGTTTCCAGATAGATCTTACAAGCCAGGACTTTCTATGCATAAGACCCCTATCACAAGTTTCACAAAAATAAAAAAAATACTTCATAAAAAAAAATAGGCTCATTTTCAAAAAAGTATATGAAGATCTGAATATTTCAAAAAAGTATAAAAATTTCCCACGATCCCTTTAATCAAGTTCTCCATAAAACTTTTTTTTTTTTTTTTGAGAAATGACAAAAATACCCTTATCTTATGATAGATTTTTTGTCTTTTAAATCATTTTGAAGCCCCTTTTCCTAGCCATGCATGCATAAAGGTAGTTGAAGTGGGCCCCACTAGGTCATTTAGGCTGGACTCAATCACTTCTCTTAAATGATTTATTAAAGGAAAATTTTGAAAAATGACATAAGGTTTTTTTCTATTTCTCAGAACTTTTTTATGGTGGGGACTTGATTGAGATAATTGTGAAAAAAAAAAATTCTATTTTATGAAATATCCAGATTTTCATGTATTTTTTTAAAAATAAGCCAAAAGTTTTATACTTTTTTTTTTCTGAAATTCTTCCTTCGGCAAAACTTTGAAAAGTATTGTAACAATAGAATGATGTTTACTTCAAATGATATTTCCCTAATAAATACTGTATGGTTCCCTACCTAGCCAGCTCACTGTTTATTAACTCGCTTGAATTCCTCATTTCATTTTTTTGACTTTTTCTTTTTCTTTTTCTGCTGCTTATGAATGGAAAACCATCCTAATTTAGAATCCCAGGCTTGTAAGCTTATCCCTGAATTACTCGAATTCTATGCTTTGCTCGTGTACAAGAGTCTGTGGGCTGAAGCCTCCACCCTGACCTAAAAAAAAGTTCAAAGTTTTTAAGAACCCATGCAAATTTACAAAATTAATATGTTTTGTTTTTTTTTTTTGGCCCCTTCTTCCAATACCTTTTTACATAGAGCCTCCCAAGGAGAATTTCCTAGGTCCACCCTATCCATGTAGTGTTCTTTTTCTTTGTGCTCTGCCACAGTATATTCCTAGTATCAGTCTGTCCCTAGCACTGTGGTCTGTGGGTGAGACTGAGACCACTTTACCAATTACCAATAAAGCATCTCAGTGGTTCTCCATTTATATTCTATTTTATTATTATTTATTTCCTTTTATATTTAAAAAATTTTACCTAAAAAAGGACTTTAGATGACCACTAACCAGAAGAAGTACCAATAGTATATATAGCACGGAAGTGGTATTCCCGCCAGATTTTTTATTTTTTTTGTCTTTTTTCAACAAGCGACGACGTCGTCACTTAATATCGAGAGTTAGTATCGACGTCGTCGCTAGTGTTCTATATATACTTCGTTGTATAGTCACATACATTTTCTTCCACTAGCTTCTGTTAAACAACGATGTTGTGTACAGTCACATACAATTTTTTACACTAGCTTCTGTGAAGCAACGACGTCGTCACTGACCATTGCAATCAGAAAAAAAATGATGTTCGTATTATTTTGATGTGCGAACGCACTGCAAGATCCAGAGGAATTACAGGCTTCTATCTTGCCATAAATTTCCATAACATATAAAGGGAAGAAGGTCATAGGATAATTGCCTTAAACGTCTGATGACGTCGCCGCTTAATCGCCTGAAACCTCATTTTCCTCATTTTTCCCTTCTTCCTCCCTATTACAATTCCTCTCTCACAGATCATAGAAATCGCCTTGTATACCCAAATCCCGTTGTTGCACAGGCATGCAGTGGCCCAAATCCCCTGCCCAGATCTCTCCGATCTGTAAACGCAACACGAGGTCAACTCTTTTCCAGTCGTCTTCTGCAACGACGAAACCTGCACGTGCTCGACAAAGCCCAGCCCTCTTCGTCTCTCTATTCTTCCTATTTATGTAACAAGACCTGCAACAAATCTGCACTGCAACCACAAAAACCAGAAGCTCAAGGGATTTTCTTCATCTTCTCAAGGTGTATGGGAGAGGGGAGCCTCTGATCTCGAAGCTTGCAATAATCTCTAAGCACATAATATTTTCAGGCGTTATGTTTGTAGCCCTCATCTACTCGTCAGAAAACAATCCCATCAAGGGCAAGGGCAACCACACCTTGGGAGGAAGGGGAAAAATGATGGGAGGAAGAAAGGGAAACTGGGGAAAATGATGTTTCAAGCGATTAAACGACGACGTCGTCATACGTTTAGATAGGATATTAAGCGACGACGTCGTCACAAGTTTCAATCATTAATACAAAAAACAGAAGTGGTCCCCTGGGATCACTTCCGTGCCATATTTACTAGTGGCCCATTTTTTGGTTGTAGGCCATCTTGGGTCCTTTTTAGGTAAAATTCTCTTATATTTATGTTACAATTGGGATTTTATTTCATTGGCAGTATTGGTTTTTTTTTTTTTTTTTTTGATAATACAGGGCTCCCAGCCCCTTTGGGCCAAAATAATCTTTACGAGCCTAAGAGAGAAAGCCGAGTGAAATTCTTCTATGGCACCAATGTGGTAGAGCAGTTTCGAACCCACAACCTCTGGGTGCAAACCGTAGTCCTAGGCCAACTGAGCTGCCCTTTGGGGTTATTAGCAATACTGGTTTGAAAAGAAGATGTATATAAATACATATTGTGTCTCTTAATTTAACCGACCCCAACATAATTGAGACAAGACTTTGATGATGATGATAATGATGATTGCGTCTCTTAAATTCCCAATATATATCTCTAGCCAACTATTTTTTTTTACTAATGATAGCACCAAAAATAAATGAATCTATTATAGTTCCAATTTCCATTTTAAGGAGGGCAAGGTACCTTGAGTTTATACAAAAGTTTTAAGTACTAGTCATCCCACTTGAGTGTTTATACTTCCTTGCTAACTATATAGCTATAGTATATGCCATTGACCATTCAATTGATGGGGAAATGCTTGATTTTATGCGAATATTTTTTTTCTCTTTTTTTTTTTTTTTTTTTTTTTTTTTTTCAAATGAACACTTTACCATAGCAGGTTGGATTAAAACCATTAACCTAATGTTACGAGACCAATAGAAATATTCATATAACTGAGGAACTCAAAAGTTTTAAATTTTGGAGAATGACTGACTGTTAAAAGTTGATTCTCATACTGACTTAGTTATACATGTTCATGTAACAAATTAAATTTGTGGTTGGTACAATCTTGAACATGTGTTACGTCGGGCCTCAATAGAAGGTGTTTGCTATTGCAACCTTGAGGTTGTGGGTAACAATTGAAAACAGAATTTTCAATTTGTTGAATTATATAATTCTATTGTATCATAAGCAATTTAATGCACGTGTTTTTGTGTTCTGTAGGATTGTTGCAAGCATTCTAAATTGTTTTGTCTAAGCATGTCTCTACATGTGATCGAAGTTTCCAAGGGGGCATCAAGTGTTTATAAAGTGCTTTGCTTTGTATAGGGCTGGATATTGTTTTTAGGGATATTATCCACAGAGCTGCCTTTAGACTTGAGATTCACTCTTGAGAGGTGAGAGTTTAGGTATTTCCCTCGTACAATATCCTAGGGCCATGTGATATCGCATATATAATTCTGTGCGATATCTTAGAGCCGTGCGATACCGCAGTATTATTGTACGAACAGTTTTGTAGGAATTATATAAACTTCAACTGTTGTGGGGCAAATGTCAGATGTGAGAATAGTCGTAGGGTCAATATCCCTTGTTTTTAAAGATTTACGTCAACATCCGTAGAGCAAGGAAGAATGCTAAAATTCATCTGGAATCTGGCACAGTTTCGCGAAATGTTCACACAACATGAAAAGAAATCCATCACTTGATCCTAAATCTAAAATTCACACTGCTCAAAATAATACTCCTCCCTCATACTACAGGCCAAGTTCACTCTAATCAAAGTTGGCCCGCTATCAGACCAAGTGTACGACACCTGATTAAAATAAAGAATCAACCACTCATAGAAACTTCACTCCCTGTAGGATGGAATCTCAAAAAAAAAAAAAAAAAAAAATCTATGGCAAAATGTCATTAAATTTTAATGTTGTCAAATCAAGAGCTAGAATAATCCAATGGGGATTTATTTTTTTTTCTGGCCCTTATCCATGAGACCTCTCCATATAACCCCACACTCAGACATGGATCTAAGTGGGCCCCATGAGGACAATTTTGATTTGCGTTAGGGTTAATGGATCCCCTCTTTGGTTCACACAGAGAAAGACACATAAAAGGGCGGAAAGTTTCTCTTTCCTCCGCCTCCCTGTCACCTCCTATTTGGTCCAAATAGGGAATCTGTTTCTTTTAGTTAGATATGGACTGCACTTGATAATGTAGTGGTTCGGAGTATATTCTATTTCTTAGGTAGGCTCCACTGAAATCAGCTTAGAAAATTTATGGGGGATGCATAACACCATTAGTCGCCAGTGCTCTCCAGCTGCAGTGAAAAAGACAGAAGCCGGCTTTGGAATCGAGAGAGAGAGAGAGATCAACACAAACAGCTAGTAGCAATGCAGCCGGAAGAAAATTAAACGAGACTCATTAAAGCTCAAAGCAAGAACACCAAGAAATCAAAAATCAAGAGGAAAAAGAGGGAGAATAGGAAGTAAACAACGCTCTGTATAAACGTTAAAAAAAAAAAAAGGAGAAAATTGCAAAGATATTAATGCCTTTTGAAGGCGAGAAACCAGGACCTGTTCGAGTTCATAGCAGGAACCTTCAAAGACACACAGATTGGAGATGTATTTACCAGAGCATAGCAAGATGCAAGCTGCCAATCCACTAGTAGCTCAATAGTGTCGTGTCTCTATTCCGTAAAAACAACCAGGTATCAATCCATTAGTTGTAGCTCTGATGGTGACAGATTTGGTTGATTATGGGTGTGTGGGAAAAGAAAATTGGAGATTTATTTAAGAAATGGTGGTACATCAAGATCAGCCACTCTCAGAAAAGAAAATTGGGTATTTATTTAAGATTAAGAAATGGTGGTACATCAAGATCATTCACTTTTGGTGGGATAGTACACATCAGAACAACCAAAAGCACCCAGTAAAACTTAGAATAGCATACAGAAAGAACCATGAGTATAGTAAAGAACAAATGAACTACACGACTAGGTGGGAAAGTAAAGGCCCTTTATAATATAATAATATACGAAGCGAGCCAGTTTCAACTGCCAACTGCCAATTGATTTCCACTACCCAATTGATTCTGACCACTCAACTTTCAATTTTCGAAACTAGCTTTAATTGAGTCATTTGATTAACATTTAGCTGACTGGGCAATAATCAATAACTAGTTTTAAATCTCTATGTATTTAATTACCGTTTAATTGATTGAACTGTTACTAAATGATTTTAAACCTCTACCTTTTATTTCCATCTCTTCCACTACCCCACTGCCTATTTCTTTTTTCTTATATTACAACCCATATGACCATTCATCTTCTCCCTCCTTACCAGGTACGTATAAGTGTTTTTGTTCTCTTTTTCATGTTTGTTAGTAAATTAATCATGTATAAAGAGGGGTATGACTAGAAAGAAAATACCACTAGTGAGATTTGTCTTTAGGTTGTTAATAAGACTTGAAAATGCAATTTGGGTTTTGCTCTTATTTGGATATTGTTGGTGTATTTCTAATTTCTATTAGATGAAAGTTGGGTTTGAGATTTTTATTTCTATACTTTGATGGATTAAAGATTGCTTCATTATTTCAATATTTATTTTTATTATATCTTTGTCAAAATCTCTATATGCACAAAGAAATGTCATATTTTGAGTTTCTTATTTTTTTTTTTAATATTTATGTATATTTCTTATATAATGAATTATATTGCTCATGCTACCTCAGGCCAAGAACATGAGACCATAACAGGACCCACTATAGAGTGAAAGAACACAAGAAAGAGTGCCCTGAAGTTCATCTAGAAGTAATGAGAAATTTCAAAAATAAATAAATAAAAACAACAGCCACCATTGTAGAATTCCTTTGGTCTTTCAAATGAAATGGAAATGTGTATATAGTGGTGATTGGCAGATAATGATGATGGGTATGACAAAAGATTTAATCCAAAGAGTTGAGATGTCATAAAAAGAGAGGAAAGCATCAAGGAAGCTATGGGGAACTTGCTGAATTATAAGATTGCCGTTTTCACAACCATGAATTATACGTTAGTGGCTCTCAATTTTGCACAATGCTAAAGATATACATGCTCAATACAGAATCCCTCTCACTGAATGCTATAAAGGCTTTCTGTGTATGCCTATGGTCGACATGTTTGCATGTGCAGATGACAGATTGACTACTAGATTGAGTTGCATCTGGATACAAACAACAATATTATCTTAGACCTTGATCATCTGCGCCAACTATTAGATCATCTGAATAAGTTTTCAATGCCACAAACAATTCGAATGGAATGTATATTCGATGCTGAATGCCCCACCTTCACCTTGGTTGGGATTCTGTAGCCAAGTCTCTTATAATGAAAACAAGCCGTTTCTACAAGATTTGGGTTGTTCTACTTGACGGTATGAGTATGAAACACCCCACTGTAATATTTTGTAAGTGAGGCATTGTAAAGTAATTTTTGGGTTTCTGAGGAGTTTTCAGGTGACCCTCCTCTTCATTTGAAGTAATAAACACCATTTTGTCTGGCTGATTATATCCTTCAGGTGCCACAATCCCACTCAGATCCGAGTATCACCCATCCATCCATTTGCGGCGATAATACATTTGAGATCTATCCTTGGCCTATTGTAGTTCCTACTAGCCTTATTTCCACTGTCAAGATACATTAGATCTCGCAGCCAAGATGAAAAAACGGGTCTTCAATTTCCCGGATGGCAAGACCCACCCCACTAAAAAAAAATCAGATGAGTGTACAGGTTGTGGATCCATTCTAAATTCATGTCCGCATCTGGGTGCTGCAAATATGTACTCTATGCGGGAATTCGTTAAAGAATCTAATGCACCAAGAAGAAAAAGTCTACTTGGACCGAATTTTGGGACCGATCTTTGGACCGGTCCCTCGGGTCCCAAAATTCGGTCCATGTAGCAGGACTCCACCAAGAAACTTCAAATGACCAGGTGTTCGTTCTGTATGAACTTCCAACCTAACTACCAGGAACAGATTTTTGGCATCATAATGATATAGTCAGCACACAGCAGGCTACCCAGTGCAAGTGCCATGAAATGGTCACTCACTCCTTCCTGCAGAATCATTACTTGTCATTATTACAGCTTTTTACTTGCTAACGAATTCCGGTTTACAATCTATGAATTATTAATAGTTTAAGAAGAATCACTTAATTGAATATTTAGAAAATACACTAAAGAAAGACCTTGGAACCACGAGAAGCAGAAACCAATTACATCTTCGCTCTAACTTTCTCTATAAGCTCTCTCCTGAGGATCTTTCCCGAGGCTGATTTTGGCACACTATTTACAAATGTCACCCTCCTCAATCTCTTGAACGATGCAACCTGTGGACAAAAATCAATTGTAGATAGGAGAGGGATAATACATCCTCTTTAATACATGGAAACACACACAATGACAAGGGAATCCCCAATTTAAAAAAGACAAAAAAGGAAAGAAAAAAACTAGTAGAACATTTTGCCATTTGAAATGATTTGGTGCATCCAGAAATAAACAACGTGCAGAATATCACGAGATCCCCATTTATGAAGCCCCCTTGCCTCAACAATACCGATGGAGAATTTTGTTGCCCAAATATTTGAGACACGCCAAAATGTTGCTTCGATCAAAGTGATGTTGTACACCATTGGATTGGTTCATTGGAGATAACAATGATTTAAAATCTAACATTGATTATCTCATATTGATGGGTGTGGATTCCACAGCACTGTACTTTCTGGAGTATCTGGATACACAAAATCATTTCCCTTTTGTCATATCCTGCAACTACATTTGCAATTATTGTAACGAAAGTTGGAAAATTAAATGCAAGTATAGGAGTGCCTACAACTGAAGGAGGTGGCTCCTTTAACAAAAGAAACAAAAGAGGTGGCTGAGAGGTCTCTAGATAATACATACCTGCTTTGCTATAAATTCCATAACACTGTCTTCTGTAAGTGAGCTCTTGGACGAGCGAACCACATATGCAATTGGAACCTCGCCAGCTTCAGCATCAGGAAATCTACAAAGGTAGAAAGAAATCAATGTTCTTCAGTAAAGAGCCCTTAAGGTTTAAAACTAGATTCCTGAAGTGTCTCAACTATTTCTGCTACTATACTTAGAAATCTGACTTACGGGATGACAACAGCATCTAAAATTTCAGGGTGAGAAAGAAGCAACCCTTCAAGCTCAGCAGGTGCAACCTAAAAAAAGGTCAGAAGAAATATATAAACTATTTCTATTTACTATTTTCATGGAATGCAATAGTATCTAATATTTTCATGGATCAATAAAATCTACTATTTCTATTTAATATTTTCATGGAATGCAATAGTATTTAATATTTTTGTGGATCAATAAAATCTACAGGATAAATCAGCAATGATTGACAAAAACAATTAACCAAATGCAATACTACAGGGAAAGGAAACTGGGTTGGCAGATGTTTTAAGTACAAGATACTAGAAGAATTGGGGTCATTGCATATTCACTAGAGGTGTTATTCTATCATACTCACGAGAGCCAGTTTTCTGGTGGTCTCTTTGCAAAAAAAGGGAAATTATTGATCTTCTGTGGTTGGGTCCGTTTAGTTTTTCCTCCTCTAAGGTAATAAAGTTCTCATATACTACTCCCATGCTCTAATGAATTGTTTTTTCTGTTAAGAAAGTAACTTTGGTACCTTTGAAAAGGAAAGGGTATTAGGAAAAGGGGCAGGCCAGTAAAAGCCCAAAAATGAAGTAGTTAGAAGTGATAGGCCACTTTATCGAATGGCTATACTTAGCCCTAAATAAGGATAAGTCAAGAAGTAAAACTCACAAAACCAATCCTAGATAGGAGGGCAGCAAGATTGAAATCAAGTAAAAAGAACTTTAATATTGGAAGTACAAGGTGCAAGTTAAGGTCATTGCAGACACTCTAGAGGACTTCTGTAACACCCTTAGTGAAGCCTATTCTGTAGTGGATTCTTCGATTGAATAGGGATTAGATAGATGTTCAGCATATCGTAGTTTCCCAGTTCTGCTGTTTTCTTTTTCTCCTCTATTTTTGGTTTGTCCTCTACTCCTCTTCGTAGCTGATATAATTCTAATATATTGTTGTCGTGCCATATTCAATCATTTTGCCCTACTAAACAATTACTTTGGGTTAGAGAGGGGGGGATGGGGGGGGCTGGTTGGGGTACTAGGAAACAGGGTAATCCAATAAAAAAGTAGATAAGAAGAGACATGTTCAATCATGTTGTGGCTTAAAACTGAGCCCCAATATCTGGATGAGGTGGAGAAGACGAACTCACAAAACTGAGTCCAAACTAGATGATATAAGGCATCATGACAATGCTCATGATGCATTGAAAATGACAATTGCTGTAACCTACCATATCCAAATACTTAAATACAAGGTGACCATGTCATAAAATGTCCATTGATTGCATCAAAACCTTACAATTGGTCCTTCCATTCACAATCCAAGCTGTAGCATTGAATCACAGCTTGTAAAATATGTATACGAAACCTTTTACCAAACAATTACCCAATGTTAGGTTACCTGAAAACCTTTATACTTGATGAGCTCCTTTATTCGATCAACAACAAATAATCGGCCTTCATCATCAAAATATCCTAGATCTCCTGTATGTACCCAACCTTGCTTATCTATAGTCAACTTGGTGGCTTGCAGATTGTTGAAATAACCTGAAAAAAAGTCCATTAGTACTGAAAGTAGTAACTTCCAGAAGGTAACAGCACATTTGATAAATAAAATAAGTATTCACAATAGTACAAATATCATGGTGAAGCAAATTGGAGAAAAATAAGACAAGGATAAATTTAGCATCCATAAAGTGTATGCTCTGAGTGCTCTAAAAGAACCCTTGTAAAATGGTTATCATCTCAAACAACTCACGTGCACGCATGCATAGACATTTACCTATTCCTCTTTCCTGCATGATACTTTGATGAACATAGAAAACTGGACTTTGTAGAGTAACATGGCAATGCCAAATGTGTCTTGCTAAGCTAAGGTACTCTACACACTCAAAACATATTAACCAACTGATCCATATAGGTGCAAAAGAGTCCATATTTGTCCTCCCAAGGAAAATGGCAAGAGAAAAACAAAATATGAAAAAAAGACATGACCAAGTATGCCTCACATAACTTGTTTGCATTGCCCCTTCAAGTATTCCACTTTGGATTGATGTTCCCAGTTGGAAAGAGGGAATTGTGATTCTTTGGAAAAAAAAAGGAACAAGACGGGTGGTCCAGAAACCAAAGTAAAAACAAAACTGCAGAGATCCCAATCACAATAGACAATTAAAAGAAAGTCTCTCGCATTCTTCTGAAGAAAAATCAGACTTCGACTGAAATAGACCGTCACCACAACAGCAGGCTGGATGCAGTTCACACTTGCAGTCTACCTGAAGGAGAACCAGTCTTGAACATGACAGGGATTCCCGCTATCACAAAATAGAATCTGATCCTCACAAGGTCCAAAAAAATGCATACAAGGGATTTAATTTACAAGTGGCCAATGCCCGTTTCTCCCCACAGGGCATTAACCTTCACCTGAGAACTCTTCATGTTGCCTATGAAAACCCCTCCTCCATTACAAATGCTTTTGGAGCAAAGGCTAAGATCCCTTACATGAGAGGATAGTCGCAAGGTTTCTCCTAAGACGTAAAGGGTTGGAGACTTTCAGAGGCGCTAATACCATAACAACTAAAACAAAATAGTAGGGAAGTAAGGAAGAGAGTCTTTGCAGCTTGAAAGTTTGAAGCTTGAACTGTTAAAACTTTATGTTATACTCTCAAGGCCATCATAGCTAGGGCGGTATAGACTGAGCTTCAAATACCAACACATGCAAATCTATCTCATAATAAATTATCAGTTCATCAGGCTTGCAAATCAAACTGATCAAAAGATCCCAACCGAACCTTTGTGCTAATTTTGATAATAGAGTACAAAAATAGTGATAATTGCAAATTCATATGTTCAGTACTCTTATGGTATTTAACAACAAAAGAGGCTAGCATCGTCTCAAACCCATGGGAAACATTTCCATAAGAAAGCAAGGACCAAAAGAACCAAACATGACCAATCAACAATGAGATCAAAGTTTAATGAAATAAACAAAAGAGGGATTGAAGTTCGTCCTAAAAGTACCACTATTTTATAGAATAAAAATGAAAATGTGAGGCTTCTTCAAATCTAACAACAACAAACATGTCAAAACAAAGGATCAGAACAAACTGAACAAGTTACAAATATGTCACCTTGCATCATGTTAGGTCCTCGAATCCAAATTTCTCCCAACTGATTAGGCGGCAGAGGCTTCAATGTGTCTACACTGACTATTTTTGATTCAACACCCGGAACAAGCCCTCCTGTCGAACCAAAGTGGCGTGCTCCGCCCTTTGGACTTTCTAGTGAAACAATTCCACAAGACTCTGTTAAACCATACCCCTGCCAAGATACCACAAATCACATGTTAAAATATATAGACAGGTGCTATGGGGAATTCTAAATGTCTTAACACTGGTATAATGCTCACTTAATTTGATTGAGTCAACAACCAACATGCACATGAACTTAATCAAATTGCATTATGAATATGAACCAGTGAAATGCATTTCAGGCATCACATGTAACACTGGTATAATGCTACTTAACTTGATTGAGACAACAACTAACATGCACATGAAATCAATGAAATTGCATTATGAATGTGAACCAGTGAAATGCATTTCAGGCCTCAAATGATCAATGAAAATCTCACATTAAAAACGCAAACTGCGAGAATTCTTATCCAATTTTACAAAGCTCAACATAAACTGAATTATTACCTGAATCACAAGAGCATGAGGGAAATTCTTTGCACACTCCTCCATTATATCCTTCCCCAGCGGAGCTGCACCCGATCCGAGCCGCTTCAAAGACGAGAGATCATACTTCTTCCCCACATTGTACTTCGCGAGAGCGATCATAACCGGCGGAACAACAAACAGATAAGTCACCCTATACTTCTCAATCGATCTCAACACCATCTCCAAATCAAATCTCCCCATGGTCACAACGCAATTCCCTCTCTGCAGCTGCGCATACGTGATGATCGAAAGCCCGAATATATGAAACATCGGGAGGAAGCAGAGAAACGTATTGACCGGATCTCCGTCATTCTCCTGATCAGCGGCCGCCATCAGCGACGCGCAGATGAAATTCCGGTGAGTAAGAACGACGCCCTTGCTCGTGCCGGTCGTGCCGGAGGAGTAGAGGAGCGCGGCGGTGTCCGTCTGCCGGATATTCTCCGGCGGAGGATCCGACGCCGGCGCCTCCTCCAGGTCCGACAAGTAGGTGACGCCCGGGATCGGAGGGCTCTTGGATCCGATAATGACGGCCGGAAGGCGGAGCTCCCGGGCTTTAGCCCAGAGCTGGGGGACGGTGATGACGAGCGACGTCCGGGAGTCGGCGGCCTGCTTGGAGAGCTCAGCGGAGGTGTAGAGGGGGTTGACGGTGGTGGCGACGGCGCCGAGTGAGACGATGGCGAGGAAGCAGATGGGGAAGTGGATGGAGTTAGGGGCGAAGAGGAGGACGACGTCGCCCTTCTTGATGCCGAGGCGGGAGAGGCCAGCGGCGATGCGGCGGATGGTGGATTGGAGGTGGTGGAAGGTGAGGGTCTCGCCGGAGTCAGCGTCGGCGAGGGCGGTGCGGTTGGGGTAGGAGGAGGAGTTGCGGAAGAGGAAGGAGACCATGGAGAGGTTGGTGTCTTTGGGGAAGAGGAGAGGAGGGCGGAGAGATCTGTAGATGCCGTCCCTTCCATACCCGGATTTCTCCATGGTTTTGGAACGTTCGATAGAGTAAAAAGAGAATAAGAAGAGAAGTAAAGTGAATGAAAATACTTCTTATAGTAGTTGTTGTTGTAATTTATGGGGTAGAAGAGGAAGATGAGCCTGAGATCAAGGAAGGTGTTTTTTTTGAGGTAAAAGTAAAGTAAAGTAAGATTATAGAAGTTTGTGGTGAAGTTAATGTAGAGGTGGTCGGTCGGTCGGTCGGTCAGTCAGTCAGTCAGTGACTCGTGTCGTGTGGTTAGTCTGCAGGGAAAGATGGGGGATTTAGAGGATGGAATATGGAGTGGAAGCAGTTAGAAGAGGTGATAACGTGTGTCTCTCTATCACTCTTGCAATTGGGGGAGATTGACATGTTTTCTAATGTTTGGGAACTTATGTCATGTGCGTTTGGAATAGTCCCTTGGGAGTTGGAAAAGGACACGCGAGAAATTGGGGTCCCTCCATTTTGTTTTAACTGAATTGGTAGAATTTAAAATTGAGAAGAGAAAAGTGATGCATTGGATGATCTTCCCAATGGAAGACCAGCAGAGGTCATGGTAAGCTCAGCCCGTTTAGAAAAGAAAAAAAGGAAAATTTTTAATAAGGTTTTAGATTTTTGTCTTATTTCAAAAAAAAGACATAAATTTTAAAATTAGAAATGTATTTTGACCCATTTAGCATTTTATAATAGAGCATATGTGAACCGGAGGGTACACCACACCTCTTCTTTTTTTTTAAACCGTTGAGGAGGTTGGCAGTCTGCATCTACTAGAGATGGAAAGAAAAGCCCACACTTATAGAAAAGAAAGCTCACACATCAAAAGAGTGGCATGATAAGCAATCCCTTGTTCTCGATGCACCGCACAGTAACAAGTTAATTTGGCACTTTACAAATATAGTAAAAGTCAAATAAAGCCTTCATTTTTTCAGACAAGATGTCATATCAAAATCACTTTAATTCAAAACTCTCTTCATCTTCTTCTTTTTTTTTAAGTACGAAAACAACAACCTTTATCCACTAAAATACAGAAAGATTCTACTTTCTCAAACAAAAAGTCAAAAAAATTAAATAACAAATAACTAAAGACAAAATACAATCATAACTCGCATATATTTTATTCTTTCTTCAAAATCAACCTTACTTCACTTGACTCTATTAGTAGAGTTGTCAAACTGACCACACTAATGTCCCACCTCTTCAAAGTTGGGGGTACCACATAAAATTAATATATATATATATATATATTATAATTGAAAATAAAAGGCCTCACGAATCTCGTCTCATGAATATTAGAGTGGTAGAATGACAAAGTTGTCGTAAGTCTTTGTTGCTATTGTTTGTTGTCTTCTTCCACGCAACGTAACATGACAAAGGGACCCACCAAATAAATAATTATTTGACTATAAGTATGCACGTGGAACGTCCCTTCCCCCTTGAATGATTCAAACGGCATTGGCCACATGACTCTTCGTACACTCCTTTTTATTGAATGCTTTTTGGCATCACTCAACTCCTTATTCAAATGGGCATCATCTTCACTTTGTAAAAACCTGAAAAATGAGAAAGGAGAAATTTGTATGGTAAAGATGACATTTTTGTCCTTTTGCTTATTTTTTCTAAAGATGGGAAAGAACTCCTGTTTCGTGAGTCCTCCTCACACGAGGAATCTATATAACTAAGGGAATGTGGTCTCCCTTAATCAACCACAGGCCTCCAAGTGCATCTCTCAATTCATACACATGAAGACAGGTGTCCTCTCCACTTTCCTCTCTCTCCACTATCCTCTCTCTAAACAAACTAACTCAAAACTTCCTTAAAAGGAAACCAACTTCCCATAACCGCTCTCTTATCTCCTACTCAGGCCCTCTTTAACCATCTGATTTAGTAAACAAGAGATGATCCGATACATATCATTCCATTACAGTGAATCTTGAGAACCCTTTAAGCAATTTAAGGTGGAGCCTACCGAATCATTTGTTCATGTTCATAACTGCATTCTTCATCTCAAGAATTTAAGAATCCATATCTATAGTATTGAAAACAAGGTATGACTTTTCCTATTGGGGGACCCTTAAGTGGCCCACATAGTATTTTTAAAAAAAAAAAAAAACTTGAATGAGGCCCATCTGTGATGAATCAAGACCTTTATGTATTCCTACTCCTCCAAGTATTGACTCTCACCCATTGGACTAATTCATTGGATTTTAATTTAAAAAAAAAAAAGAAATCACTTTCATTGATTTGAATTTCCTTAATGAGTTGTAGGATACATCGCTTGATCCAAAGAATCTGAGGTAAATGACATGTGGGCCACCAAATTCAACTCTCAAAAAATGTTAGACCCCAAATCCAGTGGTGAGATCAATTTAGATGGGTGTCATATTGGGTCTGGTCACAACTTAAGAAGAGAGTAGTGAGCTGTGATGGGATTGGATGGGACCCCATAAGTGGCCCACGTAGTAGTCTTTTTTTTTTCTTTTTTTTTTTTTAACTTCAATGAGGCCCATCTGTGACGAATCAGAACCTTCATTTATTCCTACTCTAAGTATTGACTCTCACCCACAGGACTAATCCATTGGATTTTAATTTAAAAAAAAAAAAAAAGGAATCACTTTCATTGATTCTTCTTTCCTTAATATCAATATTAATATAAATATTATCTGAAGGTAATATTTGTACCCATGCTTATATATACATAATATACACCGGCCTGCATCCTGGTACAAATATATATATGTACACTCGTATTTAAAATTTAATAATTTATTTAAATGGTATGAATATTATTATGTTCATTGTTTGACCTAATATATTAGTAATGTAATTTTATTATCTCTAATAGTACTATAGATATATCTACAATATATATTCAAAATAGTACTATAGATAAATCAAGGATAATATATTATAAGTTTGTATATATTAGTAATTACAAATTTTTAATTGTTATAATATATTTAATAGTATATTGTTCGTTTGTACTATTCTTAGCCTACTATTTTTCTTTGTTGTAATAATATACCACTTAATAGTATATTTTTTCCAATATACATATAATTAATGTACAAGTACCTATTTATATATTGATATAAACTATAACTATATACATTGCCACTATAATTTATATAGTGGCAATAAGTGAACAGTTTTATTAATATATTATAGGGTAACAAGGATATCAATATTCTCCGATCTTATAATATTAAAATATTGATCATTATTATGGGCCAGGAATATTAAAGTTTACATTAAAATAGTAAATATCTAATACGTTTATGGCCGTGTGACACAATTATTAGTATATTCAGGTAATGAATATACTAATAACATATATCTTATTAGAGAGGGAATGTATCGTCCCGTGGCCAATTCTTGCTAGCAGGTTATGAATATAGTTTGTAAACAATTTAACTAAATAACGCAAATATACCCAACACGTATATCAATTATATAAATATTCATTTTCTACTCAGGATTAACGTGCTAGCAATGATATTTCATTATAGGTGGCAACATAACCTTAGTAAGGTGGATATCATTTTACACCTACCCTAGCAACACCTCGTGCTAGGGCACGTTATGAACCTATTGAAACAGTACTAATATACGATAAAACATGTATCCACCTAAGTGTTGTTGGGGCAATAACCCGTGCCCGATCAGGGTATATTAAATATCAATGTTACCATTCCCTGCATAAGCCACTCAAATGATCTGGTCTTCCTTTGATTATGTCCACCACTATACTCTTGGGTCATTTTGCCTTCCTCTTCGGATCCCCGTTGGTACATGAAACTGATTTTCCTGCGTTGATACAGGGAACCAGGTGGAGCCACCCAATGACCCATCCGATCCGTGAATCTGAAAGAGGCTCCACGGGTTACTCAGTAGGTGGTGGGCCATCAAAGGGGGGAGAGGAAAAAACTTCAGTGGTCCGTGCATAGCACGGGGGTTTTGCTAGTTTAGTAAAAAGGATTGAATATCCTCACGAGAATATTAGATATGTTTGAGAAGGGGGTAAAATGAGGAGAAGGAAAAATAAGAAGGGAAAATAAAGGGAAAGTGAAAAGGAAGGGTGTTTGGGAAGGGGGGAGGAAAAGAGGGGAGGGAAATTTGGGGGTAAATTTTTCATCCCTTCAAAACTTGGAGGAAAGAGGGGGAAAGAGGGAAGCAAGAGGGAATTTTTCTTCCCCCTCAAACTTAAACAAACAAGAGGAGGAAAAATTAATTTTCCCTCCCCTCTCCTCCCCTCCCCTCTCATTCCCTTCATTTTCCTTCCCCTCAAATTTCCCCTCCCCTCCCCTCCTCCCTTCCCAAACACTGGGTAAATGAGGGGGTTATACAAGGAAACAATGGCTTTAAGCATCATTTATCGTCTTCTTTTTTTTTTTTTTTTTTTTTTTTTTTTTTTTTCAGTTTCCTTTTATCTCATCTTTTTAAATTAAAAAAAAAAATGAACACTCTCTTCTTTGGTGGCATTTCCCAAAATTTTAGCCTTATAGAATTTGGCCCCACCTAAGACTGAGCACATAATTAATAATGTTGTTAACATACTAATCATATTATTAATTGTATTCTCAATCATACGGTGGAACCTAGAAAAATCTAAACTAAATACATCTTTTTTATAAAATGAATTTAAATTCAATGCGATATGGCGGCCCACTATTAGATATAAACAAAAATTCGAAATCTCTATAATACTTTGTTTTGAGTGTTTTAAAAGTTACAAGTATTAAGATGAATTATTCAAGTTAAAAGTTACAAGTATTACGATGAGTTATCAATTTCCTCATTTATTTATATTTTTCATAGGTGGGCCCGTGGATTAGCCTCAAAATTCTCATGGGGTTCTTCTTTGATTTTTGTTTTCTGATTTTATTCCTTTTTTTTTTTTTTGGTATTGACATGTCGACAACATTGGTAGGCCTTGGAATCATCAGTGGGCTACAGAAAAGAATGCATTCTTTCTTCGAGATGTTTCATTTCAATACAATTTTGGCCCCTTTTCAAATTCTTTTTTCTTTTATCTTTAGCACAAAAAGAAGCACGCTAAAGCTGATATTATGGGTTCATGCACTGATGGCTCAGTGGCAATTGGAATTCTAGTCTCACATAGGTGTCTAGGGATAGGGATGTAAATAGGTCATTGGCTCTCCGATTATCCAAAGGTTCCGATCCGTTAAAAATCGGATTTGGGTCATTATCTAGGCCTCATTAAGTAAATGGGCCCGGTCTGGGTCGTCTTCTTTTTTTCTTTTTTTTTTTAACCCGTGTCCTAAACGGGTCTGGTTCCGGTTCCTCAATGGTTTGGACCCAGGACCCGACACATTACCTTAATTTTCAAAAATCTCTCCTTAAATTAGTTTTTTTTCCCAATTCCATTCTCTACCTAGACCCAGATTCAGATCCGCCCCATATATAGTTCTAGATCCAATTCCACCTTCTCCTTAACAATTCTGGGGCTGAAACCAAGAAATTGGTCCTGAGACGGTTCTAGGTCCACCTTCTCCTTAACGATTAGGAGTCCGAGTCCCGACGCATTTACATTCATACCTAGGAATCGATCCCTTGGGCATCTAGGCTACATACTTTCTCATAAAACCAGTTGTCCAGTCTAGCAAAAAAAAAAAAAAAAAACCACTATTATAGGTCCACTATTGTTTGCTCCCTCTACAATGAAATCCTAACTCCACCACGTAAAAAAATGATCTCCACATTCCCACAGCTTCTTCCACTCTTTGTACACTCGTGTTTTATAACTTGCCTCTAGCCTTTGGAAATAAATCATTCCGGCATAGCAACGTACATACAAGACCTCCTAAAAGGCCTGGATAGCTGGATTCGAGCCCCTGTTAAAATGAGGAAACATCGGACTCCAACACTGAGACACTTCGGCCCATTTGTTTGCATGGAAGTGGATTTTTTGGAGTTTATGGTAATATAGATTTAAAAGGAGGATTATTAAAGAGGTGAAGGTGAAGGGGTAACGTAAAAATGTAGGTGCGGCCCTCACTTCCGTAGGAATTGATTTGCTAGGGTGATGAACTGATGATTGGATATTCATTTTTCATTAGAAGGAGAGGTTATTTTGATTAATTATTTATAGATCTTTACTCTCTTTTTCATTTTTCTTTTCTGGGGTAAATTGGACAATTAGTTAAGATTGATACTATAAACTTGAAGATCCAAGATTAATCCCCAGGCATGTGTGCAACACAAAATTGGGAACAAAACACGAATAATGCCAAACGGACCCTCGGGTGCCAACACCAGTCAACCATGAGTGTGTTTGTAGATCTTCACCTTTATTTCTTCACTTTGAGCCCACTTATAGGAATATATTTCTTATCCAACCTCTACTCGTCTAAATGTCTAAAGCAGGTAAAGGTTTGGAAAACAAGAGTATTCAGCACACAATTCTTCCCTCCATCCGCTCTAGAGAAGTAGAAGCAACTCCTCTTAAAATGAAAAGCTTCAATTTTAGGCTTCTGAAAATAAAAGCCGCAAAGTCTCGAAAAAGTAGAGGCGGAAGATTTTTTTTTATTTATTATTCTTAAAAAGAAAGTACATTTTCTGATTTTAGCCGCTTTTTTATGGCTCTATTTTGGATGACTCTCTCATAATAAGAGTATAGATACCAAACATGACCTTAGAATTCCTAAGAATTCAATATATGCGAAATGAAAACAGAAAAAAGGAACCTTGACCAACTAGATACCAAACATGGCCTTGAAATGTGCTACGTGGGTAACCATTTCCCATCAAAGAGCAAGCTGGTACCTGGATTTTCACATCTTTGCCAGAAGGGGCATTGCTTAAAATCCCAAGAATTCAACAAAAGCCGCAAAGGACTGTCAAATCCTAGAGGCTAATACTAACTCCTTGCAATAGAGAACATAATTCTGCCAAAGCCCAGGATTATAGAACAAATTTCACATGATCTAAAATGCCCAATCAAAATTAGTTAACTGGAACACACAAAAATGGTTTGTTTGGAACATCCCTCGGACAGTTTGGATGGGCGCCATTATTAACGCAGTCAAAGTCACGCATAACCAGTGACATGAGAAATGATCAGTGCCAAAAACTCCCTTCAATAGATCGAGTATTAACCTCTTCTGCTACTTTATATTTCTAACTCAAGACACATTTGAAGTTGGTTACAAAATCTTGTAGGAAGAAGAAAAGTTCAAATGGTAAAGGGAATGCCTGCAGAATGCATGTACCGGAATTAGACAAACTTTCCTATGTTGGTTACCCAAGTATTTACAGTCTACATTGCGCTACATTCATAATAGCTCATATTCTGCTCTAATACAACAAATGGGATATACTATGTACAGCAACTATTACACTTTTAGACTGCCTAACTTGGATGCTGTGAAATGAGTAAAATGAGCACTAAAATCAGTAAACAGTCACCTGAATGAACTTCTGTTCCATCCATTGACATCTTCATCTTTCAACTCGAAGAATGTTGTTTTGTATGTTGCCCCTGGTAATGAACTCTCGCTGCGAATCGATCCTCCAATGACCATCAATGACAAATTTTATCTGGGCAAAAGAGTAGGGGGTTAAGACTCTGGGTGTAGTTCTTACTGAGCATGAGCTAATTCATAAGCACAGAAGTGGCTTCTTTTGAAAGTGAAGAAAAGTGCATGACATCATTTCCCATACAATCACTACAAAATTGAAATATAGCTTAAATCAATCTATAACTTGTAACAACCTGGGCATTGCATGGGCTTGAAGATAAAATACAGAATAAATAGCTAGGTAGTTTAAAAACTAAAATGCTAGATTATTTCATAAAAGGAGTTAAAAATTCTTTAGGTAAAAAAAAAATCATTTTTTTTAAATAAGACAAGCAATGTTACTAGTAATAAGAAAGGACGCTCATCAGAGAATTCATATAAAAAGAAAATACAAAATTGGAAAAGAAGTGAAAGGTATAAAATCAGTCAAAAAAAAAGAAGTAACATAAAAAAACAAACAAACTAACTAACAAAGAATATTCAAAATCTTATTTTCATGGAGTTGATAAAAGAAATATAAGAATATTGTCAATGGAAGAGGATTAAGTGAAAGAAGAAATAAGAAAAACCACTTTGTATTCAAAATTTTGAGATAAAGATTGCAACAAAAAAAAAAATCACATTGATTATGAGAGGAAAATGAAAAAGAAAACAGAAATCGCGACAATCTATCATGGTAAAATTATACAAAAAAAAAAAAAAAAATGACTGAGATTGAAAAACATTGAAAATTCAAATTGGCTGGGACAAGAAAAGAAAAGACTGTAAAAACCATGTAGAAGGGGTAATAGTAAACAAATATATAGAGAACGTAACAGGTGAAAACAAAAAAAAAAAAATGTAATATATGAGGAAAAATATCAACTAACTTATAACTAAAAAGAAAAATATAAGCTACATATGATAGTGCCAATCCACTAGTAGCTTAGTGGTGAAGCACCTCCCTTTAACAGAAAAAACCAGGGATGGATCCCCGCCTGCCTATAGCGCTAATGGTGAGGGACTTGGGTGAGTGTGTGAGTATTTAATAGAGAAAAAAAAAATATTAAAAAGAAATTTTTATTTATTTATGAGAAAAATATTTATACCTTCCAAAAACTTTTTGCTCCTCAGAAATAACAATTCTTACTCTCTAAATAATTCCTTTTTACAGAAAAATTAATTCTATTATTTACAAGGAACTACGAATTGAGTTGACTGACAGCAATTAAGTTAGTCCATAACCTAATGACAAGCCCAAAAAAAGAAAATGAGAGAAAATTGTTGCTTTATCTAGACAGGGATTAACTATAAAGAGCCATGGATATCTATCTACAAAAGAACATTATCAACAAATGTTTTAGAGAGAGAATAGGAGACACGATCTAGAGTCTCATGTTTATGTATTGATGACTTGTGAGTGCCTGAAAGAAACAGAGAGAGAAGAGAGTTGCTGCAATGAAAGACAATGAATGGCGTATGGGCAACATTATACAGCAAAAAGAATTGTCTCAACATTGTACACGCAAAAAAAAAAAAAATAAAAAAACGAAATAGTTCCACCCATTGGATCCCTGTAACTCATATTCTGGAAATTAGTTACAGAAGAACAGAGCTACAGAAATGCAGTGCAATGTTGTCTGGACTCTCTGGATCAACAAGTCATTTGCAATTAATCGAATAACACCAAATTCAACCAAAACAATAAGCATGTCATAACGCAGTACCACTGTCAAAAAACACACAATCCTTCACTCCTCTAAGCAACACATTCCAACACCTACACAATGTGCCCCATTCTAACACCCAGCCCTTTTCTAACTCTGTCGGCCACAACTACATTTTAAATCCCATGCTATATCAAAACTAGACATAATGAAAGAGAATTCATGATAATGCGGGTTTCCATGCAAGGTACTCTAGATTCTAGAACTTTGATTGATGACGGAGAGGTTGTGTCATCATGATAAGGTGCTCTTGTTTAGATCACACAATTCATTTGCAGGTAATCTTGCCATGGCAAATCCAATCAATACCGTAAGCCGTAAGGCCTGTTTGTTCACATTTCCACAAAATGTATTCCTAGCGAAGTGGTTTCACTTAAAGAAACAACGGTGAAGATCAACCATCAAATAATCTCCTCTTTGGAAGAAAATGAATATGGGGACAGTGAAAATGAATACATAGCCATCACCTTAGTAAATCAACACCTAGGAAAAGTTGGGATCCTAATCCACATCTTTGATTTACTAAGAAAGTTGGGATCCATCTACATCTTCACCTTATATCCTTGACCCCTCACCTCTTAAATATTCCTTCTTGGGATTCTATCGTGAATTCCAAGGGATTTAATTCCATGAGAAGAAATAGGCCTTAAGTGTCATTAAACAATCCATTACAAAAACTAAACAACATGCCATTCCCACACCCATTATTCTCTCTTTTGTCTTCACATACTATAAACTTGGCCCTCTTCTCATAACCCCATCTACAACCTCTTTTTTTCTCTTTTGTTTTCTAACTTCATCTCCCACAAACACTTTTGAAATCCCATGATATACCAAATCAGAGGTATGTAAAAGTAAGCCACTTCCGTGGAAAGTAGAATCTAAAATCAAATCGAAGATTTTTGATCGAAAGGTACATCTAGATTAGCGGAATTAAACATATGAACCATGCACATTTAATCAAATTATATTGAACTAGAAAAATGAATGCATCCATTATAGTGAACCAAATACCAGCAAGTTTTCCATATTAATTTCATTTATTCCTTATTTTTTATTCTCCTATTCCTTTTTCTCTGTCTATTACCACCGTACTAGAAAGTTTGCTTTTTCCCAAAAAAAAAAAATACTTACTAAAAAAAGCAAAGGTATAAAGGAAACTTTTATAGTATTCCTGTCAGAATTGAATCTGTAAGGATATTTTTAGGATTGATCTGTATGAATCTCAAAAATGATCTAATACTTCAACTTTTGTATTGGATCTGCATCATGCCACCATGCGGAAAGCAGATGCGGAAGACGGTACATACGTTGTTCACAAAGAGAGGCAACAACAAACTCAATGTCTAAATTGCAGAGTCCTCAACAAAATATATGATGACCATTATCTCCACCATGGATCAGAAAGCTGATGGATCTTTGGACGCACAAGGTGGATGGTTTGATTTGATGGAGGACAACTCGACAAAGATTTATCAACGAAGATTACTGTCCGGAATTGACAGAATGAACTCCTCAATGCCAAGAGCCAGGCACCCAGGAGGCCAGGGCTCCTCAACCAGGAATTAAGCAGACTCCTCAATACAAAAATTTGGCAGATAGCAATTGAGGACTCCTCGACTCCAAACACTATCCAAAGAGGCAGAGGAGGGGGCATTGGACTCATCAACACCTTAAAACAAACCCAAAGAGTTTTCAGAAAAGTGGATAACAATACATAGCTAGAGAGAGAGAGAGCGCTTCATCAATGCCCCTTCAATTTCTTGGCTTTTAGTGCACCATTGAACTGAACTATTCAAACCCATCATCAGTAGATGCATCATCCATCTGATCAATGGCAGAGATTAACAGTTGTCAGATATTTCCATAGTCAATGCAATATGAGATATTTTACGCACAGTAGTTCGTTTCTCCAGAGATTAGGAAATCTCAGGACCAAAAAAAACAGCTCTTCTATTCCTCGCAAACTGGGCCTCGTGATCTTTATTTTGGAGTTTGGTTGTAATATAGCATTACATCAAAATAAAATCTCTTTGCAGAAACTAGGAAATTTAGGAACCAACAAGCTTTTCTTCCCCTTTTTTTCATACAGGGACTAAATATTCCCCTTTTTGTAGAGATTGGTCAGAATGGATTTGCATAAAAAAAATAAGGGAATTTTAATTCTCTTAGTGTTGATATGGATCTATATCAATATCAAAGAGCATAGGATTTTGACAGATTAGCTAACCTCATAAATCCCTGGATAAAACCATAATACAGTTGACCACAGAACTGATTTACTGCAAAAAAACGTGAGCAAAGTAAGTACAAGATTCTACACAAAAGAATTAAGTACAAAATTGTATTAATATCTCAGTAAAACAAAAAGTTACTCATGACAACCCAATTCATATAAGAATCATCAACCACAACTAAAGCAACTAAGAGAAACAACATCGAGTTGACTGGCATACAAAAATTGTAAAAACTAATATCTCATCGGCTTCATCAGAATGCATCCTCTATAATATGTAGCACAGAAAGTGCACACAAAATCTTTTTTTCAGTCAAAAATATGAATGGATATAAAACTACCAGAGACGTGCATGTTTAATCAATAATCACATGTTGTCAACATGCCTACAGTAGAAGAAACGTTGCATCGAAAAGGAAATTTCTTCAAGTAATTGTGAAGCTATTTGCATTGCTGCCACCCTTCCCACTCCTAAAGCCTTCACCTATTGTTTTTCACTTACGAAAGAAAATGATGGTAGGGCACAAATAGTACTGCTGTTCGTGCGCCCCCGTTTTTTAATGAAATTCTGCATGATTTCGGGAAATCCCTGCAGTTCCCATAGATTACACACAAGGACAGACTACTAGAATATTAACAGAAGTCCTTTGTGCTCTTAACACTCCCCCCACCCCCAAGCTTCGCATTGATGTCAATCATGCCCATATTTTCTGAGACGGCTTGTAATTGATCTTTCGAGTCATCTTTGTGGAGTTATCGGCTAGTTGATTCTTTGATCTGAAGAACAGTGGGCAAACGCTTCTATTTTTCAGTATTTTTCCTTGATGAAGCAACAGACGACCTCACTATGTTTATGGTCATGGAACACAAGATTGGAAGCAACATGAATGGTCAGTCTGTTATAAATAATAAATCCAAGTACAGGATATCTAAGTTCCCTAGCAGCTGTCTTAGCCAAAGAACTTTACATACTGTGTACACAATAGCATGGTATTCTGCTTGTGCACTTGACCTTGCCACTGAAATATAAGAATACTCTTTAAAAAATTGGGTGCAGAGGCGGAACCCAGGAATTCTTCCTGCTGCAGGAGGCGGGGCGCGCCACTGTAGGAAAAAATTTTCTAGGGAGGGCCACATATAAAAAAAATGCATGTGGTTATTAAAATATATAGGGGTTTCTTTGAAATTCTTGGGGGGCATATGTAAAAAATATTATAAAATTTTCTAAAATATAAGGGGTTTTCAGAAATTTTGCGCCCCCACCCACAAATGCACAAAAGAAAACCCTTGCGTTCCATTATATAGAGTCAGTGACACAATTGATAGTGGCATACCGCATAAGTATCTGATATCTAAGGATTGATACAAGATGTTGATCAAATATCCTAGAATAATAATAGAGCTGATCTAGGGATGAAATCTAGAATGGTACACCACAAGTCTACAAAGTTTTCATAGTTTCTCAGCTAGTATCATACACCACAAGGTCACAAAATCCAACAGCATTCACAACCCCCCTCAAGCTGACAATGCAAGAAGCAGTGCATCAAAAGATTGTCAGGCAAGTAATGAAATCTGGCAGCAGTGACTATTGACTTTGTGAAGAAATCAGCCAGTTAATCAGCTGAGGATACATAACATAACAGAGAATTACAATGCCTTGCCCAAGGTGCTGTCACACAAAGTGATTGTCAATTTCAATATGCTTCATGCATGCATGGATGACTTCATTATGTGCCATGTGGACAGCACTCTTGTGGTCACAATGGAGAGGGGGAGGCATCAGCTATTTGAACAATCATATTAGCAAGTAACCATCGTAACAAAACCAATCCAAAGGCAGTATGGTTGAGAACATGGCTCTCAGCTTCAGCAGAGGAACGAGAAAAAGTGGATTGCTTTTACTCTTCCAAGATATGAGAAAGGACCTTAGAAAAATGCAGTAACCAATAGTCAATCATCGGTCAGTGATTTTCCAGTTCAGTATGAATCAGAATAACCTTGGAGAGTCAAAGGACGGTCAGCAGAAAGAAATAGTGCTCTTGTCACAGTGCCACTAAGGTAGCCAAGAGAACGCAGAACAGCAAACCAAAGAAGTTTCGTCAGAGCAGCAACTAAGCGAATAACAACATGAACAACAAAAATCATATCAAGTCCACAGTGACTGTAAGGTAAAGACTATCAACAATTTGTCGATATCAAGTCGAGTCAGGTAATGGCTCTCCATCAGCAGAAACAAGTTTGTTATTATCCAAGCGGAATTTCTAGTCTCATATCATCAGTAAGATTGGTGCACTGGATGATATCAAGCTTAGACAGAAGACAACCAATTGGCAAGTCAAGAAAATATTTAAGATGGGATATTCATACGTAATGGCCGTGCAGATCAAGAAATTCAATAAGAGAGGGGGAGTAGAGAAGTTAGAAGGACAAAAAAAAAAAAAAAAAAGGAATGATAGAGGGGTCGATCTGTCCAGTTCAGAGAGAGAGAGAGAGAGAGAGAGAGAAGGGAAGCAACTGGACTACAGCTGCGAGGTGACAGCACCTGGTGGGGAAGCTTCTTCTTCCCTTTCTTCTCTTCTTTTCCTCTTGTTTTTCTTCCCTTCCCTTTCTCTCTGTCAAAAAATGAAAGGGGAGAATGCCCATCTACATTTTTATATTTTTCTTTGTTCAGAGTTCAGACCGTCTGAAGTGCGGGACATTTTCCCTTCTCCGATCTCTCCACGATGAAGCCCATCTAAAAATCTAAACCACTCAAATAAAAGCCCCCATCTTGTATGGGCCCTAGCCAATTTTCACTTTAATAGGATATGAGTCCACTATCAGATTAACATAACAGGATTCTTCTCCATAAGGTTGTATTTATCACTATGTGCAAGCCCCTCCTGATAGAAGAACCCTTTTATGTCAAGGATTTTGATAATTTCCAGGCAATTCCTTTTTTTTTAGTGCTTCAATTAATCTACCAATTAGGACCCCTCTCTTTATAGTTAAAGACTGAGATTAAATCTTTTTAAATCAAGGGATAAGAATTAGAATTCATTGCTTTCAATACCTAGTAAAGGCTATTTGGCCTGGGGAGTTCTGGGAGCCTTTTTTTTTTAAGCATTCAGGGAGTTAATTGGAGTTACGTAGTTTGAATTTAAGTATAAGGAGTTTCGTGTACAGCTTTTTCTATGTGAATACCTCTGACTCTCTGTATATAGTGTGAATATGTGGGATTAAAACAATACCTCATTGGTCTAATTACCCTAATGTGGGAGTGAGGAAGCTCCTATCTCACCTTTTCCCTGTTGATACATGATGTCTGTGTTGAGAGATAACTAGGGATTAATTTGTAACCTTCTGGTAATTATGGGTTCAATTGTTATTATGAGGATAAGGTTGTCACAAATTAGAATTAGATTAAATTTGTGTTATTGTAGAACAGTAATTATGTTCCTATTATGATGAAATTAGGTTTCCTAGTTTAGGTTAATATCTTTGGTTGTACTCTATAAATAGCTATTGGCTGTTCTCAATAAAATATACAAAGAATTTTGTCAAGACGTAGTTCCGAAATTTCAACTGTATGAGTTCCCCAATGAATGCTGCAGTATCCTTCTTGTCTGAAATTGACTGATTGCAGACAAGAGCTTCGTTCAGATCAGGTTATACAAAGGTGTGTGCAGGCTAATAGTGCCTCATATAGGTCATTGAATGACCATTATTTGATTCTTCTATTCAGTCAAGTTGACAATTTACTATATGATCACAACTTATCCCAAGGCCTGTCATATAATTGATTGGAGTGCAGAATGATCACAGGCAATTGCCATGCCTACAATCAGTTGTATTGAATTATCACTGTAATAAAATCCCAGCCACCCATAGATATGGTTTCCTCATTGGTTGTAACATCTCAAGTTCTAGGACTGTTCTTCTTCAGTCCCAATCAGGTTGTTGTAGCTATAAACAGACCAGTTCCAAGTTTGAAGTGGGCCAAACACGGTTTAATTGCATGAGAATAAGTGAAGTTATGGAAAAATAAGATAAACTAGTTGCTGAATTTCTTTGGTCTGCCAGAATAGACACCTTGGGCTACATCCTTTGGATTTTAGAAATATGACTGCCCCATAACATATGACAACCATGACTTGCATATTAGAAAACAGAAAGAATTATTATAAAACATACCTCACAAGGAAAACATTATATAAAACATAGGATGAAGGAAATGGAATTTATAACCTTGATCCATTTTGAGTCATGGTTTCAGCCGAGTGGCGTAGATCCATTTTAATTGGATGATGCCAACCATTAAAGCTGCCTGCTACCTCAACAGTTTCACCAGTCCCCCAGTAATCTATCCGAACCTATTATAATCACGTACATAGATTAATGAACTATGAAAATTATGAACCTATCAAATTTATAAGCTATATGTTGATACTTGCCAGGGTTTAATAGAGCAACACCCAAGATGATAATTAAAATTTAAATAGTTCAAATAACAAGCTTGAGTTTATAGTAAGTGCATCTACAACATAAACCATATAAGGTGCAAGAGTGAAGAGAGTGTGGTCTCTGTGTGCCCACACACTTGTACAAAGATACTGCTTTTTTCTTGTTTACAATACTGAGCAAAAAAAAAAAAACACACACACACACAGAGAAGAGTTAAAAAATAATACTAATAATAATAATAATAATAATAATAATAATAATAATAATAATAATAATAATAATAAAGCAGACTCAGACCTAAGATTCAACAAGGGCCAAGTCAAGTTGGTGCAACTAGTCGAGTCACCGAGTCGGGGTCGAGTTTCCTTTTTTCATTTTCCCTTTTTTCATCCTAAATACTTTAGAGTAAAGAGTGTTTCTTTTTTTTTTTTTTGGGGACAAAGACATGAGTTGAGAGAGGGTGAAAGTGGGTTTCTGTCACAAAATAGAAAGGAGATGATGGAGAGAAAGAGAGAGGGATTAAGAAAAATTGGCAAGATCTGGGTTTGGGCTCTTTTTCTATTGCAGGAAGAAGAAGAAGCTTCTGCTTGCTGTTGTTTAAAGCCTTTCTTTAAAGCTCATTCCTGCAGCAAGAAGAGAAAATCCTTTTGTTTATTTGCTGAAGAATGAAAGAGTTTCAATCCTTTCCTTAAATTTTCCCTATTTAGGGTTTTGAGAAGTGGATTTGGGCATGTGATTGTTTGGATGGTTGTTTTGGTGATTTTGCAGGAGGTGGGAATGTGGCAAACTGGAAACATGGGTTTGGATGTGGATTTTGCAAGGTACTTGAGGTGCAACTCAGACTCCCTTTTGACCCTACCCGTTCACATCAGAGTGCGAGTCAAGTAGAGTAGGATGTGGGCAAGTTTTTAAACCCAGAGAGAGAGAGAGAGAGAGAGAGATGAGGTGGATGTAGCAGAGAGATGACCTATGAAGCAGAATGTTGGCCAATCAATAAGCAATATATGCACAAAATGGATGTAGCACAGATAAGAATGTTGAAGTGGATGTGTGACAAATCTAGCAAGGATAAAATTAGAAATGAGCGCTTTCGAGAGTATTTAGGAGTAGCATCAATAGGGGATAAAATTAGAGTTTGAGATGGCTTGGACAGGTCCAACACAGGCCTGTAACGGCGCTAGTAAGGAAAATTTTGGCTATGAAGGTGATGCAAAGAAAGACCTCATGCCACATGTGTAGGGCCCAAGTAGATTTAGGGATCTTTCTATTTTATTTAATTGTTATTAGTTACTAATTTTATTTAATGAGTTGTAATTAGGATAAGATTCTAGTTTGATTAGTTTCCTAGTTTAATTAGGTTTCTGAGGCCCTAAGATTTGTTTTTCCTATCTATATGGCATTGTAGAGAATAGATTCCCAAAGTTGATTAATGAAAATTGGGTTTTCCCGTTGAGGTGAGTTCTCGTAATCATCGTCTCTGCAGAGACTTATTATGTCGGTGGACACGTGCTTCGGCACTCATTGTGCTTCAGCACTTCCCACGCAAGCCCTAACCCTTAGGGCCTGTATCAATTTGGAGCTCCAGTGCAAGGTACACCGTCGTTCCTCTCTCTCTCTCTTTATATATATATATATATAAATTTTGTCTTCAGGGTTAGGGTTAGGGTTTGGGTTGGTACGGATCGAGTGGAATAGGGTTCGACGGATTGGGAAATTAGGGTTGAGATTGGGGATGTGGGTTTGGGTTCGACTGGGATTTCGGCTGAGGTGGAGATTTGTAGAGATGGGTTTCAGATGGGTGTTTTTTCTCTCTCAAAAGGAACAAAGGGGGGTTTTCTCACTTTGGGATGGGTTTGGGCCAGCAATGGTTTTCGGTTTTGGTTTTGGAAGGGAATGATGGGTTAAAGGTGGTGGAGATGTAGGGGAAGGAGGGGTTCTTGGGTCAAGACTACGGATGGGATTAGGGAGATAAGGACTTCTTTTTTTTGCGAGGGGGCAAGTACTGGTTATGGTGATGAGATGATGAATCGGCAGTGGTGGGAGATGGATTTTTTTTAGGGGACGGAGATGGACAGAAATGTGGATGGATTGAGATGAGGTCGATCAATCGAGGGATCATTCAGCTCTGATACCAACTGATGCAGGCCCTAGGGGTTAGGGCTTGTATAGGAATTGGGAAGTGCCGAAGCACGTGTCCGAAGACACAATAAGTCTCCGCAGAGACGATGATAAAGAGGACGCACCTCAACGGGAAAACCCAATTTTCATTAATTAACTCTAAAAATCTATTCTCTATAATGCCATATAAATAGGAAAAACAAATCTTAGGGCCTAAGAAACCTAATTAAACTAGGAAACTAATCAAACTAGAATCTTATCCTAATTACAACTCATTAAATAAAATTAACAACTAATAACAATTAAATAAAATAGAAAGATCCCTAAATCTACTTGGGCTCTACACATGTGGCCTGAGGTCTCTCTCTCCATCAGAAGGTTGATAGCCCATCAAGGGGAAGCCGTAGGCCAAAGAGGGCGTGGATGGAGGTAGTAAAAATAGATTTGAAGTACAATTTATGAGGATTGGGCTCAAGATAGGTAGGAATGGAGAAACAGAATTCATGTAGCCGACCCTAACATAGTTGGGAGAAGGCTTTGATGATGATGATGATGATGAGAGAATATGTCTGAAAATACTACCATAAGCAGAAGTTCAAACGGTCTTCACAAATGATTGGTCAACCAAATGAGACACCAACATAAAACAGGACAGATTCCGAGGCAAAAGCAAAAAGGTTACCTCCTTTAGTCCCGAAAGGCTTTCCTCAGCCGCATGAAGTTCTGCATCTTTTATTGAAAGAATTCTTTGTGCATTTCCAATCTCATTATTAGCTTTTTCTTGTATACTGGATAAAGCAAGCTGAGGGGAACACCAAAACATATAACCTCAAAATCAGTTTTATGTGCCCTATGTAATTTGAGTCATGCAAGAAGCCATGGAAAACTACAAATTACAAATCCATTCCAATAAATAAAATAAAAAAAAAAAAAGCAGTCTGATGCTGGTAGGACAAAAGCTGAGGCAGAATAGAAGGTTATGGGCACAAACTGCCTATGAGATAATGTGGTTGCAATCATTTCTTGATAAGCTTGATATCCCTCGCTCAAAAATGTGTCTAGATCATACACGTACTAAGACAATTGAGTCGACAGATGGTACGTGATCTTGGGATCAAATCAGATGTGGTGAATGAGCTCATCTATCTCACCAACTTGTGTTCTGATGATATCACTTATGTCATAAAGTATTGTTAGCCAGTTTCTGCATTCTCCAAGAACTGGTCATTTAAGTGTTATGCAACATATTCTAAGATATTACGAATAAAAAAAACACATATTCTAAGAAATCAAAAGAATCTCCAGGCAGAAGAATTCTTCATTCTTGTCATGGGCACCTGAATACAACTGACCTTTACAGATGCAGACTATGCTAGGTCCAAGTTGGATAGAAGATCCACTGCTAGCTATTGCCCTTTGGTAGGTGGTAATATAGTGCCTTAGAAGAGTCAGAAGCAACAGTAGTCGCAAGATCTAGTACAGACACAGAGTGAGTCTTAATACCATATTACATCTCATGGTGCTTATGAGTTGTTTTGGTTGAAGGCTCGTTAGTGATGATGTAGCCCAACTGGGTTTTCCCAAAATTGGCTTTTGGATCATGTGCGAGATCTAAAAAGAGACTGAGGTCCACAAATCAAGAAAAATTATCTATCCCATATTTTGAAGTGCTCGAAAAACCAAACATGGAGATACTTTGCATGGGTAAGTTTTTATGATGTAATGTGTTTGTCTCGAATCTCGAATATAAACAATTTAATGGATGAAAACAGTCATTGTTCAGTTATAGAAAATAGAGGTAAAGGACTTCCCATTCAATAGTTCCAGACAAATAGATCAACATCGACCTTCAAGCAATGATAATAACCACTTACCAAAATGAAACATGGTCACATTACATGGGAATATATTTGAGAAAAGACAATTGATAAGTGTTTAACATGGAAGTCATCGGTACAAAGATATTGTATCAAACCATGATGGGAATAGAATGTGTACCTTCTCTTTCTTAATCTGTTGTTTTAGGTGAGATAACTCAGACTCCTTTTCACGCTAAGGATAAAAAAAAATTAAAAAAAGAAGAAAAAAACAAAAAGAAAAAAAAAATTACTATACAACTAAGAGCAATATATATCATGCATGAGCATAAATTAACACATAACGAGACAAAAGAACCACAGAAGATGGTACCAGCATTGCTTTCAGACGATCAATTTCAATTTGATTGTCTCTTTTGTCTGCCTACTAAATAGAAGAGAGAAGGGGGGGAACACATTGCATTAGGAAAAGAATCATTTAGTGCGAAATGAAATGGAGTATTTAAAGACAACTCATCACCTGATCAACCAAATCATTATCAAATTTGACACTGTTGAAACTGTCAGATGTCAAAACATTGTCCCTACAAATCATTTGAAATAACACAATGATGGTGGTAAGATAATGATAGTCTAATCTTATCATGCTATAAAAAGCTAAACTTGTTGTAAAAGCATACATAAAAACCTCTCACATGTCCCATTAATAAAATATTACTGTTACTGATCCAAAAGAAAAAAAAAAGAGTTAAACTTGGGGTATCTAATTTTCAAATGCTATGTTAGCCAAATCCACATAGTGCAGCATGAATAAGGCTTACATCTGAAAGATAAAAAAAAATTACAAGAAATAGCAAGTATCAACAACGTGCAATGCAAATGATAACAAGTAACAAGAAGAGGTGTCAGACAATTAAAATGCCATCCCAATATATATATATATATATATGTATATATACATATACATGACCATGCATCTCAATATCCTCCACCGACTTTACCACATCAAATGAGCACTAAAGTAACAAAAATGGAAGATGGATATATGATAAAAACGAGGAAAGATTGAATCAAGAATGGGTGCTTTTGAAAGCATTGGGGGTAACATCAATAGCTGAAAAATTAAGAAGAGACTCATTTCAGATGGTTTGGAGTAGCAGCATGATTCATGCCAGCAAAACTGCCTAGCCAACAAGGGTAAACAATTACATGCAAAAATCTATTTGCAATACTACGACAATAACAGCCGCTCGAATTTTAAAAATAAGCCATAATCCATTATAATTCCTTTGTATAATTAATGAGAGTAAATCAGGACACAAACAATTACCATAAAACATCTCATCCACCAAATTGACCAACCTGTGAGATGTGTGTATTTTCACAGGAAGAGCAACCTCCTTGGAAGTCTTGAAACCTGCATGTGAGTTCAATAGTCTCAGACACTAAATTTTGGATGGGTCCTGTCGATTCAACAACATGCACCCACATATCTTCGATTTCTACAACACCTGCAGGAAAGCTAAATAAAATTCATTGAAAAAACCATAAGCCAGAAGTTCAGGAGACAGAATGAACACCACCAAACTGACGTCTAGCCCATGTCAATAGTTGCTTTAATATTGATAACGAGGACCTATATGATTAAAGTTTTCATCGAGCCAGCCCCTCCATTTCAATTCTAAAGTCATATTTCCATTTCATACTAAAGCCAGATTGTATGTCCAATTTTCTTGGTGAAACTTGCATGATGTCCAAAAATAAATGTTTTATTCAATCTAGTTTTAGTAACAATTTGATGCCACATTTTCTTCGCTTCATTCTAATGTGTAGAGTGTAGGCTGCTTTATGTTTTAGTTATTTAGTTTCATTTACCTATGATGCAGAGGAAGTGTGTCTAGTTTTTTAACCATTCCACTTGAGTTCATAATCATTTTACTACTAAAATCGAAGCAATGTGCAGTGATTAATGGAGAGTACCTTTTTTCTTTTGCTTTCTTATCTCTTTTGTAGGGTGAGGGAATTGGCTCACAAACTTCTTATCCTCATATGCCAAAGCAAAATAGAGTTGATGAAAGGAAGAACCACTATCTCTTAAGAAAACCAAATTTTTGTAATGGGTACATTTGTCCCAAGAGTTATTGGCTTTATATTGTATTGACTACGTCTTACATTGTTACTTGGTTACCTACTTTGCTACTGATATATATATATATGGAGAGATGCTCCTATGAGAGCATCTCTCACCTTATTATGAGGGATAAGGTGGGGGCCTTCACACTTAAGTTGTTGGCGTTGGATATGGATGTGAGAGCCCCCACCTTATCTCTCATAGTAAGGTGAGAGCATCTCTCATAGGAGCATCTCCCTATATATATATATATATATATATCAACACCTAATCATGTGTGTATACGATGTTCACAATTTCGATCCACAAAAGAATATGCTTAAAGAAGTGCCATTAGTTCACACATTTTTTTGTCTCAAAAAGGTTATGAATGCTTTGATCCAATAACAAAAGATATTATGATTCAATGGCTGTTTAATTCTTCAAAGATGTCCAATATTAAACTGATGATGGCAAAGGTCATTCATATCTCTATAAAGAACCAAAGAGTGGTGCTATTCCTGTTGAGAGATGGGGTGTGCTTTTCTGTAAATTCAGAAAAGTCAGACATAAAATTGAAAAAAAAAAAAACTTGAGGGTCTTTTTGTAAATATGAAAAAGGTAATCATATAAGAGCATAGAGGTGATTGCCCAACCTAGGTTCCTCTCCTTTCCTTTTCTTACATTTTCTCCCAATTTTTGGGTTTCTTTCTTTCTTCTCCTTCTCCTTCTCCTTCTCCTTTTTTTTTTTTTTTTAATTATGGAAGATCATAACCTGGATTTCGTGTTGGTCTCAGAGCTTCTTAGGCAAGGAAACTCATCAAGGAGTTACAGAAGCTGAAATCTGCAGTTTTCTGGGATAAACTTTAAACCCGTCTAGGGCTGACATCAGTCCACCTGTGCTGCCACCAGCATCTGGCTACAGCAAGTTTGGGGCTGGTTCGCACAGTAGTGTGCACTGTGCAGATCTGAGGAGAGTGAATCAGGACACCTAGTTACAGCAAGTCTGGGCTGGTCTGCACAGTAATACACAGTAATTTGCTATTTCGAGGAAAGCCTGTTTTGAAGTTCTTCTTGGATTTTCCACAGAAGTGGGGCTGACAGTTTCTCCCTGTCGTCATTCAAAAAAAAAAAAAAATCTTCCTGTTTTATGTGCTTATGATCAGGGAAGACTAGAAAGGTTATGTGCAATAGTTACACAATCATTCAGGTCAGTTAATTGTGTGTTCAAGTGATCTGAGCCTCAGTTCTAAGAAAATAGTCTTTTTCATTGGATGTTTGTGCAAACACCCAATCTCTTCTGCTTTATTATGTTGGGTGAGTATTCATCCCCGTACTAAAGGAGTTGACTAAGGGTATTAGTGGATTGTTTTTATGGATCAGTGGTGTCTAGATGGATGTCTAGATTTTAAAGAAGAAGAAAAACCTGAATGCTACTGTGTACCAAGTTATTAGATGGTAAAATCAGTTTTCGGAGAGTTTTCTATAACCAATTTATTTAGTAGGGTGCCCTTTTTATTTCCATGGTGTCATTTGGTCAGTTGTTTCAAAGCAGATTAGACAAGACTGTGCTGGCAGCTTTTTTTTTTTACTGTCGTGTTGGATTGGACTGTTTAAGGCCTGTAACTTTTTCCATCATAATTGATTTGTGAATATTTTGTGCGATTATGGAATCCAAATCAAGGGGGGAAGGGACACTTATGGCTACTGGATACACATACTGGATCAACATCTGCTCCATTTGGTAATTCGACTGCACACAAGATATCTACCGTTTCCAATTTGCACAAGCTTTTCTTGGATAATTAATTCGAGGGCTATGAATCACATGACAAGTATGCATTTAGGATTCAAGTCTTTTTTTTTTTAATGTCATTTAGAATCCAAGTCTTGCAGGAGCTCAATTCACACAATTGTTCGTGTTGATGATGAAAATTATGCCCACGTAATCGGTGAAGGTTCAGTTTATGTTTCCCCAAAATGTTTCAAGAGACAGAATTGTTTGCTCACATTTTGTACCATACGCCCTAAATATCACCAATCAAGGGAATTCTAAATTATTTAAGACCACTAATCAATTTATTGTAATATAAATATCCAATACACTTACCATATATTTAACTGACTTCAATATGAACTGGACCTCTCTCAAAAAAAGGAAGCTGGAATTCTTGCAGATCTCTCTCTTTCTGTACCTTTGTTTTTCATTATCTTGCTTAACTTATCAAAATAAGAAGAAAATATGGAAAATAGTTTCATACAATACTTACTACTTTATTTAGCCCATGCTTAATACCCAGCTTAATTGAAGGGCATTCTTAGCATTACTTTAATTTCTAGTATATAACATAATTGGGAATTTGTACCATCTGACAACCAAGCACACTTTAGATTTTATTTTCCCTTAATTTCCTCTCTTGTTCAGCTCATCTTGATAAATGCTAAAATGTATAGTTTTAAATGCATCTTCCTGTGACTAACCAGATAAAATAATAATAATAATAATAATAATAATAATAATAATAATAATCCCAACATCTTAGCAAAATCAAAAAGATTGCAAGCAATGAATACAATAATGAAATAATTTGAAAACTTTATGAACTCACCTTCAACTGTTTCCAACTCCCCATTTTTTATGAAAGCTGCTGCCCTTTTGTGCAAGGATGAACTGATTGAAGATTCATGCGTTTCAGTTGTTTTGAGATCTGAATTAACAGGCACAACACCATTTGTATCGAGAAAGCAATTTTCCACCATGGCAGCTTTGCATGATGAGGACAAGTCGACCACCAAGTCAGTTTTTCTTTTGCCCAGAGCTTCTACAAGCGTATGAGGCTATCAAGAACTATAAAGCTATAGAAAATAAAAAAAAAAAAAAAAAAAAAAAGTGAAGCCAATATAAGTGCAAACAAAGAAGACCTGATGAGTCATTTCCACGACCATTGCTGGTATCCTGATTTTCATCATTATTTCTCACTACAACGGCCTCTTGTTTTGTTATGTTCGTGAGAAGTTCTGCAAGCAGTTTATAACCTCGCCGCCTAACAATGCTTGCAAGGTCCTTCCTGGAATAATTGTAAGAGGAAAGGCTCGAATCAGATCAATCTTTTCTACAAGACAAAAAATGTAGATCTATATGTTATAAAACTATGCACAACGTGAAATTTCAATATTGAGCACTTATCAATCCTAAAAATTGATGACATACGAACTTCATCGCCAAATGAAATGCCTGGAATTGCTCCACCTTAATTAAACCGAATGTAGCGTTATCTTTGGCACTTGTTGGGAATCATAATTGCAACATAATAGTCCTTGATGGACTTCGCATCATTTGTTATTTATTTAACTTAAGAAACACGTATCCTTCAGAGTGCACGAACAGGAAGCATGTCTAGGCGGAACATTCCAGACAAGCCATTGGGAGAATGTATGTCCAAGTGGCTACATTTTAATGTCACTGATCAAATGGTTAAAATCATTCCACTGTTACATTCTCCCATGGCACATTCTTTGGAGGGCATAGCACAGAAATGGTGCAGACCTTGAATTCTCATGCACTCGTGCACATAGATCCATTGAATCATTGCATCATGCACATGTAAGATATCCCCAGTTATAAGACAGAACAACTAGTAAGAGTAGGCAACAACAAGAAACACAGAAACCTTCCATGTTGGCAAAGCTCCTTCATCAAAGGCACGTGATTCTCTGGGAGGCCAGCCATTGAATTGAATTCGCGCAGTTCATTGCAAAGCTCTGCATTGCTTTTTGCAGTCCTTGTTGCCTTCAATTGCTCACTACCACCCCTGAATTAAACCAAAACATTACTGGTACAAGAAGAAACAAATAGGTGGTCTCGAAAGTAAGCAGTGCCCTGCCATAGGAAATCAAACAGACCCCAGAGCAGATACTTTCTAACATAGAAAACCTGAAACCCATTTTGGGTTTGCACATGGGCACTTAGTGGGTTGGTCTGAAACTGTCTTTCCCACCATTTAGATCATTGATGGAACTTAACTACAGCGGCAAAAACCAAAAATCCAAAGGGCACGTTTGTTTAAATGGAAACAAATTCCTATGAATTCCAAGAAATGCATTCCTATAAATAATCCTTCACACCCCGACCCCTCTTTCACCACTTTAACAACCTTTTCTTGAGAAGCCCATTTCCTATAAATTGAATTCCATGTAAACAAACAGGCCTGCATGTTTCTTGGTAAATGAGGAGCAACGTGGCTCTACCTACCACTTCCTTTTAACATATGACAACAACCAAGAAAGATAAAATAAGCATGGAAGATTGGAAGGGAGAAGTTGAAAACCTGGATTTCTTGCCAGAACAATCGATTGTAAGCATCTTGAGAGGCGGAAAGCAGTGCGTTTCTTCCCATTTGAGGATTTGGGTTCCTGTGAAAAAAGAGCGGAATTTGTCTGAAGAATATGAGAAGGTTTGCAGGTGATATAAGGCCATTGCCGTAGAGTTGGTGAGGAGAGATGGGGCGGGGGGGATGGTGATTTTAGGGCATTGAGTGAGCAGGAGGGAATGATGGGATGTTATTGTTTTTGTTGCTGTGGACAAGACAAGTAACCACACTGATTGTTCTCAGCAGCAGCAGAACCACTGATTGTTTGGTTTAGTGGTGGCATTGAGAACTGAGCTTTCACCACTCTGTGATTTTTATCTATTTTATTGTTGCTATTGTTTGAAATGTTTTTAATTAAGACGCTATGCTTATTGTTATTTTAAAATACCTCCAACACACTGTTAAGATACAACAGGTGTGGCCTGCTTAGATGGATTTCATGGGTCATTTAATTGTTCCCATTTATGTATGTAATTGAATCACATACGTTTTGATTACGCATAAATCATGTTTGTTTTGTGCGAATCCAATTTACATGCGTAAAACTCATATGTAAAGGTATGAAGTCCACTAAAAAAGGCCCTTCGTTTTATATCTGGGTGCCCGTTTCTTTATCAGAATTCCAATAATTCATGTCTAATAGAATTTCAATTTCTCCAAAAGTTGTCCCTTTAGGTAAAATTCCAAATTCCTCTTTTGTTTATGGAGGATTTGAAATCCCAACAAATGGTATAGAAAGTGGAATTCCAAGAATTCCAAAAGGTCTTTTAGGTGGTTGGAATTTGAAACTCTAATAAAAGAAACACAGCATTTCAAATGCGTAGGGAAAAGATATCACATCATGTCCAAAAAAAACCCAACCTCCAAAATTCTAGTCATAAATTCCGATAAAGAAATAAGCCCAAGAGTGAATTCGATTCACATGCTGTTGTTACTGCGTGCTATAGTGTCATGGACGTCCATGAATGTGTTACTGTGTTTTTTAACTTTTTAAATTTGTGTGGGCCCCAAAACCATAATCTACACCTGTAATTGTCTTCAAAAGGCTAAATAAGGTTCTGACGTCAAATTGTAGCCATTGGATCGTCTTATACTATGATAAATTAAGGGGAAACAGACCGTTTGATTTGCATCCTGAGCTTTTATGGCTTCATTTTCAATATTTAAACGACTAATTAGCTTTAAAACGCCAATAATGACTAGAGATTCAATTTCAAATCATGATTCCTTGTGAACTATGAGAAAATTTTGAAAAAACATTGTAACCGTTGATGCCCCCTTCTCCACCCGACATGATGAACCCTGTAGGTTGCCCCATTTGTAAATTTGTTTTTTACATTTCGGTGGGCCTCTATTTCACCGAATATCTGAACCTTCTATCCTCTTTAAAATATCTAAAACGGGTAAGGTAGCAATCTTTAGTCGTTTATTCACCCTGAATTATAAGGTTTAATTTATGAAAAACTCCAAACCACTAAGTCTATGATTTGCACTTATGTGAGCTCCCTTGTCAAGATTTAAACCATCCACCATCTTTAAAAGGCCTTGAAAGGCCAGAGGGTCAAATTTGAGGTCATGATCCATCACGGATTTGTGAGATTTATGTGAAAAATAAAAAACACATGGCCATTAGATGTACTTTAAAAACCCATGTGCAGATAAGTGAAATTGATGGAATCTGAATCTCACGTGAGTCTTTCACACGTGTAATTGATTTGCATGCAAGTCAGTTACTCGTGTGATTCATTTTCACACAAAACAAAATGACTCCTTGAGAGATAAAAGGAGCAAAATTATACATATAGGAGTATGCAACAATAATAGCATGGGATTTTCAATTCTCACTGCCCATAAAAGCGGGACTACCTGCATTAAAGGCTTCGAATAAATTCATGCATGCTCGCCACGTAGGGGGTCCTATATCTAAAAGTTTAGTGTGAATGAGAGGGTTTAAGAAGTGTGTTATCATTATTATTTTTTGTTATGTTTTTTTTTTAGTTAATAGGTTGTAAAAGGGCTGGTAGCTCAAGTGACATTACTTATTTGCATATTTGTTGTTAGGAGAAAAAGGGAAGAGACAACGATAGATGGAATAAAGAAAACGGACGTATCAACGTTTCCTCTTCTCTCGAAAACCCAAGACTTTCTAGGAGCTCCATCGACTGAATTCCATAAGACACGGAGTTCTACAGCTGCAAGGTGGGACTCGAAGAGGATGAGCCAGTCTTCGGCACTGCCAACAGGCATGGAAATAGCCCGTGAAATGGGGATCTCTCGTCTCGAAGTCCAAGTAGGTGAGGAAGAATTTATTATAAACACTCTATTTTCTATTGATATTTAGGGCCTGTTTGGCATTGTATCACTAGGCGTTCATGCATTCACACGGGCCTGAGTAAGCGCGTTTAATAGGGTTTCTTGTCGATTTCAAATTTTGTTGATGCAAAATGGTTCAGAATCCGCACCTTGTGGACATGGAATTTGCGTAACGATATATGAATTTTATTTTTTTTCATAGCTAGTTGGAACTCCTTGGGGTTTCAAAATTTGCCTTTTAAAACTTTTTTCCGTCATGCCTGTACATTACCACGTGTAAGGAAAGCTAATAAACATCAATACATTGTCTACAAATCTCCCTCCTCATTCCTCCTGTCCTTCTCTCTCACATTTTAGCCGCAATCATTATGGCCATCCTCTCTCCTCCCCTTGCCCGGCCATACTCTCTTTATCTGCCCAACCAAAGTCATTTAGATTTTTCCTTTCTCCCCCGCTCGCCAAATGTTCTCTCTCTCTCAACGAAGGCCCAAATCCGTCCCCCCTCTCCCTCTTTTCTTACCATCCAATTGGACCAATGATTAGGATGGACTGACTTGATCTTATAGCAACAAAACCATAGGCAAAACAATCCAATGGGATGCATCCTTACTCTAACCCAAAAACAATATCCAACCAGCATAGCTCCTACTACATGCTTAAGGCCATCATCAAATCACTATAACTCATCCAAATCTATTGTCACCATGGATAGTCTAAATTTAAAAAAAGGTCCCTTTCTCTATTATACCACTTCTGCTTTCATGGTACCCTGGTCTCTCTCTATCTCTCTCCCACACACGTACACATTTTCATAATATTTCCTTTATTCTTTTTGCTTATGGCCTTTAGTTTTGGAAATAAGCGAGATACTCGTATCGTTCGATATATTTACAATTTATATTCCTAATGCAACATTATAATATCGCACTCAATGGACTTACATTTCTTCCCGGTTCACACTCTATAAGCATTTTGTAATCTTTTTTTGTTTGTTGTTTTCCATGTGAAAAAACGCCACACCAAATCACTTAAAAATCCACGATACAATTTTTCTCATAATTTTCCTCAAAATTCAAGAAAAGTGTTAACTTATAGGCAAAGACCGTAAGAGGCATTAGGGTTGTCTTTCGCATTTTTAGTAGCTGTTATTTCTCTCTCTCTCTCTTTTTTTTTTCCTTCTATAAGAGATATTTTCCAAGCAAAAACATATACAAAAATACAAAACCTAAGAAAACAAGCCGACAGCAGCCGTTACATTTTGGGAGGCTATATATATGTCAGTTAGGGTCTCAGAAACTGCAATTCACATCCATCGTGTCTCATTTCCATCTCCGATTTCGTCTCTCGCAGACGTTTCAGGTGCGTTTTCTTCTCTTACTTTCTACATGTTCGTCTTCTTTTTACCTTCTCCTTCTCTTCTCTTCTCTTCTCTTCTCTTCTCATTCAAATCTACTACATCTCTCCACTCCAAAATCCAATCTTGGCAACTTATCTACATTTCCTCGATCTCTTCCACTCCCAAAATCCAATCTCAGTCCATCATTATCATAATCAGCGTTTTGTTTAGCTCGCATCAAACCCTAATCTCTATTTCTTTTGTTTGTTTTGGTTTCTCTTGAACACTTTCTCAGTCCCATCACACGATCAGGGCGTGAGTGGTCATGATTGATCCGAAGATGTGTTATACTTTAAGATGGATGCCAGATTGGCCTTGGATGAGCTCGATTGTGATTGATTGAAAGATCGTATTTTTTGATGATTAATGCTATGTTGGATGTCCGATTTCTAAATTAAAGCATTTATGTTGAACATGAATACTTGCTTTTAGGGTTTATGGTATTCCATATGTTGCATGTTTGTTGTAATATCAGGGGAGGTGAGCGGAGCAGCTGATTTATTGGCTAAACAACCCATTGATAGATCACCCATTTATTGCAATACGCAATCTCTCTCTCTCTATTTTTTTTTTTTCCTTTCATGGTTTTTGCTATTTTTCTCCTTTTCATTGTTGGCATAGTGCTCTTATGCAAACACTTTATTTGTTTGTATTGTCTACCTCTTTCTTAATGAATATTGGATCAGCTCACTAGTGATTGATCAAATGAATCTCATCCATGATGATTATCATGGCTGGCTTTGATACTACGATGTTGGATGTCCAATTTCCAAATTAAAGATTTCTTAGTGCATGAATGCTTGTTTATAGGCTGTATGATCTTCAATATGTTGAATGTTTGCCGTACTATTAGGGAGGTGCGCGGAGCAGCTTATTTGTTGGCTAAGCAACCCATTAATAGATTATACATTTCTTTCAGATACTTATTGTAACCTGCCATCTTTTTTTTATTTTTTTGCTATTTTCTCATTTGCAGTGTAGGTATGGTGCTCTTATGTTTGTACATTTTATTCTCTCAGATACTTTCTTTGTTTGTACATTTTATTCTCTCTATCACTTTATTAATAAATATTGGATCAGCTCATCTGTGATTGATAGAAAGAATATTATAGTTAATTTATCACGGCTAGCTTTGATAATACCATGTTGGACGTCAGCTTTCCAAATCAAGGCATTTATGTAGAGCGCGGATACTTATTGTTTTAGGTTGTTTAATCTTCATTGAGATGCATTTTTGTCGTGTCGGGTTGGGGGGGGGGGGGGGGTGGCAGCTGATTTGTTGGCAAAAGGTTGCATTGATAAGTCATGTAGGACCCTTATTGTAATATATATATATATATATATATATATATATTTATTTTTGGTTTTTTTGGTTTTTGATGGTTTCTATTTTCTCCTTTTCATTTCTGGTATAGTGCTTTTGTGTGTATACTTTCTAAGTTTGTATGTTTCACTCCCCCCCACCCCTTCCTTCTCTATTATTGGATATAGGTCGGATCAGCTCTCTTGTGATTGATAAAAAAAATATTATTTTTAATGTATCATGGCTAGCTTCGACAATACTAGAAACTTTCCAAATTAAAGCATTTTTGTAAAGCATGAATGCTTGTTTATGGGTTGTATGGTCTTCAATACGAAGCATGCTTGTTTATTTTTAGGTAGGTGAATGAAGTGCAGATATGTTGGCTCAACAAGGCATTGATAGATCATCCATTTATTCATGACATTTATTGTAATATGCCATCTTTTTTTGTTTCTTATAGTTTTTGCTGATTTTGCTATTTTCTCCTTTCCATTGCTGGTATATGCTCTTATATGAACACTTTCTAAGTTTGCATCTTTCACTCCCTCTCTTTATTACTTGATAGTGGATTGATCTATAGAATTGTGTTGTTGATGAATATCAATTTATCATGGCTAGCTTTGATAATACCATGTTGGATGTCAACTTTCCAAATCAAATCATTTAGGTACAGTATGAATACTTGTTTCTATGTTTTATGGCCTTCGTATGATGCATGTTCGTCATAGTGTTGGGGAGGTAGTGACGCACGAATTTGTTGGCTAAAATGCATTGATAGATTGTCCTTATACTAACGCTTCATACTTCCGCACTCTCTGTTAATGGACATTTTCATTATTATTGATAAAAAGTATTTCATGGGAATAGTGAAGATGCAAAGGTGGTTGCCTTGATATTTTGGTTGTCTCCTGTGAAATTGCATGCATTAATATATTTATGAGTGTTGAGAGGTTTTAGTGTATAGTCCGAGATGGTGAGAAATTTCTCTGAGAGATTTCCTTGGGTTACTGTTCGAGCTAGCCTTCTGATAAACATTTGGTTTCAATGGACTCAACTACTGTTGCTAGTGATTAATGTTGAAAACCAGCGGCATTCAGTAATTTTGCACATGCAGTCCCCATATCCATAGTTAGTAATATGCAAAGCCTCATCTTTTGCTAGACAAAAATCTTACGTTTTGAATAAAACAATAGTAAAAGTTAGTTCATAATTTGTTTTTTTCTGGACTATCACTTTGTGATATCTAACCATCCAAGTTGTCGTCATTATTGGATGTCTTCTTGCCGCTAACAGATGGTCCATTTAATTTCATAGCTAAAGTTAATACATCTTTCTTCCTTTCAAAATAAAAAAGTTAATACATCTTTCTAGACCTTCATCCTGTTGGCCTTATTGCAGTTTGCTCATCCCCCTCTAGAATAGCTAGATGATTCTATCTATTCAGTATATTTGAAATAAACGAAGTACTGACCAGCTGAATAGATTATCTCCTGTCATGATTTAGATTGGTCACAACCCTTTGAGTTAAATATATTGTTAATTATCTTTTGTAGTTTCTGGGAAGTTTCTGGGGGTGAAGAGTCAATATCAATTGACAAAGTATGTCAATCAGGGATTAATTTTTCTATTCTAACCTACATTCTTATTTATTTTGAATTTAGCAAATAGAAATTAATTAATCAGCGACTACAAGCTATATTAATATAATTTATATCTATAATTGTCTTATACTGTTCATTTTCAATTTTTTTTTTTTGGTCTTATCCTGTTTCTTACTTGTCTTGATCATGAGGGTGAACGCTCCGTGATTTTCCAAAAGTTGCTAGGAACATCCATCATCTATGGTTGGGGCCTTTAGATCATGTAATGATATATGTGTTAAATGTGAATTTTGTTCTGTGAAAACTGGTTTTCATTAATAGAGTTAGCGGTGAATGTGATCCATGGGAGTTTTAAACTGGAATTAAATGATTCAGTTCGCTGTTTTGCATATGATGCACATTATTTTTTAATTTACATCATGATCCTTTTCTTTTTTTCTAATATTGTTATATTTTTAGATTGTAGTATTCTAAATTTATTTTGTATGTTTGCTTCTAAAAACTTTGCATTACCATTCAAATTTTTTTTTTTTTTGTATGTAATTATTTATTATGTCTTGATAACATCACCGTTTGAGTTGTTTTACGCAACGGTTAGACTTGCTACCACTTGCTCTTTTTTTTTTTTTTTGGCACCAAAACAATAAAGGCATGTTCCATATTCAGTGATAACTTTTTGTGAGAGTGAAATGCGTTACCTCTTGCTCCATGAAATGAGCTTCAATAGATTGGGATAGCTCCAGAGCAATAGTATCAAATTGCATGCCTTTCCTGTATTAGTCTATCCAAGTTGTTGTGTCTGTATAGTGATTTGTAGAAACTTACACTCCTGCACTCAGTCCTAATGACACGGTCAAGGGAAGCGATATCCCGGCCAATTATGGACCCAAATCACCAAAATCAATAGCAATCCTACCTAATGGGACTGTTTGGGGGCTTTACTGGTAGAGTCAAGTAAGGTAAAGCCCCAATTTCTATAAAACAATTCCCACCAAAACACTTTAATTCAAATTTCCCACCATATTTTTCCAAAAAAAGTAAAAAAGTAACCTCATTTTTCCACTAAAAGACAAAAAAACTCCACTTTCCAATAAAAAAAGTAAAAAAGATTCCATCACAAACAACTAAAAACAAAATACCATCATAACCCACTTATATTTTATTATTTCCTCAAAATAACCTTTACTCCACTCAACTTTACTAGTAAATCCCCCAAACAGGCCCAATGGCAAGGAAAAGCTGTAGATTCGCTTACTGATTAGCATTCCAATAATCCAATCCACCGTTCATCTTCAATCAAATGGGAAATCACTCAAACCAAGGAGAAGGAAAGGAAAAGTGTTCATAACAACTTTATTGAATTTACGCAAGAACATCCAAGACTGGGTCGGACGTCCCTTTACATGGACTTAAATATTTTTGCGACTGAAAATAACCCTAAAACCTAAAACTAATCCCAACCATTGATGAAGAGCCCATTATGACAAAATCCTTATCGCTATGAATCCTAATACTGCTTGAAAGAAGGAAACAAAATAAGAAAGAAAAGATTCAAAGTCAAGGGAAGACATGCACAATTTCGTAGTTTTCTGGGTCCCTCTTGCTATCCTTATCTTAATTCCGTCTTAGCCGTAACCATCTCTTACATTAAAGGGATTTTGTACAACTCAAATGTGGAAGGAAAACAAAATAAAAGAACCAAAAACTTCTTTGGAAATTGTGCTCCTCTTCGACGTCTCCTTTTGTAGCACAGATGGGCCCCACTTGCTTGAGATACGCCACTAATCAATTCCCAATTTAAGAATTCCTTAACTGGAAACTACAACAAAAACTGAACATCCTAATTAAAATTTATTATGGTGACCCCTCAAGTAATTTAGATTTTACCATAAAAAAAGATTTTTTTTGTCAAAACTGTTTTTGACCCACCTTGACTGTCCAAATTTTGATTTTGCACAAATTTATTTTTATTGGACCCTTGGTAAGGGGGATCGAAAGGTCTTGTGATTGATCAAACTGATCCAAATATTCAAGGGCTTGCTCAATCACATGATCCAATGGATCTAGGACATATGCTCCTATGTCACCTAATTAACAGAGACTACTTTAAGCCACTTGTAAATGTGCATCTGACCAAAAAAGCCATCATCCTGATTAATTCAATCCAATCTAATTTGGCTTCTGGACAGGCTTATCCAGTTGCCAAAGGAGTATCAGTGAAAACCATTATTGTTGCTTTTATAATCAGAGGTCATGTCAGGTAATTAAAAACAGATAATCAGGGTAAAACAGATGGTGTTATCATCCAAGCAAGAGAGTTGAATCTTGTGGAGACTAATAGAAATAATACTATTGGATTACTAGATCAATCTAATGGAGACACTAAGTAGGTTGATCAAGTGTTGCAGGAGGAAGATGAACTACCGCTACCACCTCTTTCATATGGGGATCTAGTTATATTGAAGTTACCCTCCTACAAACCAAGGTTAGGACCATCTTGAAGCAATGTGATGCAGCTCTAGTAAAGATTATCCAACACTCATGGATTATCTGGCTCATTGACTGAAGTTATTGACCATTCACAACCATTTTCCAAATTTTGTCAAGTACAGTGGATAAAATGTACTGAGTTCCTCTCTCATCTGTCTTTATTTTGACACATCCAAAGCAATGATCAAACCTCCTGATTACCTGATAGCCTCTTAAGCCAACCACGGTGCTCTACTACGAGGAAAAATAGATCTAATCAAACAGCATCAGTTTTGGTTTCTTGGAAAAGGACGACATTAGATTTTACTGTTTTCACGATTCCTTTTTTTTTTGATAACGGAGGGTGTCCCAACCCTTTGGGCCGGACTAATCCCTACAGGCTAGTAGGAGCCGGGTAAATCCCTTGTGGCCTCAGTGTGGTAGCGCTATTTCGAACCCTCAACCTCTGGGAGCAAACCGTAGTCCTAGGCCAATTGATCTACCTCTCGGGGTTATTTTCACGACTCCTTTGATAATTACATTTTTAGTTAAAGCTCTCAAATCCTGTAATAGTCAAAGAAGCTGTCTCATTAACTGCTACGGCCGATTCCTTATAGTCAACATCTCTGTCATTATTAAATGAGGAAATCGAATCGATTAACTTCATTATGTTTTTGCTTTTGTGATTTTTCTCCACCCAACTTCAATTGGGAATTTACACTGTCTTTCAACATTTGTCTCACTCCTATCATAATTTTTATTGCCACCTCCTATTGTACCAGAGTTTCCTAATATCTCCCCAATCTCAAAATTCTTGTCCTATCGGTACCATGGTTTTAAAATTCGACCAGGTTCTGAGTCGAATTGGATTTGGCAGGTGCTGATTCGGGTCATCCACGAGTCACCTACTTGGCTGAGTCCTATAGTTTGTGGGCTCCGAACACACTTATTTTCTAGCTTTTCTATTGAAAAAAAAGTTGTGGGAGGCTCTTATGGCATTTTGCACTGCTTCTAGAAAATCAAATCCACTTTTTATTTATTTTTATTTTTATTATAATAAATCCAAGCAATTGAAGATTGGATACTATTCACCCGACAGTGAAATATAAATGCGAGAGCCTATAACAACTTAAATACATTATTAATGGATGAAATAGAACAAATCTTAAAATCCTAGATTCATAAAACTATATTCTATTTTTAGGTTATTTTTTCTATTTTTCATATTTAAAAGAAAATATTATTGGGCCTAGGGGTGTGGCTCTGCCTGACTTGGTTGAGTCCCATTCTACTCAGCAGAGCAACTTGTACTGTGGTTGACCAAGCCCCCTATGTACTCCTATTTTTAAAGCCTTGTGCCCTACTCTAATGTACTGGCCTTTATTTTGGGACCACAATAGTATTTGATTCTTCATTTGCTCTCCTCTTTTAGCTTATCTTCTTCTTCATTTCCTTCTGCAGCATTTTATCAGTCCAGATAGTCTCTCCATTAGTCTGATCTAATAATCCAAGAGGATCAGATCTGTGAGCCTCCACAAGATCCATCTCTCCTGCTTAGATAGTATTTCTACCTGTTTTATCCTGATTAGTTTTTTTTTTTTGTTTTTATTAGATTCCCTTGATTTTCGGCACATCCGCTCCCATGTTAGCACCATCAATAGACACATCATCCTCTTCTTCTATCAGACAATTTTGCCACCTGTTATGATTGGTTGGCTCTACAACATTATTCATTGTTACCTTGCATTTATCAATTTCTACCTTAAATTATAAATTTCAATTGAGAATTTAACCTCGTCAATTTCTGGTACCAGAATTTTGGGCATCTTGTGGCAAATGTCCCAAGATATTCAATGATTTCTTTTCCAGTGCATGATGCTTTGGCAATGAAGATTACTAAATCTAAACAGGCACCTAATGTGCTAAAACCCTTTCTTGACCACACATGTAAAGGGATTTTGAATAATTTAACCCAGATAGGTTGTATGACAGGTTCCAAAACTTCTATAAATCTAGCTGTTATTCAGGCATCCAAGAAAGTTCTTCCTCCATATATAATTTGTTGTCAGTCTTCCGTAGATGAAGGGGCAGTCCACATCTACACCCTGCTAAGTCTTTTGACTTTAAGTTGAAATCTAAACCGATGTTGTATCTAATTTCTTGCTTCTTTCTTTCTCTGAATAGCAGCAAGTATTGCAAGAAATGTGTTGTCACTTCTGCATTAAAAGCCAAAGAGAAAACATAGGTTGGTTATATGATTTTCTAGTTTCCTGGTTGCTTACTCCAAACATCTTCATCACCAAAATGCTTTCTAGATTGTACAGCTGAAGCATTTTTGGCGATGATCCACATTTATTTGGCTTTTTATAGCAGACCGAACAACTGTTAAGATTAACCTCCATTGATAGTTTTGTGGAAGATGGAATAAATTTTTTTTTTTTTTCATACTAATTTTGATGCAGGAGCATCAACCCAATATTTATGGGTCCATTCATTATTAGTAGCCCAGGCCCAAATATACAAACCCAGTCAAAGAGCCTAAATCGATCCATCATATTCAGAGGGCCCATGAATTCAACTATGGAAGTTATAAAAAGAGAGCCGTCATCTAGTTTTATTTGAAAAACCATTTAACTCTTGTCTAGTTACTTCCAGAAGCCATTTGTTAGTTGTTACCTTTTTGAATGTGTAAGCCTTTTTCTTACCTATTTAACCAAGGGGGTTATCCTTGAAAATTTTCAGTTATTTTTTGAATTCGAATTACCACTCTTAACTTGGGATAACCAGGTCTTCTTGAGGCCTATTTTCTTTTTCTTAGTTGTAATTTATAGTTGCAATCCTCTTCCTTCACCTGCACCAATTTTCTCTTCTCTGATTGGCAATTTGAACATTTATCCTTATATCACCCTTCCATCCAATTTTTCTACTACTATATTAGCAGCTCATTCTCTCTTGAATTTAACAATGCAAGACTCTCTTTCTCCTTGTGACTCTATGTAATGGAATATGGACTTAAAATTTTTTACCCGCTTCGCTGAAAACTGTGTGAATGTACTTGGTAAGTAATGACAGATTACTCTCAAAGAAGTACCAAGGCCTTCCTCAGCCATGCTTCGGCCAGACCTTCCCTTTTAATGGAAGATACTGAATTATGAACATATTCATTTTCTTCATGATTTTTTTTTTTTTGAAAGGATGACTTTATTTATTTATCCAAAATTTACAGTATAAGAGAAGTATACTGGCAACAAAAAAGCCCCCCCAAAAATATGGGATGAGCAATCATCCCATCCCTCCCTCTCCCCCCCCCCCCCCCCCCTCAAAAAAGAAAAAAGGTTGACACCCTCCAAAATTCGGGTGTGAACCTGAAGAAACAAGTACATATTACGGATTGGTAACAATAAGCAAATTAGGTTTGGATACTCCCTCTTTCACTAGACAGTCCGCTTCGTAGTTGGCTTCACGCTTGATTAGATGGAATGAAATTTTTACTTTGTTGGAGTTCTCTACCACCTCTTCCACGATGTCTGCCAGGTACCAACGAGCGGAGGATGGTTGAGATGCCTATTTTCTTCATGAGTTTTCACCAGTAGAAAGAATCAATGATTCTCAATGTTAGTTCTCAGCATCTCGGAATAAGTGGGATGGCAAGCCTCCTCTCTATCATGATCCATAGAATACCACCCTTAAACACTTGTCACATCTTCAACCTCCTCAGTTCGTTATATCTGATACCTGAGTTTTTGTTTTTTGTTTTTTTTTTTGGTAATCTGGATGAACTCGGACAGTGATGGATTGGTTATATCATGTGTTTTCCTCCATCTTTCTTATGCTGTTGTCATTTCAGTGGCCTTTTCATACATACATCTGATTCACCTAAGGACATTGTGTTGGCATATTTTTTCTTTCTTTTTAACCATGAGACTAATAAGAAGTTAATGTTTGTGTTTGTTTTGAAGGAAATGAGTAGTTTGGCTGAAAGACTTCGAAATAGGGCAGAGCGGAAGCCTTTGTATAATGACAATGAATCGGATGAAGATTTGGATTTGCTGCATGGAGGGGTTCGGTCTGCTGAGACAAAGCCTGAAAGAATAACAAGAGCTGATGCAGTATGATGTGTTTCCTATCACCCATCATATATTGCTTTAAAGTTCATATAAAATATGTTATAAACCATTTTTAAATCTTCATAATGAATCTATTTGCGCTTCGTCATAGTGGAATTAGCGATCGCGATAATTGCACTCTGTGCAACTTTTTATATGTTTAGAAACGTATTTAACCTTTTCAATAGCTTTAGCTTCTTGCAAATCTTTTGTTTGAGATGCTTGAGATTTTCTAGGAACAAGGTGCCCTTTGCTCCTCCCCGCCTGTAAATGTGCACTTTCCTTCGATTTTAATTGGTAGGCCTGTACTATCACCTCTATAATTTATATACAAGCATGATATTTGACTCAGAACTGGCCAAGTAAATAGGCTAAGTCAGGATTTGTGCGTCAAGTGCTAAGAACGTGTGGCTTTTCATGCCAAGTTGACCATCAACTAAATGCTTTCACATAAACTTTGCTGACTTATGTATTGATTTTGCTTCTTCTTCTTGTCTGGGTGGTCGTTGCTGCAAATTTAAATGCTCTATTAAAAAAATCCCAGCATTCATCTAGATTACAGATTTTCTCTGGTGTTCTTTTTGCCTGGGCGATGGAGTATTTATTGACAACTAGATTTTATTGCATGCAAAGGAGATTTATGAAAGATTCACTCTTGGTGCGGGAGACATATACCTGAATTAGCACAAGGAATACAACAGCATGCAAATAAAACTCAATTGCAATAAAGGACAAAATACAAGGACTTGCTTTGCTAGAAATTAGCTACAGAATTAGCTTCTCTCAAGATGTGACAATGCTAGAGTTGCAAGGTGTTTCAACTTGCATAGAATGAAAATCTCATTAAAGTGGAAGTAGAGCTTCCACGGATGCTGCCCTTTGAGAAATTTAGGACAGTGGCATTTGAGGAGTTGCTTTTGACAACCGATGGCTCCGCATAACTATTTTGAAGTCATCAATAGCTCCCTGATTTACAACATCTCTTCCTTGTTAAGAGTCCCTCCGCGAAACCTACTAGGCATGCTTCATTCATACTTATTGAAAAGAGCACCACCCATGAATAACAGTCTTGGCTTGGTAGTTCGTATCACCAACCTTTACACATTGAACTCAAACATGCCAGCGGAGGATAAATTTTATATGTTTTATCTTGTTGAAAAGCCCATGAAACTAAAATTTTCCCTATCCTTTTTCCTTGTTGAAAGCATGTTCCCTGACTTGTAAAAGGAATTCATTCAGTTTTAACCCATTTACTGATCCTTAGCTTGATGTCATGAGGAACATCTTCCTTAGCTTTGGTTCTATAGTTGAAAGTTCTCTTGTATTCTCCTTGCAAATGGATCACAAAATAGCTGCAAAAGCTAATCTCAGAAATGTTTTCTCCCTAAAACGAAGCAGACAATAGCTCCATGCTGACAAGAATCTTCCAGAATATACTTCTTCTTCTTATTTTTATTTTTTTTTTCCTTTTAAATAATCTCCCATGGACTATGAGACCCCTACCTGACATCAAACTCTTTAAAAGGAGAGGATCGATTCCAAGAACAATACCAACAATGCAAGAAAAGGTGGTTAATTGTCTCATCTTTTCACACAGAAGACAATCTGAAACATTGAAGAAAGAAACACCTCTTGGTTTCAAGTTGTCGACTATTAGCACTTTTCTTGCAGTGGCTGTTTTACAAAAATCCTCACCAAGAAAGTTAGGCCAACTCACCAAGAAAATCATGTGCATTTTAATCGAAAGTGGGAACACAAGCCCTAGGGAAGACTTGCTTGACCAAGAAACTTCTTTGATGCAAATCAACCTCAGGCCACATGTGTACGGCCCAAGTAGAATTAGGAGTTTTTCTTTTTATTCAATTGTTATTAGTTACTAGTTTTATTTGATGAGTTGTATTGAGGATTAATTTTCTTATTTATTTGGTTTCCTATATTAATTAGGTTTCTTAGGGCTTAAGTTATGTTTAACTATCTATATGGTATTGGAGAGAATTATTTTTCAGAGAGTTGATTAGTGAAAGTTGGGTTTTCCCCATTGAAGTGCGTTCTCGTTTATCGTCTATGCAGAGATTTATTGTCTTCGGATGCGTGCTTCGGTACCCATTGTGCTTTAAGCACTTCCATGCAAGCCTTAACCCTAGGGCCTGCATCAATTGGTGTCAAAGCGAAGCTCCACATCGCTCCGATCTGTCTCCGGCCACCGATCGGAGCCTATCCATTGTTCGTCACCACCCATCCACCCATCCTCTCTCCCAAAATCGGAAATCCCATCATCAGAACCCTACCAATGCCCAAATCGAGCTCGTCACCACCCATCCACCCATCCTCTCTCCCAAAACCGGAAATCCCATCATCAGAACCCTACCAATGCCCAAATCGAGCTCCCCTTTACCTGTCAATCGCAATCCCCTGCCCTTATCGAAACCCATTCCATAATCTGACCTCCACGACAGAACCCTCCCGCAGTCCATCCATACCTTCCCCAGTCCATCCCAACCCTTCTAGAGCACAACCCAAAAAATAAAAATAAAAATCAAGTGGCCCTTCTCATCTTGTTCTTGCTACCGACAACCCAGAAAGCCCCGGCCTCTTAGGCCAAAACTTATCCCACCTTTGCCCAACCCACTTCGCCATCTCAGAACGCCTGGCACATTCAATTGAAACCATACCTCCCCTATTCCCAGAACCCCCTGCCCAAACTCCATCGTCATCACCACACCCTCGTGTCTCAATTCACATCGACATAAACCCATCCATATCTGAAAAAAACCAGAGTCCCAGATCCCTCCCCCTTCTTCAACCAGAACCTGAACCTAGAGACCCCTTTCCTTTTTTTTTTTCCAGTCCAGAATCCCAACGCAAAAAAAAAGGAAGGAAAAGAAGACGATGAAGAAGTAGACATTGCAGGAGGGGAGAATGTTCCGTGCACCAGCATCAAGCCGTCAACCCGCCGCCGTTTGCTGATTGCAGCGGCATCGGCAACATTGCCACCCCTTGTCCTTTTCTCTTCGACACTCAGAATGAGACAACAGAAGACGCGTGCCAGACACCTCCATTCTTTGGGCTTGATTTTTCAATCCGGATCAGTTGGGTCAGTTCGACCCAATAGTTGCAACCAAAGAAAAATACAGAGTTGTGCTGGCATAATCCTGCATCAGAATAATCTGATCAATGGCAGCTTTGACCAAATCGACGGTTGCGAATTCTTTTCACGATATTGGCCTCATCCACAATTCGATTTTCGATCTGTCTTCACCAGCGTATATGTAGTGAGCAGATCTACACGCCAGGTTCGTCATTCTTTCATCCACGATGAAACTTCGTGTAACGACTCGGAATCCGGGGCCCTTAGAATTCCGTGTCGAGACTCGTAAGCATCACACACATAGGTTAAATTAAAGATCACATAAAGATTCATGCATTTACCAGCTTAAACCAACTTGTATAAAAATCCAAATCTAATAAACAAATGTAACATTGACCAATAAAAATAAAATAATTGCAATGTCTTCCAAATAAAATAATCTAAACAATCTATTAAATCTAATTCTTCTTCGTCTAGGTGGCTTTGATGCTCAAGTATGCATCTCAAAGTTTATCTCCCGGTTATCACGGTTTTCCTGAGTCTCTAAGTTCTGATTACCTGGATTGGGGCATATCCACAAAATATCAGTACAATTGAGTGAATAGATATTCTAATCTATTTGTGCATTTAAACTTATACTTAGATAAGATTACACAACAAATTAAAGTAACATCCAAAGTCTCTTTCAAACCAAGGTTGGAATTGGGTCAAACAAACGACAACCTCCTAACCACCTGATAGCACCAGCCCAAAGTTCATGTTCCACAAAGATATCACATGTACACGAAGTTCTCAAAACTCATTCCTGCACATCTCAAAATCATTCTTTTCTGTCCTAAACAAAATCGACCGCCAAGGTCCAAAACCATCGACCACCAAGGTTCAAAATAAAACCAACTACCAAGGTCCAAAACCAGCAACCACAAAATCGACCTTTCCCAAAAGGGTACAACATCAACAATCCTCACAAAATCGGCCATACATGCTCGTGGTCCAGGGGTGTCTAAAAGGTTCATCCAAACAAACATAGTCATTGTATCTCAGTATTCCAAATCAAATAGCAAATATATGTCTCCTCAAAAATATGATATTTAGCATGCCCTCAACATTAGTAATGGGCAAATTCCATACTCAACTCCTTCTCAAATTATGTCGATTTAATCTGCCCCAGTCTAAATCAAAATTGGTGTACGAGATGAGAGAGGTCAATTACATAACTCACCTTTTCCAGTTTTGAGGGAAAATATTCAATTACCAAATTAACCACTACATATACATATACAAACCACACAATCTACCATGTGAGATCCCCAAATAGCAAAGACATAAACATATTAATCCACATACATATTTCAAGTCACCATATATTCAAATAACAGTGTCCAAAATACAATTTGACAAATCAAGAACTAAAGGAAACCATTCAAACAATTTACAAATAATAACAATGAATAACAAGCCTTGTTTGCAATTTCAGAAAACTTAGGATCCCATTACAATTTATATAAGACAGTAGGGTCTAATGGTAATTTCAGAAGAGTTACAAAGGTAAAACACAGGTTCGACAGATTCCCAACATGGTCTCACGCTTCTCATATTGAATGCAACTGGATAGTGGGTCCCACTCTATTGTTTACACAAGGGATTTGATCCTAAGAGGGTCTGAGTAATAATACTAAACCAGCGGGGTTGTTTGCAATCTTTGCAAGTTAAATCTAGGGTGAAATTATCTAAACGGAACTCAGCTTTTGGGAGAACAGGGGTTTACGTCTGGAACACTTGGGCTAGCTGGATAGTGGGCCTCATTGGTCCAAACCTAAGATGGACCTAACACCAAGGTCACCCAACAGTCCTCTACCCATTGCATGGACCTGATCTCTGATCAAGTGGGCCAGGGGGGTCCCACTAGGGCATGTCAACATTCAGCCCCAAAACCTGCAACTGCCGCCTCTCTTCCTTCAAGGCAACTGGATGAGGGCCTAGATGGGACCACTCCACATGGGTCCACTACCCTAGGGGTCCCCCATGGGTCCCCCTTCGGATCCATGGACCAGATCTCTCATCAAGTGGGCCATATGGTCCCACAACACCTATTAACAGAATCTGTTCTTGACGATTTGGAAGTGCAGAATTCAATTTCCTGCCTTGGATCCCCATCGGATTCTCTTTCTTTCTGGAAGAAGCATTATCTAGGGATTACCTTAACCAAAAGAATTCAATCATCATGTCTAACCAAGAAAACTAGTCATTCATTATTTAAAACATGGCCTGTTTGTATCGACAGTGTCTTACAAATATCTGAAATTGTGATCTATTATGCAACAATCCAATTTCTTATCACAAAGTAATGCTACAGAAGTGCTGGCAAACAAGGTGTAATTGTAAAGCAATGCAAACCATACAGTCATCGACCCATTCATCTTCATAATATAATTTCATCAAGACACGTATATGGGGAATCTACTCACCATAAAATAGAGGAAAATACACAAGAACAAGGCAAGAAATTCAGAACCATACAATTAGATAAGAATCTCTACTCACCTGTTATGGCTTGATGGAAAAGAAAGTAGAAAAGAGAGAGAGAATAGCTTGAGAGAGGCTTGGGTCGATCAATATATAAAAGCTAGAAGTTAGAAACCTTCCCATAGTCCTCTTCCTAATTTTATTATTTCCTTCTCACGTGCCAATCCTATTCCTAACAATACTAGGAGTCTATGATATAGCCAACACAAGTCCCACTCGAATTCCTCCATCAAACTGTGGGTCCCAATAATTCTAAGTAAAATCAAGATAATTAAATATTAAATATCAGAAAATAATCTAGCCCTTATACTGGGCCCGGGGTATTACACTTCGTTAAGCCACAACCTTCAACATATTCAAAGATACAAATATGCAAATAAATATGGCTCATGATATTTTGAAAATGAAGTCTAGTTTCGATCCTTTCTTGATTTGAAACAAGGAGAATTATCTGTTCTTGACTATAGTGACATGTTTGCATGGCTCCAAGACAAGTGTGGATTAGAAGATGATGAGGAACATGATTTAATCAATTTTGTAAGAGGCTTAGACCGAATATAGTGGAGAGTATGAATGATTGTACGATCGTTCATGAGGCATATTGAGAAGCAATTCGTGTGGAATACATGCTTAAATGGTCTCCTTTGGGAAAAGTTGCGCCTTACAACGAAAAGTCTCGATCATTGCAATTAACAACAACTCATGTTGAAGAATTAGTGGTAGAGGACTTATAGGCTGAACGGCTAGAGCAACACATCGAACGTGCAAAATTGAAGTTGGATTTGAATTTTCCCTTATGCGTAATGGTGGCCAAAATACACGAGCAACAAAGGAAAAGACACCCACCGTTGAGATTTCCCACATTGACTTCATCTTCGGAGATAAATGATGGATTATCAGCGATTGTGAGTTTATGGTGCAAATTCATCAATTGAAAGCCTCCAACGGTTCGATCGCGCATCTGTTCCAATTACGGCAATCAACATTAGTTATACATGAAGCTGTGCCCAGAAGTTGTAGATCGACCAGCGAATTAGAAGTTTGTAGATTCTTTGATCTTGGTGGACATTTTCCGAATTCGAGGTTTAGTTCTTTTCATGTAGGGGAGAATGATGCAGATCGACCTCAGGCCACGTGTAGGGCCCAAGTAGATTTAGGAGTTTTTCTATTTATTTAGTTGTTATTAGTTAGTAGTTTTATTTGATGAGTTGTATTTAGGATTAGTTTTCTTATTTATTTGGTTTCCTATTTTAATTAGGTTTCCTAGGGCTTAAGTTATGTTTTCATATTTATATGGTATTGTAGAGAATTATTTTTCAGAGAGTTGATTAATAAAAGTTGGGTTTTCCTCATTGAGATGCGTCCTCGTTTACTGTCTCTGCGGAGATTTATTGTGCCTCCGGACACGTGCTTCGGCACCCATTGTGCTTTGAGCACTTCCATGCAAGCCTTAACCCTAGGGCCTGCATCTTTCTTGATGGAGAATGTTTCCAATTTTTTCACATTTGTACACCCCGAAACTTAGGGTCATTGGTATTCATGGTGTTATCATGATAACAAGTATGGGTCAAATCATTGCAGCAGAATGTCATTCACATCATAGAACAGAGCATATGCATTCTTATTTAATTGAAACCAATTAAATAAAAGTAAAGTTCCAATCCAATCCAAAAATTAAAGCCGTTGTCTGAAATCATGTATTCAAAATTAACTGTCTAAAATAATCTAAGAATTAATTTTAATGAACTGGATGACTCGCAAATCTCTAAAATCTCCAAGCGCTCATAGACAATTTGCATAGCTTATCCCTCTGTTTCCCATGGACGTGTCCCCATCATCTACATTAGCATCTACCTCGAGATCTGAAATACAAGCTAGTGAACTAACGCTCGGTAGATAACCAGTTTACTCAACTACAACATTTTAGAGTCAATGAATATCAAATATACAGGTAGCTATTATTTATGACAAGGAACACTAATTCATAGATCAAATCATGCATGTCAGACTCAATTCGAGAAATCAGGGTTTTCAATAGCAGTTTAGAACCCTGAATTCAAACGTCTTAGATACTTCTCGTTCAAGTTTATTAGGTACGGTTAACCCGTACTGCAGGTTCTAGTTCTTTCAATTATTGGGCGACCTCAGTGCGAGTGCTTGGCCCTAAGTCAAGTGTATGGTTGTATGGTTCATGCTAGCAGACGAGAATGGCAGCGCAATTGGTAGTCTTAACTTCCCAGCACCCCATTAAATTTCAGTGCGACTAGTAGTACCGGCTTCTCAATGCCCGATTCTATTTGATAGTGCCTTTAATAACAGATATAAGTTCCATTTTCGATCGACACAGTACCAGAATTGAGCCTGACTCTTGGTCACAAACATGTCATCAATTGATTTTCTTAGCCACAAAGGAACCTTTGTACTAAATTCTTATTGGATTAAGGATGTGTCTCACCTAAACTGGAATCATATCATTTCATGGAATAAACCTTTCGAATTAAAAAAATAATATTGAAATGATCCGGTTATGGATTATGCAAGTTTCGGACAAGTTGGGGTTACAACCATAAAGAATAGGGATCAAGGAGGACCTTCAATGCTTATTGCTCTATTTTTTTTTAACTTCAATAATGATCCTGAATAATATTGGGAACAGTCTAGGATTATCCAATTCATAAGAGGATCATCTAAACTGATGTCAACATATGATCATAAAGAGAAAAAACAAGGGACATAGAGGAACTAGGCCATAAATCAATATCACACACAATAGTTGTCACGACTCAAATTCCGGGGCCCTGTTGGATATCCGGATCGTGATAACTTGGCAATATTTACCATACATTCATCAAATAGTTCTCATAAGAGGTTTGACATTTAAATCAAACTATAATTCCAATTATAAAAGTCAAACAACATCAATGATCTCTGAACGATCAAAATTCCTATGTCCTGACTCAAATAAATAATGTATTAGAACATTATATAAAATACTAAATAAGAGTTAATCCCTCTATCAATTATTTAAATGTTTGTCGTTCTCTCCCTTCAGTCACGCATGCCAAAGTCTATGTGCTGAACGTCAATCTGCTCTGGCCCACCAGCAATAAAATTACCTGAAGGATGCAACACAACATTAGTTTTACTGGTGAATGAATTTTCCTTATTACACAAACAACATACAACATCATATCACATAACCAATAAATCTGAATCAATAGATCAATTACCATTAAAAGTACATCCATATACATATCCGTGCCCATGCACATTACCACGCCTCCAAGGCTTATCGTATACATGTATACTGGTCACTATGACCCTGTCTCATCAGACACGTCCACCAAGGACCAGCAGTCATAATAGCCACCATGGCCATAAGCCTTCAATCATCCGGACACTAAGTCCAACATCCCAAATCTGGGATCCAATGCACAGTATCTCACAACCACATAACAAGCAGGATATGAACATTAAATAATATAATTGAATACACATGAATAGCAGCGTGGCCCAACCGTAACACCATACAGATTTATCATTGCTCCCATCTAGTCATAATTGATAGTTGATGGTGTAGGGGTGACCCTGTCCGTTATTAACCCAATTCAGAATTATCACAGAATTACTACTCAAGGGAAACAAGAGTTTCATAACAGGTAATATACAACAGTAGAGTCCAATAAGTGGTTTCAATACAACCACGCAGTTAGTATTTTTTTAGTAACCTCAGCATACATAATTCCTCTAAATAATAGTAACAACCAACCGGTCTTGAGGGTACATAAAACAATGGGCTCCACTGTCCTATTGCAAGATCAGACTTGCCTTCCAAGGTCGCCCAGAGTCCCACATGTCCACACATGGTTCAGATTTAACAATAAATAGTCCTTCTGGGCCCCACAGTCCTATTGGTAAAGACATATCCTCAAAATAACCCCTCATGCCTCATAAATTGGAAGTTATTGGATGGTGGGGTAGATGAGGGCCACTCCATGTGGGTCCATCACCAAGTTGGTCGTCCCTGGGCCCTCTTCAAGATGGGGGTATCGATCAATGATCAAGTGGGCCTAGTGGTCTCATGACCCCTGTCGTCACAAACTGGGTTTTTCTCCACAAGTCACGCCTGGGATTTTGATGACTATTGGATATACCACGAATGGGGCCCACTATGCAGGAGTCCACCATCACTATGGTTGACCATAAGTCCCCTAGAGGATGTGGGGTTCTGATCTCTGATCAGGTCAAGCAGTGGGTCCTAGTGAAGGTGTTGACCAACTGCCCTGTTTCTCCTTCAACCACGCCTCAGACACTTAATTGTTATGGATGGTGGGCGCAATGGGGCCCAATCTCTATGGGACCAGAACGGTCTGGGTCGCCCATGGGTCTACCTCAGAATCCATGGACCAGATTTTCCATCTGGTGGGCCACAGTGTCCCACAACCCCATCTTCTATTCATGAGTACTCTTGTCAGGCTCCTGTTTCCCTCAATGTCATGCCCAAACGATGGGTATTTTGGATTGAACCTCCATACTGACAGAGTACCACATTAATCAACAAGTTAGCAATTCACAGATTGATTTACTCCAAGTCGATGACTTCTAGTTGTCATCCAGTGCCCTTCCAATACATGGCACTCAACAATTTCTAATACCAACATCCATATCATCACCTAGACAGTAACCAGGGAGATTCACTCATCTTTGATACGCGATCGTTGCCCTTGCGATGTGCGGACGAGAGTAGGACATCCGATGATCGTCTTCCTGATTGGTTTCTTCCTCTTCTTCCTCTGGATTCCAAGCTCTCTCCCTCTCAGATTTCTCTCAAAGGAAAGAAGGAGAAAATTGAATAATAATACTAGGGTAGTCGATGGTTGTCTATAAATAAAAAGGAGATAGAGTCCTAGTCCTCTCATACTTCCTAATTGGCAACTCCTTCCCTTTCCAAAACCTTTCACGTGAGACACTTCTAATTCAAAAATAAGTTAAACAACTAAGGGTCCTACCTGGGCCAAACTAATCCTGGGCCCAGGTAACTCAGGATATTACAATAGTCCATAGAAAACCAAGTATTGAAGCTTCTATATGGTTCGGACAGCCTTATTTCCTTGCTTTATCATAGTTTAAGGTTTGGTTATGCTGCACAGTCTATGAATGTGGTCTGCCAATGTATCAGGGCATGCTCATGTGGTTAATTAAAGAGAGCAGTCTGTAGTTAGGGTTTAGAATCCATCAACAGTCCCCATTTAGATTTCACAGACCCAAAACAGTCCACATACATTGCCCTGTCAATATATAAAACCCATATCTAATAACTGTTTAATTACAGTCCCTGTTTTGGCCTTGATTAGGTTTGGCCAACACAGAGCATCTAAGTCCATTCACTGTTCATCAAGATATGGATCCCATAAATGCTGTACCACTTGATTTTGATGAAGTATTTGTAGTTTGGATTAACAATATGACAAAGAAGATAAAAAACTCAATAAAGGATCAACTTCTAGCGTGAAACTGTTAGAGCTAAGATAAGACATTACTTAAAGTGGCTAGATGATAAAAAAGATGAAGAGAAAACTAGGGATTTCAATCATAAGAACAGAACTTACATGCTGTACATGCCGTTACTTATACACTTGACTAAAAGGCTAGAGAATGGAAGACTCAATGTTTATATATGACATCACCATAACCTAAACCCATTGGCCCACATAATACGTAGGATGAGGAAGGTTCGACTTATGGGTTTTTATGCCCATATTGCACAGCCAGGAAGGATTACCACAGTTATGGTTCAGCCATCATGGTGTTCCCATGTCCTTTTCCATCAAAATCATGAAATTCCTTATCCCATTGTCATTCATGAACTTTGTGAATTTAGGGATGATGAATTCAATGTCTTGGCAATTGGGGCTTGGAAAAGGAATAAAAGATAAATGCTGAGGTGCTTGGTTACCTACCTAAAGATTTTAAAATGCAAAAGGCCAATGAATAAGATATTGTATCTGCTGCCCTAGACCCCAGTCAAACCACCTTTCCCCTCTTTCCTTCTCTTCCTCTCCCGTTTTCACTATCCGTTTCAGCTGTGTGTCATCTTGGAGTTGAATGGGTGTGTGGGTTCTTCATAATGTTGGACTGGCAACTTCCATACAAACTCTCTTTATTTCTAACTTTCCCACACTAACTAGGAGTCTTATTGCTATTGTTGGAGTATATTATGGGTTGGTTGCTTTCACTCCATTAGGTCCCTCAAGGGGTCCCGCACACTAAACACATTGGTCCTACACAACTAATACTCCATGCTTGCCCGACCGCCACTATGCAATGCATTTTTTTTTTTTATTAATTCTATTACTTTATGCATGATTAGCTAGGTTAGGGAACTTACAAGTGGAGCCTACCAATCCTAATTAGCATACAACTTACTGAAAATTACAATTAAGCCGAAACAATTAGTAAATTTCAATTAAGCTCTCAATTAAGGTACAATTTTCACAACAATTGTGAATACTCAATGTGTGGCATATTATAATGCATGAATTAACGTGAGTGCCCTTACCTTATCAATTTGGGAATGAAGTTCAATTAAACCCTAGCAATTAAATATAAATTAAATATCTCTGGGTTTGGGTCCTTGCAACATTTGTGCTATCCTTGCAAGCAAAAGCTTTGGTTAGGAGATACTATGGGCCCCGTTTGGCATCATTCTTGTGCTGTTCCATGTTCTATACTGTGATTTGGTTGTGTTGAGACTGTGCTGTGTAGAATTTGTTGGCAACATTATGTCAAACTGTAATGCTGAGAATATGTTGTATATAACTTGTTTGGTAACTTGCTAACAATTTTGTTCAAAGAAACAGAATCAACAAATTCATACTTGGCAATGCTGTTGAATTTGAATCTATTATAAATATTCATGAATCCATTTTATACATTAAAATGTGTAAAAATTAATTTGTTAAGAATATTCACACATCTATGTCATACAATAACTTTGCATGTGCAAATAATTAATCATACTAGTAAAGCCAACATGAATCACTCTCCCGAATTCTGACACACCATGATGCATATAGAGTGCATCTGTAATTTCATCTCGCACGTGTGCCATCTTCTACCTTTCTTGTGCCATTCCTATTTCTAAGGGTCAAATGGACTAATATCACCATTAGTTTCACCGTTATTGTCATCACTCATCAATTATAGACCCCTCATCTTGGAAGGGAATCTCATCTTGGAAGTGAATAAAACACCTATGTCTTGGCATTTCCATCTTTATAAAGTTGTGGAGGGTGTATGCTGCAATCACAATTTGCTTGTGTCTGCGTAAAGAATCAGCTGACATGAGCTTTAGAATTAGAAATTTTGCCTTAAAAATGCCAAAGCAACGCTCAGTGACATTTTGTAACAAGAGTGATAATAATTGGACAACGCTTTCTTCCTTGTACGCCATTGTCCATATTCCTTATAGCGTGATAATCTGTATTGCTTCCCTTCATTAGGCACAAGATAACCTAGCATACTATTGTAGCTAGAGTTGACAACATAATATTTACCTGCAACGACAATTTTTATTATTATTCTAAAAGCAAAACATATATACGTAGATATTTCCATCACATAAGACCTACTCGTTGGAGGGTGGGGAAAAATGCAATTCTGGGTTAGTTATAGCTTAAATTAAAACCCGATATTCATCTGCTGTTACTTTCCGGTTGGACATGTAGATTGCATTTCAAAAGAACATGCACATATTACATTTTTTTGTACCTGAAACCTTTCTGCCTTGATAAGGAATTTAATCCTTTGTAGGGACTTACAGAGTCACATGTGCGCCATTAATGGCCCCCACACAGTTGTTTAATATGCAAAAAAAAAAGAAAGAAAAAAGAATGAGTATAATTATTAAAAGCAAAATATTCCATTTAATAAAAAGATGAGTTGCATGTAAAATTTTTCTTTAAATGAAGGATAAGAAGACTGAGATTTCTAGTGGTGTCCCTGCAAATGATGGTGTTGTAATAATTTCCTTTCCAAGATTTACTATAGCCTTGCTTGGATGTTTGAATTGTTCCACTTTCATTTGGTTCCTGACACTGGCCAATGGCCATGAAAAACAAAGCTATTTGCTCCTTTCATTGGTAAAAACTTGAATCTTTTAGGAGGTCTCTCTACCTTTCAACGCGTTACATATTGCTACAGAACACATGCTTCTCCATAGTCCATACAAAATAGATTGTACCATCTGTCTAGATGTCTGGATAAGACTTCATTCATAATTCTTGCTCTAGTTTCACTTTTATCTCTTATTGCTTGTCTATATATATGTGTGAATGGTATTGACCAATCATTTTATTTTTTGTCGGTAACAGAAATACTTTTAAAGAGAAAGAAGGAACAACTTAGAAAAATCAATATTGACCAATCATAGAAAAGTCAAAACATTGAAAATTTTCTCATCAGAGTTCATCCCATACCTACATTGATCCATTGAATCTTAACAAAGTAAACCCATGGTATGTATCAAAATAAGTCAAGTGACACTTTATGAATAAAACAAATTCCACTTTGAACTTTGACATAACTCTATCAAAACCTCAAACTAAATTCAAATACAATTTCATTTCATTTAAGACCTTTTTTGATAATGTAACAACACTACAAGTAATGCTCTAATTCAGAATGATTCATCAATGGCCTTATTTTTTTCGCCCAATGACAAATGTTCTTTCCAAACACGGTGGAAACCAATAACTTTAAATGCATTTAAGTAGATTTCTCCACTTTCATCTGGTATGGTGGATAGTAATGCACCTTTTCAAAATAAAATAAAATGGTGGAACGGGCCATCTCTCTCATCACTATTGCTCGAGTTTGCAACCTTGTTTTTGTAGTATTGCATGATATTTGTGCAAGCTTGACAAAAAAGAACTCGTCCCCTTTAAACTTGGTCTATGACTTGGAGTCCTAGATCGAGCCTGAGTCTGTCAACAACATTAGTGTCATCATCGTGGTCTACTGCCAAATCTTGATCTTGTTTAGTTTGACTTTTGACTTGTGCACCCTTGTTCTCCTCAGGAGTATCCACCGCTTGTTGGGTTGAGGCTCCAAAATTAAAATTCTCAACCCTTGCAGTGGTATCACATATACAATCTCGAGCATGTTTAACAAACATCAACCTTTGGACCTAAATTGCTTCGTATTTTTATTGCTTTCTAGAGTTTGAGTGTCCAACATGCGTTAGGAGTTGTTTGTAATAAAATTCGAATACATTGGCTGATCGACAATACTTCTGAGTTCTGATGACTGACAATTAAAAATTAAATATGGTACCTATTATGTACTCATCCTAGACATAATCTGATGTTGTGACAGTCTTCATATTGGCCATCCTCATCTTATTGAATTTGTTTTTAAACTGTTGCTTCTCATATTTATTTTCTTTTATAAAATTTGTTTGCTATTTCACTCCAGGCCTTGTTTGAGAAAGTCGTGGTTGGCCTGTTAGCTTTCTTGACCTGGTCAATCATGAGTCCTACTAGGATTTTTTCTTTCATATGGTTAATCATGAGTCCTACCAGGATTTTTTTTCTTCTTTTATATGTGCTTTCAATTTAACAGGATTTACTTAGTCACCTGTAAAAACAGTTTTATCATAATTTTTCCCTTAAATTTTGGTTCCTATACTGAATTATTTGTAAGCTTTATATTTCTTTCTTTACTTTTACTTTTGTAGAAAAATGATGCATGTCAAGCTTGCGGCGAAAGTGAGAATCTTCTTTGTTGTGAAACATGCAATTACGCATATCACGCCAAGTGTTTACTTCCGCCTTTAAAAGTAGCTCCTCGTGATGATTGGAGGTGTCCTGAATGTGTATGATACTATCCTACTGATTGGATTCTCTTCCTTTTTAATTTTTTTCGCAATTAGATATTAAACAGAATTGGTGGCTGAACCTCTTTCTCTTCCAGGTGAGCCCCCTGAATGACATTGACAAGATTTTGGACTGTGAAATGAGACCTACTGGAGTTGATGAGAATGAGGCCTCAAAGCTGGGTTCAAATCAAAAATATGTTAAACAATATCTTGTCAAATGGAAGGGATTATCTTATCTGCACTGCACATGGTAGTTAGTTGCATTTAATATCTTATTTTTTTCCTTGCTGATATCTTTCTCATCTATCATATTAATCTAATATTGGAATTGTGCTGGCTATTTTGTCCCATTATTCATTTGTTAAAGAAGTTTGTTTATCTCCATAAATTTTTTGAAGAAGTATTTTCAATTGGGTCGTTTTCTTGGCTCTGTTGGTTATACAAGTGAGGTGATTCAAACATTTTCATCATAAGCCAGTGTTCATATGCTATGCATTAGTATGGGTGAGATACTAATGAAAAGTGTCTCTATTAATTTAATTATGTCCGATTTTGCCCTACTTAACAAGGACTTTTGCTTCTAGCTCATCATATATGAGCAACCAATTTGATAGCAAGGGACATTTGACTGTTGAAATGCATATAGGATGGGCCCCACTAGTTAAAAGCCATTTGTTACCGAGGATGGGCCCACCAATTTCATAGCTGGGTGAATAGAATAGTATCATAAATATTTTGTACTTAATTTCATTATCTATTTATAGCTTGCTAACTGTGTATCTTTGCATTTTTCTGCTAGAATTATTTGTTTATATTTTCTCCCAACTTAAAAACTCTAATCTTGATGGGACATTTGATTGTTAAATGCACATAGGATGGAAGGACCTAACCCTGACTTTATTGTTTCATATGATATTTGTGTCGAGTTTCGCATTGGTGATAAATTATTAAATTGGTCAAATATGCCTGGTACGGACATACATTGGGATCCAATTAGTCAATTAAACAAATTAAAACAAATTTAATTTGCGAAGTCGATAGGTCTTGCTAGAATATTCTCATTTACAAGTCAATTTACAAAAACTAATCATGTTAAGAAATCATTAGACATAATGGAAGATTAGATTTATTAAAGATTAAAATTTTAGAAATTCCTTAAATTAACACTAGCTTCCCTGACTTCGTGAAATAAATACTTGGGCATGGCCCCGCCTTGGATTTCACGCCTATTACTAGGTCCCATTAGAAACCAGCAAGGGTTCTTAAAAAAAACAAAAAAGAATGGTGTGTGGCTAAGATAGAAAGTTAGAAATGAGAGAGGAAGAAAGTAAGCTAGTGGGGCCCAAATCCTCTTAAGAGATGTCAACCAAAACCCTTAAACCCCCAACCAAACATCTCTTTGCACATTGCATGGAGAGAGAGAGAGAGAGAGAGAGAGAGAGAGAGAGAGAGGTCTTGTGCAGTGGGTCAAAGCTCAAAATAGGCAAGCAGAGTAATCTCTTCACAATAACAACTGATTTAAAACCCTAAGCAGAGTAATCTCTTCACAATAACAACTGATTTAAAACCCTTTTAAGTTTAAAATGCCATGATGTTCTGTGTTTTTTATTGAATCCACGAAGAAATCTTGTTGTATTTTTAAGTTGTTGGTTCTAGATTATATCCTATGTTGTTCTAGTGCTTAAACCCATAATTTCAAACACATTGTGAGGTGTTTTATTCACTTATATCTGTATGTTCTAACTCTCATGAGTTCTTTGATTTCATTTTTGGTAATATTACAATTTATTGAGTTAGCACACTTGGATTCCACCCCTAAACCATGAAAAAACTATTGATCTAAGGCCCAAATCCATCAGGCCATGGGCTATGGTGAGGGATTAGTGGGTTGTGGTGAGGGATTAATGGGCTGCATGACATGGGTTTTGAAAGCCCATGGAATTAGGGTTTGATTCATGTAGTTTGGGTTTGAATCTAAGGG